>CAWUFW010003769.1:0-1200000 GCA_963921515.1 Calotriton arnoldi | reverse complement strand
CACTTGCTTCAGCACCCCCGCATACTTCATAAGGCCTTCAAATAGATCCCCCGACTCCAGTAAGACCATCACCCACGCATTCATCACCAGCAGACTGGACTATGGCAACGCCCTCTTTGCCGGAATCAACAAAAAACTCCTCCACAAACTCCAGACCATCTGGAACACAGCAGCCAGACTTATCCTCGACATCCCGCGATATGACCACATCACCCAATACCACCGCGGCCTCCACTGGCTCCTCGTCGAAAAAAGAATAACCTTTAAAGTGCTCTCACATGCCTACAAAGCCCTCCATATCACCGGATCCCAATACCTCAACGAACAAATCTCCTTCCACGACCCCAACAGAAACCTCTGCTCTGTCGACCTAGCCCTAGCCACAGTCCCCCGCACCCTCAGGGCCAGAGCGTGTGGCAGATCCTTCTCCTACCTCGTGGCCAAGACCTGGAACGAACTCCCCCTCCGCATCAGACAGAGCCCGACACTGCACCAATTCAGAAAGGACCTCAAAACCTGGCTCTTTGAATGACCTACAGAGCTGCTTTTATCCCCCTCCCCCAGTGCCTTGAGACCCTCACGGGTGAGTAGCATGCTTCAAAAATCCCTGATTAATTGATTGAGTTACGGTTTGTGATGGGTTTAGAGCCAAGCTTATCTGAAAATTTAAAAACTGCCTCGATGAGTTGTTCGATTGCATCTTCTGCCAACTTCAGTAGGTGATGCCAATTAGACCTCGCATCAAAGGGGACCTCTAAATATGTAAAAGTGGGTATTTGTACAAGTTTTACTCCATTAATATGATGGGTTTTAACCAGTTGGAGTGCTGAAAATCATAACATATGACTTAGTATAGTTCGTCTTTAGAGCTAACCCTTCTTCTATGAAAGCTGTAAATGCCCTCAAAATTTCTGTTACCATTTGCCACTCTAAAAAAATGAGAACAGACCCATCTGCATGAAGCAGAACCGGATCTGGTCTATCACCCAGCATCAGGGTGTCTGTCCCTGCCTCAACCAGAGAATGCTCCAGGATATGAATATACAGAGTAAAAAGGAAGGAGGTCAATACACACCCCTGTACGTGCTCTCTCCCAATCTTAATTTAATCTGAACACTTGCCATAGAATCCACACCTAGTGCGTGAAGTCATATCCAAGTGAAGGTCTCTTAGGAAGAGTACTAAAGACTTTTCAATGCCCATTGAAGTCATCAAATCCCAGAGCTTTGAACAATTTACACAATCGAATACAGAGTTTAAATCCATAAAAGCTAAATGGAGACAACCCTGCTTCACTCTAGTGTACTTATTTATAAACCAGTACAAATTCAGGCATTGATCTATTGCCCTCTTGAAAGCCAAACTTTACCTCAGATAGAATGGATTTCTCTGAGGCCCAGGTATTTAGGTGATTGAGAAGGACAGTGAGAGCAGCGAGGGCAACATAAAAACGTTCCTACTGGAAATGAGATTCAGCCTTAAGTGAATAGACCCAAAAGTTGACTTGTTAAATTAACGGATAGACCTCATGGAGGATAGACTGGACAAAGCCTAAAATTAGCGAAACTGGGATCTTAACTCTGGAAGATGAGATTTCCGTATCTAAGACAAGGTGCAGTGACTTGAACAAGACCTGGTGAAGATGATGGCCAAAAGCGAGTATTTAGAATCCAGATCACGCAGAAACAATGTTATGTTATGTTATGTTATTATGGACTTATAGAGCGCACGGCTACTCGATAGAGTGTCCCGGTGCTAAACATTCTGGGTGGGGCTAACTGTGGGCTCTAAGCTGGCTAATTTTCACGCTATTGCTGGAATAACCAGGTTTTCAGTAACTTCTAAAAGGAAGATCCTGCATATGTCTGAGTGCCATTGGAAGATTATTCCAGAGTTGCGCTGTTTGTACCTGAAAAGAGTAACCACCAATTTGAGCATGGGAAGATTTAGGGATGCAAGCTAACTGAAGTGCAGCAGACCTCAAAGCACGGCGCAGGTAATAGAATTGGCCTCTCTTCCTAAGGTACGGGGCCCCCATCCCATGGAGAGATTTAAAGGCCAAAACCATGGCTTTAAAAATTATCCTCTTACGGATCGGCAGCCAGTGCATGGCTTTCAGATGGGTAGACATCCGTGCTCTGGGGCCCAGCATAAGTATTGCCCTGGCCGCAGCATTCTGGACTACCTGGAGGCGTGTCAACAAGTATTCTGGGATTCCAGGGGCGCTAGGTGGCGCGCGACCAAGATGGCCGCACACCAGTGAGGCTCTCGCCAGCCTGGCGGACAAAAATCCTCTAGGCCCATCCTGAGATGTATCGTGAGGTCTAATCTTAATGGAATCGCTGCCGGAATCCCTGGAGATTATGCAGGTGAACTGAGCCCTGTTTTAGTGCTGCAAATCGCGAGGCAGAGCGCGGCATATCCCCACGCCTAGCACTGCGCTTAGGGCCTGGAGAGGAGTGGCGGCTGTGACATCCAAGCAAGCCCGAGGCCTGACGGGGGAGCGCGGGCCTGTGTCCGGGAACGGTTGCAGAGCGGAGCGCGCCCAACGGCAGGGAGCGGTTGATTCTCGCGCCTGACGCCGTGCATAGAGCCTCGAGCGGAGAAGCGGCGGTGAAATACAAGCACGCCTGAGACCTGATGAGGGAGCGCGGGCCTGTGCCCGGAAACGGTTACTGAGCGGAGCGTGACCAACTGCGCCATTACACTGCTGGAGGCCGCCGAGACACACCACGGAGCCGAGGTATTGTGGAGGGGGGGAATGGCATATGCTTGCTGCCTTTACGAATCTTGGTGACTGCCCCCCTGAAACTGCCGAGCCAGCTCAGACTACAGTGTTGCCTGAGGCCAGATCCTAGCACGGTTTTGCCAGGTTCCCGGTCGCCTTTCAGTGGAGTGCGCATAGTGGGGGGAGACTCGTTCCTCCTGGGATGGCTGTGGCGCTGAGGGCCCGATGAGTGACGACGGAGCCAAACCAGCAAATAAACGGGTGCTCGGGGAGAAGGCGCGCGCCCTACAACACCACGAATACCCAGTGTGACGACATACGGAGCCCGGAGGAGGGTGGTAATATTGAGCGCCCAACGTACCCCGGAGGTGCGGAGCTGTGCGGACAACATCTCTCCCAGACTGTTGGATTAGCACCCACTGTTTACAAGCCTGGTGCGAGGGAGGCCCACATAATTCCAAGACCAAATGCTTATTGCCTGATTGGGATATACGACGAGCGCAGGAGTCGGAGACGGACGCCGGACCCTCCCCTCTCACCAAAACGAGGCTGAGAGGTACAGATCGGTGGCGACCATTTTACGACGCGGCTCCAGTGCCTAGGGGGTCCCGATACCGAAAGGACGATTGCACATCTCAACCGCGTTTGGGAGAACACTACAACACTCCGGTGCACATAATGGGCCGAACGGATACAAAACAAACCAAAATCCCCTTTGAGTCGCGCAAGGTGTCCAAGCCTGGATCTGCGGACCATGCAGACTCGGACACAGCGGAAAGCCAGGAAGAAGACTGGAAGGCCTTACTGCTAAGTATGAAAAATAGTTTGACATCCATAGATATGAAAATGGACACTATGAACGCGCGACTGGACTCCGTGGTGCATAAACTAGACCAACATGATCAGCGACTCAAGGAGGCGGAAACCAGAATATCTGACATGGAGGATGGGGCCACGGCGAACAGGGAGTGGGTCTCGCAAATGGATAAGCTCCTCAAGGTCATTGCTGATAAAAATGAGGATTTGGAGGCCCGCTCTAGGCGGAACAACGTTCGCATCTTGGGTCTGGCGGAGTCGACCAATACGGGCCGTATGGAGGACTTCATTGAGCAGCTCCTGATTGACTTGTTTGGAAGAGACTCATTCTCACCCCATCTGACAGTAGAAAGAGCACACAGATCCCTGAATGCGCGCCCACCTCCGGGTGCACCACCACGCCCAGTGATAGTTAGACTCCTTAACTATCGGGATCGAGATACAGTCCTCCGTCTCGCCCGCGAGAAGAAGCAAGTTCAATTCAAAAATACCACCCTCGCCTTCTATCCGGACTTTACACAAAATGTACAGGAGGCGAGGCGCAAATATGCAACCGTCAAGAAGAAGTTACAGACTCAGGACATCCCATACGCGATGCTGTACCCGGCGAAGCTTAGAATCACTCACCGAGGACAACAACATATTTTTCAAAACCCACAGCAAGCGGAAGACTACCTTAAGCGTTGCCGCCGGACGTCCCCTACAGAGACAACTGCCCGCTCTCGATCCAGATCTCAGTCTCCAAGGTCGGCCACAGATTGATAACTTGCTCTTCACCTAGCTGCTTTGCTGACTTGATTCATAAGGACCTCCGATGACAGTAGATACTTGATGGACATCAACTATTCTAAACACGAACAGAGACTCTGACTACTGACCCGCCCGGACACTCACCCTCCTCCCAACCACGCAGCTAGTCTGATAAAGACTTGGTGGCAAGTGGGTGTAACACAGGAGGGGAGCTGGCAAGTCGTGGGCCCCTAGCATTTCCCCGTGTGGGTGATCCCCTATATATCCTTTTCTAAGTTTTATTGAACGTTTGTTATATTTTGTGTTTGACTAGGGAGGGTAATGATACCCAACGAGTTGGGGATGTCAGTGTGGGTGGGGGGAGGTGATCCTTTCCCTGTAGTGCCTGCTTTAGTTCACCAGTCCAGCTTCCACAACATGAGTGTATTGCTAACCTATCTAGTGAAGGGATAATGAAGGGTACTCCAGACACTAGTAACCAAATGCTCATTCTATCATGGAACATCCGAGGTTTGAATAACCCACGGAAGAAGAGGCAGGTTATAGGATACCTAGAGAGACACCATATCAACATAGCCCTGCTGCAGGAAACCCACCTTGACCCTGCAACCACACCTCTGTTCGCTGCTAGATGGGCCTCTCACCATTGCTTCTCGTCATACTCCAGGGGGGTCGCCATCCTTATTAGGCGTAATGTTGCTTTTGTACTGGGAGGGACTGAGATTGATTAACAAGGAAGGTATTGCTTGGTCTGGGGGCGACTAGCCTCACATGATGTCACGATTGCTAATTATTATGGTCCCAATGTGGACGATCCGCAAGTCCTACGTATGTTATGGAGCAAGATCCAGACTCTTGGTTCCACTTACCTAATCTGGGGAGGGGACTTTAATACGACTGTGTGTCCACAGATGGACAGATCCCACGCTACTCCATTGCATTATACGGCTACACGAAGGCTGTTAACAGATCTTGTGGCTACCAACTATCTCCTTGACACATGGTGATACAAGCATCCTACACAAAAAGAAGGTACACACTATTCCGCAGTTCACTCCACGTGGTGCAGGCTGGACTACCTGTTCGTCTCAGTGGGCATGGCACATTGGATAGAAACAGTTACCCATCTGGCCCGCACATACTCGGACCACTCGCCCGTCAAATTAGTATTACAACCCCCAGCGGACCAATCCCCCTATGCTAGATGGCGTCTTAACCCCGCGCACCTCGTTGACCTTTAGGATTGAGCTTGAACAGGAAATTCAGGATTTCTTCGCCCGCAATGTAGAGTCCGTGCCTAGCCTCACTACGGTATGGGAGGCTTTTAAGGTCACGGTCAGGGGATGGTGTATTTCTAAAGGTGGGGGGATCCTTAAGGACATTCGGAGGGAACTTAGCCGGCTGGAAAGTGATATTAAAACACTTGAGAGAGACCTTGCTTCTGCGGGGGAGGGAGAGGGGACCCGTGCCAAATTGCGGGACAAGTTGACGGAGTACACCACCACAGCAGAACGAGAATGCAAATTTTGAGGGAAATATCATGTAGCGAGAGTGTATGGGGAGGGAGATCGCCCGGGGAAGGTCCTGGCAAACTTGGTGCGCCCACCCAAGTTCTCCAATTATATAGCCGAGATCCAAGACCCGGAAGGCGCGATTCATAGAAACCTTCCAGAGCAACTGCAAACATTTGTGGAATACTATTAAACGCTATACACCTCCCAGAGGGGCCAGCCACTCGACCTTCCACAGTACTTCGAGGATACGGCCTTAGCATGGCTTGGTAATACTCAGCGGGAATTCCTGAGTGCTGATTTGGAAGCAGATGAAATTACCGAGGCCATAATGCAGATGAAATCAGGGCGAACGCCAGGGTCGGATGGCCTCTCTATAGAATTTTACAAAACCTACATGCTGCAATTGGCCCCCATATTGAAAGAGGTTTTTTATGAAGCCAGAGAAGAAGGTTACCTCCCGAGAACTATGAGAGATGCTCAGATAGTTTCCCTACTTAAACCTGACAAGCCCCCACTCTACTGCGAGTCTTACCGCCCCCTGTCATTACTAAACTGTGATACAAAGATACTAGCTACGGTGCTCTCCAACCGCCTTAACCTTCTGATGGAGCGACTAGTCCTGCTGGACCAGGCTGGGTTCATCCCAAATCGTGCAACATCACACAATCTGAGAACGTTATTGGCAGTCCTGCAGGACATAGACCCCAGCAGTTCGGCAGTGGCAGTGTTTCTTGATGCCACCAAGGCATTTGATTCGGTGGAGTGGGACTACCTTGTTGGTACTTTAAGGTATATGGGGATGCCCCCAGTTTTTCTGGGCTGGATAGAATTGCTGTACAGGCAACCACTTGCCACTGTATTGCTAAACGGAGCTAGATCCAACAGTTTTGCCATCTCTAGAGGCACGAGACAGGGCTGTCCCCTTTCCCCTATTTTGTTTGCCTTAGCGATAGAGCCCTTAGCTGCAAAGATCCGACAGCATCATAAAGAAAGGGCATTAGTGTACCCCTCTAGGCAGCTTATAGTCTCGCTTTACGCAGACGATATAACATTATATATCAAAAATCCCCAAGAAAACCTTAATCTTGTGTTACGAGAAATAACCAAATTTGGCGCTATCTCAGGTATCCAGATTAACTGGGCCAAGTCTGCAATATTCCCCTTAACAGAATCGACTACGCCACATCAATTAGACTATCCCCTGGTCTGGAGGAGTGATGAAGTTAAATACCTGGGAATTCGCATAACCAGAGACAAAGAAGAACTCATGCGTAATAACTATGGGGCTACGATAGATAAAGTAACGGATACCATCACCCGATGGCTGACTCTGCCTCTCTCGATGGCCGGGAGAATCTCGCTAGTTAAGATGGTTCTCTTACCAAAATTTCTTTCTATATCTTTTCATTAATATTCCATATAACCCTGGGAGGTTCTTCTTTAAGACATTAAAAACGCAAGACACCCGACTTATTTGGGGAGGCAGACAGGCGCGCCTAAGCCTTACAACGATGATGCTGCCTTACAACCAGGGGGGGTTTGACGTCCCCAATTTTGAATACTATTACTACTGCGCCCAAGCGCACTTTGCAGTCTATTGGTTTCACCCGCCTCCCTTTATGCCGCACTTGGCGGTGGAAGATGGCTATATGGCCCCTGTCCCACCCTCGGACTACCTGTTTACGTCAGGAAGGGATCGTGAGCGAGATCCGTCCACGGTCGACTGTACCAATACAGCTTGGCGAAAGATTGCAGCCAGACTAGAGGCCCCAATGATGTATTCCCCTAACATGCCCTTGGTACGTCATCCTTCATTACAGGTCACCTATGAGGGGTTATGCCGGCGACTGCTAGAAAGACTCAAATACACTGCATGGAGAGACCTCTATATAGGAGGCATTTTCCGTACCAGGGAGAAATTATTTGGCACGCATGACCCTACCACCATGGATCTATTCATGTATATACGACTTCGGCAGAGTGTGAAAGCTGCCACTCCGACATATCCCTTGCCACCGCTACACGCGATTTAACAACCTAAACCCCCCAGACATGTCACTTCACTTCTGTATAAACACACACAAAAGGCGTCACCGCCTTACACTCCACTTGCCCGGGCAGAATGGGACAAGGACCTAGGGACATCCCTCACGGATGAGCAGTGGGAATTTAGCTGCACACAGACAGAAGCACTTACCGCTAGCAGTCAGTTGCGACTTATTCACTATAAGTTCCTGCATAGACTATACTATACTCCTGCTAAACTCCACAAATTCAAGCTACGGGAAGAAGATAAGTGTGCACGATGTGGAAGTGAAGGGGCTGATTTTTATCATTTAGCATGGCAGTGTCCACAAATATTTGACATTTGGTCACAGGTATTCGAGGGTATGTCACATATGTTAGGAATGCAACTACAGCCGACCCCACTGGTAGCATTACTGGGCTGCACCCAGGAAATAGATACGGTACATAAACAGTACCTAGCACTGGGCTTACTCATAGCCAAGCGCCGAATAGCTTGCAAATGGGGGCGGGGACGTGCCCCTAAATTTAAGGACTGGATGCAGGACTTGACCACCTGGCAGGAACAGTCGTTAAGTTATGCTGAGCTCCTTCCGATATCGTCAAGGCCAAAAGATATATGGGGCCCCCTAACTGCATATCTACTATCTCAGAGGGCTGATACGGACACGGAACAGTAGGAGGAGGTGGTCCGGCCACGGGCTGAGGAGTGAACCATCATGCTCTCTCTTCCCCCCACCCCCCGAGTGGTGGTAGAGGGATTTGAATCCTGAAGGTTAATAGACGGGGAGAGGTGAGATGTCCAAGTTGTGAAAGGTAGTGATGTAACTGTAAGTGTGGGGCTAAAGATTAACCTGTTACTTCCTGAATGGATGCTCTGCTTTAAGAATACTGGATGCCACATCCCTCTGAACTAAGATCTGAGTTGTGATGTAACTTATGATATATATTTTTCTTTTTTCCTTTATCGAGTCTGTGCAGGCTTGCGGGGTTGGGGGGGGGCAGTTCCTTGTGCATTTTTGTGTTGAGTTCATCTGTTACCCCAGCAGGGTTTGATCGATGCCAATTGAAACTTGAATGATTGCATAATAACAACTCTATGCTGTACTATTTGCAACTACAATAAAGAGAAAAAGGGAAGAAAAAAATATTCTGGGATTCCTAAATAAAGAATATTGACGTAGTCCAGCCTGGATAAAACTAGCGCCTGTACCACCGTTTTTCTGTGTGCTACCGACAGAAGGGGCAAGAACTGCTTAAGCATTTTGAGCACTCCAAAACATGAGCCCACTACAGCTTGTACTTGAGAGTTCATGGATAAATTATCCTCCATCCTGACTCCTAAATTATTAACAGTCTTGACCGAGGCGGTGGGGGGAGACATATCCTGTGGCGCCCCAATTGCGCCACACATTGTCTGAGGGGAGGCCAAAAAGGATAGTCTCCGATTTATCGGGATTACACTTGAGTTGGTGTAGTTGGAACTAAGCGAACACCTCTGACAGGCAGGCGTTTATCGCTTCCCCTCTAAAGTCTGTCTTCTTATCGCAGGTAAAGAGCAGTTGCGTGTCGTCCGCATACAATACGATTTTGGCTCCATGGGCTTCGGCCAGATGCGCCAAGGGGGTCATATAAAGGTTGAAAAGTGTAGGGCTAAGGATTGAGCCCTGTGGGACCCCCACCTTTAGGGAGGGGATGGTCGCAGTAAAAGGAGGAGACCAGACCGTTTGTTGGCGGTCTTTCAGAAAAGAGGAGAACCATCGGAGAACCGTGCCCCCACAGCCACATTCTTGAAGTCTCAGGAGGAGCTGATCGTGGGGCACTGTATCGAAGGCCGCTGATAAGTCCAACAGTATCAGCGCGGCCTTCCCACCTTTGTCTAAGGATTCCTTGATGGCCTCCGAGACTTCTTCTCAGAGCGCGGTTTCCGTACTAAAATTTGACCTGAAACCGGACTGACTCTGGTGGAATACTTGATTGGTTTCCGCATATGTGGTGATGACACCATTAACATATTTTTCCAAAACCTTCGAGAAAAAAGGGAGCAGGGATATTGGCCTATAATTTGCGTCTAACTCCGGGTCTGCCCTTGGTTTTTTCAGAAGGGGGATTATTTTAGCATTTTTCCACCTGTCCGGAACAAGCCCAGACTCCAAGGAGGCGTTGAGAATCCGATTTAACGCAGGGTTAATTACCTCTGCTAGTGACACCAACATCTTGGCTGGGCAGGGGTCAGATGGAGAGCCCTATTTAAGAGCCTTCATAATTTCCAGAGAGTTGTCCAAGGATATTGGAGGGAACTGCGTGAGCAGCGGGCCCTTTGGCTTGGTAGGCGGGGTGAAAAACGCTCGATTTTCACCCTCGCCCCTGGGCAGCAAAGAAAAAGTATCTTGAATGGTTTTAATTTTCTCATGAAAGTAGGAGGCTAGGTGGCTCGTCCAAGCTTCAGTCGGAGTGAATGGCCTTGCAACTGCGCTTGGAGACAGAAACTCCTTGACTGTTTTAAAAATTTCTTTACTTTGATTAGCAGACTGTGCTATTTTTGAGGAGAGGAAAGGTTTTTTCTCTTCTAAAACTTTTTTATAGTGCACCCTCAGTGCCTGTTTATAGATTATTTTATCAGTGGGGTTAAAGTTTCTTCGCCATGCCCTCTCTAGGCATTTGCAATCACTCTTGCTTTTCCTGAGGGCGACCGTAATCCATGGTGCTGAGGCACAAGAGACCTTAACAGGTCGCACCGAGGCAGGGGCGAGCTCATCAGCACGAAGCTGGAGCCAATTGTCCAGACCTTCTGCATCCTCTTCCACATTCCCGTGAAAGGGGATCGGGTGATTGCTGAGGGCAGTAGTAAGAGCCTCGGCTGTGATTTGGCTAAAAGGTCTGGAGCTACGAGAGTATGGCCTTCCCTGGGATTTGCAGGAGTTATGCACCTTCTCAATCGTGAAACCAATCATCGAGTGATTGGACCATACTATCGGAACCGGGACAGATGTCCCAATTGTATCAGTGGAGAAAATCTGGTCCAAAATATGTCCTTTCTCATGAGTCGCATGAAGGACATAAGGTGTCATTTTAAAAAGAGTTAGTGAGTCACATAGTCTAATAGGCTCCTGTTCAGTGGAATTATCCATCTGAATATTACCTAAGACTAGGCAGTGTTTAAAATTAATGGCCAAAGGAGAAACAGCATTGCTGATAGAGTCAAGGAACTGGTCCGCAGGACCGGGGGGGTCTATAAATCAAGATGCCTGCCACAGATTGTTGCGCTGACACCTTTACGTGAAATCCCAAACTTTCGGCAATGTATGCATAACAGCCTCCCTGTGACCACGACCATGGGTAAGCCTGAACTTTTCATTGAATCCTTATTGTCTGAGCTCCTGAGCAGGATGGGCTTCTTCAAACTCTTTGTTGTGTAAAGAGTGCACTGATCTTTAGGCCCTCACCGCCAGGTGAGTCCCCCTTCTAGGCCAACCATTGCTAGGCTGTTGAATTATACCAACTGGGACGCTGCTTTGTGCCTAACACATGAGAAGGGCCATTTGTGCTACCAGGGCTCTAATATTTCCATCTACCATGACCTCACACCGACCATGCAGGGACCTCAAAGAGCATTTGTGGACGCAAAAAAATATTTTGAGCTAAAAATATTAAAGACGCTAAGCTCTACCCAGCTCATCTCCGGATGCAACTGGCAAACAGAACACGTATCTCACCAACCGCCCTAAGAAGACACAAAAGTTTGTTAAAAAGACTGACAAATCTCAATTGAAAGGTACAGGAAATACCAGGTTGGCGGGCCACGACAACTTCACCAGTTCCAAATGAAGCCCTAATAGAGACCCCACCTCGGACGACTCAACCTGATTGGATTTCATAGACCAAATTATATCCTTAACATCACTCTGCTCTGAAGTGGCTGCCCAATCTTGGGCATTGTTCTGGCCTCTCATTTGTGTGCACTGTACCCTTTGTTGATCTCTAGTCAGTTCTTCCCCATCTCTTCAAAGTTTATTGACTCCAGCAATACTACAATTACCTGTCATTATAGATAACAAGATCCTGGCACTGGTCAATGCAAATAGGCTAGTGCCTTTGATGACTGGATTGATTCTACCTGAGCAAACGGGGTGTATCCAGGGTAGGACTACATTGAATAATCTATGTACATTATTTTCAATTATGCAGCAAATTAGACCAGAGATAAATGCCATAGTGGTCCTCCTGGACTTCAAGAAGGCATTTGGGGCCATATGTATCAAGCCCATTTCCCGTTCGCAAACGGGCCGATTCTCAGAATCGGCCCGTTTGCGAACGGGAACAAGCCTTTTGGGATGTATCATCCCAAAAGGCATTCGCAAAATAGAGAATCGCAAAAATTGCAATTCTCTATTTTGCGAATGCATATAAGGAATCACTAATTGCGATTCCTTAAATGAAATGTATGAAGCACCTAAGTTGTGCGATTATGGCTTAAGGAATCGCAAATTACCACCAACTACAGGTTGGTGGTAACTTGCGATTTCTTTGAGAAATGCATTTTTTGCATTTTTCAAAGTGGCATGTGGCGCACATACATGCCCTTAGTGCATGTATGTGCGCCACATGTGCACCCATGCTCATTTCAGGGGTGCAACAGGGTGTCCTTTTGGACACCCTTGCAACCTTGAAATTGCATTCTCAATTTGCGATTCTCTAATTGCTAATCGCAAATTGAGAATGTCCTCCCATTCATTCCTATGGGCCTCTAGGCTCATAGGAATGAATGGGGAGGGTTTCCTTAACTGCGATTCGCAATTTGCGAATCGCAATTAAGGAATATGTAGGATTCGTAATTTTTCTTGCGAATCCTACATACATCTCGTTTGCGATTCTCAAATAGCGATTCTTAAAAATTCGCTATTTGAGAATCGTAAACTAAACTTTGATACATATGGCCCTTGATTCTCTAGAATGCCTCTTCCTGTTTGCAGCTCTCATAAGATAAACTTCCCATTTCAAATACTAAACCTTCTGAAGATGTTGGGCCATATGTATCAAGCCAAATTGCATTCGCAAACGCCGAAATTCGCAGAATTTCGGCGTTTGCGAATGCAATTTTGCTTAGAGGTATGTATGAAGTCAAAACTGCCTCGCAAAATAAGGAATCGCAAAATTTGCGATTCCCTATTTTACAATTGCATTTAAGGAATCGCAAATTGCGATTCCTTAAATGCAATTTAAAGCACCAAAAAGTGCAATTTGGCCTTAAGGAATCGCAAATTACCACCAACTTCAGGTTGGTGGTAATTTGCATTCCCTTGAAAAATGCACTTTTTGCATTTTCAAAGTGCCATGTGGCGCACATACATGCCCTTAGGGCATGTATGTACGCCACATCTGCACCCATGCTCATTTCAGGGTGCAACAGGGCGTCCTTTAGACACCCTGGCACCCTTGAAATTGCATTCTCAATTTGCGATTCTCTAATTGGGAATCGCAAATTGCGAATGTCTTCCCATTCATTCCTATGGGCCTCTAGGCCCATAGGAATGAATGGGAAGGTATTCCTTAATTGCGAATCGCAATTTGCGATTCGCAATTAAGGAATATGTAGGATTCGCAAATGTATTGCAAATCCTACATACATAGGGGCCGATTCCGATCTCGGTCGGAGCGCACCCAATACCATTCGGTCGGGAAAAAGCCATGCGAAAGCCTGTTTCCCGACCGAACCGTCTGCGAGTCCCGGCCGGCGAGTACGATGCGGGTCGCCGACCGACTCGTCCGGGCGACCCGACCGCTCCGACCGACTCGTACCCGGATCGTACCGCTCCGACCGACTCGCTCGGACCCGGTTCGCACCGCGCAATGGAGACGTTTTCCGGCCGGGTAAGTACGATGCGCACCTCGACCGCTCCGACCGACTCGCGCCCGTCCGACTCGAACTCGCTGTCGGAGCCGTACTTTGGGGGTCCGTGTCGGACCCCCTGTACAGCGTACCCGTGCGAGCGCATACAGGGGGGACCCATGGGTCCCCCTACCTGTGCGTGTACGCCGCGAAGCGCTCGCGGCGTACTCGCTGTAGGAGACGCCCTTGTCCGCCTCGCACCCATTGAGGCAATGGGAGCCCGCGTACGCGTTATGCGACCGGCTCCCATTGAGTTCAATGGGAGTCCGACCGACTCGTGTCCGGTGGCATACGAATGCATCGGACTCGTTCGGTCGGACTGCACGAGTCCGGTCGGTCGGAAATCTCTCCGGGTCCGGCTCGGTCGGAGAGATTTCCGGCCCGAATCGGAATCGACCCCATAGTGTTTTGCGATTCTCAATTAGCGATTCCTTAAAAATCGCAATTTGAGAATCGCAAAACGTGGTGTTCATACATATGGCCCGTTATACACTAATCTGATGGCCTGAATCCATGTCAATGGCTGCCTATCCAAGTAATTTCAAAAATATAAATGTTCCACAGGAGGTAAAGCAACAAGTCATCAATAGTTCATATATAAAGATGTACTCCTCTTTTAATCTAAAATTTGCAATCGTTATTTGTTGAGTCTTCATCAAAAATCACATTGGTTTAATAGAATTCCAACAGATACAGCCAGCCAACATGTGTTTCGGGGACCACCCCTTCATCAAGGCCAGTTGTCTGTCACTCCAACTTATATAAGGTTTTATTCATTTAGTGTCTGTACACGATCGCTCCTCTGAAGCATACATATGTGTATGTCTTATTATCCATAGTCCTGCTTTCAAAACTCTTCTACTCTCCAATCCATCAATTAATACTTACTGAACAAAAACCTTTTCTCATCAATCACTTGGAAATAAAACAGTCCCCCCCCCCAAGAAGTAGTTTCAGGAACACTGTGTTTCCTCATCACCATTCAGGGTGAACGGTTGCACAGAAAATATAATGGGGTACACAACAGAAATGCCACCTCTCCAACCTCTTATTTGCTTTGGCCATCAAGCCCCTGGTGAAATGTCTCCATTATCGCCACTTACATTGAGGACTGACATTTCAGAATAAATGAGTATTATCATTGCTATACACGAACAATATCATGCTTTATGTTAAAGACCCATACACACCTCTCTTCAATTATGCCCAAAATAACGTTATGAGACGATATGTCTGAGGTTCGTATAAACTGGTCCAAGTCCAAAATGTTTCCACTGCCTGCAAACAAGGTATGACATTCCCATTGCATTGATGGGAGGGTATTGGTATGTTACCTGGGGCTCATGCTTAGAAGGAACAAATCACAAATTACACTGAATAACCAAGACCTGGTCCCTGAACAAGCTGCAGGACCAGGTGGAGAGGTGGATAATGTTACCTTTATCCATGGCGGGACATACAGCCATAATAAAAATTAAAGTTCTGCCCAATTGTTATACCTTTTCCGTAACATCATTGTTGGAAGGTAGTTTATTCGTAGGTGTAGGTAAGTACCTACCACTAGTAATCAGACCACAATTACAATATAAGGTCCAGTCAAGGTCTCAATAAATTATTCCCTTGCTCAATACTTGGTAGTTGGCTGCAAGCAGGCAGACTTAACTTAGGAGACAGGTGTGTAAAGCATTTAAAAAACCAATACATTAAATAAGTAAGACACAACACAATAAAACTCCAACACCAATTTATGAATATAGGAAATATATTTATGATTAAAATGACACCAAAACGGCAAACATCCAATATCGGGAACCGGAGATGTGACTTTTTAAAGAATATCAATCAATCAATCAATCATGGGTTTGTTAAGTGCAACTACTCACCCGATGGGGTCTCAAGGCGCTGTTCCTTAAAGAATAAACACTTTTTAGTGCTTAAAAGCCAAACGCACCACCTTGGGACATCTGGTCGTGCTTGACTGGGACAAAGTCGGTTTCAGGCGGACCACAATTGAGCGCGGGTCAGATACAGTGTGTCGGCCAGGTCAAGTCTTAACCTTCTGACTTCGTCACATTTTTGGAGCTCCTGTGGGTCTGCTCGGCAGGCTTGCTTCAGCGGTAAACCTTGGGCGATTGCTGGAAGTCTCATCAACAGTGAAAAGCTCCGGAGTTTCCGCAGGGTAAACCTGAATTTCATACTGGGTCGCAGTTCGGCATCACCGGCTCCACTCTTGATGACGGGTCAACTTATGGAGCTTTTTGGTCAAAATGCTCCAAATGATCTCAAACTTCTGGAGATGCCTCCGGAAGGTCTTTTGGGATTCTTGATGGGTCCTCAATACCAGCCAAGGTTCCAGGAGCTCTGAGATACTCCTTGGAGAGTTGGGACTACCGTTCCCACAATACACCTGGCCAAATACTTTAAAGTCCAGTTAAAGGTGGTCAGCTGATTTCTTCTTGGTGGAGATGATACAGGTGGAGCTCTTTTAACAAGTTGCTTTCAGAGAATCCACTTAAAATTTTAGTGCAAGGCAAAGTTCTTCTTTTGCTGCAGTTTCAAAGTGTGTAACAGGTGCAGTCATTCAGAGTGTAGTCCTCTAGGTGCAGGCCAGTGTTTTCAGCATGACAGGCCTTCTCTTCTTGTTTTTTCAGGCAAGGACCTGAATTGCTGGGCAGCTTCCCCATATTTATCCAGGGTTATGGACTGGAAAGCAGGGGGCACCCCTGACCAATGATGTGCAGGATGCTCAATGATGACCACTTCTCCTGAAGTGTGGCAATTTCTTATCCCAAAAAGCAGTGTTCTTTAAAAACTAAAATGGAGAAAATCTCTCCGGGAGCTTAAGGTTTGGCTAACCCAACCTACAGATGTGGCTAACTTTCCCTAAGATTTCATTACAAGACCGGAGGCTAACATTATGCATGATCTTTTATTATGCCACTCCTGTCAGCAGCCCTTTAAAGAATACTAACAACAACCACAATCCAGTACTGGAATAAACAGAACTAACAAAAGTCTCTCCCATGGAACACTCTGCCTCTTTTAAATGCTGCTCCTGTAAAGATAAGTAGCTCTGCATTTATCTCATTATTTATTTGTTGTTAGTTTATGTGTGGAAGTTGAGTGTTATGAAGGAGAAAAGCTTCTAATCTTCAGAAGCAGGAAGAGTGTGTTTTGTTTGATATATGTATCTGTATATATTTTTATAGAAATAGGTATTAAGTTTAAAAATTCGTGCTTGATTTCTTTATGGTATTCATGTTAAGTATGGGTTAGGAAACGAAAAGTTTTTAATGAGGGAGGTTTTTTGGAAAACAGGAAATTGTATCGCTAGTATCTGAAATTTAAACGTGCTTGTTGCGTTTGAAAATACCTTGCGCGTGTGGATGGAGCGCTCAAGCTCTTTGTAGAGGCTTTCATTCCAGTTTAATGACGTGAGCGCACGGCGTGTGGTGTGCTCACGTCAAAGAGGCAATAGAATTGTGATTGGCTCTTGTGGTCTCGCGAGATCACGGGAGCCATATTGAATTGGGAGAAAATAGCAATAAGAATACCAGACATGGAATTTAATGGTTGCTAGGCAACAGATATGCTCAGAAAAGATCGGTTGGCAGTTGTTTACAGATCGGAGCAGTTTGAGGTGTATTTCTTTGAGGGGATATTGTTGTAGAATATTTAAAGTTTTGGCAAAGTGCTTTTTGAAGGATTATTAAGGATATATTTATCTGGATTTAAGGATGTCTTCTGAAGATGGAGTTGAGAGACAGGCGCAGGTTGTTGAGGGTAAAGTGAGTGAGGAGAGCCTTAAGAGATTAATACAAAGTGAAGTCAAGTCTTCTATGAGAGAAGTGGTGCAAATTGTGATGGATAATAAAAGGAAGGGGAGTCGATCAGACGAGGATTTCTGGTCATGTTCAGATGAGGAGATTGCCAGTGGTAGTAAAAGAAAGATGAAAACAAAGCATTCTGAAAAGAGTAGAAAGGATGGTTTTAACACCATCACTAAGAGTGGTGTCCTTGGCGGCACAAAGAGAAGTGGTGTCTTTGGTGGCACAAAGGGAAGATCTGATGATGAGGATCAGATGGAATATGAGAACCGTGATGGCTCACAGAGATATTACGATGAATATGTCTTTGACATGGATCAGGATTACGACCTGAATGATGATTCCGCATCTTCAAGTAAATCTGTTATTAGGGATCCTTTGGGGGGAGAGATGTTTAATCCTTTTGAGCTTCGTCATCCTAGAAGCGCTGAGTGGTGGCCTTTGGATCACGTCAGTAAGTTTATAAAGAAGTGGATTAGGAAACCTCTTGAGAAAGAGGTTAAAAATATTTTAAAGGCAGAATGTTCGAGACCACAAGTTGATAATAAGGTGTGTTATACTCCAAATCTAGACCCAGAGTTAATCACCTATTTATTTAAGTTACGGAAAGACCCACGCAAGGGTCTAGAAAGATCTCTAAAGCAGTGTCAGGATAAACTGCTAGATACTCTTGGTCCTCTGGCTAAGATTATGGATATGGCTGAGGAAGCACATTTAAATGGAGATCAGGTGGATATTGATCTGCTAAGAGGTTGGAGTCAGAGAGCTATGGTGTTTTTAGGGAACACCAATGCTAGTCTTTTGGCAGAAGGAAGGAAGAGAATATTAATGAATATTAATCCTAAAATGGGAGTAATGGCTGAGAAGGAGACTAGTGTGGATGCAAAGGGTTTACTTTTTGGAGAAGGAATGGTGAAGGGATTAGGAAAGCACGTGGCAACTTATACCACTTTGGATAAAGCTCAAAATAATATGAGGAAGGTGTTTGGAGGTGTTTTTGGAAGGGCCAGCAGACGGGGATCTTATGCTGGCCGGGGATACCAGAGATCCCAGTACAATTTCTTGCAGAGAGGAGCCGGAAGAGGATTTCAAGGCTCCTCTGGTTTCTTCCCACAACGTGGTCATTTTGGAAGGGCAAGGAGTTGAAGTAGAGGAACAGGACAGTCAACATCAAATACAAGAGATGAGTACGGGGATAGATATTGGTTTTTCCCAAGGAAAAGTGGGAGGACGTTTACGTCTTTTTCAGAAGGAATGGCAGAGGATCACAATAGATCTTTGGGTCTTAGAAACAATTCAAGGATTCGAAATAGAATTCGTAGAGTTACCATATCAGAATGTAGAACCATTGGAATTAAAACTTTCAGAGGAGAATATGGATTTGGTAGACAAAGAAATAGATGCAATGTTGCAGAAAGGGGCCATATTTATGGTAAAAGAGGAAGAGAGAGGTTTTGTGAGCACATTGTTTTTAGTAATAAAAAAAAAGGACAAAGGATGGAGGCCAGTAATAAATTTGAGAGGCTTAAACAAGAACTTAGTATACAGACATTTCAAGATGGAGGGGATTCATCTATTAAGAGACATTTTGCAGAAGAGAGATTGGATGGTAAAATTAGATTTGAAGGACGCTTATTTTACAATTCCGATGAAGGTAGAAAGTCAGAGTTATTTACAATTCAGATGGAGAGGCAAATTACACCAATTTGTTTGCCTACCATTCGGACCTTCTTCAGCACCATGGTGTTTTTCAAAAGTGATGAGAGTTGTGATGGCTTTTTTAAGGGAGAGAGGTTTCAGACTAATTGTTTATTTGGACGATGTTTTGTTAATGTCCCAAGATCTAGAGGTGCTGAGGTTTCAGTTGCAGGAAGCGATCAATCTATTAGAGAATTTAGGATTTTTGATAAACAAAGAGAAATCTGTTTTAATTGCTTCTCAGAATATGGAGTTTTTGGGATTCAAGATAGATTCTTTAAAGGAAATTTTGATGTTACCAGTGAAGAAAGTGAATATGATAAAGAAAGAAGGGGCATATTATCAAGGACCTTATCTCCGCTTTTTTGGCTTTAAAAGCCAAAAAAGCGGAGATAATGTTTTCGCCCTATTTGCAAGCCGGTGCTAACATGCATTAGCGCATGTTAGCAGCCGTTTTGCCGACGCCTCGCTTTGTATCTCTAATGAGATGCAAAGTGGGCGTCACTGGGCGTACCCCTGACGGACTACCTTGTTAAATATCGCTAAATGCACATCGCGATATTTACAAGGTGGCTCAGGATTTTAGCAGACGTTAGTTTTTGGCGAAAACTGCGGTTTTCGCCAAAAACTAACGTCTGCTAAAATGCTGACTTACCTATACCTGTCATTGGGGGTGGATTATGCAAGGTTATCGCCGTTTTCCATGGAACATCGCTGGAAAACCAGCGTTGTTCCCTGGGAAACGGCGATATGCCCGCTATCGCTGGAATTTTTATCGCCTCAGTGATACGCGTTGTTGATAACACGCTAACCGGGCGATAAATTCCAGCGATAGACGGCGATAAATAAAAAAGCGCGAAACGCACTTTGCGATATTTATCGCCGTCTATTGTTAATATGCCCTGAAGTTCTTCATGTTTTGAGAAAGGACACTTTATCATTAAGAGACTTGGCAAGAGTTTTGGGGTTATTTTCATCTTGAATTCAGGCGATTTTTCCAGGTCCATTGCATTATCGTGCATTGCAGAGGATGAAAGCGAGAGCATTGAGAAGAGGTTTATGGTATGGGGACCAAGCGGTGTTGGATCAGGAAGCGAAAGAGGAATTGGTTTGGTGGTTAAACAATTTGGAGGCCTGGAATGGAAGGGCGATTTTTGGATGCGTTCCGGATTTTGTTTTAGAGACGGATGCAAGTGGTTCCGGTTGGAGAGCACGTCTGGGTGTGTTGGAGACAGGAGGTGCTTGGACAGATTTGGAGAAGAGAATGCATATAAATTGTTTAGAATTAACAGCAGGATTATTTGCATTGAAGAGTTTCAAGAAGGAGATTCAGGGTTGTACAGTTTTATTAAAGATGGACAATATTTCAGCGGTTTGTTATATAAACAGGTTAGGAGGATGCAGGTCAAAAGATCTTTCGGATATTGCAAAGGAATTTTGGGACTATTGTCTGGAGCAAAAGATTGCATTAAGAGCAGAGTTTCTACCTGGGAAGATGAATGTGATAGCAGATTGGAATTTGAGAAATGTAAGGGATTACAGCGATTGTATGCTGAATCAAGATTACTTTGCAAAAATAGTGGAATGTTTTGGTCCACTAGAAGTAGATTTATTTGCAACAAGGTTGACTTCTCAGTTGGAAAGATATTTCAGTTGGTTGCCAGATCTGGGTGCGGAGGCAATAGATGCTTTTCAACAGAGTTGGACAGTAGTGAGGGGGTATGCTTTTCCACCATTTGCAATGATCCAGAGGGTTCTGTTGAAGGTGAGGATGGAGAGGTGTCAGTTGGTCCTGGTGACCCCTTTTTGGGTGTCTCAGGCGTGGTTTCCAGGCGTTATGGAGTTAGCATGCGAGGTGCCCTTGTTGATTCAGGCGACAGAGGGTTTGTTGGTCAACGAGTGTGGAGAAGAGCATCCTTTGATTGTGGAAGGAGTGTTGAACCTTCTTGTTTGGAAGGTGTCAGGTGTTCAAGAGCATTCAGAGGACTTTCGCAAGGGGCTGCTGAGTTACTCGAGGACTCTTGGGCCCCAGGTACCCGGAAAAGATATAAGGGAGTATGGAGATTTTGGTCATGTTGGTGCATGGAAAGGAATTTGGATCCCGTGGAAGCGCCTGTGGTAGAAGTGGTGAATTTCTTGGTGGAGAATTTTGAGAAGGGTTTAAGTTATAGAACTTTGAATTGTTACAGGTCTGCAATTTCTGCAGGTCATTCAGTGGTTGGTGGTAGGGTTGTTGGAAGTAATTCTTTGGTTTGCAGAATTATGAAGAGTATGCGAATTAGGAGACCTCCTAAAGCTAGATATGAGGTTCTTTGGGATGTGAATTTGGTACTGAAACTTTTTGTGGATTGGCCTTCTAATAAGTATCTGACAAATAAGAATATTTCTGCTAAGTTGGCTACCTTGTTGTGTTTGATATCATGCAAAAGGGTTTCAGACGTCAAATGTCTGGAGGTAAGTAATAGAGTATTCGGGCCAGATGGTGTTTTCTTTGAGATTAGGAAAAGAACAAAGACCATGACTAGTTCAAATTTTTTATCCTAGGTTTGAGGATTGCAAGAAACTTTGCGAGGTGGAATGTCTGAAGGAATATGAAAGCAGAATGCTGGAGAAAAGAGGTCATGGGGTGCATCAATTAGTAATTTCTTTTGTTAGACCATTTGGAGCGGCAAGTTCAGCTACAATTTCGAGATGGGTTAAGTTTGCGATGAAGGAAGCTGGAGTGAATGTAGAGAAATTTAAAGCACATTCAGTGAGGGGGGCCATGGCTAGCAAGGCATGCTGGTCTGGTGTGAGTTTAGAGAAGATTATGAAGGCTGCAGATTGGCTAGTGTGGGTACTTTTGCAAGACACTACTTTAGACCAGTTGAGCATATGTCTGATGTGGTGTTGAAGGGCTTTCAACATGCATAATGTTAGCCTCCGGTCTTGTAATGAAATGGCGATTCTCAGATCAACATGCAGAGAGAATCAGGATTTCATTAAAGACGCGGAGGCTAACATTATCCCACCCTCCGCTTCCCTTTTTTAAATGTTGTAAGTTTTTCTATATATTTAAAAAAAAAAAAAAAAGAAGGGTGATTATGTTAATGAATTATAATAAGGTTGATATTTTGAGAGTTGTTTTTAAATTAAGTATTTTGAGGATTTTATGTATTGAGGTGTAAGATTTAAGTTTTAAACATTGTCTTTTCTTTCAGATGCACAGGTGTAATTTTCGGAATTCGTGGATATCAAGGACAGAGGAAGAAGAGGCTTTATCTTCACAGTTTTCGCATTTAAAGAGGCAGAGTGTTCCATGGGAGAGACTTTTGTTAGTTCTGTTTATTCCAGTTCTGGATTGTGGTTGTTGTTAGTATTCTTTAAAGGGCTGCTGACAGGAGTGGCATAATAAAAGATTATGCATAATGTTAGCCTCCGCGTCTTTAATGAAATCCTGATTCTCTCTGCATGTTAATCTGAGAATCGCCATTCTCCTTCAATCCCCTCTGCTAATTTAATTACAGAGGCTCCTGTTTGGCTGAGGTAGCAGGAATTGGGGGTGGGCTTGGGTCCTGTCCTAAGTCTCTTTCACTCTTTGAAGGCCAGTTTGGCTACCCGGCCTCCTTCCTGCCTTTTGCTCTGCAGCTTGCAAATCTCCTCCCACCAGATGTCTTTTTGTTTCCTTTCAGGTCACTTTACACCTAATCAGAGCAGCTCTCAAAGGCTGGCTAATCAGGAGAGGCTGCTCCAGAGCTGGATTTAGTCACATCAGAAAAGCAAGTTCTATAACTTCGTTTCTGTCATAGTTATAATAAATACTACCTTGGCAAGTTGTTGGATTTATTCTAACCATTATTTAGACACTTTGAAATATCATTTTAGCTGACTCCTGTCAATAGTTAGTCTTTAATAAAGCCTTCCCATGTTAGCCAATTGAGCTAATGTACTACAATGGGGAAAAACGAAATTGGCAGTTTCCCCATACCAGGACATTTAAAACATCTTTTATAATGTCCCTGCTTACAGTTACAAGGCATCCTACCCCTGGGGCACATCAGGGAGACCTCGGGTGACATATATGTGAAAATAAGGTTATTTAAGACTTTGGAAGTACCTTTAATTCTAAAGTTGAATCTGCATATAATTTTAATTTAAAGGCAGCATACAAAGCAGGACTGACTTTTAAAATGACAGCATGCCATACAGCAGTGCACACTTAAGTACATTAACTCTGCTGGGCTTTTAAAGCTACATGCCCTACCATATACTAAACACCTAATTACCATATACCTTTTAAACAGAGCACTGTCCCTGGGCCTGGTTATCAGAGCCCATGGCACAATCAGTAACCACCAGTATCAGTCAAAAAATGGAGGTAATCAGGGCAAAAAGGATGACTTTCTTACAATCCCGCCAAATCAAACCATTTTACACCAACTACAGTCCCTACTTATCAGCATGATTTGGGCAGGTCGCAACCTGAGGCTCAAATGGGAGACATTTAATATTGCCTTTTGACCGGGGAGGCTTCTTAGCCCCCAACATAGATTGATGCTTCCATGCTGCACAATCTAACTATACTTTATTCTGGACTTCTCACGGGTGGTGCCCCTCTTATCCCTATAGAAAAAGATCAGGTGCTATTGGGGGATTTTCATACTGCCATAACCATTAAACCCTTAGAACCGGTACATATCTGCTGTACACTTTGGACCCTATGGCACGAGTTGGGCTCACACAATCATATTAGCAGAAATCCCTCTCATAAATAACCCTTCTCAGCCCCCAATCTTAGAAGGAAGCCTGATGTGTAGGCTGCAGAATGCTTGACTGACATGGGTGGGGCAGCTGTTTTTAGACGGAGAGTTCCTCACCCTAGATCACTTTCATGAATGATGGAGCCTGACACCTCTTGAGACACCTGAATATATACACTTGTGCCATGTAGCTAAGTCTATTTGGCAAGAATTCCCAGATGAATCAACAAAGTTCTCACCTCTCACCCAACTGATATAAAAAGCGACAAAAAGGCTGGGTCTCTATATTGTACAAACTATACACTGAGATTAGCTCATCCATGGACCATAACGCCTTAGAAAAATGGTGGTTAGATCTAAACTGCGACATTACTCTAGACATTTGGACATTTTGCTGTGGTCAGACAAAACCGCTTTCCATTAATTACAGGCACTTTAAATTCCTCAACTGAATGTATTGCTCCCTGTTCTACCTACATAGACTAGACCCAAGAAGACCAGTGCAATGCATTAGATGCTCATTTTACCCCTCTAGCTTCTTCCATTAGGCTTCAGAGTGTCCACCTGTCGTGGACTATTGGGGGAAAGCCTTCAATATCATTGAAGAGATATTTGAAACCCAGATAGAAGCACTCCCCTACTTGCATTATTGGGATACACAAAAAAACATCCACAACCAACCAAAAGGCTGATAGGAGTTCTACTACTTTAGGCCAGTAAATGTCTGCTGCTCTTCTGGATGCGGGCCCCCACTCATGGTCAAGGACTGGCTGACGGACACGGCTCTTTCCCATAAACCAGCAGAACACTATGTTCAGCTGCAACCAGCTGCCCATCCTTAGGACTACGAGGGTCCGCCTAAGTAAGCGAACTGTTTATCTGGTGGGGCCCCTGCCATCGAACACCAGGCTGTAGTCCAAGAACTGAGGCAGCCTGAGAGGATGGTAGCTGCAGTTTGCTGCACAACGCACGACCCTCAAGATGGCGGACGGGGGCCGCGATGGACAAATGAACAGTTCCCGGAGACACTGAGTGCCTGTCAGCGGATGAGGTCTGAACCCTGGGGCTTGCAGCAGGGGTTGTGGCAGCAACAGAGGAAGGCCTTGGAGCTGAGACGCCCTAGTGAGGGGCTTTTTGAGGACAGACGCCTCGCCTTGCCAGATCGCAGGCGGCCTGAGGGAGAAACCAGAGGAGGGCCCCAGGCGCAAAGAGGAGGTTAGAGTGCTCACCTGGGGGCCACCGCGGGTCAGCGATCATCCCCCAGATGGTCTGTGGTAGAACAGTGGGGGCACACTTGGACATCCCACGATCCAGCACGCCGCCTTCGCCCACCACCACCCAGCCTTCTACCCCTACAGGCAGCACCAGCTCTGGGATTACTTCAGGCCCAAGAACACCGCCCATGAGTGCAACAGCACCCTGAAGGGCCTGGCTGAACAAGCACTGCAGGAACCCTAGCAATGGTGAGAAGATCATGCTGTGTAAATATGTAATATTTGTCCAACCCTAATCGCTTTAACTTTTCTTTAAAAGTAATCCTGAGTGAATTTGCATCGTGTATATATGTAACTCTAATCACTAGTATCTGCAGTAGATCTATGTACTTACCACCATTCTTATGTGAGTTTAGAGTTTTTTCTGTTTATATCTTGTATGTAACTTGTTAGACTTGGCATCTTTGGCAAGGTTTCCCCTGAGTTTTTGCCTCTTCCTCCTGTATTTTTGATGCTGTGCTGGATTTAGTTTTGCTGGCTTAGAGGCTTTGGGCACTTTCCCACTGCTCATCAGTGTCAAAGTGCAAGTGCTCCTTGTAGAAATTGTTGTTACAATTGGTTCTCCCTGATTGGCATATGTGATTTACTGGTAAGCCCCTAGTAAAGTGCACTAAGTGTGCCAGGGCCTGTAAGTGAAATGCTACTAGTGCGCCTGCAGCACGGATTGTGCCACCCACATGAGTAGCCCTGAAAAGGTAACTCAGACTTGCCAGCGCAGTGTCTGTGCGCAGTTTGAAAACTGCCATGTCGTCCTGGCAAGTGCACCCACTTGCCAGGCCCCAACCTTCCCTTTTCTTACATGTAAGGCACCCCTATAGCAGGCCCAAGGTACCCCCCTGGACAGGGTGCAGTGCATGTGAAAGGTAGGACATGTACTGCTGTGCGCAGCATGTCCTGGTAGTAAAATACTGCCAATTTTGTTTTTCACTATAGAAAGGCCATCTTACCCCATAGGACAGAATGGGAATTTATTTGTAACATCTTATAAATATAACTACCCATTGGAGCAAGATAGAGAAATAAAGTTTAGTATGCCTGAACTCAGAATGTTAAGATGCATCTTTTAGTGAGGATGATTTTTACACTCTGTGTTTGAAAATACCACTTTTAGAAAGTAGGTATTTTCTTGCTTAGCCATCCAGTGTGCCTCTGCTAGGATGTGGATTGACTGTCAGTTTGGAATGACCGGGGCTGGGGAGGAGCAGTGGCTCCAGAGAGCCTGATGAGTCAGGGCTGGGCTGAATAGATCTGGGCTGCATTTAGATTAGGGGGAGATTTCCTTTCACCTGAATGGGCCTGGTCTGCTTTCCACAATGCTGTCTCCACCTCCTGCCAGGAAGCTGCACCAGAGAGGACAGAACTGGTTTTGACTGGGCACAGGGCTTCTCTGCACAAAGAGAACAAAGACATTTTGGGGTATAAGTATTAGACCTAAAACCCCTGAATTTTAGACTACTTCTGGAATCAAAAGGAACCTTTGCCAAGGAGAAGAGCTGGAGAAACTGAGGAGAAGGGCTTCCCTTGCTGTGTGTCTGGGGTTGGCCTGCAGTTACTGTTTCTGCCAAGGAAAGGAGAAGGACTTTGCTGTGTGCTGTGTCCCCTGCTTGAGGAAAGTCTCCAAGGGCCTGAGTAGAACTTGCCTCCTGTTTTGAAGTCTCAGGAACACAAAGACTTCACCCCCAGCTCCCCTGAACTTCCTTGCTGGGAGTTCTGACCTGCCAAGAAGTGCCTGTGACTGTCTGGGGCCTCTGGAGGTTGCTTCTGCTTTGGGAGCTGGAAAAGCAACGCTACAACAAGAAAATCGATGCATCACTCTTCTTGCGACAATTTTCCGACGCAACACCATGGTGAAAGAAGAATCTCCACGCATCACTGCGCCGCTGCTGAAACCGATGCATCGAGGGGTCGCGGCTGAAGAAATCGACGCAGCACCGCTTTACGCCGCCGCATCGTTCGCCGAAGCATCCCAGATTTCCACGCATCATCCCAGTGTGGCAAGTTTTTCCCGACGCATCACCCGCGGATCTGAGTTGTCTCAGAATCGACGCATCGCTTCCCCCAACAGACCGGACCCGACGCACCACTCCCCTGTGCCCAGCGGAACTGTCGCATCGCATCCACAAAGGTTTCAGGAATCGAGGCATCTCTTTGTTTTTCGACGCTTCCCATCGCTGCGGCTGTTTGGCTTGGTGAATTTTGTCGCAACGACAGGTACTCTGTAAGAAATCATGCATCCATAGTTTTCTGTGGACTCAGTTGCTAAAACCTTTTGAAAGTCATTTTTAGGTCTCGCTGAGCCAGCGCATGCGCTGCTCTGCGATAAATTTAGTGAGTGGCTTTTGAAAGTGCTACCACAGGCTTTTCCTGGCCTCAAGCTTGCGTTCACGCGAACGTGCACGCGCGCAGCCGCCATGTGGGTTTCTGTCAAGGCTCATTAAGCCTTGCGTGCCTCTCTCTGCCTTGCTAGTTTTGTTTACTCACAGAGCGCGCGCACCACTCGCGGGACGCTGTTCTTTATGTTAGGCGTGTTGCGCCGTGCATGTGAATTTGCATTTCCTCAGTTTATTTCATGTAGTAAACTCGCATTTTTGACCGAGTGGTCATTGCAATCCCCTCCGCCAATAAGCATGCAGCTCAGAAGCACTTCCCAGATCCGTACCTCTCCTTTCACTCGTGTTGACGGCTTGCCCACATGACATACATGTGTCCCCTTTCCTCGCTAACCATCACTCATATAGTTTCTCCCGCCTCCTGTTTTCTCTGCTCATGCATGTGCCTTCTTCTGCTGACTCGCTTTCTAATTCTCCACCCCTGTCCCTTCTTCCGCACCTGTCAGACGTCACAACCCGTACACAGCGCTTCTTTTTCTCCACCTTCTTCTACCCCTGGCAGTCGGGCAGGACGTCCTTTGCTGACTGGGAACCAAATAGCAATTGGCAGCGAGTGTTATTCTGCAGCAGGCTTTTCTCCACCTCTCATCCTTGCCGGTTGCTCCAAATCCACCTATGTGCGGGATGGGATACCCGGCTCTTCCCTTGCATTTTTCGCAGAAAATAACTCCATTGTTTTGTTATGACAATTCACATGTTAAAGAGGCACGCGAACTGGTCTGCGTGTACTGTACACATGCGTCCTGTTCGCTCCTATCTAGTATCGTTCCCACACCAGCACAGACACTCCCCACGTGGGGCTTCCTTTCCCCACCATGCACAGGCATCCGTGCAGAGAGCTGCAGATCCATGGCGGATGCAGTCAGCCACCCCAGTATGCTTGGGGGGTGCTCTGCACTCACGAAGAAAGTGTTGCATTGAAAGAAGTGTGTACCACGTTTGTCACCCTCCCACCACACACCTCTTCGTTTCATACAATACGTTTTCCAACGCAGAATGCACAAGGTGCAGAACTTGGTGGAAGCGACACCTTTCAGTTAGTCCCAATCCTGTTTAATATGTATAAACCATAAAATACGGTTACCCGGCTGCAGTGTTTCGGTTTAAATTACATGCAGTGGATCCCCATGCAGTCTGCGCAGCGTTGCTTCGCCCCGTTTGGAGCTCGGAGCGCTTCTTCTATCACTGGATGCAATGCCACCTCTTGCCTTGTACTATACCCTTGTCATGTGCCACCCTCCCCAGTGTGCGCTCTGTCTTTGGTTTCTGCAGCATGTGCACCTCGCCCCTGACGCGCGTGCACCGTCTTCAGTGATAAATAGGTCCTGTGCAGTGCGTGCAATGTCTTGTCATTCAATGTGCGCAAAGCCTCCCGCAGTGCTTGCTGAACGGTCTCGCATGCACACTATCGTTAAGGACATCCTTCGTCTGTATGATGAGTAGTTTTATCTGCAGCACCCTAAACAATGCGTGCAGCGTTGCCGATCGATATACTGGAGGGCCCTTCTGCTGCCTCCCTCACCAGGGTCACAACAGTTCACTTCCCATCACTGAATACAAAATCTTCCGTGCAGCGCTTCCGTGCATGCAGTGTCTCCTGCAGCGTGTGCGCTGTCTGCAGCGTGCACAGCCAGACCTCAGCCTGTGATGCACGCCCCCGCTCCCAGGGAGCCCCAGGTGGGGAGAGCCTTGACACCGGCCACGGACCCCTTTCATCACGGACCGGCGCCTGGAAACTGCCGAGCTCTAGTAATTGCTTTTTTTTCCTCTCTTCTAGGCAAACCTCATGGCACAGGCTTGGAGCGCGCTTTGTTTACTCCGTTTGCCGTGGTTGCATTTTCCACTGACTTGGCTTTAAGGAAGAAAAACAACTCCATGTAACTTTTGCTTACCTTCAATACGTGACGAGCAAGCATGGTCTGTGCGGGGTGCTATGCGAGGTGTTTATCACAGCCACACTGCTCTGCAACATAGCTTAAACACATTGGCAAAGCCAATAGCTTTCGTTAAACACTTATAAGGTCCCAAAGGGGAGACCTATTGGCTATGCCAATGCTTGTTCTTAATACTTGTAGGTTGGATTTTTGTCGTTTTGGTCTTGTTAAGTTTAGATAAAGATACTTCATTTTTCTAAACTGGTGTGGTGTCCATTTATGGTGTTATCACTGTATTACTGTGTGTTTTGAGTACAAATACTTTACACATTGCCTTTGGGAAAAACCTCTCTGCTTGTGCCAAGCTAGCAAGGGGGTGAGCAGGGGTTATCTAGAGTGTGTATCCCCCTTATCCTGACTAGAAGCAAGGGTTCCCTATTTGGATGAAGGTACCTACCTCTGCCAACTAGAGACCCCCATTTCTAACATAATTCATGTACTCTGAAGTCCTTATGTAATGTAACTGGTTCTATTGTAAAGCGCTCTGAGACTTTTGGGTAAAGTACGCGCTTTATAAAAATGCATAAATAAATAGATCCCACCAGTCCTGCTCATGTGATATCTGGGATCTACTAAGGACATGTCTCCGCTCAAAACCTTCCACATTGGCTTTGCCACAGTTAGACCCACCATAATAGTGCTTCACACCCTGCAGTCTTGCAATACTTGGCTCCAGATGGCTGATACATTTATAATGCCTAGCCCTACTGACCTGCTCATTGTGCACCATTCTTTTGTCGACATGCCATTTTGTCAACATTGTATTATGGCAAACTGCCAGTGCTCCATATCATTACATGGTATCATTGCTGTGTATTGCAAACTGCCTGTATATGCTTGTTGTCTCTGCTGGCTGAAAATGTTTTTTTTTAAATGCAATAAATAAAAAACTTCCCTTCTATTTAGGCATTATATCACATCTTGTTTCTGCATGCTCTGTAGTATCAGAATGCCCTTTTTGGGAGCACCAATGTAAACTGCTGCAGTAGTCTAGGAGTGACAGCACTAGAGTACCTGGCAGTATAAAGATTGTAATTGTAGGATAATCTGAGCAGTTTCAAAACAGACCAGTACATATGAATGGCTATTATGGTCTAAAGGCCACTCAGGCAGTGCCTAAAGGGCTGGTCTGATGGATCACTGTGTGGGCTGTTTTTTGGCTATTTGTGGGACTGTTTTATGGTCTGGTCGACTGATTTTTACTGTTGAATTCTCTGATTTTACCACAAGCATCACTTGCAGCAAGCGCAAATGCATACACTTTCACAAACCTTGCAAAACACGTATTCAGCTCGTCTTTAAAAGTTTGAAACTGCCATGCTTTGCAAATGTGGGCCACTTTTTTTAGCGATCTGATTCACTATGGGGTTCACTTTTAATTTGGTGCCTGGGTCTATTTTCTGTCCCAGTCCAGCCCTAGACATACGTCAGGTAGACCACGCAATCACATTTGCACTCCTGCCAACTTGAAAAGAAAATATGCTTTGTGAGAAAGGGTTGTGGCTTGTAGGAGGCTGAACAAAAGTCTACTGAGGTTGCTGCCGACGTCCTGGGGTGTTTTTACACCCCTAAATGGACATTAGCTGCTTGCAGCCTCATAAGACGAACTGGAAATCTACTATTTGCAGTGATTTCTAGCTCGCCTTACCTGTCACCATGTGATATCGGCTTCCCACCTGGTGACCGGGTGAAGGGAAGGGAGCCGATATTGTGTATCACACGATGGCATTGTGTGAGATGGCAGGTCTGCAAGTGGTGCCTGACATGCAATTGGCTGTGCATACAGCCACCCATCTTTTAGAACCACTGTCAGGAAATCAGCAGTCACTCTTGCTCGAGTTTATGAATTCACTCAAACCGCTGCTTTCCTGGCCAGTGGTAAGACTTTGGGGCATATTTACAAGCCCCTTGCGCCAATTTTGCGCCGCCGTTGCGTCACGCATGTGACGCAGCGGCGACACAAACCATTCGCCGCGTTGCGCTATATTTACAATGTGACGCATCTAGGGAGATGCGTCACGTAGTAAACCCCTGCGCCACATGAAACCTGCGTCAGGTTTCATGTGGGCGTACCGGCGCAGGGGGGGGCGTTCCGGCGCAGGAACACCTCGGAAAAGTGACGTAGTGAAATCTACAAGATTTCACGCAGTCACTTTCTCGGCGCTGTGCGTCAAATCCTTACGCCTGCTTCAAGCAGGCGTAAGGATTGACGCACCATGTTAGGGATAGGGAAGGTTGGAACAGTGCTGGAGTTGCGTCGCGCTTGCGACACAACTTCAGCACTGCGCCAACCTTCCGCCGGCAGATGCGTCACGCATCTGCTTATCCTCTGCGCCACGATGCGCCGCATTGTAAATGCGGCGCATCGGACGTGCGTGCAAGGGTAAACTTGCGTGACGCATTTTCCCTGGCGCATCCCTGCTGATATGCAGGGATGCGCCAGGGAACGTAAATATGCCCCTCTGTGTTCCCCAAAAATCTACTCGTTTTTCAGATTCACAAACGTGAACATGAAGCTCTGATTCGGCAAGGCCTCCTAGCCTAGGGGCAAGAAGAAGAATCTGCTTTCCACGTTCTTCAGAGCCCAAGGGCAGTGCAATATAAGGGATCTCACACTGCCCGGAATAGATAATGGACGAAGGATATCTGTCCTAAGTCACACTCGTGCCCCTTCCTCGTGCACAAATAACAAATGTCGGTCACGCCGCAGTTCCCTTGAACACGGGCGGCATGTCTTCGAAGAACATTCCGCAATTGATGTTGCCATTGCTGCTGTGACATCAAACATTGGACCATGCAGAGTTGCAGACAGCCTGAGGGGGTTAAAAATACCTTTGTGTGAAGCCAATGTGCACGCTCATAATGCCCCCTTACAATACCCCCCACCCAGGGTCGGATTGGTAACGCGGGTACTCGGGCAATGCCCGAGGGGGCGGTGTCCGAGTTGCAGGTGGGCTGCTTTTTTGAGAAGAATGGGGGGGGGGGCGATTTGGGCAGTTTCTGCGTTGTTCGGATGCCGCCAGCGGCCCAGTGGATGCCTGAGTGGCCTTTCTGGAGGCAAATGGGTGTCCATTACCTCCCTTTTATTAATGGGCAGAGGTGTCGCTCCCTTACTCTCCCTGGGCCGGCCCATTCATGTATGCAACGGCCCATTCATTCATGTATGCATATTGAGCAGGGGCAACGGCCTGAGCAAAAGTGGCCTCACTTGTTTTCAGGTGTGTTTCACCAGTGTAAACTAATCCCTGCATTTTTTTTTTACACCCCCCACCCCCTTTTTCATAAAATTTTGCCGAAGCGGTTTTTTGCGGAAAGGCAATATGCAAATGTGGGGCACTTTTTTTTTTTGCGTGCCCGGGCCGATTTTTTATCCCAATCCAACCCTACCACCTCCCCACACTCACCTGCTCTGTGCAGAGCACAAATTCCTCTTTAGTACAGGATTCGTAACCACGTGATCCAGTCCGGGTCTCATGACCTGGAGAAATCTTTCTAGTTTAGGTTAAGGCTGAGCGGCTCCTGGAATTTTTCTATATGTGGCTCAGGATCAGAATATTTGGCACATATAGAATTTCACCCCCAGAGAAAGTGTCAAATGAGGAAGAACTTCGACAAGTTACACGTTTTCTTTGTGTGGGATACGATTATGTTAAGATAGTGCTCAGGCCTGGCTTATGTGACATGCAGTATCAGCGGAGATACTCAAAGTAAGTTCAGTCGTTTCACAAGGGACATTGCCTTAAATCATAGATACTGATTGTGATTACTGTATTCACTTCTTTACCTATTCATTTATTTGTCTATTCATTTATTTTTATAGTTTTTTTGATTCAGACAATTTTAGTTCGGTCTTTGGAGCGTCCTGGAATTAAACAAACCTTCTACAAGATTAATACTTTGATTTAGATGTTTATGAATACAAGGAATTATGAGCTAAGTTTCATTCGTTGTTGTAGATTCGCGGTAGAGGGTGTAGATGTTTACGTGCGATAATCATCGCCAAAATAGGCTCATGCAATTTTCCACATCGCCGTCTATCGCGGGAAAATAACTCAGTGTGAACGTCTTATTCTCAACACGGCAGTAACATGCGATAGTTTCCGGATAATGCGTCACATGTCCGCGATAAAATTACCGGGACGTCGATAAAAATCTAAAGCCTAACGTGAAAAAAGTTGCGATGGGCACAACCGCGATAAAAAAATCAGCGATATGCTGCGCCAGGCATGCAATTCACACACGTCAGGCGGGAAAAATCACTATAAATGCAGAAAAAACCCACAAACAAAACCAAAACAACTGCGAAGCACAATGGAGGCAGCCGGAGCAAGTACAGAGGACAACCAGAACCCCACAACCCCCACGGAGGACCAGCCTGGGACCTCGGGGTCAGGGAAGGGCAAGGAGAAGAAGAAGAGGAAGACGCGGTTCAGTCCGCAGGAAAACAGGATCCTGATAACGGAGGTGGTAGAACACCATCAACAACTGTTCGTCACCTCCACTGTGTCATTGGCAACTGAAAATGGAATATGGCAGTCCATCCTGGACAAGGTGAATGCAGTCGGAGTGCTGAGGAGGACAATGGAAGAGCTCAAGAGGCGCTGGAATGATGTGAAGCGCAAAACCAAGCAGAAACTCGGCAACAACCAGAAGGCAGCAATGCAGACTGGAGGTGGGAGTCCAGCACCACAGGAGGAGCTGGATGAGATGGAGGAAATGGTGTCCACAGTCATCAGTGGGGAGACGGTGGCAGGAGTTGGGGGACTGCTCAACATGACCTGACACAACAGCAACAGGGTGAGTAACAACCAGGGACTGGGGGGACGGGGGGAGATGGGCACAATGGCACACATGCACAAGTAAGTATTGCACAGTGCACACCCACAATGACTCTGGATCATGTCCCTGATCCCTTGGCACACTGCAGCACACATAGAAACAGCATGTAGGCCCCCATCGACTATGTGCCCAGAGGGGGCCCTTCCCACACATCACCAATCTCACAAACAACCCATGCACATGTGCCAAACCCAGCAAAGCGGCGTGTCTGTGAGCCACACTGACAATGCAAGTGACACTGCATGACGAATAGCATGGCTGCAGTCAATATACCATGACATGTTGCACGCCACTACACTGAGGTGGCTGAGTGTGGACCACATCCGTAAAGGAGCAGGTCACACTCTGACACATCCACGTGCACAAACAACCCCTGACGTCAACAACACATCTGCGGACAAACCATGCCCCAGAGTCCCAAATCCCACCAAGAGCCCAATTTACCCAAGTATGCAACATCTCAGCACTGTATAAGCACAGAAGTCAAAGGCACACCGCCTGAAAGGGACAAGGGGCAGCAAAATCAGAGCTGCAGGGGCGACTCTCCCAAAATGCACACACATAACATTCAGAGCACATCAACATTGATAACAATGTGGTACAAACTGCAACACGTCCACAACAGAACAGAGGACACAACTGGTGCCGCATGTGTGTAGAAACTGGTCAATCACATTTGGCAGAGCAGGGAAATGTGAGATGATAATGTACAAGTACAAACACACATCCATGATGTTGTCGAAATGTCCACTGTCCCGCATCAAATAGGCAGCTCCTCCCAAACAGTCACAATGTACATTGTCATGCAGTCTGTATGTAAACTTGTACAATGCATCAACATTAACCCTGGGCAAAGCACTACGCTATGCTCGCGTAGTTTGCGAAGTTTGCGCTACTTCGCACAACGCGAATTGCACGTAGCACAGTGCAAACACGCGTAGCGTAGTGCAGCGGTCATTTTTTGCTTGCTCGCGGTCCTCAACGTCAAGTTGGCGACCGCGAGCAAGCAAACTGACATCCCGGCGAGACTTTTCCTCGTTCGCGATCAGCAACATCAAGTTGCCGATCGCGAGCGTGAAAAATAAACCTCCCGGCGAGATTCTCAACGCGGGGAGGTCAGGTTTCTCATTGCGAGTGGTCGCGTATGCTCGCGACCGCTCGCGATGAGAAACTACCAGTCCGCGTTGAAAGCTGCCGCTCGAGTAAAAATCTACTCGAGCGGCAGTAAAGACAGCTCGCACTGTGCAAGATGCCGTTTTCAATGATTGCACAGTGCGGACAAGCATCCGGCACTGTGCAATCATTGCGAACAGTGCACTACGCAGTTCGCGTAGTGCTACGCGTAGCTCGCGTAGTGCGAACTGCACTTCGCGTAGCGCTACTTCGCGAACTACGCCCAGGCTTAATCAACATACATGTGAACACAATGTTAAACTGCATCTCCCCTTCACATTGCAGAGGGAGAATCAACACCTCCTGCAGAGCAGACCCAACAGCTCTTCACTGATGACGAAGAGGACCTCCACACCTTCGATTCCGACGCCCTCCAACAGCTCATGGACAGCTTCGGCACCCCACCTCCAGGAGCAGGGCAGCCCAGCTGCAGCGAGGAGACCCCACCCCCTGCACAGACCACACAGCAGGAAGCACCCATCACCACGGCTGACTCCCAGGACCCCCACGAACAACACATGGCCTTCTAACGCCGTGTGTTAGGGTGCCAGGAGAAGATGGCTGATCAGGTGCGGGTGGGGTTCGACCTAATGAAAGCCAAACTAGATGCCATACATGGGTGTCTAAGTCCCATCATGGACCACTTACAGTCCCTAACGGACACCCACAGTCCGCTCCATGCTCCCCAACGATCCATGGCTGACATCGCCGGAGTCCTGACTCTGAGACAAGAACAACTGTCTAGTCAGAGTGGCTCCAGCGATGTCAGCCGGGAGTTGGAACACATGCGGAGGATCATGGAGAACAGGGAGCGGATGCAGGCGGAAAGAATGGTTGCCACGGCTGCACACCAGCGAGATGTAGCTGGGATCTTCCTTGCCCTGCAGACCCCCATCATGGCATTGCTGCCACAAGGCCTGGCGCCGATGAATGCTGCTGCTGCTTCTACATCCACATCTCCGCCCCCTGATGTGTCAGTGCCTCACAGTGCGGCAGACAATCCACCTCCGGCCCCTGATGTGTCACTCCCACACAGTGCGGCAGACATTCCACCTCCGGCCCCTGATGTGTCAGTGCCACACAGTGCTGCTGACAAAGCACCACCACCCACATGTGAGGCACATGAAACATCAGAGGACGAAGATGCGGATGATTCTGCCTTAGTGGTAAGAAGGAAGCGGTAGCATTCATCTCTGCCATATGGCCTGTTTCTTCTTGGTTCTGCCCTCTGCATCATCACCTTCCAATGTCCCCCGATACACTCTGCGACACTCACCTTGGACCTCGACATGGACTGCCATATTCTGTTTGGTTACCAATGACACAGCAATCAGACTGTGGACTGAACTCTTCCTCTTCCGATGAATTTGTCCTTCCCTAATGGACTCTGGCTGGCCCTCCACGGGGCAACAATGTCAAGTGGGGTGTGCATGGCCCTGTACTGCTCCAGCTGCAACACTCCACTGAATGTGAATGTAACATTCAAATTCACACAGATGTGTCATGTCTATGATCCTTCAAGTATGACAGTATGGATGAATGTAGGGTCACTGATTTCCCCTCATGTCCATTTTGCACATGTTGTGGGGCTTGGGTCACAGGGTGCAACATTGCCGATTGCGGTCCGGGTGGCCCAGACACTACAACGGAGACACACGCATTGGTTACTTCCTTGTCCAGGCCAGAACTGAACCACGCCCAGAGCCCTGGGCTCATTGTTCACACCCCTACGCTGGACTGGCATACGCCAGCCCAGCCCACTCCGCTTACGCTCACAGGGGGGGACGACACAGCTACATGTCCCAGGTCTTCCCTGTAGTGATCTGCTGGTCACTGGTCTAGTTGTCAGCATGCCACAGCCACTCCCTGAGGGCTGGTTTACACCCACACCACACCCATCCAGCACAGGCGTCACGGGACATGTGACCCTGCCAATAAAAGGGGCCCACCACAGCACATCCCCCACTGCCGGAGGTGACATGATGGTGTCCGCATCCACGGAACTAAATCATAAAGGGTCCGTGACTTGCATTGCACTGAGTTAGTGGCACCCGATGGCCTGCATCCGGCACGGGCCTACCGCCACGTGGCGATGACTTGCGGTGCACAGAGTTATGCCCACCTGAAGAGCTGAGCGGGTCTGCAGCCTGCGATGATGCGTTGGCCTCGATACGGCATCCAGCAAATCAAGACTCGATTTGAATTGTGAGCCCTGCTGGACCGCAGTGTACGCGCAGGCAGCAGTCAGCACACACATGACTCCGCGGTGCGGTGCCGCAGGGTGCGCTGGGGGCCTGTGGCGCTGAATCCAGTGATCGGCTGAGGAGGTTGCACCGCCACGTGGAGGGCCCTCTTGGAGACACGCCGGTGGCGGCAGGTGAGCATTGAGGCCTGGGTATGCAGGGGCGGGCAGTCATCGCTGGGCGGCGGACCGGTCTGGGGACCAGGGCTGGGGTGCAGCAGGCGCACAGGATCGTGCAGGCACCATCGGTCATGGTGGCGGCCTCGTGGCTGGGTGGGGGGCGCCGCGCTGGCAGACACGACCCTGCATGTGCTGACGAGATGTGCGCGGGTTGGCTTGGGACCTAGTCACCTCGTCTCCAGTGTGAATACGGCCATTGAATGTGGTCAGGCACATGTGTGTAGGCCTATGGTCACGATATGGCGGACACAGAGACACACGCAGTAGTTACTGTGGTGGCCATCCCGGAACTGGACCACGCCCAGGGCCCCGGGCTATTCATTCACGACATACGCCGGCCAAGGCCGCTCCCCGCTCAGGCTTACAGGGGGGACCACATGGCTACATGTCCAAGGTCTTCCACACTGCCTGGGGTAACCTGTTTGCGTCCACTGTCCACTACACTACAAACACCAGCAGTAGATGTCCACATGGACATGTCAGTGCTCTGCATACTGCAGTCTGTCCAGCACATCTCCGCCACACTTGGCATTGTGTCCTTTCTTATTGCTGGGTCACTTGCGTCCTTCGCACATTCTTGGTTCCTACCTCTCCCCACATTCTGCAATTCTGATGCAGAGGGGCTCTGCCTTTGTGAATGGTTTGTCTACATGTCTGGCCCCTGTTACCACGGTTACTTGTGTTGTCGTGCCCGGTAGTTGGGCATGTTGGTTGGCATGTTGTATGTGATTTTGTTACGTGTGCTCTCCCACAGTTGTGAGTTGTGTGATTGTGGAGTTGAGGTGTGTGATGTGTTCAGTTAGTACTTACCAATGAGCAGTGCATTGCCATAGGTGCCATCCTGGAAGCGTTGGTTGATGATGGACTGTCAGAAGATGTATGTATCATGCACACTGCCTGTGAAGTTGGCGACGACATTGGTGAACTGTCCCCGGTGGTCCACTATTGCCTGCACATTGATGGAATGCGTTTGCTTTCTGTAGTGGTAATTGTGTGCAGGGTCGGCAGGGGGTACAAGTGGTACATGTGTACAGTCAATTGTCCCGACACGTGCGGTAAGGCAGCTATGCCGTAATTCCCTTGCATGGTCTCCAGCTGTTCATGCACAGCGTGGGGGAAGTGAAGGTGCAGGGGTATCAAGATGATACAAACCGTGATGTTTACAGGTATGATGAATCCTGCATAATGAGACCGTAACAGATGTTTGTGTGGTCGTAACCTTCCTTTTCTTTCCTGCGGAGGTTACGGGCACACGAACTTCTGTTACGGTCTTTTTATGCAGGATTTATCATACCTGTTAACATTCCGGTTTGTCCAAGTGCAATACATTGTACCAGATTACGTTTGTGACTATACGGACGCTTGACCATTGTCACCATTTATCCAACAGGTTTCTGAATACTGACTTTCGGAATATGGAATTGTATTGGGGAGTTCCCGCAGCATATCTAGTTAATTGAATCCACACGTTGCCCTGATGAAGTTCCCCGTTGGGAATGGAAAGCGTTGGCTGAGCTTTTCGTATTGTTGATTTATGTATTTGTAATAAAGAACTGTTTTTACAGTACTGTTGACTACTGGACTTCATGACCTGGCGCACCCCCATTTCAGTAACTACAATCTTGGATCTTTAGCACAGAAGCGTCAGGTGGCGGCTGGCGTTGGGGTTGGTTGCGCAGGAACACTACGAATTGGGACTAGCGTGTGGTGCGGATACAGGGGCCCGCCGTTGCTTTTGTGGACATGCATCCAAGACATGGGTGAGGAAGTTTGATAGGGCTGCCTGTGAGACTCCTCCGACTCTGGCAGTTGTTGGTTGGAAGGTACCAGAGGCCAACAGGTGCAGCATAGCCAGCAGCTTTGTCTGCGGAGGGATGTTGGTTGTTACCTGTGTTGGTACCGTCAGCCTGTGGGCAATGTGGGTCAGGATGCGGAGGATGGTTGTCCTTTTGAGCCTGTAGTGGGCAATGGCATCCTCTGGCGTTGAGTGTCTGAGGCTGGTGCATTTTAGGAACGTCCGCTGTCTTGTTCTGCACTGCCTAGGTGGTAGTCTGGGGTGGTGGTCCGGGGGGGGGTGGAGTTGGGTGTTGTGGCCCTCTTGGGTCTCCGAGCTGCATGATCATTGGCTCCATGGCATCTGTTGGTCTTCAGATGTGGCTCTGGGCTGGGCTCCCTTTCATGCTGCAGGTTGTCGTCCTGCTTAACACCAGTAACAGGCAGGTGTTAAATCCCTGCTGCTAACGCGCCTTATCGCCTGTTTTTGGTTCGCTTCGCCGTTCTGGCTGGTCGTTGAGAATCTCGCGGAGTGGTGTTTTTGTGTGTTTTTGCACGGGAACGCCTACTCTGCATATCATTAGCGTTAGTTGTCGCTCTCATCCGTGGCGATGTTTTTTGCGGCAGCTATCGCTGGAAAACTGGCGATATCGGCAGTTTGCACCAACTTGAGAATAGGGTGATAAATCTATCGCCACTTTTGCGGCGCTAATGTGCTGATAAATCGGCGATAAGTCCTTGAGAATATGCCCCTCTATGTTTCAGTGTGCATACGTGTGACTTTTTGATGCCTGTTGTGTGATATTCTGAATGACGCTTTTCTGTAAGAAGTTAAGTTTATGCAATTAAATGAAGCTCGCAAAAATCCCCTTTAGTGCAAAGTTTTAGAAATGGACTTAGAATACTTCTGCGAGCAAAGAGATCTTGACAAACAACTAGGACTGGACGAAGGAGTCAGTCACACAAATTATCTGGCCGCCTGACAGCTGTGGCATGTGTACACGCAATGGATGATGGGCCTTTTCCCGAAACAGTGATCTTTACCAACTAGCATACATGCCAACATTTTGAAAAAGGAAAGTGGGAGATTTAAACAATAATCGTGCGAATATATTTTTCCCACTGACGTCTATTGAAGGAGAGGCAATTTCAGGCAGCTAAAAGAAAGCCATTTTGACTTTAAAAATCTCGAGTCTCCCGCCTGATTCGGGTCTATTGACATGTATGAACCAGGTGAGTCATGACTACTATTCCTATTCGCCCACATTCATACTTCATATATCACTTTTCAGGCCTACATATTGGCCAGTCTGCAGACGCTCGTACCACGTGACTGCAGTATAACCATTTCTGCTGTGTCACAGTACTCACTTTCACTTTCCCAGTGATGAATGTCGGTGTCCTGCACAACACAGCTGTTGAAACATATATTTATTTTCAGTATTCGTGACAGAGAGGAACGTAAACATCTTCAGTACAGCGGCCTAAGCCAGCAGGGGAGCACACGTTCTTTAATGCTGAAACAGCCTCCTGCCTGCGCTTTTTAGGTCTCGCCTGAGCCAGCGCATGCGCTGCACTGCGAGACATTTAGTATGTGGGTTTTCAAAGTGCTACCCACAGGCTTTTGCTGGCCTCCAGCTTGCGTTCACGATCGCGTGCACGCGCGCAGCCGCCATCTGGCATTCCTATAATTTCCTTATTAAGGGCATCGCTCAAGCGCATCGCTCGCGGGCACCCTCGCGATCACTTTCACTTTCGCCGTGCGGCCGCATCTCTCGCGGGCACACTCGCGATCACTTTCACTTTTGTGGCGCTCAGTGCTCCGCCCCTCCTCCACCACAGAGCGCGTCCCCGGGATCGCGATCATTTTCGCTTTCACGGCCGCGTTACTTTTACGGCTGCGCGGCCAATGCTTGTCTCTCCTGTCCTCACTCCATGTTCGGCAAGACTTCTTTTCTCTCTCCTCGCTATATGTTTGCAGTTATTTTGTAACGTTCCGTGCTCTCTGAGGCATTTCCTGTTGCTGACCAGACCAAGAGTTGGTTGCTGTGTCAATGATGTGGCTACAAATGTACATTGCACTAGTGCACTTAAAGGTACCGTTGTGGGGCTTGTTTGTGTTTACTCCCGAGCCGCGTCATTCGATGTAAACCCCAGCCAAGGCACAGTTGTGCGCAGTGAAAGAATAGCCCCCCCCCTCTCCTCCCCGATCCATTAAGCAGCCCTGCCCCTCCCTTTGTAGGCCTCGCTGTGCTTGAGCACTACCTTTGTTGGCCTCGGTTGCTTGAGCACTACTCACATCTCGATGGGCTTCATTTAGAGTTTGGAGGGAACTAGACATCCTCCCAGTTCAGGAGGACAGTCTTAATTCGGAGTACAATGATCGGCTGAATTTTCCGGCTATCCATGTGGGGGAGGAAATTCTTCTGGGTGCTCCTACTCCGCATTTAGATTTTCTTTCAGAAACGAAAGGATTTTCAGACCCCTCCAAACTATAGATGAGTCCTTGGGAATTGTTTTCAGTGCACTGAGAAGTTAGTTTTGTAACATTTATCTGTTATGCAAGCAGACATGTTATTATTGCATCTCCTTTCCGATGTTGTTGCTGTGTATTTAACCCGGGCCTTGTTGCTGTTGACTAATGCTCTTTTAAATGTGTTTCTACAGATGATTACTTGCCTGATTACTGTATATCTTCATTTTGTGTACATTTAATGTATAATAATTTGAATTCACTGCGCTATAAACTACTTGGAATGCTTGTTATGTGCTGGGTTTTGCTTTTATCGGTCCTCAGTTTTTCTTATTGTTAATCTTGATGTGTTATTGTGCTTTTCTGTATATAGAGACTATTATTACCTTTGGATTGTGCTGGGTTCCGTGGATTCTGTGGTCATCAGTTAGTGTTGTTGGATTTTTGGAGGCCGGTGCAGATGGGGCTCTTTTGCTGTTCACCGTTGGCCTACCCTGCTTCTCATCTGCTGCTGGGTCTCTTGACCTCATTACAATGCTACTAGTACTGATGTCATGTTTCTTAGCTATTCGCACATGGCAAATTCTTCTTCTTGTAGAACTAGTTTAATGCTCAGATGGTTAATTTATTGCATTAAACGTTTAGTAAAATTGACCACATTAACTTGCACACTCATCTGAGAGAGCACTGTGGGGATAAAGGCTAGGCAAAAGTGATGGACACAGCTCGTCATCACTGTAGTTTGTACTTTATGTTGCCGAGGAGTGACCACTCAGCACCTCTTTACTTTTCAAATAATAACACTGGCAGGTAGTTTTAATATGGAAATTGGAGAGCACCTACACTTTTGGTTACTTTTAGAAGTAGGTTACATTTCACTACTTCAATCAATCAAATGCACTCAGTCAATGATGTGGCTACAAATGTACATGGCGCTAGTGCACTTAAAGGTACCGTTGTGGGGCTTGTTTGTGTTTACTCCCGAGCCGCGTCATTCGACGTAAACCCCAGCCAAGGCACAGTTGTGCGCAGTGAAAGAATAGCCCCCCCGCCCATCTCCTCCCCGATCCATTAAGCAGCCCTGCCCCTCCCTTTGTTGGCCTCGCTGTGCTTTCTCTTCTGCTCTTTTCTTTTAGAGCTGCTGCCCTGGGGCAGTGACCCAGATCTCCCTCGGAGACAGAGGCGTGGTTTCATCTTCAGAGCCTACTACTCTCTACTACTACTCACTCTCTACTACTCTCTACTACTTACTCTCTACTACTCTCTACTACTTACTCTCTACTACTCTCTACTACTCTCTCTCTACTACTCTCTCTACTCACTCTCTACTACTCTCTACTCACTCTCTACTACTCTCTACTCCTCACTCTCTACTACTCTCTCTCTACTACTCACTCTCTACTACTCTCTACTACTCACTCTCTACTACTCTCTACTACTCACTCTCTACTCTCTACTACTCACTCTCTACTCTCTACCTCTACCTCTCTACCGCTCTACCTCTCATTCGTCCATCTTGCTTCATTCATTCTTTCCATCCTTTCTGCGTTTCCACACATCCACCTATCATTCTGCCTTTTCCATCTATCCCTCCTCTTCATCTTTCTATCCACCCTACATTCTCTCCATCCTTTTATTACTTTTTTTATTTCTTTTCATTTCATCCATATATCTAACCAGCCATCATCTTATCTTCCTTCCATCCGTCACTCTCTTTTCTATCCATCTAGTCATCTTTTCACTATCCATCCATCATGTGTCCTTCTCCCCAATATCAAAGTGAAAGGAGCCATAAACAACAACTTAAATGTTTCATGTTATATTGAACTGCCGAGTGACAACCACCTCTTGCTCGAGCTGTTAAAGTTGGGTGTTAGTGACATACCCATTACCTTTTTTGCTGATTGACGAGACGTATTTAGGTAAATGAAATCAGTGCTGTGTTGCCTTTCCCTCAGTCTGTACCTAAGACACTCCTCGTCACCCCTCCCCCAGAACAAGCTTCTTTCACATCGGCTGACGTTCAGAGATACACACAGGATTACACAATGCAAGCATAGGCCACACCACGCCCTCCAGTTGGAATCTTTTGAGAAGCCTTTGCATCAACAGCAACAAAGACATCTTAAACAAGCATTGGCATAGCCAATAGGTCTCGCCTTTGGGACCTTATAAGTGTTTAGCCATGCAACAGTTGATGTTGTTGCACCAAGGATATTGTGCTGCATAACTAAATACTTATAAGGTCCCAAAAGCGAGACCTATTGGCTATGCCAATGCTTGTTGTTATTAGATGTCAACTGGGAGTTACACACCCCACCTATGCTGTCTTATGTGAGATGCGTTTACTATCATCACTGAAGTGTTGCCATTGGTTCCGGAAGGATGCTCGGCTCAATGAAGAGAGATCACAGGGTAGAGGGTTATAAACAACAGGAGACAAGTCCTAAAACAAGCTTTGGAAAATCAAATTGCTCTGACATTTTCTCGCTTGTGCAATAATTTTTTATTTTATTTTAAACATGTGCCTCAAGAAGAAAAAAAGAAAAGAAAACATGCCTCAACCTAAACGTAGCCGCCATGTGCCTGCAGAAAAAAATATAAATGAAATTTTTTTATTTACAAATTTTCTCTTGTGTTTGTTATGCCAGTGATGTTTTAAAATAGCAAGCTCTTTAGTCGCACAATGCATTTTATTATTATTATTATTCTTATTCTTATTTGTGAAGGAGGTAAAAATAAATCACTATCTAACCAAGCACTCAAATTAAAGTAAGCTCCAACAGCAAAATGTCACTTAAAGACTTCATAACAGCACCATTCTCTATCTATCTATCTATCTATCTATCTATCTGTCTGTCTGTCTGTCTGTCTGTCTGTCTATATTACAGAGGGGTGGCAGCCATACTGTAGTTATAGTTCGGGTTACCAGAGATAGGAATTCCTTGGACTTTTCCCCCTTAATAACTTTGCACCCATTTGACGAATCTCCGCTAAACTTTGCAGACCTATTGCCCCCAATACATTGGCAGTGGATGTAAAGTTGGTGAAGAGCGTGGGAAGAAAGAAGGGGGGTCCCAAAATAGATTTGGACACCATTGCATTTTACATAGACTTTTTGCGTTGGATGTAGCGTCAAAACGGTAGCAAGGATTTTAATGAAATTTCACAGGAATGCACAGTATACTATGTAGATGATCCTTTTTAACACGGCAACTACATTGGTTTAGTGGTTATGTTATAAGGCAAAACAACTTAGTGATATCTATGTAGCACAATATTACTTAAAAATAGAAAGGAAGCCCAAAAAAATAAACTAGACTGCATATGTAAAGTTTCAGATTTACTACATGAACAACTCAAAGACTTATTTATGGTCACATGCTAATGGAAACCAATACACAAATACATAAAAAATAGAATACATCTTACTCTACATAAGTTTTATTTGCATGTTCTCTGGATCACAAAATAAAACTGCCCAACAAGCCACAAAATAACTATTATCCTTATGTACTCCTGTGCAACAAAATAGAAAAGTGACCTAGCAGTTACCTACACAACTACTGGTTGGAGGACATGATAAGTGGCCAATAGGAAAATAATGAATACTCTTACTTTAAATAACAGCACAGCAACAATGATTGGCTTTCATTCACTGTGGACTTCATATGGAGCACAATGCTACTAAAAGTAGCAAGGAAAACTCCCAAAATAAAGTAGACTGCACACGTAAAGTTTCAGATTTAATGCATGAATGTAAACCAATAAACAAATACATAACAAATACAATAGATAAAAAGAAAGAAGTCACATTAAATCTGGTTGCCACTCAGATTCAGATTTTTGCTCCTGAATAACTTTCCATCCGTTTGACGAATCACCACGAAATTTTCCAGACCTACAGGTTTTTTTACAATTTGTGTTGATGTAAATTTTTGTGATGGATTGTTAAGGGGTGCAGAGATGAAAGGGGTCCCGAAATGCATTTTTCCACCAAAGCATTTTCCATAGACTATTAAATTTGACATAGCGCAAAAACGGCTGAACGGATTTACCTGAAATTTGGCAGGATTATAAATTATGGTGCGCAGCTGATCCTTTTTGGGTACTGGGGGTAAGTAAGTAGGGTTAATATTTTTTAAGTTCTAATGCATTTAAAGTGAGTGATATATGTGACTACAATACTTTTGCGGAATTTTGCAAAATGTCATTAAACTACTGCAGTACATCGTGATGAAAATTCATTATCTGATTGGATGATGACTGCCCTTACAGAAGTTTAAGGCAGTCATTTTGTTTTAAGGCCACTTTGTTGTGGCTTAGGGCCTTAAATACAGGTAAGTTTTAGGTTTTATATTATTTCCCTACCCATTAGCACTTAAGTAAAATGGTAAATATGTAGGGAAAAATAATTATAAGTTTCTTTAGTTTTTAAAATCTCACGGAGTATAGCTGTACTACCTAGGAAGTACTGTAGTGCCTAAATAAATAAAAAAATAATACATTTCTTACAAAATTGAAAAAAACACTGTAATGCACTATATTTCCGAAATATAGTGTAGTAAAGTGTATTTACAATTTTTAACATATTTAATACTGTGAAAAGAAGTGTACGGAGTACCAGAGAAATACCTAAAAAATACAGCACGAATACCACACAAGTTAAAAAGAAATCCTAAAAAATACAATGCTTACTAGGTACTAGCGTAGTACTCTATAAATGTGTTTAAAAAATGTCAAAAAATAAGAATACATTTCCCTACCTATTCCCACTTTAACAAAGTGGGAATAGGTAGGGTACTACAATAAAGCCTACTACTAACCTATATCTAAGACACTACCACAAAACACAGCCAAAGAGTAGCAAAAACAATATGGCTGCCTTATCATTTTCTAAAAGCAGCAATTACCCAACTATATACTGGCTAGTCATTGCTATGTACCACAGTATACTGCAAAAGTACCGCAGTACACAGTGGCCCAAACTATGAATAAGGCCTAGCTGTATTACTGTATCGCAGTACCCTTGTGTCACACAAGGTGTTGCATGGGCAATGCCATTCTTAAGTCAGCTTTACAAAGCAACACATGGCCACCATGCATGGCCCTGCATTAATTGGTCAATCCGGAGAAACGCACGGCAGCATGATTCGCTGTTTTTCATTACCCTGCACACCATATTCTACTTTGCTGCAAAATTTCACATACATTGGTATGCCACTCCACTATATGCCACTCCACTAGACACCACTCCACTCTATGGTATTCCAGTATACTCCACTCTGGTGTACACCACTCCACTTGTCACCATTCCAGTGTATGGCAATCTACTATACACTGTTTCATTCTATGCCACTTTACTCTACGCCTCTCCACTGTGCAAGACTTCACTGTATGCCACTCAACTCTAAGCTATTACACTGTATGCAGCTCCACTGTATGCCACTCTACTCTACGCTCTTAAACTGTAGTGCACCTCTACTCTATGGCACTCCAGTTTAGGCCACTTTTCTGTACACCACTCCACTGGACACTACTTCACTCTACATTAGTCCACTCCATGCCATTCCACTGTACGTTGCTCCACTCTACGCTATTCCACTGTATAGCACTCCACTCTACAACACTCCACTCTACGCTATTCCACTGTATGCCACTCCACTGTACACTACTCAACTCTACCCCACTCCAGTTTATGCCACTCCACTCTACGCCACTTCATTCCACTTCATTCCACGCTTTTACACTGTATTCAGCTCCACTCTACCCTACTTCAGTGGACGACACTCCTCTGTATGGCACTCTAGTATACGCTACTCCACTATATGTAATTCCACTCTACACCATTCCAATGTACTCCCCTCCACTCTATGCTATTCCACTCTATGCCACTCCACTGTACAACACTCACTGTCTGCTATTTCACTGTATGCCATTACAGTGTAAGCTACCCCACTCTACCCCACTCCATTCAACTATATTCCATTGGATGCCACTCCACTATTGCCACTCCACTGTATGCTATTACTCCACCCCACTCCACTGTACGCCACTATAGTCTACACCACTCCACTGTACGCCACTCTATTGTATGCAGTTCCATTATATGCTAATCACCTCTGTGCCACTCCGCTGTACGCCACTTCCACTCTACGCTATTCCACTGCAAGCCACTCCACTATATGCTACTCTACTCTATGCCACTCCAGTGTACGCCACTCTACTGTATGCCACTCCATTCTAAGCTAGTCCATTGGAGACCACTCCATTCTACTCCACTCCACTGTATACCATTCCACATTACCCAACTCCACTGAACGCCAAACCATTGTATGCTATTCCACTCTGTGCTATTCCACTCTCTACCACTCCACTGTACTCCACTCTACGCTATCCCACTGGTATGCCACTCAACTCTACGCCACTTCACTGCACACTATTACACTGTAAGCAACTTCAATCTTCGCCACTCTGCTGTATGGCATTCCACTCTATCCCACTCCACTGTATGCCACTCCATTCCACACTATTCCATTGGATGTTACTCCTCTGTATGCCACTCCACTGTATGCTGTTATATCGACCACACTCCACTGTACGCCACTCCAGTCTACACCACTCCACTGTATGCCACTCCATTGTACGCTAGTACACTATATGCTGTTACACTCTAAGTCACTCCACTCTACGCTACTCCACTGTAAGTTACTCCATTCTCTACTCCACTCTATGCTATTCCACTGAATGCCACTACATTCTACAACAATAATGGGAAGAAACTAAAAAAACGGAAGACTGAGACAAAGGAGACTGAGACAAAGCCTCGGACCCCTCCTTCTGCTCCTCCACCCCCTTATCAAGAGGTGCAAACGAGTTTAGACATTGCAAAGGTACATGCTATGTATACACTGCAGGCTAATACATCAAACTCGCTTCCCACTTCCTCACATCCGCCTGCTGTAGGATATGTAGACCCTGAGTGCTGCTCACCAATGGAATTATCTTCCAAACATGGTGAATATGTCCGGCTAGCTCCACGCCCACGAATAGCTAGCACACCTCGGGAGATGTCAGCTGAGGACACTAGCAAATATGTAGGATCAGTGGATGCTACCTTTACACTTCATTTAGAAGATGAAACAACCCCTACTGAGAAAGATGAAGGTGCAGGTCAGCCCCCAAACTCAGATTCAAAAGACACACAGAGAAGAGATGTTAATAGGAAAATGGTCAGTTGTCCAAATGACTCAAGTGCCAGGAGTGAAAAGAGGACAGTAAAGTTAGTCTTTACACCAAAAGCACCTCCTGCAGCACCCTGGAGGCTGGCAAGAGAGGGTGGTGAAGACAAGTGGGTCAAGATACGGGAAGATGGACAGATAGACTCAAGAGCAACCGGGGAAAAGGAGGAAGTGCCCTTGTGGCATCAGAGGACACTAGACAGGTCACACATGATGGAACACGAAAGCTCAGAGGACTTCCTTCGTGCACATAACCTCTTAGGTGAAGAAGACAGGAGGTCAGACAGATCTTCCATAGGAACAGATGGGGCATTAGATGACGTCACAGAGCATGTTAATAGAATGTCCATCATTAATGACTATGATAGAGAACAGTCACACTATGCCTGTGCCTGTAAGGGGGGAGACAACAGCAAAGCAGCCCAGGCCTCACAAAGGAGGCAGCGAGAGTTAAGAAGATTGAGATTTGATGGGGCGCATGCACGTCCATATGAGAGGAAGGGGAAGTTTAATTTGGCAGGGAGGATGACATTGAGGAAACACAAGGCATATTTATTCCCTGTGAGCCCAGGCAGTGATCTGACACCCAATGAAATAGTGGCCCAACATGAACAAAGTTGGTACAATATTGTCCATTTTACTGACAACCTAGCAGGTTGGACAGAAGGACTAGTGCCACAGATGACACCATGGCCACGAGATGGTTCTTGTGAACCACGAGGCATGGCAAATGCAGAGATGTGCATTAGTTATGGCATAGGAGATCCTGATTGGGATTATCCTTATATAAAGGACAGCCTGCGAATATGGCAAAGATATGCCAGACAGTATGACTCACGTCACCCTACAGGGCATAGGTACACGGTCCTGTCACAACTGCCCTTAATATTTAAAGGCCCAGGGGCGCCCCAATACATAACATGGCCCCAGATGGATAAAGAAAATCTTAAAAAACAGCTGCCACCACTTGCCAAGGGGCAGGGAAGTGGATAGCAGCTTTTGAAAAATGCGCAGCAGGGATAACTCTTGCAATAAGTGACATCAAAAGTTTACCAAGCTCCCTTACAGGAGATGAAACAGACACACTGTACATAAAAGCAGGAGTAAAGGATGTGACATTGACTATTTCAAAATGTGATGGAGCACCTTTTAAGAAAGTAAGGAGAATTGTTTGGAAGCAACTAAGGGGCATATTCTCAAGGACTTATCGCCGATTTATCGGCCCATTAGCGCTGCAAAAGTGGCGATAGACTTTTCGCCCTATTCACAAGCTGGTGCAAACTGCCCATATCGCCAGTTTACCAGCGATAGCTGCCGCAAAAAACATCGCCACGGATGAGAGAGACAACTAACGCTAACTGCTGAACGCTCCAGGTGCCACTGACCCTGTGCAACACAAGCTGACAACACGTGGATGTGGGCCCTTGCTGACCGCTGCCTCTGGCCTACACTGCGGTCAGCAGGTCCCCCAAGTCAAACAACGCATCATTGTTGGCTGTGCACCTGCTGAGCGCTCCAGGTGCCACTGACCCTGTGCAACACAAGCCGACGACACGTGGATGTGGGCCCTTGCTGACCGCTGCCTCCGGCCTACACTGCGGTCAGCAGGTCCTCCAAGTCAAACGACGCATCATCGTTGGCTGTGCACCTGCTGAGCACTCCAGGTGCCACTAACTCAGTGCAGCACAAGTCATCGTCACGTGGCTGTGTGCCCTTTCTGACCGCTGCCTCTGGCCTACACTGCGCTCAGCAGGGCTCGCAAACCAAATACAATCCTGACATGCAAGGACACACCATCATCGCTGGCTGCACACCCGCCACCACCGCCAGGACCACCTCCAACCAACAACTGCCAGAGTCGGAGGAGTGTCACAGCCAGCCCATCTAAGTTGCTCACACCTGTCTTGGATGCCATCATCAGCTTGATCCCCTGCTCAGCTCTTCAGGTGCCACTAACTCAGTGCACCACAACACATGGACCCTTCATGATTGAGTTTTGTGCTGTGGACAGCGGACGCAACAATGTCACCTCAGGCAGTGGGGAAAACCTGGGACGATGATGATGAAGCTGAGGCAGGTGTACCACACCCCACTGCAGCTGCAGCAGGAATATCCCGAAGGGACCAAATCATTAACAATTCCTTCACATGAGCACGCTCAGCTCTGGTGCCCCTACCTCAGTGCACTGCAAGTCATGGACCCTTTATGATTGAATCTGTGTGTGTGATCCGATGATCACTGTTCTAGTTGTTGCCAGCACCAACCACTCCCTGAGGGCTGGCTTACACCCACCCCACACCCATCCAGCACAGGCGTCACTGGACATGTGACCCTGGTAATAAAAGGTGGCCGGGCGCACGTGCCCGTAGCCAGTTCAACTATCTATCTAAGTGTGTCCGTCTGGTCATTATGTATGCATGATGGGCCAGGGCCCTACCACATTACATTGTGCTGTGGACAGCGGACGCAACCATGTCACCTCAGGCAGTGGGTTCGACCTTGGACACGTAGCTTTGTCGTCCCCCCCTGTGAGCGTAAGCGGAGTGGGCTGGGCCGGCGTATGCCAAGCCAGCGTAGGGGTGTGAAGGATTTGCCCGGGGCTCTGGGTGTGGTTCAGTTCTGGCCTGGACAAGGAAGTAACTAATGAGTGTGTCTCTGTTGTAGTGTCGGCGCCACCCAGTCCGCAATCGACAATGTTGCAATGTAGCATGCACCCGGAGGGCGGGCTCGCACGCACGGGGAAATGAAGGAGCGCAAGACCGCTCGGGGTCTTGGCTCATACATGCCAAGTGTTGTGTGTATCTGTATTGCCGCAGCATGAGCCAAATGTCTAGCCTTAACTGCAGCGCGAGTTCAGCCAGGCATGAACTCTATGTCTGTGTCCGCCCTATCCTTCCCACAGGCCTACACTCACATGGCCGCCCACCTCCAACGGCCAACATCACAGTGTCGTTGTCAGGCTTGTGGACATGCGCAAACAGGCATGACAACGGTATGCCGTAGGAGTGCCAGTGATGCAACCGCGCAGCGCACACAAGTAAATAGGCTCTGGGGGAGGGAGGAGCAGCTGTGAGGCAACGTTACACACAGTGATGCCGCTCATTTGCCGCATGCAAGACATGTCGAACATGAATCCCAAAGTCGCACACATCCCACCCCTCCCCCAACAAGCCACTTCACAGTCCCTGAATGCAAGCAGATGAGAAACTAACATTAGGGATGAATGCTCCTTTGTCTGTGCTATCAGGCGGAAGCACATCTGCACTTCCGACCTCGGGATTACATGTGCCCGGCACCCCCTGACAGATACTATAGCAGCTGATGACGACTCCCATACTACGCACAGCCCGACGAGAGACCAACGTATACACACCCCACACACATACATCCTTGCTCGAAGTTATCTTGCATGGAATGGCCTTCACACTTACTCCCACATTAACCCAGGCGTACAACCGTTGCACACTAAAACAACTTATTGCTCCGAGCTGTGGCATTTCATCCACAGAACTGGCGCAGGACAGAACAGTGCCGCTTCAACCAGAGCTACTAACGCAATGGCAGACCATCACGGACACTTGCACAACCCCTGTCTGGTGGAACTGTACCGTGCATGTATGTTGCATTTACTGGGGGCACTGCCATTGGTAGTGCTGCGGATCAGTTACCGGCTGAGCTTCCGCCTTGCCAACGTCACCTGCGTGCAGCCTGTGTTGCATTGTCGCTCGTGCATATTCGAGTGGCCCATGGATGTCTGCCTATCCAACAGGACGGTAGCCGAACTGGATTTCGACATGTGTGTGCGCCCCCTGTTGGCCCACGACCATGAGTGTCACCGTGACACCCATCTATGGGATGCCTGGATACTTGGCATACATGCTGGCAGCAGGACCTGGGAGATTGCAGAACTCCTCGTGTGCAGTGGGCAAATTGAGCCGCTCCCCTATTGGGCTGTAGTGCTAATTGGTGAAAGGGGGTGGATGCAGCACATCTGTCTGGACCTGCTAATGGTTAGCCTCGCCGTCCTGTTCGATGAAGTTGACGACGACCTCATGTTGGAAATGATTGCCTACGAGGCTGCACTAGCTTTCATGGCCGTGTAACTACGTACCTGCAGACACGACAGTTTGTAACACATTGCACATGTCCCGACAACTTGTTGGAACTTGGGGTTCTGGTCACATCTCCCACGGCGACAGTGGACATGTCTGCATTCGCCTGGACTCCGAATACATGAGCGGACAACAACGCGGGTTAACACACACCTGTGAAAGGTGAGGCACTCCCCCGGAGTGGACAGCGGCGTTTTGCAACGTTCCACGTTCTGACATACTGCTGCATTGGTCTGCATGTTGTGGCACTAATCTTGCCCGTACTGACACGCATATGCTAATAAAGTCTACGCACCTTCACTTGTATTCAACTGTGATGAGTGTTGATTTGCATGACAATGTGTGTCTCACTGCCTATCTGGGTCATGGCCATACATGCATTACTGCACCATCAGGGATGTGGGGTTGTACTAGTACATTATCATCTCACAGTTTCCTGCTGTGCCACATGCGAATGGCCATTTTCCGCACACGAGCGGCAGCAGTTGTGTCCTCTGTTCTATTGTGCTGGTGTTGCTGTTTGTTCAACATTGTTGTAAATGTTGAGGTGCTCTGGATCTTATGTGTGTGTGCTGCATTGTAGGTGAGTTGCCCCTTCAGTTCTGATTTGGCTGGCCCTTATCCCTTTCAGGCGGTGTGGCTTTCCCTTCTGTGCTTATGCAGTGCTGTGATGTTGCAGACTTGGGTAACTTGGGCTCTTGGTTGGTGTTGTGACTCTTGGCCATGGTTTGTCCGCAGATGTGCTCTACTTAATTGTGCATGTGTGCCATTGTGCCCATCTCCCCCGTCCCCCCAGTCCCTGGTGGTTACTCACCCTGTTGCTGTTGTGTTGGGTCATGTTGAGCAGTGTCCGGTCCCCCAACTCCTGCCACCGTCTACACACTGATCACTGTGGTCACCATTTCCTCCATCTCATCCAGCTCCTCCTGTGGCGCTGGTCTCCCAACTCAAGTCTGAATTGCTGCCTTCTGGTTGTCTGCGAGTTTCTGCTTGGTCTTGCGCTTCACATCATTCCAGCTCCTCTTGAGCTCGTCCATTGTTCTCCTCAGCGCTCCGACTGCATTCGCCTTGTCCAGGATGGACTGCCATATTGTATTTTTTGTTGCCAATGACACAGTGGAGGTGACGTACAGTTGTTGATGGTGTTCTATCACCTCCGTGATCAGGATCCTGTTTTCCTGCGGACTGAACCGCATCTTCCTCTTCTTTTTCTCCTTGCCCTTCCCTGACCCCGAGGTCCCAGGCTGGTCCTTTGTGGGGCTTGTGGGGTTCTGGTTGTCCTCTGTGCTTGCTCCGGCTACCTCCATGGTGCTTCGCAGTTGTTTGTGTTTTGTTTGTGTTTTGTGTTGCCGCTTTTATTGTGCTTTTTGCAGCCTGACTTGTGGGACTTGCAGGCCTGGCGCTGCTTCTCGCTGGATTTTATATCGTAGTTGGGCCCATCGCAACTTTTTTCACGTTCGGGTTTGGATTTTCATCGCCGGCCCGGTAGTGTTATCACGGACATTTGAGGCGTTATCGGGAGACTATCGCATGTTACCGCCGTGTTGAGAATACGACGTTATACCGGAGTTATTTTCCCGCGATAGACGGCGATATGGAAACTTGCGTTAACCTATTTTGGCGATGTTTATCGCATGTTCTTGAAAATATCCCCCTAAGACAAATGTACCCAGACGGGCCAGACATTGGGTCTCTCATGGCACAGAAAATGCAGCCAAATGAGGCCCCAACACAATTCCTCAGCAGGATGAAAGAGAAATGGACACAGGAGGTAGGAGAGAGATGGGATGTGCCTGGACAAAATGCAATACTGTTCTATAACATAGTGAAGAAGGGATTCCCAGCTGAAGTGCAGGACAAACTAGACAACATACTAGCCTTAGAAGCCAAACCATGGACAGAGATACAGGCACACATAATACATAACTGTAACATGAGACAGATCAAGGAAAAACGCGAGAAGGATAAAATCAAAAAAGCAGCAGCCAAATTAGTACAACAGAAACTAGCAAAAAAGGGAGCTGCAGTGCCTTTAGGTGTAACACCTGTAGACACGACTACGCAACCCCAAAAAGATGCCCAGAGATATAATAACAGGAATGATGAGGAACGATGACCAGATAGGGCCAATATATGGCCAACAAATGGTACCACCTGGTCACAGTGTGGCGCAGTCTGCCATGAGCCCCCAAGTGATATATCTTCCACAGCCCCAAATGCAGCTGCAGCCTCAACAACAGTTCCAGCCCCAGCAGGTGCAGCAACTGGTGCCCCAACTGCAGTATGGGACGCAACAGGCAGTGCAGCCCACTGTACAGCACCAGACCTTACAAAGTGGGGTAATGGTTAGGGGAGGAAACCCCTTTCAGCAAAATTATGTGGGAGGATATGCTCAATGAAGGTGCCCGTTGAGTAGTCTTATCAGTCCAGTACTATCGATAACTCACAGGCCAGACGAGGAACCCACTGTGGCGGTAGCCATAAATGACAGGGAGTACAGCTTTCTTGTTGACACTGGGGCCACTAGGTCATGTGTCTGTGAGAGAGGACTCCCACTGATAGATTCATCAGTGGACACACAGGGGTTCTCCGGGGTAGTGATGAGGGTTCCATTCACCAAACCTGTGGAGATAGCGATAGGGGGAGGTACATTAACAGCCATCTCTTATTCTCCCCCACGACCCCAGCAAACATATTAGGACGTGATCTTATGGCAAAATTAAACATGTCCATCCACTTTCAGGAGGATGGGACAGTGATCTGCTTAACGCTAGGAATGTCTCGCACACGCATCATGACAGTGGTCACGCAACCCCCAGACGGTGACCAGGTCAGGGCTAGGCCCATAGACATATCAGCCTTTAATACAGCAGTGTATACTATCATAGCAGAAACACAAGAACTAATGGGAAAGCTAGTTGAATTGCCAAGGAACTTTCTGTTCTGCCACCAGAGCCCCTGGTCTGAGAAGTTGAATTCTGAAGTGTCAGGTAATGATCTCATCCTGGAGGTAGAAGCTGTGGAAATATCTTCCACCTGTGGGATGGTGATGGCCAGTGACTACACCTGTGCGAGGTGGGCCTGTGTCATCTTTCATGATCCCAATATGAATGTAAAAGATATATCAGATGACCAGTTGTTTGCTGATGACCCCACAAGGTCAGTGTTAGTTTTTCAAGACAGAATACCATTGCGTACCAGTTTGGAGACAAGGTCTGCAATACCAAATACTGCTTCTGGTCCTATGAAAGACAATGACCTTGCGCAGGTACCCTCTACCTTGTTGACCAAAGGCCCCCACGTTGTAGGCCTCGTCTGCACAGCAGTGCCAGTCAGAATAACCTTGAAGGAAGGACCAGTGCTACCAAGGGTACCCTCTATCTAAAGAAGCAGAGGAGGGCATTTCCCAGTTATAAAGGCATTGGTAGAGCAGGGAGCCATATACCCAGGTGTATCCCCCTGCAATACCCTGATTTACCCTATCAAGAAGGCCAGGGGCAATTTCTGGCACATGATTCAAGACCTGCTCCCCCTTAATGACACAGTAATACCAGAATTCCCTGTGGAACCTGACCCTTCTGTCATCCTTACTAACATACCCAAGGATGCCAAATACTATTTAGTCATAGACTTAAAAAAAAGCATTCTTTCGCATCCCACTGCACCCATGGCTGAAACATGTTGACCGATTAGGATATCGGAGTTACTTTAGACCTCCTAAGATATCCGTCTCTCGTTTTTAATTACTGCCAAGGGCCCATACATTAAAATAGTCCTTTTTGTTCCGTGGGACCCATTGGCTTGTTGAGGTGTTCCCTGGCTGTCGTTTTAACTGAACATTTTTCTGTTAATGAAGAACATAAATAAGGCCAAATTTCCACCATAGATTCTCCGATTCGAAATTCGCAGAGTGCCAGTTCTATTTGATTCTCTGCAAAGGCTAGTATTTCAGGTTGGTTAGATGACTGCCATATCAGCCTTTTTAAATTAAAAGCAGTCAGTATTTGTTGAAGCTTTCTTGACTTTGGCTGATAGAGTCATAGTTATAATTTGGGTATTGTGGTCACTTTCCACTTGAGGAGCAATGTGATACCCGCTAATTCCAGATGCTAAGTCCTTTGAGATAATAGTATAATCAATTATAGAATTTTGCCTTGAGTTTTTATATGTAGGCATACTTACTGTATTGTGTTGAGGATCTTCTTGCAACATCATTAGATCAATCTTTTGCAGTTGGGCACAGCACGTCTGGATTATGTCTGTACTTGATTTATCTGGAAAGTTCCTAGAGAGCATATGCATGTTAAAATCGCTTGAAATAACTAGACTGGTTGCAGGATATAGATGTATTAAAGTTTTAAATATTTCCCAGAGGATGGTAAGCTGGGTTATTTAAATTTATCTCTTTGTACTCAAGTATACATTAATAATAATAATAATAATAATAAAAGGCATTTGTAGAGCGCGCAGCTACCCCAAATGGGGTGTCCCGGTGCTATAACAGACTGTGAACAAGGTAAAGGACAACGCAAAACTAGTCATTCCGACTAAAAAGCCAAGTTTTCAAGGCCTTTCTGAATTCCTGTTCGGACTGCATCATGCGTAAATGGAGGGGGAGGTTGTTCCAGCATTTGGTGGTGCCCAACTCAAATGTTCTGCCTCCCATTCTAGCTTTCGCAAGACGTGGTATGGAGAGAAAGCGCTTGGTGTTGGACCTTAAAGGTCTGTCTTGTTGATAAGGGCGGAGTCTCCTCCTCAGATAGATAGGCCCTCTCCCTTTGTCTGCTCGAAAGGCAAACGTCAGGGCCTTAAATTCAATCCGTTTGGCTATTGGCAGCCAGTGCAGTTGCCTGAGGTAAGGAGAGATGCGGTGTCGAAGCGGGACCCTGCAGACCAGTCGGGCTGCCGCATTTTGAATGATCTGGAGTCTATGAATCAGACAGAGCGGCAGACCCATATACAGGCCGTTCGCATAATCAAGGTGGGAGGTGATTAGGGCATGGACCACGGTTTTGCGGGTTGAATCAGACAGGAAGTTTATACATTTCCTGATAGTTTTAATTTTGCCAAAACAGACCGCCGAAACCGATTGTACATGGGTCGAGAGGGACAAATCTTTGTCCCATCTCCCACCCAGGTTTCTGACCGAGTCCTTCGGAGTGGGTGCGTTGCCCAATTCTGTTGGCCACCATGCGTTGGACGGGGGAGGGGTGGGTTGGTTAAAAAACAGGACCTCTGTCTTGTCCGTGTTAAGTTTTAAGAAATTGCGGTTCATCCAGTCAGTGATGTTTATAAGGCATTCTTTTAGCGGGTCAAAGGTGGAGTCTGACACTCCGCTAAAAGTGAACAGCAGCTGAGGATCATCAGCGTATGATGTTACCTTAATCCCCATTTTGGTGATAAGCTCCACCAAAGGTGTTAAATAGATATTAAAGAGAAGCGGGCTCAGGGCCGAACCCTGGGGAACTCCCCATTTCAGAGGTTTAGCGGGCGAGGTGAAGGGGTGAGTCAAGACCTGTTGGTTACGGCCATGTAAAAAGGATGTCAACCAGTTCAGTGCTGTTCCCTGGATGCCTATGTCCTTCAGTCGATCTAATAGGATGGAGTGAGAGACCGTGTCAAATGCTGCAGATAAATCTAACAGGACCAACATAGCCTTAGAGCCTCCATCCACTGCCCAGCGTATGGAATCAGCCATTTCAACCAGTACAGATTCAGTACTAAATCCAGGGCGGAAGCTGGACTGAGACTCATGTAAAAGGCTATTAGACTCGATAAACGCTGCCAATTGCTGGTGTATTAGTTTCTCTAGAACTTTCGCCGGGGCGGGGCGCAAAGAGATTGGCCTGCAGTTGCTGGTGACTTCAGGGTCAGCATTGGCTTTCTTCAGTATAGGTAGAAGAAAGGCGTGCTTCCAAGCCGCGGGATAGACACCCTGTCTGATTGAAGTATTCCAGATGGCATTTAAATGGGGGTTAAGACACTCTGCTAGGGCACTGTATAGTTTGGCTGGCCAAGGGTCGCATGGGGACCCAGATTTACATTTCTGAAGCTCTGTCTGCGAGGCTTCCAAAGAGATGTCAGCAAATTCTAAGAAAATTGGCCTAGGAGTCTGCTCCAGTTTATGAGCATTAGTCATCCCAGAAAGGCAGGGTACTGCTGGGAAGGACGCGTAGATCAGAGCGATTGTTTCCTCAAAGAAATCTGAGATTTTGTTACATAGTTTCTGTGAGGGGGGACAAACGTGAGTGAGCGCAAGGGGGTTCGTAAAAGACCACTATTTTAAAAATCTCCCTAGATGAGTTCTTTGCACTGGTAATACGTTCGGCAAAGAAGTCTCTTTTATTTCCAATAAGGAGTTTACGGTAATCTTTAAGCGCTGCACGATAACATGTTTTACTTTCCTGAGAATAGGTTAATCTCCAGCTGCGTTCCAATCTTTTACATTCAGATTTTTTTGCTCTCATCTCCTCAGAAAACCAGGGCGCGGAGGGGGACGTTCTCGCAGAGTATACCGGTCTCAAGGGGGCCATTGAGTCGAGAGCCTCACTAACCCAATTGTTTAGATTTGTGATGCTAGCCTCTAAGTTGTTTGATAAAAAGGGCTTGGAGTCCTGCAGGTGTTGAGAAAGTGACTCAGGGGTAATCCTACTCCAATTCCTTCTGAAAGGGTTTGTAGGTACATTTTAATAAATAGTAACCATGTTAATTGAGAATCGATTTCCTGAGGCTTAGTATCTAGTTCTAATGAGACATAAATTGAAAGCCCACCTTTTGCTCATCCATATGAAGATGAGCGAGTTGCAAAAATAGAGTGTTCTTGGTAGCCAATAATGGCAGTATTATCCACTTTCCAAGTTTCCTAGAACATACAAATTTCAAAATTCTGTAAAAAGAATATTTTATCTTGATCTTCCAGCAATCTGAAAAGGCCATGGACATTCCAAGAGCAAATGTTGATAAACTTTTGCAGTCTAACCGGACGGTTCAACCATCAGTCATTCCCTAAAGGTTATTCCTTAGTAAGCATTGTGGGTTACCAAGCCCAATCATCGAATAGAACAAATACGTGTACCCGAAATAGAACTTGTATTCATAATACCTGAGGATAATCCTGGATTGAATAATGGACCAATTGCTCCTTTTAGGACATTAGCATTCACTCCATGATTTCTAATTTGTCTGCTAACTCATCTTCGCGACTGGCTTAGAGAGCAATAAGGTTGGATAGTTTACATTGTTACATTTCCTGGTCTCAATCCCCCATTCTTTAAAGTATGTACCATTTTCCATGATTTTGTTGACAATATTTTCACTATACCATGTAGTACAGGTGGTTTCTTGAGGAGAAATGGGGAGGTAGTGTTTAAATTGTATGGAATCTAAAGCATCAGTTGTTAGATGAGCAAGCACTGGAATTGAGGCAATTAATTTTAATAAGTTACTGTGGTTAAGTATGTAATGTTGTGAAATGCTAACTTTAAGAAGTGAATTATAGAGTGAACTAAAAGCACATTTATTAATATATTTGGCCTAAATATTGTTCAACTCAAAAGCAACTCATTTTCACAAGAAAAACTCAGTAACGAACTTTGTTCATTTAGGCAACTTTCTTCTGAACACGCTGGAAGATGACCGATGTACCTTAATTTACTTATCTGTTTATGACATTTAGCTGATTGACCACAGAATTAGAAGGTCTTTCCACTGATAATCAATTCTTATCTTGTGAGATGCAACTTTTGAACTGACCTCAAGCTGATACGAAGAATTTCCACTGCTAAGCAATTTTGTATGAAGTCACGTAAGCTCTGCTTTGAGTTGTGTATAAATATGGCAGAGTAACTGTTGATCCGTGTGCAGTGTACGCTTGCCATCGGAGTGCGAGTTGTATATTGTTCCCGCTAGCGTAATAAATGGCTTAAAAATGTTGCCTCGGGGCATGGCCGGGAAAGATGGCCGAACAGACGTAGTTCGACTCGACTCCCGGTCCGCGCTCGGATGCTGAACGGCTAACTGCAGATATATGTCGATTATTTGGTCAAGAACCATATCGCTGGCATGCTGACCTTACGGGGCACAAACTGAGCGGCTCAGATTCTTGCCATCGCAGTGCTAAACTCAGTGGGAAGCCCTGCTCCGGCGCTCTTCAAAATGGCGCACGCTACCCCGCGGGGGAAGGGAGCCCCGGACCACCGGTGAGAGACCCAAAGTGCTGTCGCTGCAACAGGGTAGCACAGATCGGGACCGGAGTGGCAGATTTCCATCCCAGCGACTGCCAGGATACTGAAAGAGTGAAACAAGCTTCGCCGGCACCAACAACGGAACTGACCCCCGAGGGGAGCGAGCGACTCTGCAGAACCCGGCAGGTGCGTGAGTGGCGGAAGAGCGACCATGGGAATATTGAATGCCCTGTCATCGGTGCCACGGACCGGGACCGGAGCAGCCGACTTTCAAACCCGTGGCCGCCAGGATTCTAATGGAGAGGACAACACTGCACTGGAATTCATAACGGACCAGGCCCCGTGAGGAGTGAGCGGCTTCACAAGATCCGTCAGGTGCGTGAGTGGCGGGAGAGTGATCGGGGGGATAACTGAATGTCCCGTTAGCAGAGCCAGAACCCCGAGAGAGTGACTCATGGCACGAGAGGGCTGAATGTCCCGAATGTAACCCATACCACGCGCCCTGCCTGACTTTAACATGGTGGCAGAGCCCTGAGCAAAGCCATCAATAAAGAACTCTTCCTGACACCAGGCCAGATGCCTTATCTCTCACAATAACGACCTGGCACGCAAATTTTAGCGACCCACCTGGCCAGCAAGCGCCTTCAAGGCCAACCCGCAGCACAGTACCTGGCACTACAGGGAGTGGCTTGGAGGAATTCACCGATGCTTGCCAAAATGGCGTCCGCCGCGGTACAGGTGACAGGGCACCGATAAGCTTGGGAGTCCATCCTGCGGACGACGTGGCTAGTAACTAACACCCGGTGTGCCCAACAGTGAAGCTTATTTCCTGGGCGCCTACCAGGGATTCAGTAGAGGGGGCAATCCTTCATTGAAGACACCGCCGCGGCCACACCACGCAGAGCCCCGCTACAGCTTGACGCCCGCTAAATACGGAGAGACCAAAGGGAGATACACACGGGCCCCGCGACGGACGCCGAGGTGGGCTGACCTCTGAGCAACTCCACCTGGACGGTGAAAGCAGAAGAACTTGATGCGGGTTTAAGTGCACGTGGTACCTGAGCCTCAGATGACGACTCGCCTATGAACAAGGTCCCCTCGCTGGAGGATCCCCCCTTGACCACTGCCTGCCACTCGCTCGGACCTGCCTCTATGCCGCCAAAGAAGGGGACAAGTAAAGCAACGAATAAAGTGTCTGACTTCTTCACGCCACCAGACAAGTGCCTGCCACCTGAACAGGGCACGGGAACGAGCGCCATGGCCCTCACCAAAGAATATCTCCTAGCCACGCTACGGGACTTTAAGACAGGGCACGGAGGGAGAATCTACGTATCCGAGACTTGGAGGAGGGAGCGGAGGGACCAGATCTTGAGGCATTCCTGGAGGGTCTTTTCGCCGACGTCCTCAACCCGCAGACCATCAAAATAAAGCTAGACAGAGTACACCGAGTTGGTGGCCTGACGACCGGAGAAAGGAAGCGACCACGCAATGTACTGGCCAAATTCCACTCCTATAGAGCAAAAGAAGCCGTCCTACTAGCCGCCAGGAAAAAAGGAACAGTCTCCTTTCAGGGCCACTCTTGCACCATCTTCCAGGATCTGGCGCCGGCCACACTAGCCAGGAGGCAGCTCTTCCGCCCCATCACGTTGAAGCTCCGGGACGACAACGTTAGATATAGATGGACATACCCGTTCGGTCTCTCCTTTGAATTCAACAATAAACAACGCCACATCTCAGATCTGCAAGAAGGGTTAGACCTCTTAGGCCTACCCTCTGACTCTCCTGAATCCACTCAGAACAAAACACAGGCCCCACCGAAGAGCGGGCCTCCGGCATATCAATGGTCCATTGGCTCCCGGAGAAACCGCAGATGAGAGCCTCGTGCTCTTGGCGGCGATGACATCCGAATTCTGGTGCATGACCTGGCGACAAATGCTGACTTCTCCGAGTCTGGACTTCCCCGGAGGTAAACTGGGAGGAGTGGTGCGGAAGTCTGGGACGAACGGCCGATGCTGACCACAAGGACTCCCCCAGTAATGCTACTAACCCTCCGATGGCTAGTGGTCCGACATTGCGATCACACAAGGAGGGCCGACCCCTTGGTAGTCCATGATCTTGAGAGACCTCACCCCCAGTCCAGACAGGATCTTAAACTTCACTCTAAAGACCGCCTACGACAAACATATCTACACAAACAATCCTGGGGCCGCGACTCCAGATGCTCGTCTTGCCATCCTTTGAGAACCACATTGGATGACCACTACTATGTAAACTGTTCGGGGCGGGCGCAAACCGGGATCTCGGTCCCGCTGTCCCCCCATCATCCACACCGGGGATACTTAATTTCTGATTGGGACATTTCTCTCGTTGTGTGACCGGATAATGTTGGTAATGCTGGGGTTTTTGTTATTATTTTGGGAGGGGGGGTGGGTTTTGGGAATGGTGGCAGCTTTTTAACTTCGATCCATTGGCGTGGGTCCTACATAGACGGCCCGTTACCCGTTTGTTTCAGAAGAGGCATACACGATCCTGGCCAGGAGAAGCCTGGTCCTTATGTCACTTTCACAGGTTTAGAAGACGGGAGGGGGGGTTACCCAAGGTCCGATGGTTCCTACAATAGGCTCCTGGAACGTGAAGGGTCTTAATTCCCCCCAAAAAAGACAGAAGATCTGGAAATACCATACAGATCACCACATTGATGTAGTGACACTCCAGGAAACCCATCTTGCCTGCGCAGAGGATACACGACTTCGCCACAAACATTACCCACTGATATATCGGCCCTCAGCGCTGACTAAACACCGGGGGATTGCCCTCCTCTTTCACAGCTCCACGAAATTTCAACCCAGCGACATCCAGACAGACAAGGAAGGGAGAATGGTCATGGTCAAGGGCACACTGCAGGGCACACTATGTACATTTATCGCAACTTACGCTCCTAATACAGGGCAGACTCCCTTCTTAAATAAGGTACTGGGGACCATCCGAGACTTTGCAGAAGGGAAAACCATACTACTTGGCGACTTCAACTTGACGTGGCAAGCGGATATAGATAGCACCCACTCACACAGGGCAGACTCGAATTCCTTTTCCGTGGACACTAAACAGCAACTCCACGACATGGGCCTTTTAGATGCTTGGCGCGCCCTTTATCCACAGACATGAGACTACACCTTCTACTCCCATGTACACCATACTTATTCTAGACTCGATTACATCTTCATCAGCCAAAACCTGATGGGTGCCCTACGAGAGGCCAAGATTTTTCCTCTCTCGGTATCGGATCACGGTTTGGTGTCAATATGCCTGTCCCAGAAACATATTGCATCCACTACACCCAAATGGTACTTCCCGGTTTCCCTCACTCGTGACAGAGTGCTTTGTACAGCACTGCGGGAAGCCATTACAGATTTTTTAACTTAAATGCACCTGAAGACACTACTGCCTTCAATAACTGGGATGCCTTTAAGGCTGTATTCCGGGGGAAATGTATTGCCCTTAATTCCACCCTCAACAAGCAGAGGACCAAGGAGCGGGAGGGTCTAGAATCCGAATTAGAACTAGTCAAAACCCCACATAAAGCCAAACCCACCAGAGAATCCCTTCGCTCCTTCACTGCCGTCCGGGGGAAGCTAAGAGCCATCTACAATAATAGAGCAGAATTTACCCTGTTAAAACTCCGTCAAATGTCCTATTTCCAAGGCAATAAGATAGGAAAACACCTGGCTAGACAACTAAAAGAGAAACGCAAACGGGAATACATAGGGTGGGATACTCAACGACGAGGGAGATTTGACGCACAAAGACACCGAAAAAGCTGGTACCTTCAGGTCCTTTTATAAAGCATTATACCAGGGTGAAACAAGAGACGCTGAGCTGCAAGAGGGTTACCTTCAAACTTTACAGCTTCCCCGGGTAACGCAAGAGCAGAATAATAACCTAACAGCACCCATTACTTCTGAAGAGGTGGCCGCCGCCATAAAGTCCCTCAAAATACACAAAGCTCCCGGGCCTGACGGGCTTACAGCACATTTTTATAAGACGTTCGCCCCAGATATTTTGCCCCACCTCACTCGTCTTTTTAACAAAATGGCCACGGATGGCAACGCCCCTCCATCGATGACCGAAGCGCTCATCTCTGTAATTCCTAAACCGGGGAAGAACCCACAACTCTGCTCCTCGTATCGCCCTATAGCCCTGCTGAATCTAGACGCGAAACTCTACTCAGCCATTTTGGCTGCCAGGTTGAATGACCTTATGCCTGGTCTAATCCACCCTGATCAATCCGGATTCATCAAAGGCCGCCAGACCCACGATAATACCAGACGCATAATACACCTGATTGAGAAGGCTACCAAGCGGAAAATACCAGCGGTACTCGTGGGTCTGGACGCCGAGAAGGCTTTTGACAGGGTGAATTGGTCCTTCCTTTTTAAGACACTGACTCACTTTGGCTTCACGGACGACTTCTTAACGATGCTTAGGGCTAACTATATGCAACCACGCTCTAGAGTACAGGTAAACGGGATGGTCTCAGCCCCCTTCCCACACACCAGAGGTACACGCCAGGGATGCCCGCTCTCCCCCTTACTTTTTGCCCTCAGTATTGAGCCCCTGGCGATGGCCATACGGAAAGCCCCGGAGATCAAGGGCATTCCCTTTAGTGGAGAAAACCATAAAATTTCGCTCTTTGCGGATGACGTACTATTGTCCCTCACTGAGCCAACCTGCTCTCTCCCCAAACTCCAGACAGAGCTGGAGTGATTTGAGGCAGTAGCGGGTTTTAAAATTAATCTGGACAAATCGTACATACTTAACTTAACCATCCCAGAGAATGAGGTGGAGGAGCTACAACAACATACTTCGCTTCAATGGACACACCGTTCCCTCCAATACCTGGGGATACAGCTAACACCACGCGTCGAAGGACTTTTTAAAGCTAACTTCCCGCCCGCCCTCTGCAAACTCCAAGCTGATCTCGCCAGATGGAAACCCCTTTTTATCTCATGGCTAGGCCGTGTACACGCGGTCAAGATGACAGTACTTCCCAAACTTCTCTACCTGTTCCAGGCCCTACCCATAGAACTTGATAGGGAATTCCTCCCTAAAGTCAAATCTTTAATACTGAAATTTATTTGGCAGGGAGGCCGGGCACACTTTTCTTACTCAATACTAAGACACTTAAGATCTGAGGGTGGGGTGGGATTACCCGACTTTGGCCGTTACTACAAAGCAACTCAATTACAAGTAGTAACCGAATGGGCCAAGCGCGAGTCAGACAAACACTGGCTACACATGGACCGCTCCGTCACGGGCCGAACTATCTGGGATTTAATATGGCGCCCTAAGAGAGACCGACCGGAGAATGCCTATATTAGTACTCGCACCACTTTGAAGGTATGGGACACCCTCTCTAAAAACGATCAGTGGACCACCTTTCACCCCTCTCCACTTTAATCCAGACTTCCCTCCAGCTCTTCGTGAGGGCCCCTTTGATGCCTGGAAAGAAGGCGGCTGTCGGGCATTAACACATCTCTTTCATAACACAGATATCCTGACCTTCGAGAACTGCAGAAGAGACTATGGTTTGGATTCGCTGGAACACCTACATTACCCACAATTTAAACACTGGGTCACCTCCCCTCCCATACGCGATGCTGCCAAACGGCCCCTTACAAAATTTGAAACATTTGTCCAGAACACTAGCTCCATGAAAGGGGTGATCTCCTTCCTCTACGAATATCTACTCAATTCCATGCACTCCCCCAGACCTCGATACATACACATGTGGGAGGAGATCCTCCAGCGAGCAATCTCTGATAAGGAATGGGCGGGGCTGTGGTCAGACATCACAGAATGTAATCATTCCGTGGAACTAAGGGAGGCGCACCTTAAAATGATGATGGACTGGTACCTGTACCCCTCTAAGCTCAAACACATATTCCCAAACACATCAGACATGTGCTGGAGGGGCTGTGGACTGGTGGGGGACTTTCGCCACATTTGGTGGGATTGCTCCACTATCCAACCATTCTGGGAGGAGATTCTTGCTCACATTAAAGATACACTGGGCTACCCCATCCCGACTACTATAGCAGAGACCTTGTTAGGCCTCAGAGACCCCTCCCTAGAACACCAAACCAAGGCTTATAAGACCATCATGTGGACCGGCGAAAATTGCGATCGTGGCTGCCTGGAAAAAGAAGGAGGCTCCCGCTATCTCAATATGGCACTCTCGGCTCTGGAGGCTCTTAATTCTCGAGAGGATGTCTGACATCTTCCGAGATGACTACTAAAACTTTGAATTCAAATGGGGTCCATTAGTCACCTTCCTCACGCGGGGCCTGTCACAAGCTGTTTGCCCTCCTTCCATCAGAAGTATGCATATCTTCCAGTTCTAACGTCATTCCTGCCTGATTAGTCCCTGTGCCACCCTGATGTTGGATCGCCACCACCAATAATAATTATTATTTTTTATTTATTTTTCGTTCCTTTTGTGGGTGGCTTTGAGGGTGGGTTTATTTTAGCCTGATTCTATTCTGGGGCATTATTTTGTTTTGTTTTTAATTGCTTACTTCTCTTTTCAGGTGCCCACCCCGTTGGAGAGTGCCAAGTTAAAATCTCGTCGCAAAAGAATGACGGGCTATGCATTAGTCGCTTATTTGATACACTCTGAGCTTTCAGGTTGCTGAACACTGTACCCTGTTCCTAGGTTATATTTTAGAGAGAAGACTTGGAGTGCCCACTTTGTCATACAAGACAACCCTACATAAGTTTTGTTGCATTGCTCAGTTGTGTATCTCTCCATACACTCATTATATTGTACTGCTTTTTCTGATATGACGTCAATAAAAACACGCTTGAAAAAGAAAAAAATGTTTCCTCCGATTCATCGCACTTTAATTGTAAGTGGACAGAGTGGTGATAACCAAAGTGTAGAAGTGCGCTTTCCACAAATGGCAACTCTGGTGGGACCTCTACGTGGGACATCCAACAGCTCTTGAGTCTATGGCTGAGGTGACCAATCTCAGACTGATCGATTGCGGGGGCCCCTGTAAACAAGAGAGACCAGTTTCTCACAGCTGTCATCTGGTGTTTCAAACCGGTGTCCCTCAGCAACAGGATTTCCCCGGCAGAGGTCCCGAACGGGTTGATTGCAGACTGACACATTTGTCCAAAGTGCGGAGAGACGGATGCCCCCACATTAACTTGGTGAGGTTGTTCTAAATGCATGCTTGCGCAATTGATTGAATTGAAGAGACAATTGTCATTTTGGGAGAATGGAGATTGGGATTATTAGTTTTCTTTTTTATTGTGGGTCTCCAATTTTAGGGGACAATGAGTAAACTAAGGAAATGCATTTCTCATTGTTATTGTTGTTTTGGAAGTCCATATTTGGTGGACAAATTGCTCCACTCCCCACCCCAATTGGAGGATGTAGGTGAAATTTGGGGTGAATCTTTGGAATAGATATTTTTTTTGGGTATAAAATATACAAAGGAGAATGAAGATTTGAGGGCTGCTGAACGGCTCCTTAGATTTAAACAAAAATACAGTAATTACAACAATGTCTTTTTGTAGGAAAAAAAAGTAGATAATTTTTTTTTTTTTAAAGTGAGACAGGCAATAAGGGAAAGCTTTCAAAAATGGGAAAAGCATGCACCACATTAGCAGGGCTTGAGAAAAGTCCACTGCAATGTTGAGTAAGATTTAATAAGGTTTCAGGGATTACAACAGCAAGCTGACAACAGGTGTTGTGCTTAACAAGCAAACTGAATGAGAAATAACAATGCTTTTAAATATTGTTATCTTGCAACATTTGCTCAGCTTTCAGAAACAGAGGTCAAAAGTCAGTTTGGTTTCTGTGACTGAAGTTGAAGGATTTTGTAAAGTGAACTGTGTGACAATCGCACTATGCAAAGCATGTGAAATGAAAGGCTGTAAGATGGCAGGTTTCTTTTTCTTAAATGCAGCACTGAATTAGCTAATAAGTGAACTGTTCAAACATTTCAAATATATTTCACTAATTATGAAGACACATTTTTGTAATTTTGTGGCGAGGAAAAAAAATATATATATATTTTTATAGGATCAAAACAAATTAGAATGGTTTGCTTGGTGATGTGCAAATGTTAGGTATTTTTGCTGAAACCCGATTTCCAAACATTGTTTGTGCACTGTGTATTTTTATCAGTAAGACTACACGTTAGTGGGAAGGTTTTGTGGCCGTTTCAATGGAAAATATGCTATATGTAAATTTGTTTTAGTAATAGAGTTATGATAAGTGAGTTTCTAACATGAACTGGGAATTATTACTACTCCTGCCCAGATGACAATGCTATTACCAACCACCCCAAGGTCCAGCTTGTCAACAGCCTGACGCACCCCTTGCCCAGGATGCGCAAAACTTTGTGCCTCAACAGGGATATGTACAAACGCTAGCCCATTCACTTGGGCCCTCTGTTTCAGTGAAGGTACATTCCTCCCCAGGTTCACAGACTGTTTGACCAGGGCACTCAGGGGTCACTATGCTCCAATTGCATCAACAGGAGTGTTCCCCACTGGTGTCCTGGGGCCTCAGTACTAGTGGACCCAAAATTGAATAACCAAGTACTCCTTTCCAGCATTTGACTCTCTTAGGGTAGCAAGACAGAGCAGTCCCTTACTCAAAGAGGTGAGGTGCTGTTAGACATTCAGAATACAGTGCACACTGTACTATCAGCTCGTACAAATTAATATCCAGTCAATGCTTTACTTTATATGAAAGAAAAGCACTTTATTGCACACAAGAGAATTATATTACACATAAAATTAAGATAAAGAGTGACAACCAGATGTCTCTACAACACTCTAGGCCAGAGTTCTGACCCCAGACAGTATTACAGGGCCCAGATGCTAAGCACTATAAAAACACAGTTAACATGAAGGTCTACAATTTGAATTGCATCTTACAGACCATGTTGCACAGGGTTGCTCTCATTAGACATATTCTTATTAGTGGAGAGGTGTGGTGCAGCGGCCAGGGCAGCTGACTTCGGAGCACAGCGTTCACGGTTCGATCCCCGGCTCCGGCGGCAGCTCAGCTCAGCACCATGTGACTCTGGGCAATAGCTCACTTAATTTCCACTCCAGCCCCCAGCGCCTTGAGACCCGTAAGGGTGAGTAGCTGCGCTATATAAAAATGGACTTACTTACTTACTTATTGTAGGAGAGTAGGATTTGCCTCTTATGTTGCCCCCACTTTTTTTTCTGATGTTTACCCTGGTTTCTGGCTATAGTCAAGCTGGGACCCTGCTAATCCGGGCCCCAGCCTCTCTGTTCTCTCTAAACGATTTGGAGTGCACTCTAGGTGCACTAGTGATTGGATACTGTGGCACCTTATGAGTCCCTAGTATATGGTATCTTAGGTACCAAGGGCATAGGTACTTCACAGGCCTACCAGGGGCTGCAGCATGTATTATGCCACCCCTGGGAAGCAGACTAAATCTGACACCACAGGCCTGCTACTGCAGCCTGAGTGAGGAAGTGCTAGCACCCCTCACTGAGATATAGGTTCCCTATATCTCTCCTACACACACACATATAACCCTATCAGTCACCCCTAAGGCAGGCCCTATCAATCCTGAGGGCAGGGTGCTTGGCTTATATGTGAGGGGGTGCCTCTGCCTGAGCAGGGCCCCTCTGCAGCTCTCAGAGTCCATTCTCTGGTGCTGTTTGTGGATGCGGTTAAACCATATACTTTTAAGTGCATTATATCCTCGCGGTAAAATGCTAACTTTGGAATGGCTGCATCGAAACATGTCGTGTTTGGTGTCAAACATCTTGGAATACTACCCCCCGCCAGTCCTGGCGGCGGGAGTAGCATTCCACCCTTCTAGAGGGATAGACATGTACCTACTGTGGAAACGCAGTAGAATCCTGCAGAGCCCTGGCATCGCAAAATGGATGCCACCAGTCACAGACACTGGGCTGCCCTCCTGCTGATGACCAACACTCGCAGTGGAGGAAGCCCAACAATAGATATCCTGTCCCAAGGGGTGTGACCACCTCCCAGACAGGGTTTAGTGTATTGGGGCTGGGTGGGTGCACTCTTAGAGTGCTTTGAAGTCCTGCACTGGGGGAGCAGAAGGCTCCTCTGTGCATATGCCAGTTCAAACCGGCTCAGGGGCTACCTGTCCCTGCTCTGGCGCGAAACTGGACAAAGGGAAGTGGGTGTAGCCGCCCACTCCCCTGACCCTCCCATAGGTAGGGTCATAGAGCTAGTCCCTCCCCTTCTTTTAGTATAAGAGGGGGAACCTGTGCATTGCACCCTAGATTTCCCTGGACGACGCTCTACAAGAAGAATCCTGGACCTTCGACGTTCCACTACCTTTGGAAGACTGAAGAATCTCCCTTGGAGTCAAGGAGTGACTCCCCTGCTTGGCAGGCACCTAAAACTACAAATGACGGTCGCAAACTACGCCGCTCCCACCGGAGACCGAAGTCCCTGCAGCCCAAGAAATAGATTTCCTGACTTCTCAAAGGCCATCGTGAGTCCCCAGTGAAGCTGAGGCCAGTGGACCCCAAGAGTAACGAGGAACCGCGACCCCTGGGTACCGTGCACTATTGTCGTGTGCAACCCCTTCACAACATTCCACGAACTTGTGCTTTGGACCACGTGTGGTCCCAGCCTCCAGCAGGAATCCCTCCTAAGATCAGAGGCCTACCACGTCCTGAGTGACCGTGGGCCCCTGTGAGAGAATCCTCCCGAGGCGTCTTCGCGATCCCTTGCAAGCCGGCTTGCGGGTCCCCAGAAGATTTCCAAAGAAACTAAAGGGCTCCCCTGGTTGCTCCAGGCCTGCCCTGACTTACCCTCGCTGGGTGAGTTCCACAGACCTTGCTGGTCTGCGCCATTGTCTCTTCACACTTTCCCCGAGACTTGCGGTTACCAAGGCTTGTTGGCTCCGATCGAGTTGCCGACACTGCAGTAAGCCGCAGACATTGTGGGACACTCCGAATCCAGCTCCTGGCCATCAACGATGCCTCCTGGACCTCGTGGCTGAAGAGTCAAGGCAACTGCGGACGACCTGAATCTTGCGACGACGGTGGGCATCCATCTTCCTTGCCCCGAGTCACTGCCAAGTGACTTTGAACACTGTCCCCTCTGCTTTCAGGTCTTCCATCTTCCGAATCCAGGCTTGGATTCCTCCGGACACTTCTCCTGTCGCCGCAAGCAGCAAGTCTTCACTGGCTCCCATTGAAAACGACGCCGCGACCCGACACCAAAGAACACCTATGCACCCGGCTCCCCTGGGTGAGGTAACTTCAGCACTACGGTGCTCCTGTGGGTGTGGGCCCTAGAACTACTTACCCTGTAAGTGACTTGCTTGTAGCTTCCCTCGAAGTGTCCTAAAACTCTAACTTTCCCAGGGCGACTATCGCACTGACTCGTACCTGATTCGCGTCTGTGTTAGACACACCGCGTCCAACTCCCTTGCAATACCATCTGTAACCGCGTCCTTCGACTCGTACAAGGACCGATCGGTGTGTTCGCCTCGAACACGCAAGGGACCTTTAACATTGATATTTCAATCACGTCTGAGTGCATAGACTCGTACAGGATTCGCATCGGTGCCAGGTCACCGCGTCCGTCCCCTCTGGGTCTCCTACAACTACCTGGGGTGGTTCTTGGGGGTCCCTCGATTCTAGATGCCCTAGACCTAGGTCTAGCAAACTAAGATTGTAACATTCAATTGTGCTAAACTTATCCTGATAATATTTGACTTGTACATATGTTCCTGACCTCTAATCTCATAAAGAGATTAGTAGAGAGTGTTTATTAATAAATACATATATATTTGATATATATACCTGTGTGGTGTCTTTTCATTTGGTGATTCAAGAGATTGTGTGGTAAAACAAGCTGCTTTACATTCCTTCAAGACTTAGCCTGAAGGCTGCTCTCCACAGCTACCACTAGGATAACTTTCTATAAAGGTTATCTTAAACCTATCTACCATAAGAGTCGAATTGTTCTGGTGCAAGGTGTCCACTTTAATTAGTGAACAGCATATACCAGGCCAACTTCTCACATTGGTGGGCAGCGTGTGGGATTCCAGCTTGCTATTGTTTTACCAGAAAATCTCTATTTGAATTACTAACTGAAAACCACTATAGGTACTTAAGGTACATATAAAGTCAAGCTTAGTATCAATAAGTTCTACTGAACTTAGAGCTGTGTGCCAAGGGATAGCACACCCTTTCTACAGCTCAAGCTAGTATCAGTAGGCCACAAACTAGTGTAGGTAGTACAACACTGCACAACACTAGAATGTCCTCAAAGGGTGGAACCAGTGGATCCACTCAGCCTCAGTATAAGGGCATGGCTTTCTCTGACTTGAGAGCCATGTGTGTTGAAAGACACCTGAGACTAGGACAGAGTCCCTCAACCCTGCACCTGATAGATCTGCTGACAGCAGATGATCTTAGATTGGCTCTAGGAGCTAATGGGTCTGAATCAGTGGGTGGGTCAAATACAGTATCTGGGTCAGACGATGAAAATCCGAATGACCAGGACTCTGTGATTGAAGGGCCAGGCCTCAAGGGGCCTGAAAAGGACAGAGGAATTCTCCCTAAGAGAACTGACAGAGTGGATGAGAGGCATAGGTCCCCTTCCAGGGAATCTGAGCATTCTTATCACTCTGGCAGAGAATTTGTCCACCAGAGGAACTCATACTTTCCCATAAGAGAGACCTCCTCTGAAAGAATGTGCAAACTGCTGCAGTATGAGGAAGCAAGAGTTGCCCTCAGAACCAAGCAGTTGGCACTGGATAGAGAAGCCCTGGAGATCCAGAGAGCTTCTCGACGAGAGGGGTTAGAACCCCTTGGTGGCAGCAACAGTGTCCCTAGAGGCAGAGAATCTATTCCAGACCATAGGAACCTGAGCAAGGTTGTTCCTCCCTACCAGAGTGGGGATGATATCCACAAGTGGATAACTGCTATGGAGAGGGCCTGTAGAGTACAGCAGGTCCCCCAGAAGCAGTGGGCAGCAATCTTGTGGCTCTCCTTTTCAGATAAAGGTAGAGACAAGCTCCTCACTGTTAGAGAAGAGGATGCTGATGATTATGAAGTCCTGAAGAGTGCACTAATAGATGGGTTTGGCTTAACCACTGAACAGTACAGGTTAAAGTTCAGAGACACCCAGAAGGCACAGACTCAGGACTGGACTGACTTTGTTGATTGTGCAACCAAGGCTCTGGAGGGTTGGCTGGTTGGCAGTAGGGTTACTGATTTCAAGGGATTGTATAATCTGATGATGAGAGAACAGATCCTTAATAATTGCCAGAACCAGTTGTTGCATCAGTACCTGGTGGACTCGGATCTGACCTCTCCCCAAGAATTGGGAAAGAAGGCAGACAAGTGGGTCAGAACCAGGGTGAGGCAGAAACCCCAGAACCAAGGGGTGACACCAAGAAGCAAGATCCTAAGGGCTCTGAGAAAGGTGGGGATAAGTCAAAAGACCAGAAGTCTTCACAAGGGCCCCAAAAATCTGCATCTGGTGGGGAGTCACAATCCAACAAGGGAAAAGGCCAAAAGAAGCCCTGGTGCAAATTCTGTAAACATAAAGGGCACTGGACTTCTGACTGTAACAAGTCCAAAGACCAAACCACCACCACTCCTGCCCCTAAGGCAACTGTTCCCCCTAGTTCAGCTACTGGTGGAGGTGGTACACAGAATAAGGGTGTAGTAGGGTTGACCCTGGGTTCTGAAGTGGACTCTGACCTAGTCAGAGTGCCCACTCAGGCAATGCTGATTTGTGAGGGAGACCTTAATATGTCCTTCCTAGTGAGTCCCAGTAATCTGGGCAAATACAAACAGCAGCCTGTAATAAATGGCAAACAGGCTTTGGCATTTAGGGACACAGGTGCTAGTGTCACCATGGTGGCAGAGGATCTTGTGGACCCTGGACAGATCATCCTGGGCGAAATGTACCAGGTGACCAATGCAAGCAACGTCCAGACCAACCATAGTCTGGCAGTTGTGAATTTCTCCTGGGGAGGGGTAACTGGCCTCAAGAAGGTTGTAGTCAGTGCAGACCTCCCTGTCGAATGTCTATTGGGCAATGATCTAGAGACTTCAGCCTGGTCTGAAGTAGAGTTATGGACTCATGCTGAGATGTTGGGCATCCCTGCAGAGGTATTTGCTGTGACCAGGTCACAAGCAAGAATGCATGACACTGAACCAGCTCTGGATCCTGGAACAATGGACCAGATGCTTCCCAAGAGGAGGAGCAGTAGGGTAAAGGCAGTGCCTTCCCTCTGTCTCAGATCACAGATTCACCCCCAGAGGGAGGTGAAGCAGATCCTGAAGAAGGAACTGCCCCAGAGGGACTTGAGCCTGATCAGGTTGAGTGCTTGGGGGCAGGGGGCCCTTCTAGGGAAGATCTGAGGAAGGAGCAACAGTGCTGCCCCTCTCTTGAACCCCTCAGACAGCAGGCTGCTGCTGAGGCTGCTGGGAGTGCTAGTGGGTCCCATAAAGTTTATTGGGATGAGGGACTCTTATATTCTGAGGGTAGAGACCCAGCCCCTGGAGCCACCAGGAGGTTGGTAATACCTCAGACGTTTAGGGGGTTCCTCTTGACCCTAGCACATGACATCCCTTTAGCAGGACACTTGGGCCAAAACAAGACCTGGGACAGGCTTGTTCCACATTTTCATTGGCCACATATGTCAGAGGACACAAAGGAGTTTTGTCGCTCCTGTGTCACATGCCAAGCCAGTGGTAAGGCAGGTGGCACAACCAAGGCCCCCCCTGATACCACTACCGGTGATGGGGGTACCCTTTGAAAGGGTAGGGATTGACATTGTTGGTCCCCTTGACCCTCAAACTGCATCTGGGCACAGGTTTATCCTGGTGGTAGTGGATCATGCCACCAGGTACCCAGAAGCAATTCCCCTGAGGACCACCACAGCCCCTGTGGTGGCAAGAGCCCTCATTGTAGTCTTCTCCAGAGTGGGTTTTCCAAAGGATGTCATTTCTGACAGAGGTACCAACTTCATGTCAGGATATCTAAAAGCAATGTGGAAGGAGTGTGGTGTAACTTACAAGTTCACCACCCCTATCACCCACAATGCAATGGTTTAGTTGAACGCTTCAACAAAACCTTGAAAGGAATGATTAAAGGACTCCCAGAGAAGCTTAGGCGGAAATGGGACCTTCTTCTTCCTTGCCTGTTGTTTGCATACAGAGAGGTTCCACAGAAGGGGGTTGGTTACAGCCCATTTGAGCTTCTGTTTGGGCATCCTGTGAGAGGTCCACTGTGTTTGGTAAAAGAGGGCTGGGAGTTACCTCTCAAGCCCCCAAACAAGATGTGATGGACTATGTACTTGGTCTCCGCTCCCGGATGGCAGAGTACATGAAAAAGGCAACCAAAAACCTAGAGGCCAGCCAAGAATTACAAAAAGCTTGGCATGACCAAAAGGCTGTACTGACTGTATACCAGCCAGGACAGAAAGTGTGGGTGTTGGAGCCTGTGGCCCCAGCAGCCCTCCAGGACAAGTGGAGTGGCCCCCATACAATAGTTGAACAGAAGGGAGAAGTCACCTACCTGGTGAATCTTGGAATTCCCAGGAGCCCCCTGAGGGTGCTCCATGTCAACAGATTAAAGCCATATGTTGACAGGGCTGACATGGGCTTGCTCATGGCAACTGATGAGGACCAGGAGGAGGAGAGTGACCCTCTCCCTGACCTGCTCTCTCAGAACCCTGATGATGGGTCAGTAGATGGTGTTGCTTTGGCAAGCAGCCTCACCGACCATCAGCAAACTGAGTGCAGACAAGTTCTGCAACAGTTTAGACATATGTTTAGCCTGACCCCTAGTCAGACTTCCTGGTGCACCCACGAGGTGGACACTGGAGACAGTCTGCCTGTCAAGAATAAAATCTACAGGCAACCTGACCATGTCAGGGACTGTATCAGGACTGAAGTCCAGAAAATGTTGGAGCTAGGTGTAATTGAGCCTTCAGATAGCCCTTGGGCTAGCCCAGTAGTCCTGGTACCCAAGCCTCATACCCAGGGTGGTAAGAAAGAAATGAGGTTTTGTGTAGACTACAGAGGCCTCAATGCAGTCACTAGGACTGATGCCTATCCCATACCAAGGGCAGATGAGCTGATTGATACTTTGGCCTCAGCCAAGTATCAAAGCACGTTTGACCTAACAGCTGGCTACTGGCAGATCAGATTAGCTGATGATGCAAAAGCCAAGACAGCATTTTCGACCCCTGGTGGGCACTACCACTTTGTGGTGATGCCCTTTGGATTGAAAAATGCACCTGCCACTTTTCAGAGGTTGGTGAATAAAGTTCTGACAGGGATGGAAACTTATTGCTCAGCTTATCTAGATGATATTGCTGTCTTTAGTTCCTCCTGGCAGGATCACCTGGTCCACCTCAGGAATGTTTTGGAGGCCCTGCAAAAGGCAGGCCTCACTATCAAGGCCACTAAGTGCCAGATAGGGCAGAGTCAGGTTGTGTACCTGGGCCACCTTGTAGGTGGAGGCCAGGTTCAGCCTTTACAGAGCACGATCCAGACCATAATGGAATGGGTTGCTCCAACCACCCAGACACGGGTGAGAGCCTTCTTAGGCCTATCTGGGTACTATAGGAGGTTTGTCAAGGGATATGGATCTATAGTGACCCCCTTGAATGATCTGACCTCAAAGAAAATGCCAAAAAAGGTTCAGTGGACAGCTAGCTGTCAAAAGGCATTTGAAGACCTAAAGCAGGCCATGTGCACTGCCCCCATCTTACAGAGTCCAGACTACACCAAAAAGTTAATTGTCCAAACAGATGCTTCTGAGCTGGGTGTGGGAGCTGTACTGTCTCAACTGAATGATGAAGGTCAAGACCAGCCAGTAGCTTTTATTAGCAGAAGGCTGACCCCTAGAGAGAAACGTTGGTCAGCTATAGAGAGGGAGGCCTTTGCTGTGGTATGGGCCCTGAAGAAGCTGAGGCCATACTTGTTTGGTACTCACTTCATAGTTCAGACCGACCACAAGCCCCTCCTATGGCTTAAACAAATGAAAGGAGAAAACCCAAAACTTTTGAGGTGGTCCATTTCCCTACAGGGGATGGACTATACAGTGGAACATAGACCTGGGACCCAACATGCCAATGCAGATGGACTCTCAAGGTATTTCCACTTTGAACACGAAGACTCAACTGGTCAAGGTTAGTTTAGTGTCCCTGCGTTTGGGGGGTTGTGTAGGAGAGTAGGATCTGCCTCTTATGTTGCCCCCACTTTTTTTCTGATGTTTACCCTGGTTTCTGGCTATAGTCAGGCTGGGACCCTGCTAATCCGGGCCCCAGCCTCTCTGTTCTCTCTAAACGATTTGGAGTGCACTCTAGGTGCACTAGTGATTGGATACTGTGGCACATTATGAGTCCCTAGTATATGGTACCTTAGGTACCAAGGGCATAGGTACTTCACAGGCCTACCAGGGGCTGCAGTATGTATTATGCCACCCCTGGGAAGCAGACTAAATCTGACACCACAGGCCTGCTACTGCAGCCTGAGTGAGGAAGTGCTATCACTCCTCACTGAGATATAGGTTCCCTATATCTCTCCTACACACACATATAACCCTATCAGTCACCCCTAAGGCAGGCCCTATCAATCCTGAGGGTAGGGTGCTTGGCTTATATGTGTGGGGGTGCCTCTGCCTGAGCAGGGCCCCTCTGCAGCTCTCAGAGTCCATTCTCTGGTGCTGTTTGTGGATGCGGTTAAACCATATACTTTTAAGTGCATTATATCCTCGCGGTAAAATGCTAACTTTGGAATGGCTGCATCGAAACATGTCGTGTTTGGTGTCAAACATCTTGGAATACTACCCCCCGCCAGTCATGGCGGCGGGGGTAGCATTCCACCCTTCTAGAGGGATAGACATGTACCTACTGTGGAAACGCGGTAGAATCCTGCAGAGCCCTGGCATCACAAAATGGATGCCACCAGTCACAGACACTGGGCTGCCCTCCTGCTGATGACCAACACTCGCAGTGGACGAAGCCCAACAATGGATATCCTGTCCCAAGGGGGTGTGACCACCTCCCAGACAGGGTTTAGTGTATTGGGGCTGGGTGGGTGCACTCTTAGAGTGCTTTGAAGTCCTGCACTGGGGGAGCAGAAGGCTCCTCTGTGCATATGCCAGTTCAAACCGGCTCAGGGGCTACCTGTCCCTGCTCTGGCGCGAAACTGGACAAAGGGAAGTGGGTGTAGCCGCCCACTCCCCTGACCCTCCCATAGGTAGGGTCATAGAGCTAGTCCCTCCCCTTCTTTTAGTATAAGAGGGGAACCTGTGCATTGCACCCTAGATTTTCCATGGACGACGCTCTACAAGAAGAATCCCGGACCTTCGACGTTCCACTACCTTTGGAAGACTGAAGAATCTCCCTTGGAGTCAAGGAGTGACTCCCCTGCTTGGCAGGCACCTAAAACTACAAACGATGGTCGCAAACTACGCCGCTCCCGCCGGAGTCCGAAGTCTCTGCAGCCCAAGAAGTGGATTTCCTGACTTCTCAAAGGCCATCGTGAGTCCCCAGCAAAGCTGAGGCCAGTGGACCCCAAGAGTAATGAGGAACCGTGACCCCTGGGTACTGTGCACTATTGTCGAGTGCAACCCCTTCACAACGTTCCATGAACTTGTGCTTTGGACCACATGTGGTCCCAGCCTCCAGCAGGAATCCCTCCTAAGATCAGAGGCCTACCACATCCCGAGTGACCGTGGACCCCTGTGAGAGAATCCTTCCGAGGCGTCTTCGCGATCCCTTGCCAGCCGGCTTGCGGGTCCCCAGAAGACTTTCCAAAGAAACCAAAGGGCTCCCCTGGTTGCTCCAGGCCTGTCCTGACTTACCCTCGCTGGGTGAGTTCCACAGACCTTGCTGGTCTGCGCCATTGTCTCTTCACACTTTCCCCAAGACTTGCTGTTACCAAGGCTTGTTGGCTCCAATCGAGTTGCCAGCACTACAGTAAGCCGCAGACATCGTGGGACACGCCGAATCCAGCTCCTGGCCGTCGACGACGCCTCCTGGACCTCGTGGCTGAAGAGTCAAGGCAACCGCGGACGACCTGAATCTTGCGACGACGGTGGGCACCCATCTTCCTTGCCCCGAGTCACTGCCAAGTGACTTTGAACACTGTCCCCTCTGCTTTCAGGTCTTCCATCTTCCGAATCCAGGCTTGGATTCCTCCGGACACTTCTCCTGTCGCCGCAAGCAGCAAGTCTTCACTGGCTCCCATTGAAAACGACGCCGCGACCCGACACCAAAGAACACCTATGCACCCGGCTCCCCTGGGTGAGGTAACTTCAGCACTACGGTGCTCCTGTGGGTGTGGGCCCTAGAACTACTTACCCTGTAAGTGACTTGCTTGTAGCTTCCCTCGAAGTGTCCTAAAACTCTAACTTTCCCAGGGCGACTATCGCACTGACTCGTACCTGGTTCGCGTCTGTGTTAGACACACCGCGTCCAACTCCCTTGCAATACCATCTGTAACTGCGTCCTTCGACTCGTACAAGGACCGTTCGGTGTGTTCGCCTCGAACACGCAAGGGACCTTTAACATTGATATTTCAATCGCGTCTGAGTGCATAGACTCGTACAGGTTCGCGTCTGTGTTAGACACACCGCGTCCAACTCCCTTGCAATACCATCTGTAACTGCGTCCTTCGACTCGTACAAGGACCGTTCGGTGTGTTCGCCTCGAACACGCAAGGGACCTTTAACATTGATATTTCAATCGCGTCTGAGTGCATAGACTCGTACAGGATTCGCATCGGTGCCAGGTCACCGCGTCCGTCCCCTGTGGGTCTCCTACAACTACCTGGGGTGGTTCTTGGGGGTCCCTCGATTCTAGATGCCCTAGACCTAGGTCTAGCAAACTAAGATTGTAACATTCAGTTGTGCTAAACTTATCCTGATAATATTTGATTTGTACATATGTTCCTGACCTCTAATCTCATAAAGAGATTAGTAGAGAGTGTTTATTAATAAATACATATATATTTGATATATATACCTGTGTGGTGTCTTTTCATTTGGTGATTCAAGAGATTGTGTGGTAAAACAAGCTGCTTTACATTCCTTCAAGACTTAGCCTGAAGGCTGCTCTCCACAGCTACCACTAGGATAACTTTCTATAAAGGTTGTCTTAAACCTATCTACCATAAGAGTCGAATTGTTCTGGTGCAAGGTGTCCACTTTAATTAGTGAACAGCATATACCAGTCCAACTTCTCACACTTATTATGAAAGTTATTTAAAATTTCACAAATAAAATTTTGATAAAGTTTTATTGCAGCAGGCTTTTTCCGATAGGGGAAGACAGAAATGAATGGGAAATATGAGAGAAGGAGGACAATGGAACAGGGGTGGTCGATTCTCATCAAATCCGGCACAGCAACGTAGTGCAGGATTAGGGCAAAATAAGTGTGCCTATTGCTTACAGGAAGGGTCATTGGAAGGATGAATGCCCTAATTTACAGGGCCAAACAACAGTGGTGAGAGGAAGGGGAAATTCATTCACAAGGAGTACAAGCAGAAGTGGTGTAAGCACACTTTTCAGACTAAGACTTAGATGCAGAAATGAAGGAAGCAGAGTAGAGCTAAGAGACCTGCAGGTGATTACGTGCTATATAAATTGTAGTTAACATAACATAGCAGATGCAGAAGACGAGAGGGCAGATTTCAATGAAAGAAAAAAAAAAGATTCAGATGAAGCTGAACAGGGGGAGGTAGATTTAGCTGGGATGAGGACAGATTAGATGTAGGTTATGTGTTACATTTTGACTTTTTTATTGAAAACACCAAGCTTTATGTATTGACTTAGTGGTTTTGCCAAGGCTTATTTGCTTTATGCTTAATTTAGCTCTATGAGAGATTCTGCAAAAAATGTATTATTGATGTAGCTGTATGCTAATCTCACTTTAGCTTTATTTTTGAACTCAAGTTCTGGTTGACATCATTTGTGCCTTATTTATAAGAATAGGAATTATTTTCTTTATGGAACGTGCTGTGCAAATTATGCTGTTTTTTGCACTAACTTTATTTTTCTATTATCAATTCTGTGACCTGATTGATATCTGACTAATGACTAACTCCTTAAAAAAATACTCACAAACTCTCATTAGTAACTAAAATATATATTTGCATTTGATTACTTGCCTGTGTTAATGAAGGAGCTTTTATGGTCAAAATATGGTAGCAAAGATTTCCGCACTATAAGGATACAAACAGACAGAAGCTGTCACAATGATGACTCCTGACATTTGATTATATTACCTTTGAATACCCTCCACAGGGCTGTCTAGGAAGGGCAGAAGAAGGTTCATTAACAAGTCAATAAAGCTGGCCCCTATGTTACTGTATAGCTAGGGGGGAGGAACATGAGTTCCTGGTAAATACTGGTGCACCTTGTACCTCTCTAGTTCATAATCCCTTTCCTAGGTCTCCCCTCTCAGGTAAATTTAATACATCTGTGGGATTTTCTGGCATCCCCGTTCAAAGCCCTATTTCACAACCACTGAACGTTACTATAGGGGTCTCCAACATTTTCTGTCACAAAAGTCACTAGTGATTTAAAAGTAAGCACCCTATCCAAGAGTGTCGGCAGTGATCACATTAGTGATCAGGCAGGGTTTTCAGCAGTAATGGGAAAAAAAATAAAAAAAATAAGGCTTTCACAATTTGAACTGAAATATTACATGCGTACTACATACAAACCGTGGCTGCAGTGCCCCTTGCACCAAGGTGTAAATATGAGTAATAAATATCTCCAACTCAAATAATAGCTTAAAGTACATTTTTAAAATGTCACCTATATTTCTGTAGACATCAGCTTATGAATTGTGAAAATACAAAAAAATGTTTTCTTGAATGCATGCATTTAAATTTTGGAATACAGGTTGGACCTCACACAGGAGAGCTTTTCACAGGTACCTGGTGAGATACTGGTAGCTCACGAGCTACTCATTGGAGACATAGCAATACAGCAGAAGGTTGCAAACAGGCTACAGCGAAATTATTGCATCACTTAGCCTCCTGGGGACACAAAGTATCTCTTTTCAAATTACAGTATTGTCAACAGAAGGTTACCTATTTAGGTCTCCTCCTGTCGAAGGGGGGTAGGATGCTACACCCATACAGGATATGATTGGTGCAGAACTTGCAGAAACCACTTAATCAATCTAATGTCTGTGCGTTTATTACCAAATTTTTCACTAATTGCAAAACCCCTGCTTGCTTTAACATTAAAGGATGTATGCATGCCGCTTCCTTGTACTAATCAGTGTGAAGCTGTCTTTTTGCAATTGAAAAATGCTTTATGTAATGCTCCTGCTTTAGGTAAAACCTGATTATAGCAAATTTGTGCCTGCAAAAGATGGTTGCAGCTTGGCATAGTCCCATGGGGTAAGGAATAGGCCATGCACGTATTTCTCCTCCAAATTGGCCCCCACTGCGATAAAGCAATCTTAAATTGAAATTTAAGGTAATAATTTACAGTTATGGTACCACATTTAGTGGATATCTTTAAAAAAACAAAACAAAACTCAGACCCAGCACCTGACCAGTGCGATATTAACAGGGTATGAGTTGGCACTTTTTGCTCCAAACATTACTCTGAAATGCTGTAACATTTTGAATCCAGCCACTGCACTATCCCTCTCTGAGTACCAACAAGATGACAATCATGATTGCATAATCATTACTGAGGAGGAGACTAAGGGACGGGTAGACCTGACATATACCCCTATATCTGACCCCCATGGGGAACTGTTCGTGGATGGTTCATGTTACAAACTACCTGATGGCACTAGTGCAGCGGCCTTTGCAGTTACTACGTTGAAATCTGTGGTTCAGTTATGTAAAATACAACACACGTCAGCCCAAGCTGTGAAGTCAACAGCTCTGACTAGAGCCTGTGAATTAAGTAAAGATTTGACTGTAAATATCTATACAGATATCCAATATGCCTTTGGAGTTGCCCACTCATTCAGACGACTCTGGAAAAAAAAGGGCTTTTTGACTTTGCAGTATGGGGAATGAATAGTAAAGTTACTGGATACCTTGATATTACCAAAAAGAGTTGCTAGTGTTAAAGGTTTTGCCCACAAGAAAATTGTAGATGATAGGACAGGTAAATGCTTTTGCCAATGAAACAGCTAAACGAACAGCCTAATCAGAGTATAGTTTAATGTATATTGTAGAGACAGTTAGATGGACACCAGAAGTGCCTATGTTTAATCAGACTCTTGATTGCGTTAGGAAAATACAGGAAGAAGCTACGGAGGAAGAGAAGGAACAGTGGAAAAGATATGGGTGTCAGAATGCGACAGGATGTTGGATAGATCTGTCAGGAAAGCAAAGCGGAATGCTTCCAAATGGTTATGTGAATGCTATTGTTACCATGGCCCACAGTTCAGCCCACATCAGTGCTAAAGGAATAGTGGCCACGTCAGATCATGTATGGTTCAATAATGTGATTCCCAGGGTGGCAGAGTTTTATGTCAACAGATGCATGATATGCAGTACTTACAACACAGAAAAAGGTACCCCGTTTCAACAGGTCATTTTGCACCCCCAGATCTGCCCTTCGAGGTCTTGCAACCATTTGAGGTGGTTATGGGGAAGCCAGCAAATGTATAGGGTGTACCAAGATCAAAGAACTTCTTGACATTTAATATACTTTTCTTGTTGATTACTGTGACCAATTGACTAAAGATTTGCATTTGATCCATTCACAGGTGAAGGCCAGTCTCCCACCTAGTCTTGAAGGTCTAGGTCACAAGCTGAGGCCTAGAGACTGTGTCTTTACCAACTACTTTCAGAGGAAGTCCAGCCTTGAGCCATGCTAGAAGGGTCCTGTGCAAGTTCTCTTCGCCACTCAGACTGCTGTTAAGTGCACAGGGCACAGACACTGGATCCATGCCAGTGATGTGAAGAAAGCAAGCGCCACTCCCTTTGCCATATGATCAGTGGATAACAAGAGGAATACCTAATTTTGAATATGATCAGATCTCTCAGCAGTGCCTTTTGGGGATGGTGATCTTTTTGATACATGGTGAGGTGGTGCCATTGGAACAAGAACTTGCTGCCGCCATGCCTGACCCAGATGAACAGATTCTGTTTGAACACCCTGACATTGTTCAGCCCTGATACAAAGTGTGGCCAAGGGCCAAAAAGAACTATAGACTTTGATTGAAGAAACCATCTCTGGAGAGGTAGCAACCCATGCCGGTGGTCAAGACCTCCAACGTCCGGACCGGTACATAAGCTTGCCAATGAGGCTTGGAAGCAAAAGACACTTGGGACTTAATGCTCTTTGATAGTGTAGTGAGGAAATTTTAGGAGAATTGAGATTACATTGCTCTGTTCCTGGCTGATTGTTACCTTGGCAATTAAACAACAAAAATTCTATAGGAAGAGGAAGGAAAGGAAAGAAACAGCACAGGTTGAATATAAAGACCAGTATAGGGAATAGTGTTAGGTGTTCTTCTGAAATAGGAATTTGTATATAGATTAGGTTGAAATGGGTAGAGTTGTGGATCTGCCATTAAAGCCCTTTGGGAAGGTGTTTTCTGACCTATTAGGAGAAATAAAAGTAGTTGCCCCGAATGCCCCTGCTAAAAGCTGACAGTTTTGGACAAAAGGAGGAAAATAGGGATACTTGTAAGTTCTCTATTGCTAGTATTGGGATTTTTTGGGCCTATTTTTGAGGCTTGAAACATATTACCCTGTTCACAGCCGAGTGCCCCCTACTCCTATCGCACCTGAACATTACCACTTCACCTTGTCCCCACTTAAGAATTCGCACTGCCAAAATATATAAGCATAATACGTTTGTTCAACAGTTACATAAAATGCCCTTAATGTTAATTTAGCCATACACAAGCTTCACCACTTAGCTGCTGAAATACACTAGGACAATGGAGATTGGACTTGGGCAGGATAGTTTTGGGGCCTAGTAACCACTTTGGGCTGGAAACTGTTCAGTGTAGTTTTAATAAGTGTGAGGAGTTATCATAGGGTTATGTTTATGCATATCTGACTTAATGAATATTGATGAATGAACTTTGAGTTCAAGGGCCGTTCTGTGAAATGCTAACTTTAAGAAGTGAATTATAGAGTGAACTAAAATCACATTCATTAATATATTTGGCCTAAATATTGTTCAACTCAAAAGCAACTCATTTTCACAAGAAAAACTCAGTAACGAACTTTGTTCATTTAGGCAACTCTTTTCTGAACACGCTGGAAGATGACCGATGTACCTTAATTTACTTATCTGTTTATGACATGTAGCTGATAGACCACAAAATTAGAAGGTCTTTCCACTGATAATCAATTCTTATCTGGTGAGATGCAACTTTTGAACTGACCTCAAGCTGATACGAGGAATTTCCACTGCTAAGTAATTTTGTATGAAGTCATGTAAGCTCTGCTTTGAGTTGGGAATAAATATGGCAGAGTAAATGTTGATCGGTGTGCAGTGTACGCTTGCCATCAGAGTGCGAGTTGTATATTGTTCCGGCTAGCGTAATAAATGGCTTAAAAATGTTGCCTCTGATTCATCGCACTTTAATTGTAAGAGGACAGAGTGGTGATAACCAAAGCGTAGAAGTGCGCTTTCCTGAATGTGGACCCCTTGAATCATACCGGGGATAAAAAGAAGCTTTACAGGAGAAGGAAAATTTAAAGTAATCGGCAATGGTTGGCTGGGAGGCAAGGCAACACCACTATGTTGCTTTGGGGATCCCCCCTCGAAAACAGCTGGAGTGGAGACCAAAGTTGCTTTTGTAATAATAGCCTCTTCAACCAGGGGTTTGTTTGAGTTGATACCTGATGCTCCCAATGCTGTTTTGTCCAGTCTCATTTTCTGTCATTTTGTTTGCTGTTGTATGGACCCACGGAGACGACCGGACCTCCTAATTGTCTTGCGTATCTGCTGTGTTCCTGACCCGTGACTATGCCTTGCCTTTGGTATGACTGATGCCACCTTCCTGCCCCCGGCTGCCCAGAATATATCTTTAAAGCGTGGCGTGATCACTCAGGGAGACACAAGCTCATCAGCACAACAGTAGGTGACTCCTTCCCCCCGATTGCTCCAAAGATGAATATTAGAAAGGAGCACGGTGTTACGGGGAGGTACGTGCACACCTGTACACCCACAAGTAGATGCTTTTCACTCTTATGGGCCAGGCACTTGTATTTGTGTTTGCCCAGCATTGGCACTTCTTTTTTTTTTTTTAATTCGCCAGGTAGTGAAAGAGGTGATGGGTGACGGGGATGGAAGATGAAGAAAAGCTTTCAGTGCTGCAAGCTTCAACTGATCAGAATCAAGCTGCTTCTGCAGCACTTGCTATGATGCCCTAAAGCCCCTCTCTTCTGTCTGGAGGTGAGGCAGACAACTAAGCAGGCGGGACAAGCGACACGCTACTGCTGAATCTGCTGCTAAGAACTGGTGGCTGTTGCTATTGCGGGGGAAGTAGAGGGCACTTGCACTTGCCTGTACTCCAACAGAGTCTACTGGTCCCAGCTTCACTGACAGAGCCGCTCGGCCCCCGCCGACCTGCCGACTCACCACTGAGTCTCTGTCTCCGTCTCTGTGAATCTCAGGGGAAAGGGTGCTGGACACCAGTTCCCAGCACCGAATCCTGGAAGCCAAATACAGATGCAGGCTTGGAGCCTAGAGCCTCGCAGGCTCTCGCAAAGCTCCCCAGCATGTTGAGCAAATGGCTCGGGTTGCTCGGGCTGCAATGGTCCTGTGTGAGCTCACAAGCAGGGCACACCAGAAGACCCCTGCAAGCTGCACCTGGTTCTATTTGGGATGCGTCTATGGGAATCTTGGAGCACACGCTTGTCTCGGCCACTGCCGCACTCGTACAGCCTTCAGCCGTCAGAAGCTCGCAGGCTCTGCTGACTGTGCTCGCCTCACTCGTCTCGCAGCGTCACAGGATCCAGGAAACAGGATTCCTCCCTATATGGATAGATAAGTGGGTGTGTGAGTAGCTGCATTGGTGAGTGAGTTGCAGTGTATGTGCCTGTATGGATGAGTGTGTGGGAGTGTGAGGACCTGTATGGGTGAGTGAGTGTGTGTGTGAGTTTCTGTATGGGTGATTGAGTGTGTGTGAGAGTGGCTGTAGGGGTGTATGAGTGGATGTGTAAGTGTCTGTATGTCTGCATGACTGAATGTGTGAATGGCTGTATTGGTGAGTGAGTGGGTGCATGAGTGGCTGTATGGGTGAGTTAGTAGGTGTGTGAGTGGCTGTATGTGTGAGTAACTGGTTGTATGTTTAGGCTTTATGAGAGAGGGAGTGGATATGTGAATGGTTCTATGGATAGTGATTGGTTATGTGAGGACTGGTATGGGTCTGTGAAAGGGTATATGAGGGGTTGTGTGGGAGTAGGAATGGGAATGGGAATGGGTGTATTAGAGGTTCTATGGGGGTGTAAGTGGTTCTGTGGATGATGTCATCAGTGATGTCTTTTGAGATGTCAACCGTGATGTCACTGACCATGTCATGAGTGATGTAATATGTGAGGTCCTAAGCCGTAAATTGCGAGGGCATAAGTTATAGTTAACTCAGGTAACTATAACTGCTGTATTTCTCTGGTTTTGTATGAGTGAAATGTGAGCCTAACTATAACGTCCTTGTATCCTTTGGCTTTTTTCAGTGAATTTCAAAGTTTTTTTAAAATTCTATTTCCTAACTTTAACATCCCTGTAACCTTACACAGGTCTTGGATCCCTTGTGCAGCATGCACCTGCCTGTGCAGCCACACTAGGTGCTGTATACATTTAATAAGCAAAGTGCAATCTCTGTGCAAAATGTACACGTCAAACAGCATACATGTCCTCCTAATCCCTCTGTAGATTTGTCTACTTGAATTACTGCTCACAGTCCAAATACCCCTACTCCGCATGCATGTGAATTCTAGAATAACAACTTGTACACAATGTACACGTGAACCTCTGTGCAATTAGTATACATGGATTCCTACATAAGTACCAGGTTCTTCCCTTGTACAGTTTGTTTATGCGTATTCCTGTAAACTGTTTGGTGACCAACGTACAATGCATGCATGTGCATTCAAGCACACAGCCTTTGTAATCCTATGTAGAATGCGTGCATGTATATTTCATACACACATCTTGGGCAACCCCGCTGTATCACGTGCATATGAATGCATCTGGCCCGCAAGCCCCCTCTATTCTCTATACCTCTACGCACCTGCCCTGGCCCCCATGTGACTTTTTGCACAGGCCCAACTGATCCCACCCCATACTGTAAGTACATACACCTGTGCTCCTTTTCATGGTCTGGATGAGGCGAGCACCACGTGCACACATTCCTGCACTGGGCCCTTGCAAGCCTCTGAACACTGCAGTGCACAACTCCTGACGGTGCAGCCTGAGTGGCTCCATGGCCGCTGCCAGCTCTACAGGCTTCACACTAATGACTCCTGAGTTTAGATGGTGCAGGGCGTCCAAATTAACACCATAGGTTTTCCTCCTAGAGTGTAGCAACAGAGCACACCGTGCATAATCACCTCCGTGGATAGAGCCGGCCCCTCTCCAGGTACCATGCCTATGATTGAGGCTTAACCTCCTAAATGAATCTTCCAGGCTGTGCCCGGCCTCTCACTTTTATGTTAACAAATGTGCTTGTAAAGTGAGGGCTCACCTCACTGCTCTCTATAGGTATGCGGGAGGTCATTGGTAGACGGGGAAAGGGGATCGGAAAGACCTATACACAGGTGAAATGGAGGAGCTCAAAGATTCGGGGGTGGCGAAGAGAGTACCTTCATAGAGGTGATAAAAGTAAATGGGCATAGAGAAGGGACAAACGTGGTGAGAGAGAGGGAAGGAGGGAGGGGAGCGAGAGTAAGGTAGGAGGGGTGGGAGGAAGTGAGGTAAGTGTGAAAAGAAAAAGCAGAAAAGACTCAGATAATCAGAACAGGCACGCAAAGATACGGGGAAAGGAAAGAGGAGAGGTGAGGTGAGAAAAAGAGGACATGGCTTTAATAATAGGCAAATATATCAAACTAGAGAGGACTGTGTAATAATTTGGAGGCAGGAGGAGAAAGGGACAGAAAGGGGAAAACAGGCCTTGGGTGGAGGGCTGGAAGTTACTACATTCATGGACAACTTCAAAACCAAATGAAGGTAGAGGAGCAACAGACTAGGGTAGCATGGAAGTGGGAGAAAGGGGGAGAGGTAAAGAAAACGAGATGGTGTATAGAAGATGGAGAGGCAGGGAAAGTAACAGCACAAAATATCATGGGTTTAAGAGGAAGGGATGATGAGCAAAAAGGAGAGAGAGCGAAAACAAAACAAACAAGTGAGTGGGAGGTTGGGAAGAAATGGAGGGAGAGTGGGAAACAAGCGGGTGGAGAAGAATGAAAAAAATGTGGACTGAAAGTGAAGAATCTGGTGAGGATGACAGGAGAGAAAGGAAAGGAGGGGATGGTGGTAAGAAGGAGGCTCTGGTGAGAAAGCTTGAGAGAAAGACCATGCTGAGAGGAGGATAGAGGAAAATATAGAGGAAGAGAGGAAAAGATAGAGAAAAAGTAGGGGAGAGGACAAGAGAAAAGAGACAGAGCCTGAGAGAGGAAGTAACAGAAAGATAGCCAGAGAAGGAGCGAGACACTGAAACAAAAGCAAGAAAGAGACGGAAGAGGCACAGAGATGGAACCATGATTCCATGCAGCACAGGTCTAGGTGCACAGAGCGGCCCCTTTTCTAGCTCAGTTCATGGCTTATTATCAGCAGCACAACCTTGGAGAGCGTGCCGCAGGGGGTGGTGCCTTCACAGACAGAGAGCAGCACACATCCAAAGCAGACCTTATTATGCAGCCCTCTCCGGCCTGATATTACATTTGAAAAAAGGCTCTGTCAGTTTGCATTGCATGTGCCAGCACACAGCCCTCTGATGTGTCCATGCAGTGCCCTGGGCTATCCAAAAAGCCATCCTTTGGAGGAGAGCACAGGGCCCATCTCTCCTGAATGATACCCCGATGCAGACAGAAAGGCTCATTCTTAGCTGGCTGCCATCTGTCCTGACAATACGCTTTCTGAAAGAGGAGCTGTGTCAGAACATCCCTGGCACAAGTGGTCCGACTGATTGCCTCAATAGGCCTCCCATGCATGATCCTGGGGGACTTCTGCCCATTTCCAGAAATTAGCCTCAAAGTTGACATGCAGCAATCTTTATTTTAAAGACAAATGTCAGGCAGGCTCATCATATTTTCCCCCTCTTCGATATTTGGCACTTATTTATTGCAAGAGAGCCCGGGCTCCAGGAGTCAATTGGTCAGCGGGCTCCAGCGAGGAGGCAGCAGAGCTCAGCAGTGGAGAGGCAGCCAGACACAGGTTGGAGGCAGTGGCTGCGGCAAACGGGGGATCTTACTGGGTACTGAAATATACCTTATTGCTGCTTTTTGTAGTTTTCTTTTAGGAAAATACTCCTCATGTTTTGATGTATATTATGGATGCCTGAGGGCTCTTTCACATCCAGTGCGAGAGCCTGCAGTGTTTTTTTTTATTTTGTTTGCCATGAATTCACGATTGTCACAATTTAGCAGCAAATTTTTTGTTTCAAAATATGCTTTTATGACATGGCAGGGTCCCAGGGGGACCCCAAGACATTGGCTAGGGGGGGGTTAGGGTATTCCTACCCTGTCCCCTTTTCATTTTGTTAAAAATATTTTTGCGGACTCAGCTGAAGCAAGTCCCAAGATGGCTGCCAACACTTCCTGGTTGAATTGTTGGTTGCAATTCACAGCTCTGCATTTCCCTGCTCGAGCTTGTATTTACACCAAATAATAAAAAGCACAATCTGTGTAACCAAATCAACCTTTCTGCCAAATTTGGTGTAATTCTGTCCAGAAGTTGGGTGCTGTAGACCTGTTCAAAGGTCCTATTGGAATTAAGATGGGAAAACACAATCTTTTTGACACCCCTTTTCCTTGGCCTCTGATTGATCGATCACCCCTAAAACTTTCCATGCACAACAAGACCTAACTAGACACTTTTTTATGAAAACTTTGTGATGGATTCATCAACCGGCGCCAAAGTTATAGGCAAGTCAAAAAATGGTTTTCCTATGGAAATATGGTCCTAACTATAACTACCTACTGACAACTGCCAGTGGGATATATATATATATATATATATATACATATATATATATATATATATATATAAATATATATATATATATACATATATATATATATATATGTGTGTGTGTGTGTGTGTATATAGATATCTACATACATGTGTATATATATAGAGATATATGTGTGTGTGTGTATATATATATAAATTCACTGAAAAAAACAAAGGTTACAGAGACATTATAGTTAGGCTCACATTTCACTCGTACAAATCCAGAGAAATTCAGCAGTTGCACCCCGCAATACACTGCTTATGACCTCACATATTACAACACTCATGACATGGTCAGTGACATCAGTGATGACATCACTGATGACATTTCAAATGACATCACTGATGACATCACTTTTAATATTTTCATTAAAGAGAGGGGGCTGAGTGGACCCCCTTCCGGGCCATTTTCGGACCCGGGGACCCCATACCTTGGGTCCAGGTCAGTTCCTCGGGGACTGCAGAGGGAGCCTGAAGGCCCCTGCAGTCCCTTCCGGCTCTCTGCTTCCTGCGGTAGCCGGCTATGCTTTTACACACAGTGAGCTGCTGACATGCAGCTCCCTGTGTGTAAAAGCAAAGTGCTCCACATCGAGCATGCAAGAGCAAAATACTAAAGCTTGCTTAAAGCAGTGCACTGTTTGTGTAGGCATGGCAGGAGCAGTGCTGCCACCAAGCCATAGCAAACTGCAATGTCATGCAGGTGGGCACCCTGGGACATTGCACGAGCCGGCCCTGGGAGGTGGTGGTCCCCAGGGCCATGTAGGGCTCCCGAAGGGGGGCTGCATGTATCCCCTCATGTGTTCAAATTTGCCTTGGGAACGTGGTGGTCCCCAGGGCCAAAGGTCCGCAACGGACCCCCTTAATTATTGTATTAGTGCCCCGGGAAGGTGGTAATCCCCAGGGCTGCGGGGGAGACCATGTGGCCACCCTTGTATTCTTTTTTTAATAAAGTATGTGCCCCAAGGAGGTGGCAGTCACCATGGCAGCAGTGGAGGCCCTACGGCCTCCCCTTCATTACTTAAAATGAAAAAAGGTGGCAGGGTCCATGAGGCCCCCCCACATAATTTTATTTAGCTCCGGGGAGGAAGCAGCCCCGGGGGCAGGGGGGTCCGCGAGGCCCCCCACATTATTGCAATTAGCTACGGGAGGTGGTGGTCCCCAGGGAAGCGGGCGGGCCCACTGGGCCCACCCGCATTCATAATTAACAATGCCCAGGGGAGGTGGCGGTCCCCGGGGCTTTGAATAGCCCAACGAGGGGGGCCCCTTGTGCCACCCCTATATTTATCACATGTCACTTGACCTGGACCACCCGAGGGTAATTCTAAGGCAAGCGCGTGCTTTTTTAAAAATGTTGCCGTGGATTCCCGGATCCACCAGTGAGTCTGCAGCAAAAACATTTTAAATCTTTTTGCCCCCAGCTGAGTCCCTGAGGGACCTCCCTACCAAATCTGGGCGGTCAGGGTATTCCGACCCTGCCCCCTTTTCTTTATTTTTCTTTATTTTTCTGTGATTTGGCTTCAGGCCAAGCCCCAAGATGGCTGCCAACACTTTCTGGTTGAAGTGTTGGCAGCCAATCAAATTTTAGTAGGATCCCCGAGTCCACTGCAAGGACTCGCATCCCCAGATATCAATATTTTTTAAAGTTAGATATCTGAAAAACTACTGAATGAATTGACCAACATCTAGCTTTCTGCCAATTTTGGTGAAATTCTGTTCAGCAGTTCGGGCTATAGTTGTGTTCAAAAAATGAAAAATCCCTATAGACTTAACATGGGGTAAATGCGCTTTGGGACCCCCCTTTTTTCTAGGCCCCGCTTGATAGATCACCACCAAACTTTCAACTAAGCAGCTGAACCAAAAAGGGAAGTTTTGGGAACATTTTGTGGAAATTCATGAAGCGGCTCTAAAATTATTGGCAAAACAAAAACGTTTTTCCTACGGAAACTTTGGTATATATACATATGGGGAAAATGCGTTTTGGGACCCTTCTATTTTCTTGTCCCCCACTTGACATATCACCCCAAAACATTCCATGCACAAACTAGGCAAAACAGAGAATCTTTTGCCAAGTTTGTGGAGATTTGTCAAATTATGCTAAAGTTTTTAGGAATACAAAAAATGTATTTGCTATTGAAACATGATCCTCAGTATAAATACCTACGACCCTAATTATAAATACCCACTGTGTTTTTTGCCTAGTTTGTGCATGGAATGTTTCAGGGTGATATGTCAAGAGGTTGCTGAGAAAAAGGAGGGTTCCAAACATGTTTTCCCCATTCATTTTCCATTAGGAACTTTAGACACAGCTACAGCCTAAACCGCTGAACGGATTTACACCATATTTGACAAACACCTATGTCCAGGTCAGAAAGAGTGCCTTTTGTGGTTTGGTGTAAATCCGTTCAGGAGTTTTTGAACAGTTAATACTTAAAAAATGTGTATATCTAGGGATGCCGAGGCACAGCGAATCCTGACAGTTCTCAACCAGGAAGTGGTGGTAGCCATCGTAGGACTCGGTGCCGAATCCTAGAAAAAAACTAATAAAAAGACACAAGGGGGCAGGGTAGGAATACCCTGACCCCCCCCTATGCCTGGTGATGAGGCCTCAAAGGGACCCGGCCTTCGGCCAAAAACATATTTTTAAATGTTGATGCAACTTCACAGAGGATTTGTAAATCCACAGCAAAATGTAAAAAGAAAATAAGCACAGTCCAATTTTGGCACCAGGGACCCCGTCCCCCGGGGTGGTGCTGTTGCCCATCCCCTGGTACCCGGCCATGTTGTAAAGGGGGAGGGGGCATGTGGCCTCCCTCCAAGGGCCATTTTATGCCACAGGGACCAAATTCCGTGGGGCCAGCTCCATTGTAAATGGGAAGGGGGTCATGGGGCTCCCCTCCCCTGGCCGATTTTGGCCTAGGGAGTGGGATCCCATCCCCCAGGGTCCAGCCATATTTTAAAAGGGGGAGGGAGGCACGCAGCCCCCCTCCCCGGGCACATATTGGCCCAGGAACCCCTATGTCCTGGCTGTATTTCAAAACAAGCATTGGCATAGCCAATAGGTCTCGCTTTTGGGACCTTATTAGTATTTAGTTATGCAGCAGAATATCCTTGGTGCAACAACACCAACTGTTGCATGGCTAAACACTTATAAGGTCCCAAATGCGAGACCTATTGGCTATGCCAATGCTTGTTTCAGACATGTATGAGCTGACAAGAAGTGCCTGCCTGGAGCAAGCTTTTGTTTACTGAGTGACTTTGAGGAATAAGCTGCAGCACAAGAGGGGTCCTGCACAACCCAGCTTCAGAAAGACCTTTGCTTTTAGAGAGGCTAATAGGGAAAGTAGGCACCTACAGTTAAACGACTGGGAAACTGGGATTGAAAACTATGTTAGGGGCCTGTTATGTGAATATGCCCTTTGTATTTATTTCTCCCATTCAACTTGATCAGATTGCTTACATATTGTTAGATTAGAGAAGAGAGAGAATAATTTGCCCAAGATCAAACATTTTGGTAAAGTAGGAGACTTGAGACTGCAACCCTTACTACTTGCTGGAAAGGCACAACCTTTCCACCTTTATTATATTGTTGAATAGACATTGATAGAGGGTGCTGTCTAACACCCTAGATCCCCATGCACCCCGAAGTAATATCCAGTCCGTTTATTTTGTAACAACGCACTTGATAAGAGCTTTCCAGTTAGTTTTAAAGACTTCCAAGCCCTAACGAAAAAGTGAGCGCAGGGGAATAGGTTCAAAAGTGACTGCCCAAGAGTGTTCAATTTGGCCAGGACACCCATCGCGTAAAGCGCGGGTGCCGCGATTATAGCAAAAGTAAAGAAATAGATGTTTTTCTATTCTTTAGCTTGCAGTATCGCGGCACCAGCGCTTTACTCATGGTTAAAGGTAAAGCGCCAGTGCCGCGATTGCTGCAAAAGTAAAGAAATAGAAAAACATCTATTTCTTTACTTTTGCTACAATCGCGGCACCGGCGCTTTACTCATGGTTAGAGGTAAGCGCGGGTGCCGCGATTGTAGCAAAAGTAAAGAAAAAGTCTGTGGTGGGGGAGGGGCATTGAAGCGAGGCACGCGCGCTTGGCCGAGCGAGAGGAAAGCGATATGGCGCCTCTGCTCGTGCCTGTGCGTGAAAGGTACAGAAAAACAGAGTGAAAGGGAAAATAAACAAGTGATGGCATGGAAGACGGAAGTTGTGTGTGCACGCGCATGTGACGCTGCCGTCAAAGTGAAAGTGATCGCGGGCTGGAAGGGTGCCCACGAGCGATGCACTTAATGAGCCATGACGGAAGCGCACGCCCGCGCGCGTAACCGCAAGCTCTAGGCCACAGTGGTAGCATTTTCTGAAGCCCTTACTAAAAGTCTCGCCAGAGCAGCGCATGCGCTGGCTCAGGCGAGACCTAAAAAGGGCTGATTTGAACCCTGGGGATCCCATCCCCTGTAACCAGGCCACATGTGCAAAGGGAATGGGGAACCCCTCAATGGTTCATAGACTATGTCCTGGGGTGCCCAAACCTGGGACATGGCAGTGCCACTGCCTGCACAGGTCGGGCAGTGAAATCAGTGTTTGTTCTTGGTTTGTGGGTAGAAATTTCAAATCTCCCACCATGCAGGACGCAAACATCAAGTCAGCTTCCAGCAGGTAGAAGCTTAAAAAATGCTCCCGCCTGCTTGGAGTGGACTTTTCATCTGTTTCCCTGGCCGCATTGAAATGGGCAGGGAAACAGATGAAAAGATTGCTCCTGTCCGCAGGGAGCAGCATTAATAGCTGCTTTCTGCAGGTGGGAGCAATGCCGGCTCCTACTGGATGTGGGGAGCTGGCTAGAGCCGTGAGGACCTTAGGGCAACCCTGTGGCCCCAAAAAATAGATAGAGTGGTGGGTGCCCAGGGTCACATCTGTGACACCCACCCTTTATTGGCCAGGCCCCGCAGGGATAGTGTCCCAGGGAGGGGGGCCGCTTGCCCCCTTAAATATGTTGATGGGTCCCAGAGAATAGGATCCCCCAGGCTGAAATCAGCCCAGGGAGACTTGCTGCGTGCCACTCTCTGCTTAATTTTAATTAGTGCCCTGGGGATGGGGTCTCTAGGGCCTATCAAGGCTCGAGGATGAGGACCGCGGAGTCCCGCTCCTTTTCATTTTAATAGCAGCCCTGGGGATGGGGTTCCAAGGGCTTAGTAAGGCTTGGGGAGGGGTGCCACTTGGCCTCCCCCCTTGATAAAAAAGGCCCTGAGGGTGGTGTAATGTCGTGTTGCAAGAGAAATACTTTGCAGTTTAAAAAGTCAACAGTGCATTTTCCAGAAGCTGCAATGTTATCCTATGGGAGGAAAAACAAGTACAGCATTCAGGTATAGTACAGCAACTTACGAGACCCTTCTCCTGGACTTAAGATGAGTTAGGGGCAAGGTCCACGGCATCTCCAGCAGGTCACCTTCAGCGGCACTAGGGCAGCAATATAGCATCGGGTGGCCAAGGTTAGTCTATGGGGATTGGTCTTCATAAAAAGAGGCTGCAGGTTTTGATTGGGAGGCCAGTTGGTTTGAACCAAGCAACATGCTCAAGTTTTTCAAGGCTAGGGGATGTTGCGACACTGGTGGTCCTCTTCTCCTGGAGCCTGGGTGGCTGGGTACAGAGGGTCTTTGAGGTGTCGGTTTCTTTGTCTGGGAGCACTCACGGTTGAGGGGGCCTGCAAACAGAAGCTGCAGGCGACATCAGTGAGTTAACAAGGGGCAAAACCAAAGTGGGTCTGTCTTTTGAGGGCTTGGGCACCATGCTGACACTATTGGCCAACTTTGGTATGGCCTGGGTGCTCGAGTGCACTGGTGCTTGATGGCAGCAGGGTTTGGCGGTTCCAAAGTCCTCACAGTTCTTCCTAGGGTACCTGCATGGTGCAGGAGAGCAGTTCCGCTGCTCCACAGTAGTTCTTGAGTTTTTAGTGAAGGCAGGCCATCCTCCCAGGCTTTGAAGTTACGACAGCTGCAGGATGAGACATCTTTGGCACAGTTTTGACAAGGAATAGCAGATAACCTGGCAGGGCTGGTGCTAAGTCAGTTGCTCTTCAGTCTTCTGATTTTGCAGCGCTTCAGCGTCCTACTTCTTCACAGGTCACCAGGATCTGCATTCGTGGTGCCATCGGCTCTCCTAAATGCTGCATTTAGGGGGCATTCGGGGAATGTATGGTAGTAGCCAATGGGCTCCTTACCCCTGAGGTCACTACGCCCCCTATATGACCACTTCCTGTGGGATATGGGCATAACCCTGTCCCATACATGCTACATTTGCCATCACCAAGATGGCTAACTCTGAAAAGTCCCCTCCACTTCAGGTAGCCCACCTTAGGGGTGGTACTGGCCTGAAGGTGGACTCACCTATCTGACTAGCTAATTTTCCTGCCTACCCAGGTGCTAAAGGGCTCTGGACATAGGAGTCTGCTTTCTCTCCTGTGAGCAAAGCCAGATTCGCATACAAAAGGTGGTGGGCTCGTTGAAGCTCCCCTACCTTGGAATGCTGATCTGCAGGTCATTCTGTGGGAGGGGGTTTTAGCACCCTGTGCTTGAGCAGACCTGGTTTCTGGCCTCCTGGGAGCAAAGGCCCTCACAGTGGTGGTTAAAAACCTGTTGCTGGTGGCAGGCTGACAAAAACCAGTCAGTCAGTACACTAGTAGGTGTTAGGCTTTCAGGGGGCACCTCTAAGGGTATTAATAAATCCAACACCGACATCAGTGTGGGTTTATTAGTACAAGATGTTTGATACCAAGCATACCTATTTTCAGTAAAGCCATCATGTAGCTGGGGAACTTGCTTTCACCACTGTCCAGTACATGTGTTTAAAATGGCTTCCCTGTTCACTTGTACTGGCAACAATAGAGCTGACCAGCACAGGGACATATCTGCTCACGTAGATAAATCCTCACATGAAGTATAGTGCACCCTGCCTTAGGGTTGTAAGGCCTACTATAGAGATGACTTACCTATATTGCATGCAGTGTCTGTGGGCATGGCATCCAGGGGTGTGTACCATGTTGTGTTTTCACTTTTGTCTTCACCAAGGCACGCAGCCTGCAGTGGAAGTCTACATGTGTTTGGTGAGGGGTCCGTTAGGGTGTCACAATTCTTGATGCAGCCCTTGAGGGCCCACGGTAGCCTCCTTGCCCTAGGTACCAAGGGTACCACTTAATAAAGACTTACAGGGTGCTAAAGGTATTGCCAATTGGGGGAACAATTACATAGTTCTGGGAACGAGATCTCGCACTTGGGACCTGGTTAGCAGAAACCCAGTGTACTTTTAGTCGAAATCACATCAAATACCAGGCCAAAAGTGGAAGTGACCATGTCTAAAAGGACCACTTCCCTACAGGTTCCATGCAAAGAAAAGGAGGGTGGGTGCATGTTATGTTATGTTATGTTACGTTAATATAACTTTTAAAGCGCACGAATACCGGGAGGTGTCTTGGCATGTTCCTAGGCTGTGTCGGTGTGGGGTTTGCTACCTGTGGGGTGTTGGGTGTAGGGCCTCACTCCACACCCCACAGGGCTAAAGATGCTAGATGTATAAAACAGAGGTATACGTCTATTTGTATGTTTCTTTTCTATATGATGCCACTAGGAAAAGGTGTAGTAGACACATGCATTTATGCTTTCTGGAATATGATGACACTTACAAGAGACATATGCAAAGGGTTACTGCTTTATATTTGGCTAGGCCCAACACCCTCAGTAGTAGTAGAATGGTGAAGCTGCAACATTAAAGTGAGGTTTAGGACATGTTGGCAGAGGGATTAGTGATTAGGTTACTTTGTATGAGTCTGTGGAAAGGTATACTTGAAATATGCTGCTTAATTTTAGGTGTCTGCTTGAAATGGGAAGTGCATTCTGTGAAGTTTTAAGGTCTGCATGGTCTTGTGACTGAGGTAGGTCTCTACTTGCACATGTATTCTCATACCTGTTATGCATCTGAAGATTCTAGACGTTTAAAACACAGGTAACCATCTATTTGTATGTTTCTTTTATATATGATGCCACTAGGAAAAGATGCAGACACATGCATGTATGCTTTCTGGAATATGATGAGACTTACAAGAGATACATGCGAAGGGTTGCTGCTTTATATTTGGCTAGGCCCAATACCCTAAGTAGTTGCAGAATGGTGAAGCTGCAGCTCAAAATTAAGGTTTAAGACATGTTGGTAGAGGGATTAGTGCCCTGGTACTCATAGTACGGCCCGCGGGCCGCCAGCGGCCCGGCAGGCCTTCGTTGTGGCCCACGGACCTTGCCTTGCAAGTTTCCACGGCCCGCAGTAAACACAGAAGATGACCGCAGGAGCATACGTAGTGAATACGTATTAAATAGGTATACACTACGTATGCTCCTGCGGCCTTCTCTGTGTTTACTGCCGGCCCCTGATGACGTCAGGGCACCTTGGAGCTTCACAAAAGGCCCTTTAAAAGTCAGCTGTAAGCGCTTTCACAGCTGACTTTTAAAAGGGCCTTTTGAGAAGCTTCCTAGTTTGGACAAAGACAGATAGAGGCGAAGAGACAGATAGAGGCGCAGAGACAGATAGAGGCACAGAGACAGAGGCGCAGAGACAGATAGAGGCGCAGAGACAGATAGAGGCGCAGAGACAGATAGAGGCAGAGAGACAGATAGAGTCAGAGAGACAGATAGAGACAGGGACAGATAGAGACGGGGACAGATAGAGACAGGGACAGACAGACAGAGATAGAGACAGGGACAGAGATAGGGACAGAGATAGAGACAGGGACAAAGACGGACAGAGATAGAGACAGGGACAGAGATAGAGACAGGGACAGACAGAGACAGGGACAGAGATAGAGACAGGGACAGACAGGGACAGGGACAGACAGGGACAGAGACCGGGACAGACCGGGACAGACAGAGACAGGGACAGACAGACAGAGACAGGTACAGACAGATAGAGACAGAGACAGGGACAAACAGGGACAGACAGATAGAGACAGAGACAGACAGAGACAGGGACAGACAGACAGGGACAGGGACAGACAGATAGAGACAGAGATAGAGACAGGGACAGGGACAGACAGGGACAGAGATGGGGACAGACCAGGACAGGGACAGACAGAGACAGGGACAGACAGAGACAGGGACAGACAGAGACAGGGACAGACAGACAGATAGAGACAGAGGCAGGGACAGACAGAGACAGGAACAGACAGGGACAGACAGATAGAGACAGGGACAGAGATAGAGACAGGGACAGAGAGACAGGGACAGAGATAGAGACAGGGACAGAGATAGAGACAGGGACAGACAGAGACAGGGACAGAGATAGAGACAGGTACAGACAGGGACAGGGACAGACAGGTACAGGCAGGGACAGACAGATAGAGACAGAGATAGAGACAGGGACAGAGATAGAGACAGGGACAGACATAGAGACAGGGACAGACAGAGACAGGGACAGACAGAGACAGGGACAGAGACAGAGACAGGGACAGAGATAGAGACAGGGACAGGGACAGACAGAGACAGGGACAGAGATAGAGACAGGGACAGGCAGACAGAGACAGGGATAGACAGGGACAGACAGATAGAGACAGGGACAGAGATAGAGACAGGGACAGAGATAGAGACAGGGACAGACAGAGACAGGGACAGAGATAGAGACAGGGACAGAGATAGAGACAGGGACAGACAGGGACAGAAACCGGGACAGACCGGGACAGGGACAGACAGAGACAAGGACAGACAGACAGAGACAGGGACAGATAGATAGAGACAGAGACAGGGACAAACAGGGACAGACAGATAGAGACAGAGACTTGGACAGACAGATAAAGACAGGGACAGACAGAGACAGGGCAGACAGACAGAGACAGAGACAGGGACAGACAGGGACAGACAGATAGAGACAGGGACAGAGATAGAGACAGGGACAGAGATAGAGACAGAGATAGAGACAGGGACAGACAGAGACAGGGACAGAGATAGAGACAGGGACAGACAGGGACATAGACGGGGACAGACCAGGACAGGGACAGACAGAGGCAGGGACAGACAGATAGAGACAGAGAAAGGGACAGACAGATAGAGACAGAGACAGGGACAGACAGATAGAGACAGGGACAGACAGAGACAGGGACAGACAGAGACAGGGATAGACAGACAGGGACAGACAGATAGAGACAGAGACAGAGACAGACAAGGACAGAGAGATAGAGACAGGTACAGACAGATAGAGACAGGGACAGGCAGAGACAGGGACAGACAGATAGAGACAGGGACAGACAGAGACAGAGACAGACAGATAGAGACAGGGACAGACAGAGACAGGGACAGACAGATAGAGACAGAGACATGGACAGACGGACAGATAGAGACAGAGACAGGGACAGACAGAGACAGATAGAGGGACAGACAGAGACAGGGACAGACAGATAAAGACCAGGACAGACAGATAGAGACAGGGACAGACAGAGACAGGGACAGACAGGAACAGACAGAGACAGATAGAGGAATAGATAGAGACATAGACAGATAGAGACATAGACAGAGAGATAGAAGATAGAGAGATAGAAGATAGAGAGACATAGAAGATAGAGATAGAGAGAGATAGAGACATAGAGATAGAGATAGCTAGAGACAGATAGAGAGAGAGATAGCTAGAGAGAGATAGAGAGAGATAGAGAGAGATAGAGAGAGATAGAGAGAGATAGAGAGAGATAGAGATAGCTAGAGAGAGTTAGAGAGAGAGAGAGAGAGAGATAGAGAGAGAGATAGAGAGAGCTAGAGATAGAGCGAGATAGAGACAGATAGAGACAGAGACAGGGACAGACAGATAGAGACAGAGACAGGGATAGACAGATAGAGACAGAGACAGGGACAGACAGAGACAGGGACAGACAGGGACAGAGATAGAGACAGGGACAAAGATAGAGACAGGGACAGAGATAGAGACAGGGACAGAGATATAGACAGACAGAGACAGGGACAGAGATAGAGACAGGGACAGACAGGGACAGAGATAGAGACAGGGACAGACAGGGACAGACAGAGACAGGGACAGACAGATAGAGACAGGGACAGAGATAGAGACAGGGACAGAGATAGAGACAGGGACAGGGACAGACAGAGACAGAGATAGAGACAGGGACAGACAGACAGGGACAGACAGGGACAGACATGGACAGACAGATAGAAATAGGGACAGAGATAGAGACAGGGACAGAGATAGAGACAGGGACAGAGATAGAGACAGGGACAGGGACAGACAGCGACAGGGACAGACAGGGACAGAGACAGACAGGGACAGATATAGAGAGAGGGACAGACAGGGACAGAGACCGGGACAGACCAGGACAGGGACAGACAGAGACAGGGACAGACAGACAGAGACAGGGACAGACAGATAGAGACAGAGACAGGGAGAAACAGGGACAGACAGATAGAGACAGAGACTTGGACAGACAGATAGAGACAGGGATAGACAGGGACAGACAGACAGGGACAGACAGAGACAGGGACAAACAGGGACAGACAGATAGAGACAGGGACAGAAATAGAGACAGGGACAGACAGAGACAGGGACAGAGATAGAGACAGGGACAGACAGGGACAGACAGAGAAGAGGACAGACCAGGACAGGGACAGACAGAGACAGGGAAAGACAGATAGAGACAGAGACAGGGACAGACAGATAGAGACAGGGACAGACAGACAGGGACAGACAGAGACAGGGACAGACAGACAGGGACAGACAGATAGAGACAGAGACAGGGACAGAAAGGGACAGACAGATAGAGACAGGGACAGACAGATAGAGACAGGCAGAGACAGGGACAGACAGAGACAGGGACAGACAGATAGAGACAGGGACAGACAGATAGAGACAGAGACAGACAGATAGAGACAGGGACAGACAGAGACAGGGACAGACAGACAGATAGAGACAGAGACATGGACAGACAGAGACAGGGACAGACAGAGACAGATAGAGGGACAGACAGAGATAGGGACAGACAGACAGAGACAGGGACAGACAGATAGAGACAGGGACAGACAGATAGAGACAGGGACAAACAGATAGAGACAGGGACAGACAGAGACCGGGACCGACAGATAGAGACAGGGACAGACAGATAGAGACAGGGACAGACAGACAGGGACAGACAGATAGAGACAGGGACAGACAGAGACAGGGACAGACAGATAGAGACAGGGACAGACAGGGACAGACAGATAGATACAGAGACAGATAGAGACATAGATAGAGACATAGACAGATAGAGACATAGACAGAGAGATAGAAGATAGAGAGATAGAAGATAGAGAGACATAGAAGATAGAGATAGAGAGAGATAAAGACATAGAGATAGCTAGAGATAGCTAGAGAGACAGATAGAGAGAGATAGCTAGAGAGAGATAGCTAGAGAGAGATAGAGAGAGATAGAGATAGCTAGAGAGAGAGTTAGAGAGAGAGATAGAGAGAGTTAGAGATAGAGCGAGATAGAGAAAGATAGAGAGAGATAGATAGAGATAGAGAGAGAGAGAGAGAGAGAGAGAGAGAGATAGATAGATAGATAGATAGATAGATAGATAGATAGATAGATAGATAGATAGATAGATAGATAGATGGATAGATAGATGTGTGTATGCCGGGTCTGGTGGCTCAGTGGACGAATTCGTCTGCTGCAGGGGCCTGTGTTTAACCTTATGGTCACAGTTTTTTTTTCTTGCCCTTGCCCTGCCCTCTGCCCCACTGACCCCGCCCCCACCAGTGCGTCCCTCTGCCACAAACCGCACTCTAAATTTGGCCCCCGAGAGAAAGTTTGTGAGTACCCATGGATTAGTGATTAGGCTACTTTGTATGAGTGTGTGGAAAGGTACACTTGAAATATGCCACATAATTTTAGGTGTCTGCTTGAAATAGGAACTGCATTCTGTGAAGTTTTACGGTCTACATGATCTTGTGACTGAGGTATGTCTGTACTTCCACATGTATTCTCATATGTGTTATGCATCTGAAGATGCTAGACGTATAAAACACAGGTATACGTCTATTTGTATGTTTCTTTTATATATGATGCCACTAGGAAAAGGTGCAGACACATGCATGCATGCTTTCAGGAATATGGTGACATTTACAACAAAGATATGAGAAGGGTTTCTGTTTTATATTTGGCTAAGTCCCAACACCCTGAGTAGTTGTTGAATAGTGAATCTGCATCACAAAAGTGAGGTTTAAGATATGTTGGCAGAGGGATTAGTGATTAGGCTACTCTGTATGAGTCTGTGGAAAGGCACATTTGAAATATGCTGCATAATTTTATGTGTCTGCTTGAAATGGGAAGTGCAGTCTGTGAAGTTTTAAGGTCTGCATAGTTTTGTGACTGAGGTATGTCTTTACTTCCATATGTATTTTGATTTGTGTTATGCATCTGAATATGCTAGACGTATTAAATACAGGTATACATTTACTTGTATGTTTCTTTTATATATAATACCACTAGGAAAAGGTGCAGGCACATGCATACATGCTTTCAGGAATATAGTGAGAGTTCCAACAGATAGATATGAAGGGTTGCTGCTTTATATTTGGCTAAGCCCAACACCCTAAGTAGTCGCAGAATGGTGAAGCTCCAGCTCAAAACTGAGGTTTAAGACATGTTGGTAGAGGAATTACTGATTAGGCTACTTTGTATGAGTCTGTGGAAAGGTACACTTGACATACACCGCATAATGTTACGTGTCTGCATGAAATGGGAAGTGCAGTCTGTGAAGTTTTAAGGTCTGCATGGTCTTGCGACTGAGATATGTCTGTATTTGCACATATTTTCTCAAACGTGTTGTGCTTCTGAAGATGCCAGATGTGTGTAACACAGGTATAGAACTATTTGTATCTTTCTCTTATGTGTGATGCCAGCAGCACAAGGTAGAGATGCATGTATGCATATATTTAGGAACATGGTGAGACTTATAATAGTAATATTGCAAAGATTGCTGTTTTGCATTTCTGCAGTTCTCTTGCTTCTTTCTGCACTTTTCTTGACTGTTTCTTCACCTCTGTTGCTTCTTTCTATATTTACGTTGCATCTTTTTGCACCTGTCTTTTCTCGGTTGCTTTTTTTCTGAACTTCTTTTGTTTTTTTAAGTACCTTTTTTTTATTAGTTATAAGGAGAATAGCAATGTAATTGTAATTAATTGTTTACTAGTTACTATTAATGTTGACATGTAATTAATTTAAAATACTTAATTGATGTAAGAAACTGTTGAAACTCTTCTTTCTTTTTTAGAAAATTATTTTGTTTGGATTAGAAATTGAAGATGGCAAGAAAACATGAAAAAAAAGTAAAAAGAGTGGACTACAAAAAAGACCAAAATGTTACTCAGGATAAAGCCTGTTCTGGTAATAGTACTAAACAATTTCTTAAAACAGTGGCAGAGAGATTAAAGAAAGACAATAGTAATGAAAGGAAAAGAAAACTTTTACAGCAAAGCCCAAGGAAACGAACAATTGTAATGGAAACAAACCATTCATTAATGGAAAAACAACACATGTCATAAAAAGACAAAAACAATTTAAAGAGGAACGTGTACGAATGTTTCGAAATAGAGTAATTCAAAATGTATTAAAAGATTGTAAAAAGTATAAAAGAAGATCAGCAGCGTATAAGAAGAAGCAACACATTGAAAGTGTTGTAGATACTGCTTTTGAATTGAAACGAAAATTATTTATATTAGTATTGAAGAGAATGAAAACATTGAATAAAACAATGCACATTATGAAGGAGAAAAGCAAAAGAAAAAGACTGGTTAATAGAAGTAACTTTTGTAAAACTTTCACTGGTGAATGGAAGCACACTTCCAGTACTGAGCCTTTCTTTAATGAAGAAAGCTATTTTCAACAGAACACATTAGTGCATGCAGTTGATACTAGTGATCAATGCTATGAGATGAAAGATGGTTGTCCCATTCCAAAAGAAAAAATGGTTGTTAGGAGTGTGGAATAAGTAATAGCTGAAGAAATTCAAGGGAAGCGTACACAAGCTCCTGTATATAAGTGGGATTGTAGCAGTATTTGCAGTATTCAACCGGAATCTATTGACATATTGGGAATTATTTTACGAGAGTATGCAAAAAAAGTCTTAAACAGAAGTTTAAGATGTTACAAGGACTAGATGCATGTGCAATAAGAAAATATATTAAGTTGCAGGGTCATTCTCTGGCTTGTCTTTCAAGAAAGCTGTGTAAAAGTACTTTACATCATTTAAGAATGTTAGCAGTACACCACTCAGAAATGCGGACGTTAGAAAGTAGACTTTACTATGTAAAAACTCCTGCATTATGTTTAAGTGAAATGAACACAGCTCTTCTGCACGGTTCAGTTTCAGATGTACAGCAAGTTTGTGATGATACAGAGTTTTGTTTTTTTGGTTCACAAGAGGAGTGTGGAGAAAGTGAGAGCTTGATAAGTGTAGGTGTTGAAGAACATGGGAAACACATTAGTATTGATGGGTTTGCAGAAGAAAATACAAAGTTTAAGACAGTTTCATGTGAAAAACCAAACTATGGGCAACATTACGATGGCGGGCGGACAAAGTCCGCCCGCCACCGCAGCGGAATGCGGGACCGTCCGCAAGGGGTGCGGCGGTCCTGCGCATGCTATTAGGATGCCACCGTGGCAGTGGCAAGCCCTATTCACAGCATTGTGGCGGGCGGTGCTCACCGCACCGCCCGCCACAATGCTGTGAATGCACGCCGTGCATGTGCATGCACATGCAGGGGGGTACCATAGGTACCCCCCATGTGCACCCTCCACCCCCTCAACACCGTGGGGGCCCGCAACGGGCCCCCATATACAAAGACCGTATGCCTTTCCATGGCGGCAACGCCGCCATGGAAAGGCTGCACTCCGCAGTCATCATAATATGGATGGCGGTGTCTTGGAGACACCGCCACCATATTATCCTTGTTTTCCGCCGGTCGGCGAGTCGACCAGCGGGAAAGCGGCAGACGGTCTTTCCGTCCGCCGCGGACCCTCCAGCCATCATAATATGGCAGGGGGTCTTTGCTGTCTGGATGGCGGGCGGATCGCCCCCGCCAGGCCGGCGGTGACTACCGCCGGCCCGGCGGGGGCGATCCGCCCGCCATCATAATGACCCCCTATGTTTGTATTTGTTGTCGACGTATTCATTATACAAAGTCAAACTAGGAATGTTGATTTATATTTCAAAAGTGAAAAGGAAAACAATAACAAGTGGCAGCAATTTGGTGCTTATTTATTGGTAGAAGGTCGGTTTGAGTTGGCTACTGATCAACTTATTTGTAAATATTGTTACAACAAATTAGAAGAGAACAAAATGCCAGCTAACGTAGTACATAACAACTTAGAGTTGGTAGCTATTCCTGCAGAACTGGCAGATTTGAATGCATATGAGTCCATTCTTATTCAATCTGTGCACCCATTTCAGGCTAAAGCTCATATCGATCCTAAAACAGGTAAGCTGCCTCCAACAGATTTACAAAGAGGTCTGAAAGGAAGAGTTGTGTACTTACCTTTCGATTTTAAGAAAAATGTTGAAACTGTTGGTGTAGACAGGGAGGAAAATGAGGCAGTAGTTATTCTAGTAAATGGTGCACCAACAAAGAGTCGAAAAATATGGCAAGAGTTTGTAGATGTTAATAAACTTCAAAAGGCTACATTATACCTGGTACAAAATGATATTTATTTAAGAATGTAAATGTTGATGAACAGGTAATATGTTTAGAAGATGAAACAGAAATGTCAAGTGGCCAAATAGAAAAAGTGAACAAGTCCAGGAGTGAAGAGATTTATGAACATTATAGTATACATCCTCTACATTCAAAAGAAGTGATAGGAAACAGTATTGAATTATTTCACATGAAGGAAAAAAGGGAACTCCCATGATTGTATGGGAAAAAAGTTTAGTAGCTCGTTGTTTTCCACAGCTGTTCCCCACTGGAGAAGGTAGACGATTTGATGAGCGAGCTGTACAGATTCCAGCTTCAGAATACCTCTCGTCAAGATTGTACTCTGAAGATCCGAGATTTCTACAGTGTATTCCATATATATTTCATCTTCTGTTTGAAAGTGATTTGTCTGCACTTTCATATGCAGTAAACCACATATTAAAAACATGTTTCTGCAAAAAAATTCATGGACAAAGTTCAACAAAGAGATGAACATTTAGAATCTCAGTTAATCAAATTGATATGTGTGTCAACGTGGTACCAATGAGTATTGGTATTGTCGTCACGGAGAACTTAAATGCATGTTAAGAAACTTAGGTGCATATCATCAAGGGGCCGTGATAAAATTATCGCCTCTTTAGCGTCCGTTTTTGGTCGAAAAGCGGCGATAATTTTATCGCACTATCAGCAAGGACACGCTAGCGCGTGAGACCATGCCTCAGCGCCCGTTTTCCTACCGCCCAGCGTCGCAACGCTAATGATATGCAAAGTGGGCATACCTTACTAAAATAACTTGGTAAATGTCGCTAACACAACTAACTCCTATCATCAATCTTGCCGCAAACCCGCGTAGCGATGTAAAATGTAGCGCAAACCACTCTTATCGCTGGTTTCTTAACGTCTGCTTACAATCTGACTTAGCCATTATATCCTATGGGAGGTGGATTGTATGGATAAGTCCACCCTGCCCTATCAACAAGGATTCGCCTATCGCTGTGCTTTTATCGCTGGATTTCCAGCGATAATCGCACATTTTGCCGCTATTGATGGATTTATATCACATTGGAGATAAGCGTTGATGATAACGCGCCATCTCGGCGATATATTCCAGCGATAGCCGGCGATAATTATGCTCGCGCTAAACGCGCATAGCGATTATTATCGCTGGCTGTTGCTGATATGCCCCCAAGGTACTCCTATATGGTTCGTAACACTTAGCTGTGCTGAATAGGCGTGGGACAATCTACTTGAATTTCTACAAGAAGCAAATTCAAATGTTAAAAACATTGAATTGAAGACAGCTGGAGAACTCTGTTCCTTGGATCCTGTAAATGTCTGCAGGTATTTTAACCATAGGCTTCAAGCCTATCTGCAATAAAAATATTCCACCTCTTGGAGAGGTAACAGATTTCTTTTGGAGAAAGGAGTACCACGCCAGAGGTGCTCCTCATATACACACGCTATTTTGAATCAAGAATGCTCCAAAATTTGGAACTGATACTGATGAAAGTGTTTTGTCTTTCATCGAACAGTAAGTTACCTGTGCCATTCCAAGAGAAGGTGGAGAAAAAAGCTTGAGACAACAAGTTTTACGGTTTCAAAGTCATCGATGTGGAAAACACTGTCGACGAAAATACAAGTCTGAATGGAAATTTTATACAAAATGTAGCTTTGGATTCCCACGTCCAATAATTTCTAAGGGAAGAGTAAATAGTTTTATGTCAGCAGTAAGGTATTCAAGAACTCGGAAATCTCTGAAGAATACATACAACTTAAACAGAACCGAAGATTCAAAGTATATTACTGAGTACAATCCAGTGATTTTGAAAATGTGGAATGCAAACATGGATATTCAATATGTTGCAGATAATTCAATTGCTGTTGCTCGCTATGTTACATCACAGATAACCAAATCTGAAAAAACAGAGATGAAAGAAATGTGGGAAGAAATTTCACAAGAAAAGAGTCTTAGCAAGAAATTGTACAGCTTCAGCTTCAAAATGCTTTCCCATCCAGAGATTGGATCCTATGAATGTTCGGATCGCTTGAGCTCTGCCAGTTTATATTCAAAGTCAAGAGGAATCATTTGGGTAAGTCTTGGTCTTGCCGCCACACGAAATAGAGTATTGAAAACATTACAAGAAATCGAATACTTAGCACTGAATGATCCAGAAAGTACAGATATTGTTAAAACTAATATGTTGGATACATAATATCCCAAAAGGAGTCCACATCACGAAAATCTATATCTGTATAAAATACTACAACATTACAGCTTTAAAAGAAAAATTACAGAAAATATAAAAGACGAAAAATATGCAGTAATTGGATGTGACGGATGTTTGGTAAAACATGCCAAACAAAATCTTATTAACCACAGAAAACTGAGGGGCAAATTCTCAAGCCGCTGTCGCCGAGTTATCGGCACTTTATCGCAGCCAAAGTTGCGCTAAATTTACTGCCCCATTCACAAGCCGGTGCTTACAGCCCATAACACCAGTTTTCCTGCGAAAGCAGTCTCAAAAAACATCGCCACAGATGACCCCGGCAACTAACGCTAATGAGATGCAGAGTAGGCGTTCCCGAGCAAAAACCCGCGACAACACCACACCTCAACATTCTCAATGACCAGCCACATCGGCGATAAAACCACAAAACAGGCGATAAGGCGCGTTAGCAGCAGGAATCTAACACCTGCTCTGACCTGGTGTAAAGTCGGATGACAACCTGCACCATCAAAGGGAGCCCAGCCCAGAGCCACACATGAAGAACAACAGATGTCATGGAGCTACTCACCATGCATCCCGGAGCCCCGAGAGGGCAACAACACCCTCCACCACCACCCCCAGGGCCCCAGCACCCCCCCGGGCCCCCCGCCACCCCACCCCGGAACACCACAGAGGCAGCACAGACAAAGACAGCAGACCTTCAGGAAACACACCAGCCCCACAAACCTAACACCAGACAATGTTAATGCCCACCACAGGCTCAAAAGGACAACCATCCACCTCATCCGGACCATCATTGCCCACAGGCTGACGGCACCAACACAGCGGACAACCAACATCCCTCCGTAGACAAAGCTGCTGGCTGTGCTGCACCTGTTGGCCTCAGGTATCCTCCCAAACAACAACCGCCAGAGTCCGAGGAGACTCACAGCCAGCCCCATCCAAGTTCCCCACACCTGTCCTGGATGCCATCATCAGCCAGGTACCCCAGTACCTAAACGTCCCCCACAATGTGCAGGAACAGCTGGAGACCAAGCAAGGACTACACGCCATAGCAGGATTCCCGCACCTGTTGGGGGCAATCGACTGCACACATGTCCTACTTTTGCCACCTGCCGAAAAAACACACAATTACCGCAACAGAAAGCATATGCATCCCATCAATGTGCAGGCAATAGTGGACCAGCGGGGACCCTACACCAATGTTGTAGCCAACTACCCAGGCAGTGTGCATGATTCCATCATCCCCCGACAGTCCATCATCAACCAGCGTTACCAGGATGGCACCCATGGAAATGCACTGCTTGTAGGTAAGTACCAAATGCCACACCACACACCTCAACTCCACAATCATGCAACTCACAACACTGGCAATGCGCACGTCACAAAATCACATACAACATGCCAGACAACATGCCCACCCACCAGACACGACAGCACAACTTACTGTGACAACCTTGCTCAGCCATGTACATGAACCATCAACGGCATGGCACCTCAGCCACACAACAGCGGAATGTGGGGAGAGGTGGGAGCCAGGTATGTGCAAAGGATGCAAGTGACCCATGAATGAGAATGTACACAATGCCAACTGTGGCGGAGATGTCCTGGACAGATTGCAGTATGTAGACCACAGACATATCCATGCCCACATGCACTGCTGATGTTTGGAGTGTAGTGGACAGTGGACGCAACCATGTCACCACAGCCAGTGGGGAAGAACGCAGAAATGTAGCTTGTGACGTCCCCCCCTGCAAGCCTGTGCGGAGTGGGCCGGCCCGGTGTACGCCAGGCCAGCGTAGGGGTGTGAATAAAAAGCACATAGCCCTGGGCGTGGTCCTCTTCCGGAATGCCAAACGTGCCTGCCAGGGCGGCGCATCCTACCCCGCCACGAGGCCGACGCCCTCGCCGTGAGCGCTGTGGCCTGCGAACCTATGCGCCTGCTGCACCACAGGCCGCTGGACCCCCAACCCGTCATGCCCGCCCCTGCGAATGCAGGCCTCACAGCTCACCTGCCAACACCGGCATGTGTCGAAGAGGGCCACCACGTGCCGGCGCAAGCTCCAAGCCCGAGCCCCGCGTCCTTGGCAGCCTCCTCACACCATCACGGCCTCCACGACACAGGCCCGCTTTACTCCTTTTTCGTTTATGTACTCCACCGCTGCCTCCGGCCTACACTACGCTCAAGTAGGTCACACATTTGGGACTGAGTCTTGATTATGCAATGGCAGAGTACACACTTTATGGCTGCGTTTATATCACTGTACTCCCTTCGATGTGGTGCCACCAACTCCGTGCATAGCATCCCAACCACACGTGTCTGTGGGCCCTTAATGACTACGCCTTCGTACTACACTGCGGACGAGTAGGTCACACATGTGGAACTGAGTCGTGATATCTGCATGGCAGAGTCCATATCATTGTACGCAAGGAGACGAGTAAGAGGAAGACGCGGTTCTGTCCAGAGGAGAAAAGGACCATCGTTACGGAGGTGTCCGGACACTGCCGACAACTGCCCTGGTGTCACTAACTCTGTGCATCGCGGGCCAATGACTCGTGGATGTGTGCCCCTACTGACCGCTGCCCAGGGCCTACACTGCGGTCAAGTAGGTCACACATTTGGGACTGAGTCTTGATTTGTCAATGGCCGAGTACACACGCAAATGCAGAGTTTATATCACTATACTCCCTTCGATGTGGTGACACAAAGTATATGCATGGCATCCCAGCCACACGTGCCTGTGGGCCCTTGAAGACTACGCCTTCGTACTACACTGCGGGCCTGCAGGCTTCACACAAATTCAATCCAGTCCGTACCAGGCAGGACACGGCATCGTCGCTGGCTAAACACCCGCTCAGCTCTGTCGCTACTGCCTCGGTCAACCACGAGTCATCACCACATGCCATTTCAACGCTGTGTGTTAGTGTTCCAGAAGAAGCTTGCTGAACAGCGGTTGGCCTGCGCTGCCTGCTGCCTCCGGACCACACAGCGGTTGAGTAGGTCACACATTGGGAACTCAGTCATGAATCATTAATGGCCGAGCTGATAACATTGTACTGGCCTCGTCGCAGACTACATCCCCTTACAGCTCCACTGCCACTATGTCTGTTACCCGACATCCATGGACACTTACTTCTTGAGATTTGTTGGAGACTGAGTCTATGGCTTAGGGGTTGTCTTCATCATTGTGTCGGTGATACTGACTATGTGGCCAAAACGAGGCTGTAGCATTCCACTCCTCCATTTGCCGCTTCCGGCCAGCTTCTGCCCTCTGCATCATGCCCTGGAGGACCCCTTCCACTGTCCACCGCAAATCTCAGCGACATTCACCTTCGACATCGACGAAGACCCGCTCACCTAGCGTGGCCTTATCTCACTGCACCGCAAGTCACCGTCCCGTGGTGGTGTGCCTGTGCCGGCCGCAGTACATCCGGGGCCACTACCTCTGTGCAACTCAAATCATGGCCCCAGTCTGAGGGCAAGTCGGATGGCCTCTGTTCCGATGGCCTGGGGGGCATCAACGCCATGTGTCTGTGGCCCTGCGCTGTCCACTGCCTCCGGCCTCAGGTGCGGTCCACCTGGGCTCACACATCAAATCGAGTCCTGTTCTGCCCGGACGTCGCATCACCGCAGGATGCACACGCCACCACCGCCAGGACCAACTCCAAACAACAGGTGCCAGAGTCGGAGGTGTCTTACTGCCAGACTGTTGGAGTTTCTCACACCTGTCGTGGGTGCCATCATCAGTTTGATACCCTGCTCAGCCCTTCAGGTGCCACTTACTCAGTGCACAACGAATCAAGGAGCATTCTGCTTGCATGTTGGGTGAACACTGTACTCTCTCCGGCTACCACCATGATGCTTCACAGTTGTTTCTGTAATGCTGGTGTTTTATGTTTCTGCTTAAATTGTGATCACTGTTCAAGTTGTTGCCAGCACCGACGACTCCCTGAGGGTTGGATGACACTCACCCCACACACATCCAGCACATGTGTCACTGTACATGTGACCATGCCAATAAAGGTGCCGGGCGCACGTGCCCGTGGCCAGTTTAAGAGCTCTATCAGTGTGTCCGTGTGCTCATGATGTGTGCATTCGGGCCACGGCCCCACAACATCACATTGTGCCGTGTGCAGAGGACGCAGCCATGTCACCGCAGGCAGAGTGTGGGACATTGCACATGTAGCTTTGTCGCCCCCCACTCAACGCGTAAGAGGAGTGGACTGGGACGGCGTGCGCCAGTCCAGCGTGGGGGTGTGGATGATTATCCCGTGGCTCTGGGTGTGGTCAGTCCTGGAAATGTGCAAATGCAGGTGTCTCTGTTGCAGTGTGGGTCTCCTTTGGGGAGTGTAGGTGGTCTCTGTTATGTTATGTTAAGTTAAAATTTCTTATAAAGCGCACGTACACCAATTGGTTTCTTGGCGCTAACTTAAGGAATAGTTGGGGCCCCCTGTATTCAGTTGTCTGAAGAACTAATTGTACGCTTGGGTGAATAGCCAAGTCTTAAGAAGCCTACGGAACCTTGTGAATTCAGTACAAGTTCTTATGTCCATAGGGAGAGTATTCCAGAAACTGGGTGCTAATACTGCAAACCTGCAGCCTCCCATTCGTTTCCGTCTGTAGGGAGGAACGGCTAAGAGGTTCTTATGGGCAGAGCGTAGACTACGTGCAGGTACGTATTTCTGAACGAGTCTGGATACAAATTTTGGGCTAGCACCATACAGAGTTTTGAAGATAAGGCAACCAACCTTAAATGCACATCTTTGTGGGATGGGAAGCCAGTGTAGTTCTTTCATGGTGGGAGTGATGTGTTCCCATCTAGGTTGTTGGGATATCAGTCTGGCTGCCTGGTTATGTACCATTTGCAGTCTCTTGGTGAGATAGAGTGGTATGCCAAAGTATAAAGAATTGGCATAGTCCAGTTGTGATATCACCATAGCTAGGACCACCTGAATTAAGGCTTCCCGTGTGAGCAATCTCCTGATCTTTTTTATTTTCCTCAGTTGAAAAAAACAAGTGGAAGTTACTTCTCCTATCTGAGCTTTCATGGTGAGATCACTATTGATGATCACTCCCAGACTTTTGGCTGAGGGAGAAGTGTTGGGTGAGGAACCCAGTTCACTCGGCCAAAATTGTGCATTCCATGGGTTCAGGGGACCACCCAACAGAATCACTTCTGTTTTATCCGGATTTAATTTTAGCTGGTTGTTATTCATCCAGTCGTGAATGTGCAACATTGTTGCTTGGAATTCAGATATCGACTCAGGTGAGTTGTTAATAGAGAACACCAGTTGCATGTCATCTGCGTAGTTGTACGTGCATACTTTCCTATTTCTGAGGGAATGGAGTAAGGGAAGGAGATAGAGGTTGAATAGATGAGGAGACAACGAGGAGCCCTGTGGAACTCCACATGTCGTTGCCATTTTAGGTGCAGAGAACTGGGAGAGACGTACTGACTGAGTGCGTTCCTCTAGAAATGACTCAATCCAGCTAGATGCCCTCCCCTTAATGCCGGCAGTCCTGACACGGTCTATCAGAATACCATGATCGACCGTGTCAAATGCCGCAGATAGATCTAGTAGCACCAGGACCTGGGGAGAGCCCTTGTCAACTTCTTTCCGAAGCGTGTCCAGAACAGTAAGTATCACTGCCTCAGTAGAATGGGCTGGGCGAAACCCTGCTTGATTTGGATCAAGATATCCAGACTGTTCAATAAAGGTACAAAGGCTTTTGGCCACATGAGATTCCAGTATTTTTGCCAAATAGGGAGCAAGGAAATGGGCCGATAGTTGGTCAGAACCCTAGGGTCCGCACCTGATTTTTTAGTAAAGGAACCACAGTTGCTTCTTTAAATGCTTTTGGAACACAGCCCTGTGCCAGAGAGTCATTAAGAAGTGCCAAGGCAGGACCGGGGAAGGTGGTAAAAACATCTTTTAAAATATGAGGCGGACAACTATCGATAGGTGATCCCGACTTTACTTTGGTCTCTGATGGTACTTAGACACCCATGTATGTGATCTAGTTCGGCTTCCATGAGGTGGGACCCCACCCGCACCTGTTTGGACACCCCCTTCTGGCAATCTGATACCTGGCCTTGGAATGCGATGTGTGCTTCGGTGGGCTGCTGGGAGCCAGCACTGGTGGTGCGTGCGTCCAGCTGTGTTGTCTGTGCAGGGGGTGGGGTATCCTCGATGCAGCTGGGCTGCCCTGCTCCTGGAGGTCAATTGCCCGAAGATGTCCATGGACTGTTGTAGGGCGTTGGTGTGGGAAGTGTGGAGGTCCTCTTCAGAATCACTGTAGAGTTGTCTGGTCTGCTGGAGGTGTTGTTTGTCCCTCTGCAATGTGAAGGGGAGATGCTTGTTGACATTGTGTTGGCATGTATGTTCACGCATTATTCAAGTTTACATACAGACTGCATGACAATGTACATTGTGACTGTTTGGAAGGAGCGGACTATTTGATGCAGGACAGTGGACATTTGGACTACATGACGTAGGTGAGGTTGTACACGTACATTTTCATCTCACAGTTCCCTGCTATGTCAGATGTGATTGGCCATTTTCTACGCACAGGCGGACCCAGTTGTGTCCTCTGTTCTACAGTGTGTGTGTTGCACTGTGTACCACATTGTCGTCCATGTGGATGCGCTGTCATTGCTATGTGTGTGTGCGGCATTGTGGGATGGTCGCACCTGCAGCTGTGATTTTACTGCCCCTTATCCCTTGGAGGCGGTGTGCCTTTGACTTTTGTGCTTTTAAGGTGCTGCGATGTTGGCGACTAGGGTCATTTGTGCTCTTGGACGGTTTTTGCACTCTTGTGCATTGTTTGTCTGTAGATGTATTGTTGACGTTAGTGGTTGTTTGTGCACGTGGATGTGTCAGAGTGTGACCTGCTCCTTTCCGGATGTGGTCCACACTCAGCCACCTCAGTCTTGTGGTGTGCACAATGTCATGGTGATTGTACTCCAGCCATGCTGCTCGTCATGTGGTGTCACTTGCATTGCCAGTGTGGCTCTCACATGCGCATCTTTGCTGTGTTTCGCACGGGTGCATGTGTGTGTCGTGGAATTGGTGATGTGTGGGGTGTGACCCCTTTGGGCACATGGTGGACGGGGGCCTTCTTGATGTTTGCATGTGTGCTGCAGTGTGCCACAGGGATCAGGGACATGACCCAGGGTCATTGTGGGTGTGCGGTGTGCTACACGTCGTTGTGCATGTGTGCCATTTTGCCCATCCCCCCGTTCCCCCAGTCCCTGTTCGTTACTCACCCTGTTGATGCTGTGTCAGGTCATATCGAGCTGTGTCCGGACTCCCGACTCCTTGCACCGTCTCCGCACTGATGACTGTGGCCGCCATTTGCTCCAGCTCCTCCTGTGGCGCTGGACTCCCACCTCCATTCGCCGTTGCTGCCTTCCTGTTGGCAGCGGGTTTCTGCTTGGTTTGGCTTTTCACATCGTGCCAGCGCATCTTGGCCTCCTCGACACTCCGACTGCATTCACCATAGAATGCCATTTTTCCGTCTCTGTTGCCAATGACACGGTGGAGGTGACGGACAGTTGTTGTTAGTGCTCTGTCACCTCCGTGACGACGATCTGGTTGTCACGCGGACTGTACCCCGTCTTCCTCTTCCTCGTCTCCTTGGCCTTCCCCGACCCGAGGTTCCTTGCTGGTGGTCTGTGGGGCTTGTGGGGTTTGCGTTGACCTGGGCACTCGTTCCGGGTGCATCCATATTGCTACGCAGTTTATTTTGTTTTTGGTGTTTTTTTTTCTTGTTCTGCTTTTATGGTGCATTTTCCCGAATGACGCGTGGGAATTGCAGGCCTGTCGCTGGTTATCGCTGATTTTTGTATCGCGGTTGGCCTCATTGCAACTTTATTTACGTTCGTGTTTCGCATTTTTGCGGCATCGAGTTGATTTTAACGCGGACATTTGACGCGTTATCGTGGGACTATCGCATGGTGCCGCCAGGTTGAGAATACTAAGTTAACACGGCGTTGTTTTCCCGCGATAGACTGCGATATGCAAAGTTGCGTTAAACTAAATTTGCGGTGGTTATCACACATTCTTGAGAATATCCCCCTGAATTGATAAAGTCCAGATAAGAGGGAATCTTTCTATTTAGCACTTCTTCAACTGTTCAAGCCTTGGCGTAGTGATACGGAATTACTTGGTGTTGGAAGCCGGAGTCCCCGTCACGCGACACTGTAACAAATGCGAGACCCTGCTCACCCCCTTAGTAGCTTGGCACGAGCAGCCAGGCCTATCTCCAAGGCACGAGTGTACAGTATGTGCAACCACACCCACAGCAACCCCCTGGTGACACCACAAATGGACTCCACACGAGTTTGATAAAAACGAGTATAAACTTTATATAGAAAGATATACGATCAGACCACACGATATTCGTTCCGGCTGGCTGGTAGGTTCAAATCCTAACCACCGCTTTCAAAATGCTATACTGGTCGTAATGCTAGAATCACACATGTTGCAATAGACAAACAATAGTGCACTGTGTAATGATACAATCCTGTGCTGGGCACAGGAGAAATAATACAATGCGTAACGATACACCCCGGTACCTGCAATGGGAGAAATAATGCAATGCGTATCGCTACAATCATGTACTGCGCAATGAAGGAATAATGCAATGCGTCACACCCCAATCACGTACTTTGCAATGAAGAGATAATGCAATGCGTAGCTACAATCATGTACTTTGCAATGACGAAATAATGCAATGCTGGCCGCTACAATCCTGTACTTTGCAAGGGAGAAATAATGCAATGTGTAGAGCTACAATCATGTACTGCGTTAGGCAGAAATAATGTCATACGTCATAAGACAGTCCTGCAGTTCGTTAGCAGCAATATTGGCAATGTGTATTACGACAGTCAGCCTCTTTGATAACAGTTGCCCCCCACACGTATCCACGATGACATAAAGTACAGCTTCCCACTCGGGCCCCAGTACCGCCACTCCTTTGGCCAGTACGGGCCCCAATCTGAGCCTAAGCAAAGGCTCACGTCGCCAGAAGGACTGAGAGGCCGAGAGAGTGTCCCTCCGAGCCCGCACCCTGCCCAGGCAGTGATCCACGTTACCTGGGGGGGCGCGACCCCACTCTCCTCTCCTCCTTCAATAAACTAGTCATTCCGTGTAGAACTTTCTCAATGGGCCTCAGCTAGGGGTGGGCGTAATTTGCGGAGTACTACAAAAACTCAGTGAGTTCCTGAATTTAAGCAGTGAGAGAGGTGATGATTTTGGGATCCTCCCTAACCTAGGGAAAGAACCAAGCAGATGCCTTGAAAATAAAGAGCACATCTTGCTGAACGATTCGGTGGTGGTCCCATCCTCTTAGGACCACCCCAAGCACAGTTATGGGCAAAAATACAATCCCAACCAAAGGCCCTGCAAAGCATTATGGGACGAGATTAGCAGTGGGCAGTAAATATTATAGTATCCAATATCAAAATAATTCTACAAAGAGCTGCAGTTCAACTAGTCGTTACTAGGTGTCCTCACGAGTCAAATGCAAAAGCATTGAAATTATTACATCAAGCTGCAGTTCCACTAGTCGTTACTAGGTGTCCCTCACGAGTCAAATACAAAAGCATTGAAACCCTTTCATGAAGCTGCAGTTCCACTAGTCGTTACTAGGTGTCCCTCATGAGTCAAATGCAAAAGCAGACACACAGAAATGCTTAAAGCACAAACTCAGCCACTTTCTAAAAGAGCGGCTTCTGAACACACAGTGACAAAACCACTTTCATAGAAAGATGTGTTATGACGCTGTGAGTTCATACATACCAAACTTCACCTCTCCATTTTAAACTTATGGGAAACTAGGCTAACAAACACAATACCCAGCCTCCCCCATTCTGACCTATGGGCAGAATGGCCTTTCACCAGTGAAAAACGAAATGGAGTGTTTTTCACTGTCGGGACATAACACATACCTCAGTATATGTCCTGCCTTTTACTTACACGGCACCCTGCCCAGGGGTTACCTGGGACCTACTACCGGGGTGCCCACTGTGTACGCAAAAGGGAAAGTAAGGCCTGACAAGTGGTTGCACTTGTCAGGACACATGCTAACTTAGCAAACTGCGCACAGGCCCTACACTGCAGGCCTGGCACACACAGTGCACATCACTAGGGACTTTACTAGTAAGGCAAACATACCAATCATGGCCAACCAATTACCATTACACTTTAGACAGGGAACTACTGTACTTTGACACTGATCAGCAGTGGCAAAGTACCCAAAGCATCTAAAAGCAAAGGAGGTAGAGGCAAAAAGTCAGGGGAAATCACGCCAAGATATGCCAGGTCTAACACGCGTCCCCTCCAGCCGAAAAGTGGGAGTTCTCATCACTAAGGCGGAAAAATCTGAACAGACCATCAGCATTGGCGTGTTCTGTTCCCGGACGGTGTTCCACCGTGAAGTCCATCCCCTGTAGGGAGATGGACCACCTCAACAGCTTTGGGTTCTCACCCCTCATCGGCATCAACCATCTGAGGGGCCAATGGTCGGTCTGAACCAAGAAGTGGGTCCCAAACAAGTAGGGCCTCAGCTTCTTCAGCACCCAGACCACAGCAAAAGCCTCCCTTTCAATTGCACTCCACCTCTGTTCCCTGGGAAGTAGCCTTCTGCTAATGAAAGCTACGGGTTGGTCCAAGCCCTCGTTGTTCAATTGTGAGAAGACTGCTCCCACCCCATGCTCTGAAGCATCTGTCTGCACGATAAACTCTCTGGAGAAATCCGGCGCCCGTAACACGGGTGCGGTGCACATGGCAGATTTCTGGGCATCAAAGGCGGTCTGGCAGGCATCAGTCCAGACCACCTTCTTGGGCTGTTTCTTGGACGTCAGTTCTGTCAGGGGGGCAACGAGGGTTCCATACCCCTTCACGAACCGTCTGTAATACCCAGTGAGTCCTAGAAAGGCCCTCACTCCTGTCTGGGTCTTGGGGGGTTCCCAAGCCAGGATGGTATCAATCTTTGCCTGTAGGGGCGCCACCTGGCCGCTCCCCACCAGGTGTCCCAAGTACACCACGGAACCCTGTCCTATCTGGCACTTACTTTCCTTGATAGTTAGGCCCGCCCTCTGCAAGGCCTTCAATACTTCACAGAGGTGTTGCAAATGTTTCTCCCAACTGGAGCTGAACACTGCAATGTCGTCCAGGTAAGCGGCGCTGAATTCCTCCAGCCCACTCAGCACCTGGTTAACCAGTCTGTGGAAGGTGGCAGGGGCGTTCTTCAACACATTGGGCTTAACCCTGAACTGGTAGTGCCCCTCTGGCATTGAGAGCGCTGACCTCTCCTTAGCCCCCTCGGTCAAGGCAATCTGCCAGTACCCCGATGTCAAATCAAATGTACTGAGGTACCGGGCAGCTCCCAGCCAATCCACGAGCTCATCAGCTCTGGGGATGGGGTGCGCGTCAGTCTTAGTGACCGCATTGAGCCCACGGTAATCCACACAGAACCGAAGTTTGGGAGTGGCACCCGGCGCAGCAGCTTTTGGCACAAGGACCACTGGGCTGGCCCAGGGGCTGCTGGATGGCTCAATCACCCCTAGCACTAGCATCTTGGAGACCTCCTCCTTGATGCTGGCCCTGACCTTATCAGCTACCCTGTAAAATTTTTGCCCCAATGAGTGACTCCTGGGGTCAGGGAGGCAAACTGACCCAATACCTGGCGACAGTCCCTCTGCTGTTCCGGGGTCAGGGTAGGCGAGAGGTACACCTCATCCACTGACCCGTCCTTCTCCTTGGCTGACAGGTCAGGAAGAGGTTCACTCTCCTCTTCCGCCCCATCATCTGTAGCCAAGAGCATGGTCACCTCAGACCTCTCAAAGTGTGGTTTGAGGCGGTTCACATGGAGAACCCTCAAAGTATGCCTAGGAGACCGTAAGTCCACCAGGTAGGTCACTTCGCTCCTGCGCTCCACCACCTCATAAGGCCCAGTCCACTTGTCCTGTAGAGCACAAGGCTCCACTGGCGCCATCACCCACACTTTCTGCCCAGGTTGCAACTCGACCAGAGTGGCATTCTGGTCATACCACCGTTTCATATCCTCCTGGCTCGCTTCCAGGTTCGCCTGAGCGAGTTGCTTGAAACGCCTAGTTTGGTTCCTGAAGGCCAGCATGTAGCTGTATACAACCTGGGGGGGGTTTCCTAGGAGCCTTCTCCCAGCCCTCCTTCACGAAACTCAGGGGTCCTCTGACCGGGTGCCCATACAGGAGCTCAAAGGGACTGAACCCCAATGACTTCTGTGGCACCTCTCGGTATGCAAACAGCAGGCATGGCAAGAGGACGTCCCACTTACGCCTCATGGGTTCCTCCAGACCCATAATCATGCCCTTCAAGGTCCGGTTAAACCTCTCAACCAGACCATTACCCTGGGGGTGGTAAGGTGTGGTGAACTTATAAGTTACACCACACTCCTTCCACAGAGATTTCATATACCTCGATATGAAATTAGTACCCCTGTCGGACACCACCTCTCTGGGGAACCCCACACGGGAGAAAATCCCCATCAGTGCAAGGCCCACCACGGGGCTGTGACCGTCCGGGAGAGGGATGGCTTCCGGGTACCGGGTGGCATGGTCCACCAAGACCAGGATGAACCTGTTGCCCATGGCCGTCTTGGGATCCAGAGGCCCCACAATGTCAATGCCCACCCTCTCAAAGGGTGTGCTGACTACAGGGAAAGGTTGGAGGGAGCCTTTCACTTCCTTCCACTCTTACCACTCGCCTGACAAGTCTGACAGGTCCTGCAATGAGTATCAGAACTCTTGCGCATCTGGGGCCAGTAGAAGTGGGTGACAAGCCGCTGAAAGGTCTTGTCGTGCCCCAAATGTCCCGCCAAAGGTACATCATGAGCCAACCCCAATAGGAAGGCTCTGAAGCGCTGGGGTACCACCAGCGCCCGGGCTGACCCAGGCTCAGCCACCTTTGGCTCACTATACAGGAGATCGTTTTCCCAGTAAATCAAGTGTGATCCCGACTGATCACCTGCTACCTGGTTTGCTGCCTGCTGCCACAAACCTACAAGAGAAGGGCACCCCTTCTGTTCCTCACAGAATTCCTCCCTGGAGGGCCCCCCTTCCTGCTGCCATTCGGTCAGCCCGGGTAGGTCCCCCAGTTTGGCCACTTGTTCCCCCGTAGGTTCCAGGGCATCTCCCTCAAAGGGTGCCTCCTCCTGGACCGTGAGAACTTTGGGGGCCGGTTTCCCGCGCCCCGGCCTCTTCTCTTCCTGGCAGACACCTGGGCCACTGTTTCAGGCTCCAGGTTTTCTTGAATACCTTTACTGGTTACCATAGACCGAGTGGTCACACACGCCCACTCAGGTAGACCCAACATCTCCAAATGCGCCTGGCGCTCCACCTCCTTCCAGGGGGAACTCTCCAGGTCATTCCCTAGCAGACAGTCTACAGGCATGGACGGACTTACAACTACCTTCAAGGAACCTGAGACCCCTCCCCATTCAAAGGGAACCAGCACCACCTTGCAGAGGCACATTGAATTGTCTGCTGACATTACAGGGTGAAGCACATCGGGAATTACTTGCTCTTCAGACACCCACTGACACCTGACAGATGTCAAACTGGCTCCGGTGTCTCTCAGAGCCTCCACCCTCCGTCCATTGATGGTCACCCACTGCCTGTACGTTTTAGTGTTTTCAGGCAGAGGGATTTCCTGGACCATCTCTCGATCTCCGAAAGAGACCAGGGTCATAACTGCTTGCTCCTCCCCATTCCAAGGACTCAATTTCTCCCCCAACGCTACACTCACTAAACCAGGTGTTGGAGCACTAGTGGGTGCAGATGACTTTTTGGGGCATTTAGGGGAAATATGACCCACTTCTTTACAGAAGTAACACGTAGGAGGACCCCGGGGCTCCTTCTTGCCCTTGATGGCCCAGGCCCTCTTGGCCTTGGGGGACTGGGACCCTTTCTTGGGGGAACTACCTTGGGGCCCTTTAGAGGACTCCTTGTGGTTACCCTTGTCCTCCCCCACCTTTGGCGGGGGACCCTGCATACTCTTGGCAGTGGTACTCCCAATCCCCTTGTGGACCCGGGTACTAGTCCAGCGGTCCGCCTCCTCAGCAAGCTTACTGGGATCAGTCAGCTTACTATCCAATAGATGCTGGCGCAGCTCTGGAACACACAGACTACTCAAGTGCTCCCAACTGATTAAATTGCATAAGCCCTTAAAATCATTGACCTTGCTGCCCAGCATCCAACCATCCAGTGCCCGTGTGTACTCATTCACACATTCTACCCAAGTACGGGATTCTAGTTTCTTGGAGGTCCTGAACTTCTGCCGGTATTGTTCAGGGGTGAGCCCATACCGGAGGCATAAAGCCTCCCTCATGTTGGCGTAGGTCAGGGTTCCCGCCCTCTCAAAAGGTGATAGAACGTCCCTCCCCGAAGCCTCATAGTGTTTCCATAGGCCCGCCCCCCAATGCTTTTCAGGCACCTCATTCATCCTTAGTGCGATCTCATATGCCATGAGCCATGCATAAATGTCATCACCCCTCTGGTAATCTCGCACTAAATCCTTGGGAATGTACACCTTCCCTACTGGCACTGGTGGTGCGCTGCCACCATTTGAACTGAACTCTGCTTGTTTACCCTTAATGTTCAGTTCCCTCATGCTTAACTCATGAGCGAAGAGAATCCGTTTCTCTTCCAACGCGAGAACGTTCCTGCTCTCCTCTGCTTGAGTTTTAAGCTTTAACACCTCCAACTCATGCAGTCTGACCCTTTGGTTTTCCTCCAACTCCTCTGGGGAAAAACTCCTCCCTGAATGGCTACTACCAGCCCCTGCGGCTGGTCCCTCCACTGGCAAATCCTGTGGACCAAATCCATTCCCTGGATCATCTCATCCACCTCAACATCACCCGTCTCCTGAGCCTCTTTGGCTTCCCACCAGGCTCTCAAAGCCACTTGCAGCTCCTCCTTCTTGGCGCTACCCTTCATGGGACAACCCAAAGCTCTGCAGAATTTCCTCAACTGATCAACCTTGTAGGTAAACAATGCCTCAATGTTAAAAACTAATTCTGCAGCCGCAGCCTCACCGGCTATCTGGCTCCCCTCCTGAAACATGATGTGTGGTTTAAAGGTTACTCAACAATAGAACCAACAATTCAAAACAATATGTTGTTGCGTCGTGGTCTGTGATCAATTTATGATGTACACCAATTACTGTGAGTGGTTTTGCACACACGCGTTTCAATTACGTTAGGATCGTATCCCACCGCTCTGCCGCCAAATGTTGGAAGCCGCAGTCCCCGTCACGCGACACTGTCACAAATGCGAGACCCGGGACTCCCCACTCAACGTTAGGCCAAGTAAGGACACTGTTTGAGCTAGCCCTGCTCACCCCCTTAGTAGCTTGGCACGAGCAGCCAGGCCTATCTCCAAGGCATGAGTGTACAGTATGTGCAACCACACCCACAGCAACCCCCTGGTGACACCACAAATGGACTCCACACGAGTTTGATAAAAACGAGTATAAACTTTATATAGAAAGATATACAATCAGACCACACGATACAAAAGCCAACATATAATAAAGGGTAATATTCGTTCCGGCTGGCTGGTAGGTTCAAATCCCAACCACCGCTTTCAAAATGCTATGCTGGTCGTAATGCTAGAATCACACATGTTGCAATTAGGCCTGGGCAAAGCACTACGCTACGCTCGCGTAGTTTGCGAAGTTTGCGCTACTTCGCACAACGCGAATTGCACGTAGCACAGTGCAAACACGCGTAGCGTAGTGTAGCGGTCATTTTTGCTTGCTCGCGGTCCTCAACGTCAAGTTGGCGACCGCGAGCAAGCAAATGACATCCCGGCGAGACTTTTTCTCGTTCGCGATCAGCAACATCAAGTTGCCGATCGCGAGCGTGAAAAATAAACCTCCCGGCGAGATTCTCAACGCGGGAGGTCAGGGTTTCTCATTGCGAGTGGTCGCGTATGCTCGCGACCGCTCGCGATGAGAAACTACCAGTCCGCGTTGAGAAAGCTGCCGCTCGAGAAGAAATCTACTCGAGCGGCAGAAAACGACCGCTTGCACTGTGCAAGATGCGGTTTGCACTGATTGCACAGTGCGGACAAGCATCCGGCACTGTGCAATGAGTGCGAACAGCGCACTACGCAGTTCGCGTAGTGCTACGCGTAGCTCGCGTGAGTGCGAACTGCACTTTGCGTAGCTTCGCGAAGCGCTACTTCGCGAACTACGCCCAGGGTTAGTTGCAATAGACAAACAATAGTGCACTGTATAATGATACAATCCTGTGCTGGGCACAGGAGAAATAATACAATGCGTAACGATACACCCCGGTACCTGCAATGGGAGAAATAATGCAATGCGTACCGCTACAATAATGTATCTACAAGTGAAAGAACAGATACAACATACTTTGCTACATGAAAAAAATGCCAATGTTCATCATTTAAACCCATTCTAATGTACTTCAGCAGTCAAGCTGGAATAGGAAAACGTTTCTTAATTAAAGTTTTGATCAGTTATCTACACAAAACTACAGAATCACATTTATCTTGTGTTGTAACAGCTCCAACTGGATTAGCATCACACAACATTAAAGGGATTACTTTCCATCGATTACTGATGCTACCAGTTGAACATGATAATAAATTGGAATATCAGAAACTATCTGGAGAAGCTTGTTATGAAGTCTCAAGAGTACTGAAGAAAATGAAACTTTTAATCATTGATGAGGTGTGCATGGTCTTAAACTTAATGCTTACCTTTGTACATTTAAGAATGCCACAGAATTTAAAAACAAATTACGATGTTCTGTTTGGAGGAAAACATTTAATTGTGTTCGGAGATCTACTACAACTTACTCCTGTAAAAGGACAACCTGTTTTTAAAACACTTGTCCATGAAGACACTAGGGGGCAGATTTACGAGCCCCCTGCGCCACCAGTACGTCACTTTTCGTGACGTACTGGTGGCGCAGGGGGCTGCTCCATATTTACAAGGAGAGGAAAAGCCACCCTGCGTGACTTTTCCTCGCCTTGTAAATACGGCCCCTTCACACGCAGCACTTTGCGGTGAAGGGGCGTTCCATGGGTGTTGCTGTGGGTGTTCCCACGCAACACTCATGGAACAAGACACATCTCCAGAATTACGAGAAATCGTAACTCTGGAGATGCGTCTGAGCTACGCCACCCTAGAGGTGGCATAGCGAGAGCACTCGAGGAGAAATGTTTTCATTTCTCCTCGTTTCCTCTTTCAATGCGTGCTGCATTCTACAGCACGCATTGAAAGAGGAAAATGGTTGTAGTGATTGTTTTTGTGCAGGAAGGTTCCCTTCCTGCACAAAAACAATCTCCCACGACGCAGAGCATCCTTGCACCATGGTGCAAGGGTGCCTGCGCCGGCGCATGGCTGCAGTTTGTGCGCCAGCGCAGGGGGAAGCACAAGGATGCAACATATTCTTGTAAATATGTTGCATCCCTGTGCTTCAAAACTAACGCAGCGTGGCGCAGCAAAATGACTTGCTGTACCCCGCTGCGTTAGTTCAACGTAAATCTGCCCCTTGGAAATCTTTGGGAAGCATTGGAAATGTGAACATTTGGTTACATTTTGAAAACAAAGAACTTGTTAAGAATATGCGACAAGCTAGTGATGAGGATTACGGAAATATTCTTCAAGACATAAGAATTGGTGTTTTGATGAAACATGGTAAACAAGCATTAGAAAGTCGGCTACTAAGAAATGTGTTCACAACTGGAAACACAGCGGCTGAAGTAACGTACAATAAGCCTGGAGAAAAGAAGTCTATAGTTTGCCTAATGCCTACACTGCAAGAGTGTTCTACATTTAATCAAGAACTTTTGAAACTGGAAAAACAACAAATAGTGGAAATTGAATCTATTGATAAAATTGAACACCAGGGAGTGACTATTCTTCTTACAGAGAAACTACAGCTAAATTGCATTCTTTGGAAAAGTCTGTATCTAAAACTGCAGGCTTAGAAAAGACTTTACATGTCTGTATAAACTGTCAAGTAATTTTACGGCATAATTTGAAATATAGAAGAAGGTTTAGTAAATGGAGCAATGGGAAAAGTTGTTGATTTTGTAAAATTTCAGGACAGAGATGGAATAGAATTTTTATTTTAAAATTTGATCAGATTAAAGAGGTATGACAGATTGGGCATTGTGTTGTACGTTTTTTGCTTGTAAAATATTTGTATGTTCACAGAAAACAGCTTCCTCTGTCTGTAGCATATGCAGTAACTATTCATAAATCTCACGATTTAAGTATAGACAGTGCTTTTGTAAATATTGGAAGTACAGTGTTCATAGAGGGAATGGAGGGAATACGTCGCATTGTCTCGAGTAAGAACATTGGGGGTCATTAGGATGGCGGGCGGACTTTAGTCCGCCCGCCATCCCAGTGGTAACGGGACCGGCCACCTGCCATGCGGCGGTCCCGCACCCCTGATTAGGATGCGACCGCCACCCTGGCGGTCGCATTCCGCAGTTTAACATTGCGGCGGGTGTTGCTTACAGCAGCACCCGCCGCAATGTCAAATTTACATGTTGTGCATTTCCATGCACAACGTGGCAGGCACCGCGCGGTGCCTGCCACCTTGTGCATGGAAATGGAGGGGGGTACCATGGGTACCCCCAAGTGCACCCCCCAACCCCTGGGGGCCCGTAGAGGGGGCCCCCAAAGCAATTCCCCGCCAGCCTTTTCATGGCGGCATCGCCGCCATGGAAAGGCCTTTAACCGCACGCATACTAATATGGATGGAGGTGCCTGCTAGGCACCGCCACCATATTAGGGGCCAAGTCCGCCCGGCCGGCAATCGGAACGATTGCCGACCGGCGTAAAAGCGGCAGACGCACTTTGCGTCCGCCGCGATACCCCCGCCATTATAATATGGCGGGGGATATTACTCGTTGCGATGGCGTAACAGTCGCCACCGCCGGCTCAGCGGTGGCGAACGTTACGACATCGTAATGACCCCCATTGTCTGATTTGAATTTGATAGATTTCGATGAGAAAAAGGTTAGTGCTGATAGAAATTGTGTAAGAGAGTATAATCATTTAGGAAGACTTTATACACCTGATTTAGTTGAATATCCCATATATGAGAAACATGTAGAGTGTCCAAAACGGAAATATGTTAAAGATGGAGTTGAGGTTCAAAAAGAGAAAACAAATGAACAGAAATTTGAAGGTATAAAGAAAAAGAAAATGGAAACTGTTGATGACATTGGAGGATACCAGTTGGAAAATAGTTCAGGTATCAACTGTTATGCTAATGTGATTCTGAATGTTCTGTTTTATCTGCAAGATCCTCATCATGAAATCATGGGAAATTGTGAAAAAAGATTCTGTTCTGCACTACATCATGTATTTCAACAGTTGGTAAGTGACAGAACTAAAATCCATTCTGCTTCTGGCATTTAGCATCTTTTGTATATATGAACTGGTTCATTGACATTTACTCTCAATATACAACAAGATGCACAAGAATTTCTAATGCTTATGCTTGGAGTATTAGAACATGAAGGAATACAGATTGAAAACTTTTTTGGACTAAGTTACAGATGGGATCATAAATGTGAAGAGTGTTCATTTACTTCTACCACTGAAATACAAACAGAACGATTCATATACTTGACAATACCAGACTGCAAGTGAGTACCTTTTAACAAATTGATAAAAACAGCTAATCAGGACATGAGATGTTTGCATTGTAGATCAGAGATGTTGTCTACATTACGTATAGGAAGATTTGGAAAATATCTCATTTTAATGCTACAATGTTGTAGAGCAAATGGAAGAAAATTGCAAACTAAAATTTCAAATTTTAAAGGACGTCAAATATCTATTTCAGAAAGAACTTTTACAGCAGTGGCTATTAATTTCCATGATAGACCTACTACAACATCTGGACATTATGCTGTTCATTGAAAGTGTAAAAAAGGATGGACACATTGCAATGATGTCCACTTGGAATTCAAACCTAGATTGCCTTATGAATTTCCAAATTCATATTTGTAATTTTTGAAGCCAAAGTTTTGAGTACATCATTCAGCCTATTGGGAAGATGTGAAGAGAAAGTAGAGAGGACTGGAAACTTTTAGTATTTCTAATTAGTGTTTGGAATATTATTTGTGGTAATTGATATTGCATTTGGAAAATTGTGTTTAAAAGGAAATACTTTATATATTTGTTGTTTATATTGTATCAGATGTAAATGAGAGTCTACATTTTGTCTAATGTATTTGAAATAAATAATAGAGTTAATGTAGATGAAGGAAGTAATTAAGAAAGTGTAGATCGGAAAACATTTAACTACACATATTGATGATGATGCTCTATGCTGATTTTTTTTTTTCTACAATCAATTTGATTGTTTTTTTCCCCGCTGTTCAATGATGATACTACATTAAAATCACTGTGTATGGTGAAGTTAAGTGGAATCTGAGAACAGCAAAAAAGGGAATCTGAAATGTTATGTAATTCTACATTTATGTTGAGTTCTGAAAAATATATTATTATAATTTCTGTAATATATTATCATTAACAGTTTTTCTTCTTCTTTGTAGTAGGTATTGTTGAAGTTTGAAAAGAGTTTTAATGCTGTTTAGGAGAATACTATTCTAAAATAGTTCTACTGAGTTATGTATCCAAATTTCTTCGGGGCGTGGCCAAGCCGCCGACCAAGATGGCCACGTGGCTCTGAAGCTCCGCCAGCCGTTTCCAGCTCAGTAGCGATATCCCCTACATATGCGGCATTAACTGACTCCAGCTCGACATCGCTAAGCGAGTGGTGTACACGGTGATCCCACCTGATCGCAGTTTGGGGCCTCCGCAACTGGTTTCCCGGCACCCGGAAGATTATGGGGCGGAGCGATTGTCGGCCGAGGCCGGGTCCCTTCCCTACGCAGCGCGACTGAGGGGTCGACGCGGCCAGGGACTGTCGACCGACAAACAGCTACCACTGCGGTGAGTGCACTGGGCGCGGGTCCCTCTCTGCGCTCTCCCACCTCCACTTATTCTCCGACTCAGCTGAGGCGCGGCCACGTTTGGCTGTACCTGGGCTGTTTCACTTGCTCCTGCCCCCTCCCTGAGGGACAGGGCCCGCGGGCGAGCCTGGGAGGCGACCACTCGGTCACTTGCAGGTGTGGTTGTGGGGGGAGGTGAGAGTGGATCCATCGCTCCCGACGCCCGGTTGCCCCTGCGCGACACCCTATCACTCCGGCCCGCTCAGCATGCGGCCTCCGGCCGTCAGGCCCAATGCTCTGGCTGCTCCCTGCGTCACAGGGCCTGTGACTGGTGACACCACAGCGCAACACTTCGCAGCAAATGGAGACATCTGAACCCTAAGCTTTGGCCTACACGCAACTGCCTGAAACCCATACATTGCCTGCTTCCGGTTCTCTGCATTCCAGTGTACGGGCCCCATCATTGCACAGTGACGCAGTTCAAGTCCGGGCATACTTCTACATCTGTGCATGCTCGTCAGAGTGCTCACTTTCTTGGGTACTCATCACTCCTCTCGTCAGGCCACTCCGAGGGGCGGCTCGCCTGCTCTATATGCGCCCTGAGTGATACCAAAGGGGATGATGGACGGAGCGTTAGTGCAAATCAAACACTCACCCCCAGTCAACTGATCTGGGTTTAATCCATCATCATTCTTTAGCTCACTCCACCACCCCAGGTCAGACATGGCCATATGCAAATCAGTCTGACCCTGTGCCTCATGGGAACAGTCCAGCCCGAACTGCCAAGCCATGTCTTCCCTGGACCGGAAACAAGCATCCTGGGACCGGTTTCGGGTTTAAAACCCTCATCAGCCAGGCTATCTTGAATCCAGTGGCAAAGTGAGCAAGGGACCCACGCCTGGGCATACCCTGCCAACTTAGGGCGAACAAAGTGATACCAAAGGGGATGATGGACGGAGCGTTAGTGCAAATCAAACACTCACCCCCAGTCAACTGATCTGGGTTTAATCCATCATCATTCTTTAGCTCACTCCACCACCCCAGGTCAGACATGGCCATATGCAAATCAGTCTGACCCTGTGCCTCATGGGAACAGTCCAGCCCGAACTGCCAAGCCATGTCTTCCCTGGACTGGAAACAAGCATCCTGGGACCGGTTTCGGGTTTAAAACCCTCATCAGCCAGGCTATCTTGAATCCAGTGGCAAAGTGAGCAAGGGACCCACGTCTGGGCATACCCTGCCAACTTAGGGCGAACAAAGTGATACCAAAGGGGATGATGGACGGAGCGTTAGTGCAAATCAAACACTCACCCCCAGTCAACTGATCTGGGTTTAATCCATCATCATTCTTTAGCTCACTCCACCACCCCAGGTCAGACATGGCCATATGCAAATCAGTCTGACCCTGTGCCTCATGGGAACAGTCCAGCCCAAACTGCCAAGCCATGTCTTCCCTGGACCGGAAACAAGCATCCTGGGACCGGTTTCGGGTTTAAAACCCTCACCAGCCAGGCTATCTTGAATCCAGTGGCAAAGTGAGCAAGGGACCCACGTCTGGGCATACCCTGCCAACTTAGGGCGAACAAAGTGATACCAAAGGGGATGATGGACGGAGCGTTAGTGCAAATCAAACACTCACCCCCAGTCAACTGATCTGGGTTTAATCCATCATCATTCTTTAGCTCACTCCACCACCCCAGGTCAGACATGGCCATATGCAAATCAGTCTGACCCTGTGCCTTATGGGAACAGTCCAGCCCGAACTGCCAAGCCATGTCTTCCCTGGACCGGAAACAAGCATCCTGGGACCGGTTTCGGGTTTAAAACCCTCATCAGCCAGGCTATCTTGAATCCAGTGGCAAAGTGAGCAAGGGACCCACGTCTGGGCATACCCTGCCAACTTAGGGCGAACAAAGTGATACCAAAGGGGATGATGGACGGAGCGTTAGTGCAAATCAAACACTCACCCCCAGTCAACTGATCTGGGTTTAATCCATCATCATTCCAACTATATGCGCCCTGGGCCCCATCTCCATTCCCCCCCTCTCCACCCACTAGTTGAAGGAACTGGTTTCGTCACCCACCTTTTATTTGCTTAGTGATCATCTTGCTGCCTCCCTTTTCTTGTTTTTGTATAGCGGCATGGGCCGCAAGGACCCTAAGCAAAAGACCCTCCATTTTGAAAAGCTTGTCGAGAAGGTTCCAGAGGGCGGTTCTGACATGGCGGAGGGAGGCCAGGGTACGGACCATGATGGCGACCCCAGCGCTCAATCCTTGTCACTACTGCAGGAGATGAGAGCGGGTTTTCAATCACTGGATGGGCGATTTGACACCTTAGACAAGCGACTCGAGAGTCTGGGGGCCAAAATTCAAGTCCACGATAGACGCTTGGATGTGGCGGAGGCACGCATATCTGACATTGAAGATGGCACTGCGCAATCTGTTAAAATATTGGAGCGTGTTGAGCGCATCCCAAAGGAAGTGGCGATCAAGAATGAGGACCTTGAGGCGCGCAGCAGGTGAAACAACATCCGCATCCTGGGGGTGCCGGAGTCCACAGCCACTGGCCGTCTTGATCTCTTTGTTGAGACCTTGCTTGCTGACATGTTTGGGAGGTAGTCATTTACCCCTGCCTTTGTGGTGGAGTGCGCTCACTGCACTCGGGGCCCCCGGCCCAACCCAGGCTGCCCTCCTAGACCCATCATCGCACTTTCGAGACCGTGACAATGCACTGCGCCTTGCCAGAGAACGTGGAGATACCACATGGCAGGGCTCCAAACTAGCGCTCTACCTGGACTTTACAATCATGGTGCAGGAGGCCCGTGCAAAGTGCAATGGGGTTTAGGCCACCCTCAGGAACTTGGGTCTGAAGTATGGCATGCTCTACCCGGCCAGATTGCGAGTTGATGTCAATGGCCGGGCCCGCATTTTTGATACCCCAACCGAGGTGCAGGAATTCTGCCACACATACAAACAAAACAACAACCAGACAATCGCTGATGGGGCCAGGACCTCCCCTCCATGCAGCGGTTCTAACGCAAGCATTGAACTTTTTGCAAGTGCCGGAACTGGCTGAATTTATTGTTTTGTTAATTTTTCATTTGTTAGTATGGCTGTATTGGGATAATATCACTTATCAATACGAAATGTTTCAAATAGCTGGTCGACTGACGTGGCATTGCCACCCCTCATGGTGTACACCTTGGGTCTGTTTCTAGTGACACGGGTATACCGCTCCAGGGATTTCTCATTCCACCTCAAAGTTGCTTGGTATATCATGTTTTGTTGTCTGTTGTGGTTTATGCCTCGCTTTATTTGTGGTGAGGTTGGGTGGGGGGTGGGGGGGAACACTTTTATCGTACAGACATTCTGGTTTATTTACTGCAATGCTCACTGTCTGATTTAACATTTATCAGCGATTGATTGTTCTTGTCATATATGCCAAGACCATTAGATGGCCCAGCTAGGTAATGTTGACGGTCCCTCTGGTTTGTCCTTGCTGTCTTGGAACATCAGGGGTCTTAATGACAACCGTAAGAGAAGACATGTCATTCACTATCTGCTACGTCATAACATCGACATTGCTTTTTTACAGGAAACGCACTTGCCCAAGTCCGACTCCGCACGTTTTACTTCAAGCTGGGGCACACACAGATATTTTTCCAACTTCAGCAATTATGCTCATGGCACGGCCATTCTTATTCATAAAAGGGTGCCCTTCAGTCTTCGCTCCAACATTGGGGATAGAGAGGGTAGATACACTATTGTTACAGGATCACTAATGGGTCATAGCGTCGCTCTGGTGTGTGTTTATGCCCCGAACACTGATTCTCCGGAATTCTTTCATTCCTTACATGCCCAACTTATAAAGTTAGATTCTGTCCTATTGCTGGTGGGGGGTGAGTTCAATCTGCTCCTTAACCCCGCCTTGGATGGCACTGCTAAATCTCCTGGCACTAAACCACGTGCGCGCCGTGCTCTTCTAGATCTTTGTGAACAATTATCGCTCCTCGACATATGGCGCAAGCGCAACCCTTCCACCACTGAATACACGCATTATGCTGGCCAACACAACACTTGGACCAGGATTGATTATTGGCTTGTTTCCCCTGGCATATCCAGCTGGTACCACTCAATCACGACCCTCCCTAGAACATATTCAGACCACTCCCCAGTTAAGCTCCTCCTTAGAGTTCCCCAACCAGATGGGTTCGAGCGACAGTGGCGCTTTCCTAGTTGAGCCCTCAATGGTGACCTCTTCTACTCTGAGGTGCGCGATGCCATCGAAGAATACTTTGCCATCAACATCGGCTCGGTTGACACATGGGCAGTACTGTGGGAGGGTTTTAAAGCATACATTAGGGGTGTCTGCATTGCCAAACATGCCGGGGTACTAAAAGCTCTAAGAGCGACACTTTCTCGTTTGGAACGAGACCTGACAGAAATTGACAGCGCAACAATAAACACTTCTAACCCAGAGGCGGCTAAGCACCGACTTGCCCTCCTCACTGAATATAGGGAGACCGCAGATCGCGAGATACTTTTCTTAGGTAAATATCAAACTGCTCGTCGCTATGGCGAAGGTGAGCGACCAGGCCGGGTGCTAGCGCAGATGCTTCGACCCCCATACAGCAAAGCCTATATTACTGAGTTGAGATCCTCCACTGACCAGACGCTCACAGACACCTCTGAGATTCGTGATGAATTCCTTGAATATTACACCTCTCTGTACACTTCTAGAGTAGGGCGCGATCCCACTGCGCAGGAAACATACCTATCCGAGATTGCTTTGGTCTATCTACAGAAGAATCTACAGGAATTCTTGGCGGAGCCGATCTCGGCGGAGGAGATCACTAGTGCCATCGTGGTCCTCCGAGGCTCCTCGGCCCCTGGTCTGGATGGCTTTACAGGGGATTTTTATAAGTCATATAAAGATCTACTGGCGCCTCAACTGATCGAGGTATATGCAGAGGCCCTCGAAAGGCAAATCTTACCCCCCACCCTTCGTGAGGCTGTCATTATACTCCTTCCCAAGCCTGGCAGAGCCCTGTCATTAAGTGGGTCATACCGACCTTTGTCCTTACTAAATTTAGACTATAAAATTCTGGCCAAGGTGCTCGCCATGCGCTTGTCTCTCCTGATGGAATTTATTATTTCCCCAGCTCAATCCGGCTTTGTCCCCCATCGATCTACTTCACTGAATCTTAGGACGCTTTTTTCGATTCTCCATAGGATTAACCCTGAGGTCCCAGCTGCCGCCATCTTGTTGGACACTGAGAAAGCGTTCGACTCCCTAGAGTGGCCATTTTTTGTGTCTGTCATGCGCCGCATGGGAATGCCCAAGGGATTTATTGCCACCACTGAATTATTGTACAGCCGCCCCACAGCGAGACTTCACCTGAACGGTACGCTTTCCCGACCTTTCTCTTTATCTCGTGGCACTTGACAAGGCTGTCCCCTGTCTCCCTTATTGTTTATTCTCGCTATGGACCCCTTAATCCGACATTTCCAGGAGAGGCACCTGCAGAGGGGCCTCCAATTCAACACCGGTCCTCTACTGGTCTCGCTCTATGCGGACGACACTATTCTTTATGTCAGGGAACCTCATGTCAACTTGGAACCACTCATTAGAGAAATAATCAGATTTGGACAACATTCTGGACTGGGCATTAATTGGCGCAAGTCAGTTATCTTTCCCTTAACCTCGAGCACGATGCAGTGGGAGAGTGAATTCCCCCTTGAGTGGTGCACTGACTCCATTAAGTATTTGGGCATTCATATCCATCTGGACACAGCCCAGATCCTCCGCCTCATTTATGGTCCAGCAGTTAGCGCCCTCGAGGCTCAGGTGGAGAGATGGCTGCGGTTACCGTTATCCATCGCTGGCAGAGTTGCAGTAATCAAGAAGGTTGTTCTCCCCAAATTTTTATATCTTTTTAATAACATCCCCATGGATCACTGACAGAATATAGAATGCCAAAATATCGACCTGCCAAAATATCGTGGACAAAATATAGAATGCCAAAATATCGAATTCCTATCTACAAACAGGTAAGTACAAAAATATCGAATCCAAAATATCGTTGTAAATAATATAGGGGCCCATTACGATGGCGGGCGGAAGCACTACCGCCGTGCTGGCGGATGCAAAAACCACCAGTTACCGCCCGCATGCCGCAGCCCACACGCCCGCCAAATTACGATGCGAAAAGCAGGCCAAACACCGCCGGCAAGCCAGCAACACCGTCCGCCATCAAAGTGCGCCCGCACACGTAGCGGCGCAGCACAACTGACACACACCGTCCGACGAAACACGTCCCGCCCGGCGCATAAATTACGATGCCGCAAACAAACGGCTCCCACGGCAAAGAGACACCGCACGTGAAAGAGAGGCGGAAACACGGACGCAGAGCACGGACAACGAAGAAGCGGCACCCCGGGCATGAATCCAGCACTGCAGGCCCTTCCCATGCTTCTGCTGATGCACCACCAAGGACGCAACGTACCGCGGAGACGCAGGTAGGCACACACACAACAAGTGCACGCTAACAGCGCACACAGTGCAAGGGCGGAAAAAGCCGACAACCCCCCACCAGCGCGTGCACACTACACATCTACCATTGCATCCACATATGACACACAGGCCAAATCCTAACATCGCAGAACACATGTGTACACACCACCTGGGACTAGGAACCAACCACCCCGTCACGGCCCCAAAGCGCCGATGACGCCGCCACACATGCGCACAACGCAGAGGCCAACCGCAGCGCCATGCATGCGTCGCACACAGGGACAGGGACACAACCAAGCAGCACACACATCAGCCCCACCCCGAACGCACATGACACGTGACAGGCCGGCCACAGACATGTCCCCAACGCCCAATTCACGGACAACACCCAACGCCACACAACCGACGCACACATGTCAGTGAAGTCACGCAACAGCAGGACACACCCCAGTGTAACAAACATGGCGAAGCACACAGCGGCGGCAACACCAACTAGGAGAAGCAGGGCCCCTTCGGGAAGAGGAACGCCAGTACCACACTGAAAAACCCATACCACCCTGCACATATGAACAAGACACATGAAACGGAACACCAAAGAGCCCGGTGACCGACAACAGGTGGCCCAAGAATTACATCCACACACAAGGCCCAACGCAGAGCGGAAAGGCAGGCTGCCGCCCACACAAGGGAGAGCAGACAGCACTGAATGACCTTCCATTCCAACACCGAAACCACAGCCCTACGACAGAAGCCGGTGAATACAGCCATTGTCCAAGAATAGACCAACACAGGCATGCCGAGGAGACCGACCACACGGCAGATAGCGCATATCACAGAAGCACACAACGGACGGGGAAGAAAGAAGAAAACACTCCCCCATGTCGGCCACATGCAAGTTAATTGGAAGGAGTCACACAGCACTGACCTTGAACTGTCTGAGAAGCATGTGGGAAGAGGGCCCGTGTCCTCCAAACAAGCCAACAGAACACAAGTCCTGTCTCCCCACGACTACACAGAGCTCACAGCAACCCCGGAGTGTGCACATTGCAGACTGCACACACAGCCGGAGCACGCCACCACAACGCACCGCTGCGAAATGGCAACCGCAACACACCTACCCAACTACGCCGAAGAGCTCAAGCTGTACCAAACCAGCACGATACATACATTGGGATGCGATCTCCTGTCCCTGCTGAACGTAAGTTACCGACTGACTTACCGCATCACATTGTTCAGCTGCGTCATGCCCGTCTTCTACTGTCGGAGGTGTCCCTACCAGCATCCCGTCGAGATATGCCTCTCCAACCCGGCATGTCTGAAGGCGGACCTGCTACCACTACTCCTCCCTCTGGACGCACACGACAGGGCCTGCTCTGCCTATGGGGGCATGGCGTATGTGGCCAACATCGCACGCGCACTGAAATGGAACCACTGTGCCTCCACACGACGGATCATCGAGAACAGCTACATCGAATGTCACCCAGCATGCCCCATCATGGTCCTCCAAGGGACAACCTACGAACAACACCTTGACAGCCACCATCCGCTTCATTGGCTGGCAAACATGTACACCACCAATGACATGGAAGCCCTGCTGGACGGCATCACATACCTGACAACCTGTAAATACGTCGGACCACAACGCAGGTTCCCCGAGTGACCTATGAAGTCCAACCCCGCACCCATGCTCAGCTTCCGCACGGACTGGCCAGTCACCACCACAACAGCCATACCAAACGACCGGCAACTGTAACCACACCATCAACGACATCGCCATGACATCGGATATGACCGGGACATGCACACTGTTCCCCATCACATCCAGGAACACCGCATGCATCGTGGGAGGCAGTGGCATGGGCTCTGTGCATCGCACCCACATGGACGGAACTGCACGAACAACCAGGACACGACATGGATCCAGCGCACATGGACACACACACCGCTCAGTGGACATGAATAGGTCGCCTGGAGTCTGTGGGTGCTGCACCCCTCCCACCCCCGCCCCGGGAATCCCATACCAGGACCTTTGCATGGACGACAAGTGCATACAACAACAACACGACCCCAGTGACTGTGACATGTCCAGTAACCACCACAGTGCAACAACAAGTGGCACGCCGCTGCATGCACGCAAGCACATGCCCTGATGTCATCTCACATGCACGCGTGCATGAGGAACAACCGCAGCAAACCTGTCACATGGAACTGAGATGGACTGTGCCCATGATGCCGAGCGGTCTAGTAGGCTACATGTATACCGTCTGTGTCAAAGTCCGCAGCTCCGCAGCTATACGTAAATGTACATTAGCACAGCCTTGGCCAAGCAGATGTAACCCCACACCCTATCCCATTTGTAATCATGCTCAGTATATCCTCAATATGTATTCCGCTGCCAGTAGTGTCCACTATACTGCATCACAGAGGACAGAAGACTCAATATAATGTTTGAAACCAGAACTGTCTCCGCTGACTCATTTCACAAGTACGAATGAGAGAGGATGAGAGTATGTGAAGTACACGGCAGTCGTGACATGACCATGTAGTCCACTGGTATTGGATGTCAACGCAAATGAGTAGCACTACTGTGGAAGACACACATGTGTCGTGTGAAGTCGTATGGACGCAGTGCTCAGGTGGGTGGGTGCGACGGGTAGATGCGCACATGCCAAGTTGGAGCACGCCGTGTTGGGAGGGCTCATGAACAGTACACCACCGCTTCCCTGGGCATTGTGAGAGGACACCTGTCGGGGGAGTGAACACGTGTGTGCACAGCAGCCGGGCACACGTACAAAGCGGTACCAGGCGCACCTCAGCCCACCCTCTGTGGACGAGCTGGATCCTGTTGTGCGCCCGCCATGCCCCTTGACAAGGCACACACAGCCCCAGTCGACCAGGTGTAACCCCAACATAGTCAATCCGCACAGGCGATACAGGGCACGGGATGGCAGTGGAGCATGGTGTGTGAGAGGTCTCCTCGCGCTCCTCCTGCTCATATCACGCAGGCAATAGAACCTCAACGTCCAGCATGGCAACAAGTCAAATGGAAGTGTAGGGGGACGCACCACAGCACGAGCAGCACTGACGTCACGGGAGGTGGCTCGCACCATCCCATCCATTGCCCATCATACCAACCACGCCACATGCCATTGCGACTAAGTGCAAGCGCGTGCGCCACCACCCCTGAGCCCTCCCCAGAGAGGCCAAAGAGTGAATGTGTGGGCCATCAGCCACAGACGGACGCGGCATGGCCGCAAGGGCAGCCACAGCCACTGGGTGTCGCAGGTGGCGGATCCGGAAGGCGAAGACTGTGATGCATAGTCCATGCAGGCCGGGTCTCCATTTGGGGCACCACGCAGGTGGACGGCGTCCCGCCACACATCATACCCTGAGACAGCCCACTCGTGCAACTGGACCCACACATACACTCCTTGCCCTCTCTGGTGCAAGCTTGGGGCTGCCTGTGCAAGCGCTAGCCTCGCAGGTGAGCATGCATATTGGGGGGCGAGGGGAGGACATGAGGGCTGGGGCGAAGATGACTGTATCACTGTCAGTTAGTACAAGGGATGACCCAGATGTGGAAAGGAAGAGACGTGTCCCGTGTGTACTGCAACTAGTCGCCAATCCAACTACCCCCATGTCCGGAATGTAAGCCCGCACCTAGGCCCGCCCATCCGCCACATCGAACATACCACCAGCACGACAACCTTCCCATTCGAAACACTGACTGGGGGTGGCGACCAGTGAACAATCATGTGTAGCCTACCCACGCGTACATGTGGGCCCTCCATGATCCATGTCACCTGCGGCAAAGACATGACATGCGCAATGAGGGAAGTGAGGAGAGCTGTCCGCCCCACGCGCAGAAGGTGCATCAGCTCCACAGACCCAGCAGCGAGTCCAGCAGGGGTCACATGTGCAGGGGCAGCTGTGCCTGGTGTGAAGGCACATGCATATAGACAGCACATCGACCAATGTGTAGTCTGCCCACATCCACAGTCCATCATCATGCGGACATAGGAATTGAACACAGGGCAACACATCTTAGCTGGTGCACCCACCGTGACCAACAATGCGCAATCATCGACGTACCCGCCCTGTGCATGGCCCCCCCAACGGAGGCACATCCAGTGCCACCATCCCACACACACAAGCCTTCCACGGAACATGCTGTGTCCAATGGTCAGTACAGAGTCAGCGCCCATCTGGTGGATCCTGAACAGGAGACACATGCACACACATGCCAGCTCCCACTATGTACGACTGCCACCTGGCACGTGCAATGTAACCTCTCACCTGTGACGTGTGACTGCAAGCACACAGCCGTCTTGGCATGGGGCTGTCAATGTGGACACCAGTCAATGTTTCGGGAGCTGTGATCCGTACAGTGCTGTACATAGGGTGCAGTGCTGACACCTACTACTGTCTCATATCCCCTCGTGCCACAGGTCCCACTTGTATTGGCCGCTCAGCCCGTGCCCACATCGTCGTCGTCGTGTGCCATACTCATCCAGCCTCGGAAGCAGTACCATGCTCAGCAGACACTCATGTTGCCGTGGCGTTGCCGCTTGACGAATATGCAGTCAGTCCCCATCAGCACGCCCCGCAAGTCATTGGGGCCTAGATCCCCATGTGCATGCACATGGCAGTGGTATGTCTCACTTGCCATTGCCATTGTTGGGAGACCTGTGTAAGTGTATTGTGGCCGTGCCGTCCCAGCTTGACAGCTGGGCTGTGGCTCATGTGCTTGCTCAGTCATGTCAGTGATGTGTATGCGAAATTGCTATGTGCCGTGTTGCTTTGACATGTGTCCTCTGCCATTTAACCCAGGCGGAGACCGAACATTGACCGCCCATACCAATTGCTGGCGGACATGGACGATACAGAGGTAATCAGGAAGTTTCGGCTGGACAGGCCAACTCTGCATCGACTGTGTGCCATGTTAGAGCCCCATCTCCGTCCCCGCAGGGTGTATCCGACTGCTGTCACCCCCACGGCTAAGGTGATGGCCGCCATGCATTTCTTCGCCACTGGGTCATTCCAGCACACAGTGGGCAGTGGAGGAGGGATGTCCCAGCCCATGTTCAGCAAGGTGCTGAGGGATGTACTGGCAGCCATGATGCTGTACCGGAACAGGTACATCCGCTTCCCCAGGGCTCGTGAATTGGCGGCAGTGAAGGGTGCATTCTATGCCCTTGGCAGAATCCCACACGTCGTGGGAGCCATTGACTGCACTCATGTTGGCCTTGTTCCACCACAGGCCACTGAGCACCTGTACCGCAACAGGAAGCACACGCACTCCCTGAATGTGCAAGTGGTGTGCCTTGCGGACATGGTGATCACCCACGTGTGTGCAAAGTTTCCAGGCTCGGCCCATGACGCACACATAATGCGCAACAGCATCTTGCCACGACTGATGGCCAATCTGCAACAGGATCGTGGCTGTATTGTCGGTGAGTATGTGGAGTGGTGTAGCGTGCTGGTTGTGCGATGCTGTCCCCTGTCCAGTTGGAATAGCAACGGTTCTCTGTGTCCCTCACACCCAGGTGACTCTGCGTATCCGAATGGGGCATGGCTGCTCAGTCCATTGAGGAATCCTCGCACCCCAGCAGACGATCGATACAATGAGGCACATGGGAGGACCAGACGTGTGGTCGAGCGTACCTTTGGCCTCCTCAAGTCCAGGTTCAGGTGCCTGGACCGCACCGAGGGTGCACTGGCGTACTCCCCACAGAAGGTGTGCCAGATAGTGGTGGCGTGCTGCATGCTGCACAATCTGGCCATTCGGAAGCAGATCCCCCTCATTGTGGATGACGGAGATCAACCAGGGCCCCAGCCCGCAGACCAGGACAGCTCGAGTGAGGTGGACAGCGGAGAGGAGGAAGCTGGGAATGTGCGCCAGCAGCTCATCGCCCGCTACTTCACTTGACGGTGAGTGTCCATGTACGACGGATGATGTGTCTGTATCTATGCAGGTGTGTGTGTGCTGTGTCAGGGTGGCCGTATGTTCACTGCGTGCAGTGTGTCAACGCTCCATGGCCAGGGTAGTATGCCACTGTTGGTGGCTGTGGCATTGTGCCCTATTGCTCTGTGCGATGTGGGTACATTGCTTGTAGTTGTTGACATGTACTGTGTGATGGGTGTGTGACACACTCATTGAATGTGCTCCTGTTCTGTCTCCCACCCCTAGGTCCCTACAGGCCCTCCGGATTCCATTTCCATGCCACGCATCAGGTGCCTTTCCGCCCAAGGTGGCCGTTGTATTCCGTACAATAAAGACACAGGGCACAAACAGCAGTTAGTGAAAAAGGTGCATTTATTACAAACTGTGACATGTGATTGTGTGTAAGGTGATGACAAAAGTGGTGCGTGCAGTGACAATGAGCTGTCGGTCATGGCTGCGTGATGATCAGGGTGTACCCACTGGTTCTATGTCCATAGTCCAACACACACATGCCATCCAGATGGCTGTGTGGAGTGGGATCGTAGAGCAAGTCAATGCAGTGGCTGGTCAAGGAAGGCTGGCGGAAGGCTGGCTGGCTGCCTCACTTGCGACTGGAGCGTGCGAAGTCCTCCCGGGAGATCTGTTTCCTCTTCGGACGGCCCCTTCCACGTTTGGGAGGGGGTGTGTGGTGGCGACCTGCTGGTGGTGGGTGAGGTGTGCTCACTGGCTGTGGACGCAGGGGAAGTGGACACTGCTGCCCGAGCCTGCGCCCTAGCAGGTGGTGGCGGAGGTGGTGTTGCTGGCCTTGCCTGTGACCCCACCGCCACCACCAGCTGGCCCATGAGGTCCACGAGTTGGTCCATACGGGACACGAATTGGCCCATATGGGCGTCCATGGACCTCAGCACCCCCAGCACCTCCCGCGTGTCAGTAGCAGACCTGGCCCATTGTCCTTGGGCCTCTTCATAGGCCCCAAGGACTCTGTCCATTTGAGGCAGGGCATGGCTCCCAGGGGAGGCTGGCGTTTCCCTGACCCTGCTCCTCCTACCAGTCCTGCTGCCACCGGCCTGCCCACTAGCCACATTGCTCACCACGGTCCTCGCTGTGGCTCCCAGGGTGGATCCAGTCGGCCGGGCCACCACCTGCGCTGGGGCTGGTGCCAGCGAAGACGTGGTGGTGGTGGAGGCGGTGGTGGTCGGTGCGGCGATGGTGGCGGTTGCGGCAGTGGTAGTGGCCGCAATGACCGTGGGTGTGGCCGCAACGACAGTGGCAGCAGGGGACTGGGACTGTTCAGCATCCCTGGATGATGGGTTGGTGGGTAGGAGGGGTCCTGGGGAGCGGCTGGGCCCTGCCACGCCAGATGGGCCAGCTTGGTGGTCCGTGTCCGAAGAGGTGGACAGATCCTCCAGATCCGTGTGTCCTCGTTGGGGGCTTGTAGGCTGGCTGTGCTGGCTGCTGTCTCCATCCCCAGCGTCCAGCAGTTCGTCACCTGTGGAGAGAATGAGATTTGTTATTGTGTTGCACCTGGCGAAGTATGTATTAGTCGTCTGACATTGGCAGTTCGTGCAATCTCGTACATGGGTTTCCCGGAGGCGAGTGTGTGGCTGTGGCATCTGTAGGTGTGTGTGCTAGGCAATGGGACTGTGTGCTGTGCACATGTGGCATGGGACGGATTGGCCATGCCGATGGGTGTGTTGCTTTGCCCCTACTCATTGTGACTCTGGTGTATGCGGGCTCCTGGCCCATCCTGGGTCTGGTTTGTACTTTGCTTTTGGAGTTCAAATGGAACGCTTAGGAACGCATATGGCAACATGGGGGCCATGCCCCAGATTCGCATTTGGGATGGAATATGCTTTTGGGGTTCAAATGGAACGCTTAGGAACGCATATGGCAACATGGGGGCCATGCCCCAGATTCGCATTTGGGATGGAATATGCTTTTGGGGTTCAAATGGAACGCTTAGGAACGCATATGACAACATGGGGGCCATGCCCCAGATTCGCATTTGGGATGGAATATGCTTTTGGGGTTCAAATGGAACGCTTAGGAACGCATATGGCAACATGGGGGCTATGCCCCAGATTCGCATTTGGGAGGGTATATGCTTTTGGGGTACATGCTGTGAGCCATGGGTGCCGAACGTGACATGTGTTGTGGCAGCATGACAGTGCATGGTCTGAGGTGTGTGCATGCCTGACATGCCCTGCATATTTGCTGTCTGTTGTGGTTACTGGACATGGCATTGGACGCATCGTTATGAGTGAGTGATAGTTGTGTGCCAGCCAACGTATTGCAGTTGTCCCATCTCCTTGGTGTGCGTGCTGCCCTGTGCCATGTGCATCACTGCAGTGCTCGGGGGGTGTGGCCCATGTTGTGTGTTGTTGCTCACAGTGTGTCGTGCGCTTAATTGACTTCTGGCACATGGTTGGTCATGGGCATGTGTCTTAGCGTGACTGCTGTATGTGTGGCAGCTGTGCGGATGACATGCCTTTCATGAGACCGGGGCTGACGGATGGGATGGATGGATGGATGGTATGTTGTATGTGCATGGTGTGTCTGTGTGTTTGATGGGTTCAGTGGTGTTCGTGTGCATTTCTGTTGTTCCGCTCTGTTGCGTCTAGTGTTGTTTGTCTTACATAGGCGTAGTTGTGGGGTGTGTGGTTGACAGGCAGTAGGGGCTACATGGACAGGACTTCAATGGTGTTTCGGTTGTGTGTGATGAGTTGCACAGTGGCTGCCGTGTGGGACTATATTCAGTGTGGCTTGTGCATGCAGACGTGGCTCCTTGGGTGTTGCTATGTCTGTGATGGGTCATGTGGGGTGTGAGTCTGCTGTTCATGTCCGTGTGCACATTGTTCACTTGTTCGTGACGGTGGGCGGTGCTGCGTGTTCGTGTGCTACGTGACATGTCCCATGTGTTGGTGGTGTTATGGTCCTCATGCCTCCAGTAATCCAGCCCTGTCCAGTTTCCCACCTGCAAGTTGTTCGTGCGTGCACTGTACTGGATGCCACATGGCTCTTAGCGGGGGTGCTCCATGTTGCAGGTCTGTGGGGGTGGGGGGTGTAGTGGGTCGTGGGGGTGGCTGTACACCCACTGACACCGATTGCTGTGGACCGTGATGTCTGCCTTTCGGCTGTCGTTGTGCACTGCGGTGGCTGACACGTGGGTGTGGGGTGTGGGGGATGCTCCTCCTTGCTGTGCTGTGGGACTGGGGCCTGGTGTGTGTTGTACTTCAGCTGTCCCCCCTCCGACCCACTGCACTTTGTGTTCCTGCCACTTACCTGTTACTTGTCAGTTGGTGCAGCTGTGGCGGACACATGGGTGTGGCGGGTGCTCGTTGTGGCGCTTCTGGCATATTTGTGGACCTGTTGGTGGTTACGTGGCTGGCTTAGTGTACACATGTCCCCACGCATCTTACAGTTGTTCGGTTTGGCCTGTGTGTGGTAGTGTCTGTTGCATGTGCGTGTGATGTGTTGTGTATTGTGTGCTGGACATGGGGGTGTTTGTCCCTGGGAGCTGTGGCATGGTGGTTGCGCATGTGTGTACATAGCGGTGTGCTGGTATACATTAGTTTGTACTTACCAGCCTCCACTCCCCCTGCTAATCCGGCGAGGATCTCCGGATGGATTACGACTCGCACCTTCTCCTCCCACGCTTTGAAGGTCTTAAAGAGCGCGGGATTCCCTCCGCCAGTGACGGCAGCCAGCTCTCTGTTTTTGCCCTCCTTCTTCTTGACCAGGCTCTTTACGTCATTCCAACGTTTGTTTATCTCGGTTCTGTTCCTGGGCAGGGTCCCGACTGCATTGACCTGGTCTACGATCCGGGTCCACATTCTGTTTCTGGTGGCTAGTGGTGTGTGCTGGACCATGTTCCCATAGATTTGTGGGTACACCTTGATGATCTCGTCGACCATGACCGTCAGCTCCATGGGCGTGAACTTGGGCATCCTTTGTGGTGCCATGGTGTTTGTGGTGCTGGTGCGGTGTGTGTTGTGTAATGTGCAGGGGGTTTGTGGTGCCGGTGTTTGGTGGTGGTGGTGGTGGTGGTGGTTGTGATGTGTGCGTTTCTGTGGTGTGCTGCTGTCCTTGCTGTGTCACTGTGTCCTCTCCTCTCCTCTCTGGTTTGCAATGTAGCAAGGGGTTGTGGTCTGTGGGAGTGCTGCTTTTGTACTCACCTATGTGGGTGTGTCCTCATGGTCTGTTGTTTTCAGGTGTGTTGTGTCTGGGGTTCTGGCCTTTGTATTTTTTGTTTGTCCGGGGGTGTTTTCGGGATGTGTACTGTGCTTGTGTATTTGTGCGTGCCTTGCTGTGTGGACTTGTTGGCCATGTTGTGTGCTATTGGTTTTGTGTGCGGATGGTTTCTGTGCAGGTACGTGGGCGCCATGGCTTCTGCCGTGTCGATTCTCATCGGCGTTGTTTGCGCTGGCGGGCGGTATTTTTGTTGTTTTTCCGCGCTCATGGCGGTGCGATCGTAATTTCACGTGCGGTGTGTCGGCCGTGAGGGCGGGCGGTTTTGTGTTGTCGTGCGTGTTTCCGTCCGTGGCGGGCGGTTTGACTCCGACTCGGACGATGGCGGGCGGTATTTTGTATGATTTTTCCGCCGATGGCGGTTTTCAGTTTGTGTACTCATAATGGCGTGGTCGGTGTTCAGGCGGTGTGTGCGGGCGGATTTTTGCCGCTTCCATGCCTGGCGGATTTTTTTACGCCGGGTATCGTAATGTGCCCCATAGTTTGTTAAAATATCGAATTTTTTAAATGTCTTAAAATTAATGTAAAATTAATGAAATAATAAATATAATTAACTAAAACATACTTAAAAATACTTAAATAACCTTAAAATTTATAAATAATTATTGAAAGTTATAAAAAAATAAACATACATTTTTATTTTTTAATACATATATATATTAACTTAATATTAATAAAAAATATTCAATATTTTTAGCGTAGGATAGCGGGAGGTTAAAATTTACTATTATCACTCCAGAGAGTGCAACAGTAAGGAAAGCGTTGGATAGCGTAGGGGTAAAAATTACTATTTCCACTCCAGTGAGTGCAAAAGTAGGGAAAGCGTTGGATAGCGTAGGGGTAAAAATTACTATTCCCACTCCAGAGATTGCAACAGTAAGGAAAGCGTTGGATAGCGGAGGGGTAAAAATTACTTTTCCCACTCCAGAGAGTGCAACAGTAGAGAAAGGGTTGGAAAGCGGGAGGGTAAAAATTACTATTCCCACTCCAGTGAGTGCAACAGTAGGGAAAGCGTTGGATAGCGGGAGGGTAAAAATTACTATTCCCACTCCAATAAGTGCAACAGTAGGGAAAGCATTGGATAGCGTAGGGGTAAAAATTACTATTCCCACTCCAGAGAGTGCAACAGTAGGGAAAGCGTTGGATAGCGTAGGGGTAAAATTACTATTCCCACTCCAGTGAGTGCAACAGTAGGGAAAGTAATGATTTAATATTTAAATAAAAATAAATTAATTATCAATACCAATAAAAAATGAATTAAAGTGAATTACCAATTACAAAATATTTAATAATTCATTAATTATAAATACCAATAAATATTATTTATAAAAAATTAATTACTTATTAATAATTAACAACCAATTAATTTTCAATACCAAAAATGTAACAAGCAATAAAAAAAATTACCAATTCATATTTAATTAACAATAAATTAATTATCAATACACAAAAATAATTTCATTAATTACTTAATTACAATTAAATTATTTCCGACCCTATTCCCCTATAAACCCACAACCCGCTCCGAATAATAAATTAATACAATTAACATAATTATCAATTTATCAATTAATAAAAATGAATTAGCAATTAATAAAAATTAATTACCAATTAATAATTAATTAACAATAAATTAATTATCAATACAAATAAATTAAAATAAATATTTACTTAATTACAATTAAAATACTTTCCACCCTATTCCCCTATAAACCCACAACCCGCTAAAGAACTAAAACGCAAAATTAAATTAAAAATAATTAATAATTCCTAAAAATTAATACTTAATTTACTATAATTAAATTACTTCCCACCCTATTCCCTATAAACCCACAACCCGCTACGGAATTAAATTACGCAAAAATTAAATAACATAAAATGTATTACTTTAAAAAAATTAAACATACATTACAAAAATAATATACACTTTTAACACATATACTAACAAAGAAAACACTTAAAAAAATTCGATATTATTAAAAATTCGATATATTTTAATGCCTATATTATGTACTTCGATATTTTGACAGTCGATATTACTTACCTGCATTTCGATATTTTTAACCACTATATTATGTCCATTCGATATTATGTCCATTCTATATTTTAACTTCGATATTCTGTCCATTCTATATATTTTTTTCGATATTTTGTCTAGTTACCCATCCCCTGACCCCTCCCGAACAGTTTTTTTTTTACATTGCACTCGCATCTTATCAGATTGGTCTGGGGGGGCAAACAGGCTCGCGTGCGTTGGCAAGTACTGACCCTTCCGTATGAGAGAGGGGGGTTTGGGGTACCCGACCTTAAGTTGTACTATTTAGTGGCCCAATGCAGCTACGCCTTTGCTTGGTTCCACCCAGACGCTAGGATCCCATTTCTCCGTCCTGAGGCGGATTTCGTTCTGCCTGAGAAGTTATCTACAGTATTACCCAAGGGCGTACCCAGAGACCCCAACGACATACAGACAGTCTCTACCACCAGTTGGGCCTGGGAAAAACTGAGGAGGGTCACCGGCACTTCCACACTATATTCATGGGCTTTACCTATCCCCAATGCCCGCTGGCTGCCGATCACAGGGGAGAGGCTGGTGCAGCGCACCTTGGCCAACTTTGATATCACTAAATCTGGAGACTTGTTCCCTGGTGGACATGTCTTCTCTGTGGCGGACGAAGAACGCTTCCACAACGCCACCTTTATCGATCGCTTCGTTCTGGGACAAATTCGTTCGGCTCTACGGGCCTCTCTGCCCGGTTTTCCCATTGAACCGGATTCGTTCACTCCACTCTCCATGGTCATTGAGAGTCAGGGTGGGGTACACCTCATATCTAAGCTGTATAAGGCATGTTCTAGTATTATACCGGTCAATGACGACAAGATTCGCAAAGACTGGGAAGACGACTTAGGACGCCCCAACTCAGACAACCAGTGGGCCAAATGTTGCGCAGTAACGAAAGAAGTCTCTTTAAATAGCTGACATTATCTACTCCATTTTAAATTTCTGCGTAGAATGTACATCACCCCAGCCAGATCTCACAGGCTTGATCCGTCCAGACCTCACAACTGTGGTAAGTGTGATGCTCCACACGCTGATATTGCCCATCTCACGTGGACTTGTCCCATAATACAGTCATATTGGGAGGCTGTACACAAAACACTAGGAGACATAACCGAACTGTCCCTCGTCCCCACACCTGAGATTGCATTATTAGGTTATGTGGTAAACTTCCCCAAAGGAATTCGGAAATTTGTCTCCCTTAGTTTGCTGCTGGCCAAAAGGGAAATCGCTATTCATTGGGGCCGCAAGACAGTTCCCACATTACAAAGTTGGCTGAACAGACTAGCATTCTGTAACACTAACAGTGAGGTTTATTCCACTACGCTGCCTCGCTCCTCCCGTCCCAAAGATATTTGGGGGCCATTCAGGACTTATGTGGAGACGGAACACCGAACTACTGGCTCTCAGCTCGAACAAGGTATAGTCCCGGCCGGAGTGGGTTAACCAGCTTGTTGATCACAATCGCCCATTTACTAATGTTCCTCTGTATGTTGCGGGGGTTGATATTTTTGATTATAGGTCTGTGCTTGTAGCTGCCTTTTTACGGGAGGGCTGAATGTTGGACTGATGAAGGCGGTCGTTTTTTCATTTTGGTGAGTTGGGCGGGCCACCGGGACTGTATTCACAAATATTAATTTTTTTTTTGTTTCTAGGTATATTGTCTTCTATATGGTCACACTTTTTCATTGTTCAGTTGATGTGGCAACAACAGTGAGCACTCATGTTTGTACTGATGTAACGTACTAAAATGGTAAATAAAGTTTTTTTTTTTTAAATGTATCCAAATTACTTAGAAAGGTAAGAACACATAATGTAATATGCACGAGAATGTGAAAAAATGTTTAATGTTTAATTATTTGTTATTTGTTTATAATATAAATAATGTTGATCCTTTACACTATTTGCAAACTATCATCCTGTTGCTGATGTAATCAGCCAGTCAGTCATCCTTTAACGCAAACACCACATGTGCTCTCATCTATTCTCTCTAGCACAACTCTTGCACTAATTGGATAACCCAGGCATTATCCTTGCATTCTTCCTTTCACACAGGCAAAACCCATGCACTTATCCAATCACCCAGGCAGTACCCCTGTACTCATACAATCACTCAGGCACTACTCTTGCACTCAACCATTTACTCAGGTACTACCCATGCACACATCCATTCTCTCAGGTACTACACATGCACTCATGTAATCACCCAGGGATTACTCTTGCACTCATCCTTTTATACAGGCACTACCCATGCACTGATCTAAGCACCCACACATTACTCTTGCAGTTATGCAATCACCCAGGCAGTACCTCTGCACTTATAGAATCACCCAGGCACTGCCCATGTACTCATGCAATCACTCAGGAACTATTCTTGCACTCAAGCATTCACTGAGGCACTCCCATGCACTTATGCAATCAAGGAGGCACTACTTATACACACATCTAATCACTCAAGCATTAACCATACATTCATGCAATCACCCATGCACTACTCTTTCACTCAAATATTCACTCAGGCACTACCCACGCACTCATCTATTCACTCAGGCACTACCCATGCACTCATGCAATGACCCAGGCATTACCCTTACACTCATACTTTCACTCAGGTACTTCTCATACACTCATCCACTCACTCAGGCACTACCCCTGCACTCATAAAATTACCCAGGCACTACCCATGCACTCATGGAATCACACAAAAAACTACTCTTACACTCAACCATTCACTCAGCCACTACTCATGCACTCATCCATTTTCTCAGGCAGTACCCATGCACTCATCCAATCACGCAGGCACTAGAGTTGGACTAATCCATTCACTCAGGCTCTACCCATGCACTCATGGATTCACTCAAGCACTACCCATACACTCATGTAATGACCCAGGGATTAGCCTTGCACTCATACTTTCTCTCAGGTATTTCCCAGACACTCATACAATCACCCAGGCACTACTTGTGCACTCATGTAATCACCTAGGCATTACTCTTGCACTAAACTATTCTCTCAGGCACTACCCATACACTCATCCATTCTCTGAGGCACTACCCATGCACTCATCCAATTACCCAGCCATTACTCTTACAGTCATCCTTTCACTTAGGCACTACCCATGCACTCCTACAGTTAGGGAGGATCTACCTATACACACATCTAATTAATCAGGCATTACCTACGCAATCGTACAATCACCCAGGCATTAGTTTTGCACTCAATGATTCACTCAGGCAATACACATGCACTCATCCATTCCCTCAGGTACTACAGATGCACTCATACAATGACCCACGGATCACTCTTGCAGTCATCCTTGTACTCAAGCACTAGCCATGCACTGATCTAAGCAGGCAGATATTACTCTTGCACTCATGAAGTCACTCAGGCACTACCAATGCACTTATCCAATCAATCAATCAATCATGTCACTTATAAAGCGCACTACATACCCGCGAGGGTCTCAAGGCGCTGGGGGAAGAGGGGGGTGGTGCTGCTACTGATCGAAGAGCCAGGTCTTGAGGAGTCTTCTGAAGGCCAGTAGGTCTTGGGTCTGCCGAAGGTTGGTGGGGAGGGTGTTCCAGGTCTTGGCGGCGAGGTGGGAGAAGGATCTGCCGCTGGTGGTCATTTTCCGGATGCGGGGGACTGTGGCGAGGGCGAGGCTGGTGGAGCGGAGCTGGCGGGTGGGGGTGTAGAAGCTGAGTCGTCTGTTGAGGTAGGCTGGTCCGGAGTTGTGGAGTGCTTTGTGTGCGTGGGTGAGGAGCTTGAAGGTTATCCTCTTGTTGACAGGGAGCCAGTGCAGGTCTCTCAGGTGGGGTGTGATGTGGCTGCGTCGGGGGATGTCGAGGATAAGACGTGCAGAGGCGTTCTGGATGCGTTGCACCCAGGCAGTACTCCTGCATTTATACAATCACCCAGGCACTGCTCATGCACTCATGCAATTAAGAAGGCACTACCTATACACACATTCAATTAATCAGGTATTACCTATGGAGTCATGCAATCACCCAGGCACTACTATTGCACTCGACCATTCACGCAAGCACTATTTATGCACTCATTCATTCACTCAGACACTACATATGCACTCATCCAGTCATGCAGGCACTAGAGTTGGACAAATCCATTCTCTCAAGTACTTCCCATGCACTCATCTATTCCCTCAAGCACTACCCATGCACTCATGTAATGGCCCAAGCATTAGCCTTGCACTCATACTTTCACTCAGGTATTTTCCATACACTCATACAATCACCCAAGCACTACCCCCTGCACTCATGCAATCACCCAGGCACTATCCCTGTACTCATGCAATCACCGACATACTACCCATATACTCCTACAGTCACTCAGGCACTACTCTTGCACTAAACCATTCTCTCAGGCAGTACCCATGCACTCATCCAATGACCCAGGCATTACCCTTGCACTCATCCTTTCACTCAGCCACTACCCATGCATTCATCCAATCACCCAGGCACTATTCTTGCACTCAACCATTGACTCAGGAACTACCCAAGCACTCATCCATTATCTCAGGCACTACCCATGCACTCATCCAATGACCCAGGCATTACCCTTGTACTCATCCTTTTACTATGGCAGTACCCATGCACTCATCCAATCACTCAGACACTACCCATGCACTCATGCAATCACCCAGGCAGTACCCCTGCACTCATGCAATCACCCAGGCGGTACCTTTGTACTCATGCAATTACCCAGGTACTACCCATGTACTTATGCAATTACTCAGGCACTACTCTTGCACTCAACCATTCACTCAGGCACTACCCATGCACTCATCCATCCTCCAAGGCACTACCCATGCACTCATCCAATGACCCAGGCATTACCCTTGCACTCATCCTTTCATTCAGGCACTAGCCATGCACTGATCCAATCGCCCAGGCAGTACCCCTGCACTCCTGCAATCACTCAGGCACTACTCTTGCACTCAACCATTCCCTCAGAAACTACCCATGCACTCATCCATTCTCCAAGGCACTACCCATGCACTCATCCAATGACCCAGGCATTACCCTTGCACTCATCCTTTCACTCAGGCACTACCCATGCACTCATCCAATCATCCAGGTAGTACCCCTGCATTCATGCAATCACTCAGGCACTACTCTTGCACTCAACCATTCACTCACACACTAACCATGCACTCATTAATTCTCTCAGGTACTACCCATGCACTCATCCAATGACCCAGGCATTACCCTTGCACTCATTCTTTTACTCAGGCACTACTCATGCACACATCCAATCACCCAGGCACTACCCCTGCACTCATGCAATCACCCAGGCACTACCCATGCACTCATGCAATCACTCAAGCACTATTCTTGCACTCAACCATTGACTCAGGGACTATCCATACACTCATCCATTCTCTCATGCACTACCCATGCACTCATCCAATGACCCAGGCATTACCCTTGCACCCATCCTTTCACTCAGGCACTACCCATGCACTGATGTAAGCACCCAGCCATTACCCTTGCACTCATGAAGTCACTCAGGCACTACCAAGCACTCATCTAATCGCCCTGGCAGAACCCTGCACTCATGCAGTCACCTAGGCAGTACCCCTGCACTCATGCAATCACTCAGGCACTACTCTTGCACTCAACCATTCACACTGAAAGACCAGAGGAATGGAACACTTCTCTCAGAACACAACTCTACATCTCCAAAACCACAACTACCTCACATAGCTGCAAACTCACAACCTCGCTCCCCAACCGTTCGTCAAGGGGTGGGATCACGTCTGTGACCATCTACACTAACGGCACTGTCCTGATTCAGGCTAATAACGAGAACCTAGAGGCTTTCGACTCCCTCTTCCCCGCACTCCGTTCCACTCTTCCTCACTTGCCTCGATCATCCCCGACCCAGCTCCCACCTACACATAATCGGCCCCAACAGGGAAAACAAACTATCCCTGCCCCGCCCCACACCTCCTCCTCCCGCCCATCACGAGTCATCCCCAATTCCAGCCCCTCTACAAAGAGTACCCTCCAACTCTCAAAGGAACGGCAAACTCAACCCCCTAATTTGATCCACCATCCGCAACTCCTTGAACCTGCTCGGTCGCCATCGACCCTTAATCACACTAGTACTCGCCCAGATCTCAGAAGGTCGACTTCACACCATGACCCAATGCACCCCCCTCCCAGGGTACCAGAAGGGGACAACATGTTATACACCAGGAGTAATAGGCATCTAACCATAAACACGACCTACACCACACGGGTCGACCCTCCCCATGATGCCCTCACCCATGCCCATGACACCATGGCGCAGCGTCTCACTTCACTAGAAAACCAGCTCGAAGCAATTTCCCGGGATCTGAGCGAAATCCTCACCAACCTCGACAAGGCCCGAAGGCCCCAACAATACCCTCCTAGGGTACCCTCTCCATTCAACTCCCAGCACCACACTAGGCCCGTAGTAACCCCCGAGACACAGATACAAAGACCCTCAAGAACAGACACGGAGGACTTGTCACAAAAAACCCTAAGAAACACAGTCAGCGTCACTAGGGCTCAGAATCGCTCAAACACCGGCATTAAGCCCTTCTCCTCAAGACCTACTAGGACCGAAGCCGCGATGTCTGACAAAGAAGCGACCGATCTAGCCTCGTCATACGACGCACCCCCCTTTGACTCCCCTAAATCCAAGATCCAAGTGATCACAGGTTTCGGAAGAGACCCTACGTGCACAAAACTCCCTAGAGTGCCTTTCCTCACCTCCCTTCCTAGGGCGCCCAAAGAAAAGAATCCTAGCAAAAAAGAGCTCTCCAACAACTGCATGCTCATCAACTGCAGATCGGCATCCATGCATGCAACCGAACTAGCAGAAGCTAGTCTCTCGCAGGACGTCGACATTGCGTTCATCACGAAGACCTGGCTCAATGAGCTCTCCTCACCATGCTTAGACATGCTTGTGCCCCCAGGTTTTTCCATTATTAACAAAAACAGAAAAGACCAACGAGGGGGTGGGGTAGCTATCATCCACAAAGACAACATCGCCATCTCGGAAATAGACTCATACAAGTACAACGCCTTTGAATGTCTTACCGCCAACATAAAGACCAAAGATAATGGAACACTAATCTGTCACCTTCTCTATCACCCACCAGGCAACACCTCGGCATTTGGGGAACAATTATCTGACCTGATTGCTCACTGCACTCTCGGAGACTCCAACAACCTAATTCTTGGTGATCTTAACCTACGATGGAATGAAACACATAACCCGCTAATTCAAACGCTATCCAATCTCCTCTGTGACAATAATCTAACCCAACACTGCACAGAGGAGACACATTACAAAGGAGCTACATTAGATGCCATCATCGCCCAACGAGACGCAATCTCGATCGATCACATACTCCCCGTGGACTGGTCGGATCACCACATGATCCTATTTCATATCAACCAACAAATTCTCTCGCAACCACCTATGCAAGACCCCCCCAAATGGGTCAGAAACCTCTCCCAGATTCCCATGGAAGTCTTCGAAGAAAGGATAAGCTCGCTCCTTCCCTGCACCAACGACCACCTTTCCACTACCCAACTCACCACGCGGTACAACTCTAACTTGGTGACTATGCTTGATCAACTCGCTCCTCGAAAGCTGAAAAAAAGCCGAACCATTCCGTCCAGGTCTTGGTTCAACACCGACACTAATTCCGAAAGGAGAAAACTAAGAGCCAAAGAAAGAAGCTGGAGGAAGAACCCTACCTCCTCCCTCCGCGAACAACTCAAAACTACTCGCAAGAAATACAACAACCACATCAAAAACAAGAAATCCGCGTTTTTCCGCTCTGCGCTGGACAGCGCAAAAAATAGACCCAAAGAACTCTATAGCATCATCAGGCAACAAACGTCCAAACCCGCGACCTCCTCACTACAGGCGTCCAAAGAACTCTGTGACAACTTCACCAACTTCTTTAACGACAAGATTACTAAGATCGAACACTCACTAGACTCCGTCAACACTCGACCCACTAAGAGCACCACGCCCGGGGCGGTCGTTATCGCTCCCTGCCCCTCCTCCAAACCCTGGCTAAGCTTCCGCCCCATTCAAGAACATGAGATAATCACGCTGATCTCCACCTCCAAACCCTCCTCTCATGTCCTTGACCCCATTCCGCCCCTACTAACCAAAAAGCTGAAGCACTCCCTAGCACCGCTGTGGTTCATGATAATTAACAGCTCCATGAATAATGGAGACGTTCCAGACTGCCTTAAAGTAGGACAAGTCACACCCCTGCTGAAAAAACCCGGCCTTGACTCATCGGATTTGAATAACTTTAGACCTGTATCTAACCTTCCCTTTCTGTCCAAAATCCTAGAAAAGTGCGTACTCCAACAGCTAACCCAACACCTGGATAACATCAACCTCCTTGACTCCCACCAATCTGGCTTCAGAAAAGGCTGTAGCACAGAAACCGCAATCCTCAACATCATCGACGATATCCACAATTCACTAGACTCTGACCAATGCTGCCTCCTCATTCTCCTTGACCTATGGGCAGCATTCGACACAGTAGACCACAAACTCCTGATTAGGGCTCTCCAAGAAAGAGCCGGTCTTGGGGAGGCGGTCCTCCAATGGTTTTCCTCCTTCCTGCACAATCGCACCCAAAAAATAAAAATAAAAAACTTTGCCTCTGACTCTCACCCTGTCAACAAGGGAGTCCCTCAAGGCTCAGTGCTTTCCCCGCAACTCTTTAACATCTATATGGAACCTCTCACCAAACTACTCAAAGCAGCCAATATCCGTTTTCATCTGTACGCAGACAATACTCAGATTTATCTGGAAACTACCTCCCTCAGTGACATTCAAAGACTCAATGACGTACTGAGAGATGTCCAACACTGGCTGTCTTCAAATCACCTTAAACTAAACCCTGACAAAACTGAGATACTTCTCATTTCGAACAAGGAGGAGAACCCTCAAATCATTGAATGGCTAAAGGCCGTGGATGCGCTCATTGGGAATCTCACCCTAGCTGACTCTGTCAAATCACTAGGTATCACTCTAGACCCGAAACTAAGCATGACCAGACACATCAAGAATTCGGCCAAGAGTGCCTTCCTCAACCTCAAACTACTGAACAAAATAAAACCTTTCATTCCGCCCAGTGACCTCAAACAGGCCACTCAAACTCTGGTGCTGTCAAGACTGGACTATGGGAACGCAGTCCTCTCAGGAACTGCAAAGTCACACCTAGCCCCCCTCAAAACTATTCTGAATGCGGCAGCCAGAATGGTCACCGGAATCAAGAAATTCGACCACATCTCCCCTGCACTCTGAGAAGTTAAATGGCTCCCAGTTGAAATGCGGATCAGCTTCAGAACAGCCTGCCTCACTCATAAAGCCCTACATACCGGCAAACCCGAATACCTGGCGGCCAAACTCAAAAAAGCCGGTCAGGCCAGGAACCTCAGAAGCTCAAACTCCCTCCTACTCATCCCACCTAAAACTCGAAAACTAAAAACTGCGGCCCGTTCCTTCGCCGGAAGCGCACCCAAAATCTGGAACTCCATTCCCCCTCACATCAGAACCATTCCCTCTTTTGTTAAATTCAAAAGCCAACTCAAAATCCTGTTCCTCAACCGCTCCCTAGGGAGCCGATAGGAGCATTCGGAGCGAGATACCAGACACCCCGCACTGCTCCAACACCATGTCCTCGAGACTACGATACAGATGTCCCTTGACTACGAAGCAGACCGATCAACAAGCGTCCTGCAAGGTTATTGTATTCGTTCTTTTTGTTTTGTTTGTTGTCAATCTCTGCAATGTATCTTCTGTAAAGCGCTCCGATACCCTCGGGTCAGGCCAGCACTATATAAAACTTCTAAAATAAATAAATAAATAAATGCAATCACCCAGGAACTATCCATACACTCATCCAATAACCCAGGCAATACCCTTGCACTCATTCATACAACACATTCAAGTTTGTCTATCATTAACCAAATAGGCAGTTCTAAAAAGAACCATTTGTTTTCTTTTTTCTTTTATAATTTTTTTGTGTTTTTCTAACTCTTTTTTTGTGTGTGTTTTGGTTACAGGAATGTTATAATTAGGAATTAGCATTTAAAAAACCTTAGAAATTCACTGAAAAAACCAAGGGTTACAGGGACATTATAGTTAGGAAATGGAATTTAAATAAACCTTAGAAATTCACTGAAAAAACTAAAGGTTACAGAGACATTATAGTTAGGCTCAGGTTTCACACGTACAAAGCCAGTGAAATTCAGCAGTTATAGTTAGCTAAGCTAACCATACCTTGCACCCCCGCAATGCACTGCTTATGTCCTCACATATTACATCACTCATGACATGGTCAGTGACATCACTATAATGTCTCTGTAACCTTTGTTTTTTCAGTGAATATAAATATCTCTCTCTCTCTCTCTCTTTCTCTCTCTCTCTATATATATATATATATATATATATTCACTGAAAAAACAAAGGCTACAGGGACGTTATAGCTAGGCTCAGATTTCACTCGTACAAAACCAGTGAAATTCAGCAGTTATAATTACCTGAGCTAACTGTAACTTGTGCCCCCGCAATGCACTGCCTATGACCTCACATATTACATTACACATGACATGTTCAGTGACATCACTGATGACATCTCAAATGACATCACTGATGACACCATCTACAGAACAACTCACACACCCATACACCTCTCCTTTCATGAATTCACCGCAAAAAGGGGTCGATTCCGATTCGGGCCGGAAATCTCTCCGACCGAGCCGGATCCGGAGAGATTTCCGACCGAGCCGGACTCCCGCAGTCCGACCGAGCGAGTACGATGCGGCCGTATGCTGCCCGACTCGATTTGGTCGGACTCCCATTGAAGTCAATGGGAGCCGGTGGTACAACGCGTACACGGGCTCCCATTGACTGAATGAGTACGTCGCGAACAAGGGCGCCCCCTACAGTGGGTACGCGTCGGTGCGACTCGCACCGTACATGCATGTTTAGGGGGACCCTTGGGTCCCCCCTGTATGCGACTTGTGGGGCTACGCGTGCAGGGGGGTCCGACACGGACCCCCGAAGTCCAGCTCCGACAGCTCTTTGGAGCCGGACGCTACGAGTCGGTCGGGCTGTTCGAAGCGCGCATCGTACTTGCTCGGTCGGGTAACGTCTCCATTGCGTGGTGCGAGCCGTGTCCGTACGAGTCGGTCGGAGCGGTTCGGACCCGGGAACGAGTCGGTCGGCGATTTCGCGTGCGCTCGCAACGTACTTGCTCGCTGGGACGACTGTACGAATCGGTCGGGAAAAAGGCCTCCGAATCGGATCCGGTAAAGCCGAATCCGATTCGGTGCCCTACCGGCCGAGATCGGAATCGGCCCCCAAGGCTTGTGAGTCAGGGAATACCTACCCTACCCACTTTTCTTTTTTTTGCTTTTTTTGGGGACTCAGCTAAAGCCAAGTCCCAAGATAGCTGCCAAAACTTCCTCGATCGCAGATAGACAAATTTGGCTTTCCTTAAATTACTCACAACTACTGAATGGATTTCCACTAAATAAGTGAAAGCGCAAATATATATGTGCATATATCCAGACTTAAAAGACTCGAGTTATAGTTACCCTAAGGCACGAGTTATAGTTACTATAGACAAATAATAATGGTGAATTTCAGTGTTTTTTTTAGTTTCAAACATTACGTTGCCACTGGAATTTTCACCTAACTATAACATTCCTTTAACCACCCACAGGAAGCTGAAGGCCGTGCGCAGTGTAGCGTTTGGTGCAGGACTGTGTTCAACCCATTGGTACAGCCCTGCCCCCAAACCACTTTTTGCCCAGGGGGCCATATCCCTGGCACTTTTTTCAGGGAGGAGGGTGCACAGCACCACTCCTCTAGCCACTATGCTCCTCAGATACCCCATCTTCCAGGGCTTTTATTTAAATTAAGGGGAGGAGAGTACAAAGCCCCCTTCCTGACCCAACATTGGCCTTGAGAACCCATTCCCTAAGGCCAAAAGTTACATATAAAGGTGGGCAAGAATGCTCCATCCATGAGCCACAAGGGGTCTCAGGAAGCCCATCCCCCGGCACCAAAACATATGTTTTAAGAAGAAGGGGGTGCTTGGACCCCCTCCCTAGCAATGATAGTCTCTGGGGACCCCATCTTACAAGCCCTTCTTTTATTGTAAAGGGGAGGAGACATGCAGCCCCACTCCCCATGCCCCTATAGGCTATGGAAACCTTTTCTCCAGGGCCAGAGGTGGGTACCCGAGTACCCACCTGGGACACCCACTACAAACTATTTTTGGAGTGCAGGGGAGCCCCAGGGCCCTCACAACCCTGTCAACTCACCCATCCTGGGTGCAGTGGGATCCGGCATTGCTCCTCTCTAGCGAGTGCAGGTATTTTCTTCTGCTCCAGCCAGATGGGAGCAATCCATGTTTTCCTGCCCACAAACGTACGGGCAGGGAAACAAATCTCAGCTCCCACCTGGCAGGAGCATTTTTGCATCTCCCGCCAGGTAGAAGCAGACAGGCCCTGGGGATTGGGTCCCTCCCCTTTTTAAAAAGTTGGCACCGGGGTTTGAGGTACCAGGGCCAAATTGGCTCAGGGAGTGGGGCTCTATCATGCCCCTCCCAAAATATTTTGTAAATATGGTGGGCCACCATTTTTTAGGTCTCGCCCTGATCCAGCGCTTGCGCTGGTCTGGCGAGACATTTAGTTGTGGGGTTTTAAAAGTGCGACCACAGCTTTTTAAGTGGCATACAGTGTGCGGTTACGCGCACAGCACGCGCTTCTGTCATGGCTCATTAAGCTTTCCGGCGCGTGAATCATGCTCCTCCACCACCTTGCTGTCTGCTCTCACTACCCCCCTCCCTTCAACCCCCTCCCTTCTCCCCCTCCCTCCTCGTTAGCTTGTTATTCTTAACTTCGGAAGCATCTGATGTGAATTCTTGAAGGAGCAATTCACTTCCGACTAAGCCAATGCCGCCTCAGACAGTAGACATTTTCTGGTGCTTGTTTATCTATCCCTCGACCCTCCCCTCCCCTCTGTTGCTTCTTGCCTCTGTTCTTCCCCCATCCCGAGCTGTTGCTTATTTCTTTCGTTGCTCCTGCCCTTATAATTTTATGGAGAGGCATTGACTTCACTCACTTTCAGTCTGTGGCGCCTATTTCATTTGAAAATCTTACGAGCTGCTTTTTCTGTCACCTCCAATGTCACCTTCTAATAAAAAGAAAAAAGGTTCGTGGGTGCGGTAGAACTGAAAAATAAATAGATCATGTGAGACCACGACGCTTTTAACTTATTTGTTAACACTGTTGAACGCACGGGTTGTTTATATAATTGACACACGTTATCCACTAAATGTGCTTGCTTCCGCTTCTGTTAGTTGTGTTAATCTGTAGGCAGATTGTTAAAAGAAACTGTGGTGATCTTTGCACTTGCAATTTACAATGAGACTCAGCACATTAAGACATGTTTTCTGTCAGTTGCCTCATGGCTAAGGAACTCCTAATTTTCATAGAGTGTCTCGTCAGAATACCGACAGGAGCTGACTACATTATATGTAGTTGGAGAACAGCGACAAACTCTCTCTAGAACCAAAATGACACATAGTAAAACTGTTGGCAGAAAGATTCACAGCGCCGTGACTCAGTGCCTGCTTTTAAGGCGCTGTTTCTGGCGAGCGGTATAAGATCTTGCAGCAAACATCGGCGTTTTATCACCAGTTAAAATGCAAAATAATTTCAAGGACTATAAAAGGAGTATATTGGATGACAGTGACCCACAATCTGCAGTTTTGTGAAGCTCACAGTGACAGATGCAAGATACAAAGCGCTGTGTAAAATACATAACATTCCAATAATCATGTGTTCTTTTTAAGGACATTGTTTAAATGTAAATTAGTGACTGAAAGCGGCTAGACTGCTTTATTTTAAGAAACACATGATGCTGTGTTTGCCAAATGACGCTTAGTCGAAACTGTTTATTTTTCCTTTCAGCGTTTATATTAGGCTATATTGAAAAACTAGCCAGCCTTATAAACCAAATTATGACATTTTCAACAGATGGATACGAAAACAATAGTGGACTATAAGATGGAGAAAACTCAGCTGACTACACACCGTCTCGCGCTTCTGTTTTACTGGTAGAGCTGGACTCACAGACCCTCTCTCACAGACACTCTCTCACAGACTCTCACACTCTCACAGACTCTCACAGACACTCTCTCACAGACTCTCACAGACACTCTTACAGACTCACAGACACTCTCTCACAGACTCACAGACACTCTCTCACAGACTCTCACTGACACTCTCTCACAGACACTCTCACAGAGACTCTCTCACAGAGACTCTCTCACAGACACTCTCAGACACTCTCTCACAGACACACAGACACTCTCTAATAGACACTCTTTTACAGACACTCTCTCACAGACACTCTCTCACAGACACTCTCTCACAGACTCTCACAGACACTCTCTCACAGACTCTCACAGACACTCTCTCACAGACTCTCACAGACACTCTCTCACAGACTCTCACAGACACTCTCTCACAGACTCTCACAGACACTCTCTCACAGACACTCACAGACACTCACAGACACTCTCACAGACACTCTCACAGACTCTCACACAGACACTCTCTCACAGACACTCTCTCACAGACACTCTCACACTCTCTCACAGACACTCTCACTCTCTCTCAGACACTCTCACACACTCTCACACTCTCACAGACACTCTCTTACAGACTCTCACACTCTCACAGACACTCTCTCACAGACTCTCACACTCTCACAGACACTCTCTCACAGACTCTCACACTCTCACAGACTCTCTCTCACAGACTCTCACAGACACTCTCTTACAGACTCTCACAGACACTCTCTTACAGACTCTCACAGACACTCTATCATAGACACTCTCTCAGACTCTCTCAGACTCTCACAGACTCTCACAGACTCTCTCTCACAGACTCTCTCTCACAGACTCTTGGCCTTCTTGGTCATATATAAGGTAACAAAAATGCTTCTGGCACTTTTTTATTACAACTTTTCAGCATGCTGCACAGCAGCCACACTTCTCTACAGCACAGCTTAAACACATTGGCAAAGTCAATAGCTCTACCTAAACACTTATAAGGCCCCAAAGGCGAGACCTATTGGCTATGCCAATGCTTGTTTTTTTTGTTACCATCCCACAAGGACTAGGGGGTAGTGTAAGCTGACCGACATTAATCAAGGTGCCACGACCTGGGATAAACCTATTTTGATTCACATGGACCAAAGTACAGAATATGGGGAGGAGTCTATTCACGAGGACCTTCCCAATATCTTATAGTCAAGGTTCAGCAGCGATATCCGGTTGTATTTCCGTCCTGAATGGGATTCAATATGGTCCAATGTTAGACACACAGTTAGAACTGCACATATCTTGTGTCCAGAAATAATCCTTCCTATTCACAGTATATGTATCCTGGATGTGTTTCTCAATGAGGAGTCCCTTAAACGAGGATTTAGTAATAGTGCAAGTTTATTCAGGCATGAATAAATAAAATCTGTGGTGCATTGCACCCACTCGTTGCAGGTTGTGTTAAAGAAAATAACCAGCAGCCATATCCTTGCCGGTATTAATACGGGACCTTTGCCTCTGTGATGAACAGAGCTCCTTCCGGCGGGTAAGTCTAACATTGGACCATACTGAATCCCATTCGGGACAGAAATACAACCGGATTTAAGGATCTTCAAGCATTGAGTATAGCCCTGAAGAAGTCGCTGCGCACAACTGTAAGCGTGACGAAACACGTGTTGGCTAAGGCTGTTGTGAATAAACTGAAGCAGATGTTCCGGCAAAGACTCAAGCTTTTGTCACACTGTTATTGATATAATTGATACACTGTTAGCGTCTGCAGGGGACTGTTGTTCTACTAGGGGCTTATAGGTTAAGTTTCATATGCATATTAAGAGTATAGCCAATTTCTACATGTTTTAGGGGTCAGAGCACATGCACTGGGGCCTGGTTAGCAGAGTGCAATGAGTCAAAAAACCAGGAGCCTCAGTCTAAAACAAATGGGGGTGGTCATGCAAAAAAGAGGCATTTTCCTACAGTGAATATATTATATATGTATATAAATTTACTAGAATCAAAAATCCTTGGCTAATGCCAGAACTAAAAATGCTGAATGTTATTCGTAGGCATGCAGCCCATGTTCGAGCTGTGAGCAGCATGACTGACTTGTAAATTTGTGCATGAGGAAGCTGCACAATAAGGTCACTTGGGACAGAACTACTCAACTTGTTAACAGATCTGGTCAGTGTATGATATCTCACATTGTCCTGCCCTTGGGCTCTGAAGGACATGAGAAGCAGCCTTGTCTCATGCACTAAGGAGGCCTGGGTGAATTAAAGTATTGTGTTCCGGTCTGTACATTTGAAAGACTAGTAGGTTTTAGCAGAATACAGAATCTTGCCACCTGACAGGAAGGCAGAGTTTTGAGTGAATTCATATCCTCGAGCCACAGAGTGACTGCTATTTAACACAGTTGTAAAATAGGTGCATTGAAAACAAGGCAGGCACTAAGACCTGAAGAATGCACCCTCTGTTCGTCATTTTCATGGAAGGTAGTTGTCACTCTGTTATTATAGCTCCCTGGTTTGGATGATGCAAGAGAGAAGTCCACTATCCATTTCAAGAGGCCGTGTGGCCTAGCCTGGAAAAGATAGATTTCCTGACAGATCAGTGGTTCTAATAGGTGGTGTCACTATGATACCAGCCAATCACATATCAGACGCTGCTTGAAATAGGATTAATTGGTGTCATTGACATATGACAAGCTTCCCCAGCAATAACAGCCTTTAATATGTACTGGTCTGTTGTGAAACTATTCAGATTATCCTATACTCCCAATTATATACTTCCAGTTACTCTAGCGCTGTCACTCCTAGAGTACTACAACAAAGTCTACATTGGCGCTCCCAAAAGGGACATTCTGAAACTACAGATGAAAAAGAATCAAGAGGTGGCATGACGCTTAAATCGAAGGAAAAATTACCATCATAATCCATTTATGAAAGAACTTAATTGGCTCACAGTGAAATAAAACATAAAAATTTGAAAGTATATGTGCACTGTTTTTATATTAAATTCTGTTTATTGGATTTTAGTTTGAGAGTGGTACAGAAGTGCAATACATATGCAACAGTTGTCAAATGCAAGCCAAGAGTTACAGATCTCCCATGTAGGTTACAGCTTGTTCACGAGGTCTATGGCATAAAAAAAGGTTATGAATAAATACAATCAAATCTTGTTGCATGAAGTATTCCGCAGTTGCACGTCCATCCACCCCCTGAAGAGAGTAACAAGAAAAGGAAACTTAACATACCTAACAAACCAACAAAACCGTGATGTCATGGTGCAAACAATAATGTAATGGTCATGGGGGTTGGGCTACCGAGCCCCTACTTAGGCAACTGATGAGCTGCTCGCCACCGGCTGTGCTGCTGCGGAGTTAAATAAGGAACAGGTTGAGAGCTCTAAGCCGTGGGGCGCAAGCCGTCAGTGGAAGCCCCTCCGACAGATAGCTCACCAGTGGGGACCATATGTAATCAAAACCTTTTCTGGTGTCGTCTACTATGTCGGTCATGCGTTCCAGCGCCAACGCCATCCAAAGCCTTGCGTGCCATTGAGTTAAGGATGGTGCCTCTTGTTTTTTCCACGCAGCAGCTACTGCCATTTTAGCAGCCCCCAGGCATAACCACATAACTGACTTATCGCTTTGTGTTTGGCGTTTCAGTATTGGGTCTCTCGCCCCAAGCAAGGTGTGTTCCAGGGATAGCGGGATTGGGTGGCCTAAAATGAGTTTAATTTGGGACAAAATCTCTTTCCAAAAGGGCTGTATGGAGGGACAGTCCCACCAGATATGCCAAGCCGCCCAGCAAGCCACAACCCCGCCAGCACCTATCCGAAGTGTTGGGGAAGATCTTGTGTAGTTTCTGAGGGAATAGATACCAATCATGCATGACCTTGTAGTGCGCCTCCCTCAGATACATCGAGCGGTTAAATTTCACTATATCCCTACTTAGATGCTCCCATTGTTTGTCCACTAGGGGGGCATCCAAGAGTGCATCCCAAAAACGTTTATAATGCGGGGTCGCTCTGGGACTCAGATCTTGTATGAGGGCATACAGATAGGAAATGCATCCCTTGGAGGTGGACCCCGATTGGGCAAACTTCTCTATGGGCAGTAGCTCCCTAGTAGCGGCCAGCCGCATCAGGGGCTGTTGTACCCAATGTTTAAGCTGCAAATAATGGTATTCCTCCTTCGCAGTCAGCGCGAATAGTTTCTTGCATTCTTGGAAAGAGAGAAGCTTGCATTTGTCAAATAAGTGAGAAATCATGTGACATCCTCCCTCCAGGCCACAAAGGGACCCTCATGAAGCGCAGGAGGGAAGGCAGCATTAAAATGTATGGGGTGTAGGGGGAAGGAAATGTCGTCAGCTGCAATCTCTTTGTAAGAACATCCCAAACCCGTAGTGTGGTGGATGTGGGTGTGCTGATGTAGGCGTTGAGTGGTCTGTCATGTTTTGGCTTCCATAGTAGATCCCAAATGGTGCGACCTGTTACCTGCCTGTCTATATGTAGCCAGTACTTCTCGGAGGCCCGCAGCGATCACTCTGTGATGACCCGCAGTTGAGCCACTCTGTAATAGCCCTGAAAATACGGCAACGCCAGGCCCCCTTCCCTTCGTGGCCGCATGAGCAGACGGAAGGGCAAGCGGGCCCTTTTCCCCAACCAGATAAATTTAGTAATCATTTGTCGCAACTCCCGGAAGAGACCCACCTCCACCGGAATGGGCAACCCCTGGAAGAGGTAAAGCAAACTGGTTCGGTGGAGGGTTTAGAATTGGGGCAGGAAGAAATGGCGCTCAAGCAAGTACGCAATGGGGTTAAAGTTGTGATGAATGAATACGGTGCCACAAGGTCAGGGGAAACAAACCCAAGCAAAAACAACCCCTGCGAGTGTGTAGGTCAGGACACACACTGTAAATTAGAACCAAGTCCAGTGCACACTTTTTAGGGTATTGGTTTTAGTGTAATAACCACTTTTCAAAGTACTTTCTGTTCAGAAATTATGAAGGTCGACATCAGGAGTATCTTAATGAAGATTTTGTTACATCAAGTTTTATAGATCATTACAGAAATAAAACCAGCCGACACGTGTTTCGTCACGAAGAACTTAACTTGTGTCTCTTCAGGGCTGGGAAGGACACAAAGCATAAGGTATATTACAAAACAAAAACAAAAAAACAAAAAAATTTAGGTGGTACGGAAACAATAATGAGGTGAGGACTCTAAAGGCACCCATAATCTCGTGGATACCCTATTAGAGTGGTGCAGAAAGTACATAAACCGAGACTTCACTGCACACAAATGAGAAGCGTCTCGTGACATATAAAACATATACTCCTAATAACTCAGGAGGAGGTAAATTACCATAAGAAACACAACACTAGACTTGCCTAATTAGGTAGGCCTATCAGTTAAGGGATATCTTAGAGATATATATCCCAACAAGGTGGTGTTGAGTGCAAACGGTGAGTGGGTGTTTCCAAGACAACTTCACGAACATGTTAACGATATATACAGCATGCCAAGATAGTTCAATTATAGAAAACGGTAGGCACAGAATAGGAGCAAAAACAAGATTAAAAACAACACTAATGCCATATTGATATGTACAGCCGGCCTTGATGACATAAATATACACCGAGGTAAGCATACCAAAAGAACAACACCAAACATGCCGTGTTGATGTACCAGTATCAATATTCTTAAGTGTCTAGCAATGTCATGCGGTCGTGGCAAGAGCGAGTAAAGAATAGAAAAGTACAGAATCTACCTGTAGGAAAAGACAATCTGTAATGCGTGAGTCTAAGGAAAAATGTGCAACAGGCGTTTAGAGGGGAGAAAAGCAAGCCGACAGAAGATTAACAGTAAGGTAGTGCGTGAAAAGAGGAACAGGCATTAGAACTCACCGCAGTACCGGTGATACTTCCAACCCGGTAATAGGACGGGTTCATCAAAAGAAAGACACGGGTTCTTCAAAAGAAGGGATAGAATGGGAAGGCAAAATGTCGCCCTTCCCCGGTGTTTCCGAAGTCAACAGAAAACACAAACGAACGGACGTGTACGTCCGTGTGGTAGGGAGACCTGTAAAAACGGGAAGTGATCAGAATAGACCAAAAACTACTTAGTGGGGCACAAGCATGCACAAACGGCGTGCGAGCAGCGGGCTTACCTCAGCTCCCTGGTCTGTCGGGCGAAAGTAGTAAAGACACTGGTTCTTCAAAAGAAGGGATAGAAGAGGAAGGCAAAATGTTGCCCTTCCCCTGTGTTTCCAAGGAACAGAAAACACCAAACGAGCGGACATGTACGTCCGTGTGGTAGGGAGACGTGAAAAAGGGGGAAGTGATCAGTATAAAAACAGAAACTAGTCTGTGGGGTGCAAGGATGCAAAATACGGCATGCGTGCAGCAGGCTTACCTCAGCTCCCTGGTTAGTCGGGCGATAGTGACGTCTCGATTTCCGGGTAATGGAAAGAGACGTAGGGCGGAGGAGGCGCTTTAAAGCAAGATGCGGTGGAGGACAGGACCGTCAACCCCAAAATTGCAAACATGCCGGAAGTGGGTGTTCCAAGCGCCGGGGCAAAGTAAGAACGGATGACAGACTATCTTGGTACCAATATTGGATCAGAAACCAAGTCAGAATCGCATTCCAGGCACGGGGGCTAATGCTGATAATGCACATATGGTAGTGAAAGAGAGAAACCCGGAATGTGGAAAAAGTCTGAAATAATGCAGAACGAGATCAGTAGGCAGAAAAGTGGACAGAATAAACCAGTTTCTAAAGAGTAAGAGAGAAAGCCTTTCAATTAAACCTATTTAGAACAACACTTCGTATAATGAATAAAATTGCAAGATTATATCTATACATTCCACACACATTACAAAAGTGATGCATATACAGGTATAGGATTGAAATCAGAATATAACAACTCTAGCAATAAGTGGATCCAGTTAATGGTCGAAAGGTCTTAGGAACCCAGAAAGTATTGAAGTTCATGGTCGATGTTCAGACCGTGTTTAACTGTATGCAGACGCATTATCCAAGTAGCCTCAAGCCGTCTCAATCTAAGATCGCGATTGCCACCCCTGATGTTTGGATCTGTTACGTCTATTCCAAAGAATGTTAGTCTTTTTTGAGGTCCTTGCGTTGCACATGAAGCAACATGCAAAGCCATAGGGTATCTGGCATCTCCATTGTGCATTGCCCTGACATGTTCCATGATTCGTTCTTTCAAGGGCCTTATAGTGCTCCCAACATATTGTTTCTTGCATGTGCATTCAAGAATGTATACAACATATTTTGTGTTGCAGTTGATGTTACGATTAGTGTTGTATTTGTGTTTATTGAATCCGCTTTATTAGGATTAATCACGAAATCTGATCTCGGGTATGGATAGGGATAAGGTTGCATCAGATCTGTTTGAGAATCTAGCAAAAGGAATACCACTGGTCAATGCATCCACAAGTGATAATCCACAGCGCAGAGAAGGACTCAAAGAAAAATTTATCAAATTAGAAAGATTGAAAAAAAACGAAAACTCTAGATGGTGGGACAGTGCCACCCTGAAACAGTATCTAAGGCTCAATAGGGTTCCCAGGGGACTCCGCTCACAAATCTTTCCCACGTTTGATGACCTTGACAATGACCTGCTAGGTAAATGGGAGGAGGCTCTCACTGTGAACTCAAACACACTGATTCACATACTCATTGAAAACGCGGAACGGAAAGTAGCTAAATTACAGCTAGAAATTTCGAACTTAGAGAAAGAAATACATGACTTGGATCTTAAAGAAGCGACTGAGAAGAATTACACCATTTTGAACGAGATTCTCAACAAACACCAAAATGACATTAAAGATAGGAAAACAAGACAACTAAAGAGAGATGAGGCAGATTACAGAGAGGGACGAGTGTTCACATTTGCCAGGAAATACGACCGACTAGTGCAGAATACTTCCAGGGGCGAGAAAACAGCAAGAGTAGAAACAGTCTCCATTTCCTCCAGCTCCTCCTCTCTGAACACCATTCTTACAAGCGACAGCGAATCGGAGAACCAAGGTAATTCTACCCAGAGAGCAACCACATCCAATTTTTTACGAGAGGTACAGACAATAAGACGGAAAACAGAACACAACAAAGACAAGGTACTGTGGACAAAAAACCCGTAGAGGGAAAGAGCTGGAAAAGGAACAGTACAAAAAGAAATTGAGGTCCGGGGACGGGAAGAAACAATAACAGACAAGGAAGAAGTCCAAGTTGTGAATCTCTCCTCCAAACCACTCACGAAAGACATGATCTCCCTTTTGAGCAAAGGCCTCAGCTTCAATCCCCATGAATCAGGGGACCTATGCAGGTCCAAAATAGATCTTTTTAAATTCATTAGGGGACTCAAACTTAAAAAACACTTCACAGACATGCCCTCTGGCAAAAACAATACAGTGAACGTTTACAATGCCAATCTTTTAGATTTTCAGAGTATCAATGATATTAAAGCCACACACCTATTACTATCCATCACTGACACAGATGATCCACTGTGTAGTTTGGAGCATCTCCTACAGGACCTAGACATAGACACCAACTCCACCATCTCCAGTGGCCTCAAGACCAAATCCAAATGGACACCCACACTGCCTGGGGGCAATTCCATCGATGTTTTCTACAACCTGGTGTTAGAGGACATAGATAGATATGAAAAAAGAATTAGTGCAGTGAAACGCAGAACTAAGGACAATTTGACTAGAGGTGAACGATTGGCCCTTAAAACATTGAGCACTGAGCAGGACATCATCATAAGAGAGGCGGACAAGGGGGGCAATGTGATTATTATGAATAGTAAGGATTATCACGATGAGATATTGACTCAATTGCAAGACAGTTCTTGTTACGAACTCCTTAGCAGCAACCCCACAGGCCCTTTGACTTTTCTGATTAACAATAATCTTTCCAATTGGCACACCCAAGGTCTCATTGATGAAGATGAAGCACTATACATGAAAGTTGTGAGACCCACCTTCCCTTGGATGTACACACTTCCCAAGATACACAAACAGGCCACCTTTCCACCAGGGAGACCCATAGTATCGGGTATAGGGGGTCCCACGGAGAAACTAGCACAGTATGTAGACCTATTCCTCAACCCGATGGTCAAGAATTTACCTTCCTTTATTCAAGACACAAAATACATCCTAGGTGTCTTGGCAGATGTTCAATGGCAACCTGACATGATCATGGCCACACTAGACGTGGTATCGCTCTATACCTCCATTAAACCTGACTTAGGTCTTAAAGTAGTTACACAGTTTCTACACAACAGGCCCGCTACACTTTGGCAACACACCAATATGATTGTATCTATGATGGAAATCATACTCAACAACAATTGCTTCATGTACAACCGACAATGGTACAGACAAATCAAGGGTTAGCCATGGGCTCTAGGTTTTCACCATCTTTTGCCAACCTATACATCGGGTCACTTGAATCTGAATGGATATGGGGGAAGAAGGGAGCCCCATGGACAGACTGCATCATATACTGGGGACGGTACATTGATGACTGTCTTCTTCTCTGGTCCGGATCACAAGAGAAACTAGAGACGTTCTGTGAACACCTGAATTCAAATGACATGGACATGAGGTTCACATGTCACTCCAGCCCTACCAGTGTAACCTTCCTGGATGTTGAATTATATGTGAAAGGGAACACACTCCAGAGCAGACTCTACCGTAAGGAGACCTCTTGCAACTCCATCCTACATGCTGAAAGTTCGCATCCTATACACCAGATACAGTCCATTCCTTATGGGGAATTCACTAGAGCTAGGAGGAATTGTAGCGAAGACACAGAATTCGAGAAATGTTTGACCGACATGAAAAACAGATTTGCCAAAAGGGGTTACAAACCACTAAACATAAACAAAGCGGCAAAAAGAATTGGGAAGACTAAAAGGAACATGACTCTTCGAGCCAAGGAGAACATCACATCACTTAAACAACCAGTGAGGCTCATCACGGATTACAACGAGGTGAGCGTGGTAATGAGAAACAGTTTCAATAAACACTGGGAAACCCTACGAGCTGATAAAACACTAGGAGAATTCATAACTACAAGACCCCAGATCACCTTCAGACGTGGCAGAACATTAAGAAACAGACTCAGTCCCACTGTTCCACGTACGACTGCTATCTCTTCCTGGCTCACTCCACACACAAAGGTTTTTTCAAATGTGGCTGCTGTGGAGTCTGCAAATGGGCTCTGAATGGCACCAAGGATTTCACAGGATTCAATAAACACAAATACAACATTAATCGTAACATCAACTGCAACACAAAATATGTTGTATACATTCTTGAATGCACATGCAAGAAACAATATGTTGGGAGCACTATAAGGCCCGTGAAAGAACGAATCATGGAACATGTCAGGGCAATGCACAATGGAGATGCCAGATACCCTATGGCTTTGCATGTTGCTTCATGTGCAACGCAAGGACCTCAAAAAAGACTAACATTCTTTGGAATAGACGTAACAGATCCAAACATCAGGGGTGGCAATCGCGAACTTAAATTGAGACGGCTTGAGGCTACTTGGATAATGCGTCTGCATACAGTAAACACAGTCTGAACATCGACCATGAACTTCAATACTTTCTGGGTTCCTAAGACCTTTCGACCATTAACTGGATCCACTTATTGCTAGAGTTGTTATATTCTGATTTCAATCCTATACCTGTATATGCATCACTTTTGTAATGTGTGTGGAATGTATAGATATAATCTTGCAATTTTATTCATTATACGAAGTGTTGTTCTAAATAGGTTTAATTGAAATAGGCTTTCTCTCTTACTCTTTAGAAACTGGTTTATTCTGTCCACTTTTCTGCCTACTGATCTCGTTCTGCATTATTTCAGACTTTTTCCACATTCCGGGTTTCTGTCTTTCACTACCATATGTGCATTATCAGCTTTAGCCCCCGTGCCTGGAATGCGATTCTGACTTGGTTTCTGATCCAATATTAGTACCAAGATAGTCTGTCATCCGTTCTTACTTTGCCCCGGCGCTTGGAACACCCACTTCCGGCATGTTTGCAATTTTGGGGTTGACGGTCCTGTCCTCCACCGCATCTTGCTTTAAAGCGCCTCCTCCGTCCTACGTCTCTTTCCATTACCCGGAAATCGAGACGTCACTATCGCCCGACTAACCAGGGAGCTGAGGTAAGCCTGCTGCACGCATGCCGTATTTTGCATCCTTGCACCCCACAGACTAGTTTCTGTTTTTATACTGATCACTTCCCCCTTTTTCAGGTCTCCCTACCACACGGACGTACACGTCCGCTCGTTTGGTGTTTTCTGTTCCTTGGAAACACCGGGGAAGGGCAACATTTTGCCTTCCCCTTCTATCCCTTCTTTTGAAGAACCCGTGTCTTTACTACTTTTGCCCGACAGACCAGGGAGCTGAGGTAAGCCCGCTGCTCGCACGCCGTTTGTGCATGCTTGTGCCCCACTAAGTAGTTTTTGGTCTATTCTGATCACTTCCCGTTTTTACAGGTCTCCCTACCACACGGACGTACACGTCCGTTCGTTTGTGTTTTCTGTTGACTTCGGAAACACCGGGGAAGGGCGACATTTTGCCTTCCCATTCTATCCCTTCTTTTGAAGAACCTGTGTCTTTCTTTTGATGAACCCGTGCTATTACCGGGTTGGAAGTATCACCGGTACTGCGGTGAGTTCTAATGCCTGTTCCTCTTTTCACGCACTCCCTTACTGTTAATCTTCTGTTGGCTTGCTTTTCTCCTCTCTAAACGCCTGTTGCACATTTTTCCTTAGACTCACGCATTACAGATTGTCTTTTCCTACAGGTAGATTCTGTACTTTTCTATTCTTTACTCGCTCTTGCCACGACCTCATGAGATTGCTAGACACTTAAGAATATTGATACTGGTACATCAACACGGCATGTTTGGTGTTGTGCTTTTGGTATGCTTACCTCGGTGTATATTTATGTCATCAAGGCCGGCTGTACATATCAATATGGCATTAGTGTTGTTTTTAATCTTGTTTTTGCTCCTATTCTGTGCCTACCGTTTTCTATAATTGAACTATCTTGGCATGCTGTATATATCGTTAACATGTTCGTGAAGTTGTCTTGGAAACACCCACTCACCGTTTGCACTCAACACCACCTTGTGTCTAGTCTAGTGTTGTGTTTCTTATGGTATTTTACCTCCTCCTGAGTTATTAGGAGTATATGTTTTATATGTCACGAGACGCTTCTCATTTGTGTGCAGTGAAGTCACGGTTTATGTACTTTCTGCACCACTCTAATAGGGTATCCACGAGATTATGGGTGCCTTTAGAGTCCTCACCTCACTATTGTTTCCGTTTTCGTACCACCTAAATTTTGTTTTTTTTTGTTTTGGTTTTGTAATATACCTTATGCTTTGTGTCCTTCCCAGCCCTGAAGAGTCACAAGTTAAGTTCTTCGTGACGAAACACGTGTCGGCTGGTTTTCTTTCTGTATTGACCTATAAAACTTGATATAACAAAATCTTCATTAAGATACTCCTGATGTCGACCTTCATAATTTCTGAACAGAAAGTACTTTGAAAAGTGGTTTTTACACTAAAACCAATACCCTAAAACGTGTGCACAGGACTTGGTTCTAAAGAGGTAAAGCAAGCGGGGGAGCGCATTCATCTTAATAGCGTTAATCCTGCCCAGCCAGGAAATGTATGCAGCGCTCCATCTGACCAGGTCAATTTTTAACTGGCGAAGAAGGGGAGGGAAATTGGCCCTGTAGAGATCAGAGATGCGGGGAGTAAGCTTGACACCCAAATATGCAATCTCCTTAGTTGTGCAACTAAAAGGTGACGTGCCTTCTATCCGCCGCCATTCTTCTTTGGAAAGAGACAGATTCAATAAAAAGGATTTGGCCGGATTAATCTTAAACGCTGCCGCCCGCTCAAACAACATGAGTTCCCCTTGGATAGCTGGAAGAGAGATCATTGGTTCTGTGACTGGGAGAAGCACGTCGTCGGCAAAGAGCGATATTTTATGGTCGTCTGTGCCAAAGCATATCCCTCGAATGTCCGGGTTTTCTCTAATTTTATGCACCAGGGGCTCTATACTTAGGGCGAAAAGGAGGGGGGACAACGGACAACCCTGCCTTGTTCCGCGCGCCAAGCTAAAAGGGGAGGAAGCAACACCATTGACCAGTACCCGAGATCTAGGAGAGTGATAAATGGCGCGAACCATCCCTATAAAGGCCTCAGAAAACCCAAAGCGCTGAAGCACCCTAAACAAAAAGGTCCATTCCATGAGGTCAAATGCTTTCTCCGCGTCTAGCGAGAGAAGAGCCGCTGGGATGTCCTTCTTGAGGGTCTTTTCGATTAGATGTATGATGCGCCGCAAATTGTCGTGAGTCTGCCGTCCCTTAATAAAACCGGATTGGTCTGGGTCAATAAGGCCGGGGAGCACAGATTCGAGGTGTGTGGCCACAATGCAATGGGTTAGTTGAGAGATTCAACAAAACCCTCAAGGGCATGATCAAAGGTCTCCCTGAAAAGCTTAGGCGCAGATGGGACATCCTTTTGCCCTTCCTTCTCTTTGCCTACAGAGAGGTTCCTCAGAAGGGGGTTGGTTACAGCCCTTTTGAACTTCTGTTTGGACATCCAGTTAGGGGTCCCTTATGTTTGGTTAAGGAGGGATGGGAGTTATCTCTCAAACCACCTAAACAGGACATAGTGGACTATGTACTTGGTCTCCGCTCCCGGATGGCTGAGTACATGAAGAAGGCATCCAAAAACCTTGAGGCCAGCCAGGAATTGCAAAAGGCCTGGCATGACCAAAAGGCTGTTTTGACTGTATACCAGCCAAGACAGAAGGTATGGGTGTTGGAGCCTGTGGCCCCAGCAGCTCTCCAAGACAAGTGGAGTGGGCCCCATACCATTCTTGAGCAAAAGGGAGAGGTTACCTACCTGGTGGACCTTGGAACTCCCAGGAGCCCCCACAGGTGCTCCATGTGAACAGGCTCAAGCCATATGTGGACAGGGCAGACATGGGCTTGCTCATGGCTACTGATGAGGGACAGGAGGAAGAGAGTGATCCACTCCCTGATCTCCTCTCACAGAACCCTGATGATGGTTCAGTTGATGGTGTAGCCTTGGCAGGCAGACTCTCTGAGCAGCAACAGACTGAATGTAGGAAAGTCCTCAATCAGTACAGACATATGTTTTCACTGACTCCAAGTCAGACTACCTGGCGTACACATGAGGTAGACACAGGTGACAGTCTGCCTGTTAAAAATAAGATTTACAGGCAACCTGATCATGTCAGGGACTGTATCAGGACTGAAGTCCAGAAGATGTTGTAACTGGGAGTGATTGAGCCGTCAGATAGCCCTTGGTCTAGTCCAGTAGTCTTAGTACCAAAACCTCACACCCAGGGTGGTAAGAGAGAGATGAGGTTCTGTGTTGACTACAGGGGACTCAATGCAGTCACTAGGACTGATGCTCATCCAATTCCAAGGGCAGATGAACTAAATGATTCCTTGGCCTCAGCCAAGTTCTTAAGTACATTTGACCACACAGCTGGTTACTGGCAAATCAGATTAGCTGAGGATGCTAAACCAAAAACAGCATTTTCAACCCCGAGTGTGCACTACTAATTTGTGGTGATGCCTTTTGGCTTGAAGAATGCACCTGCCACATTTCAAAGGCTAGTGAATAAAGTTCTCACAGGTCTGGAAGCCTATTGTGCAGCTTATCTAGATGATATTGCTGTCTTTAGCTCCATCTGGGAGGATCACCTGGTCCACCTGAGAAATGTTCTGGAGGCCCTGCAAAAGGCAGGCCTCACTATCAAGGCCACCAAGTGCCAGATAGGGCAGAGTAAGGTTGTATACCTGGGCCACCTTGTGGGTGGAGGCCAGGTTCAACCATTGCAGAGCAAAATTCAAACCATCATGGATTGGGTTGCTCCAACTACCCAGACTCAGGTCAGAGCTTTCTTGGGCCTGACTGGGTACTACAGGAGGTTTGTCAAAGGATATGGCTCCATAGTGACCCCTCTGAATGACTTAACTTCCAAAAGAATGCCTAAGAAAGTTCAGTGGACAGTTAGCCGTCAAAAGGCATTTGATGACCAGAGGCAGGCCATGTGCACTGCTCCCATTCCGCAAAGTCCTGCCTATTCCAAACAATTCATTGTTCAAACTGATGCATCTGAGTTAGGGGTAGGGGCTGTGTTATCACAACTGAATGAAGAGTGTCAGGATCAGCCTGTAGCTTTTATAAGCAGAAGGCTGACCCCCAGAGAGAAACGTTGGTCAGCTACTGAGAGGGAAGCCTTTGCTGTGGTTTGGGCTCTGAAGAAGCTGAGGCCATACTTGTTTGGCACTCACTTAATTGTTCAGACAGACCATAAGCCCCTCTTATGGCTAAAACAGATGAAGGGTGAAAACCCCAAACTTTTGAGGTGGTCCATTTCCCTACAGGGGATGGACTATACAGTGGAACATAGACCTGGGAGTAACCATGCCAATGCAGATGGACTCTCCAGATATTTCCACTTAGAACATGAAGACTCAACTGGTCAAGGTTAGTTTAATGTCCTTGCATTTGGGGGGGGTTGTGTAGGAAAGTAGTATCTGCTTCTTATGGTTACCCCCACTTTTTGCTGATGTCACACTGTTTTTGGACTAGTCTGACTGGGCTCCTGCTATCCAGGACCCCAGTCTATTTGCTCTCCCTTAAATTGCTATGTATGTACTTTAGGTACACTCCAGATTGGGTACTGGGGTACCCTTATCAGTCCCTAGTATATGGTACACCATGTACCCAGGGCATAGGTACCCCAGAGGCCTACCATGGGCTGAAGCATGTATTATGCCACCCCTGAGAGGCCATACAAATTGACACGACAAGCCTGCTACAGCACACTGTGTAAGCTGGTGCTTGCACCACTTACTTAAGATATAGGTTCACTATATCCATCTAAATCACTACACTTAAAAACCTATCAGTCACCCCTATGGCAGGCCTTATCAATCCTGAAGGCAGGGTGCTGGGTTTTACGTGAGAGGGTGCCCCTGCATGAGCAGAGCCCCTCTGCAGCCTTCGGAGACAATTCTCCGGGGTTGTCTGTAATGCAGCCAGACATATAGGTCTAAGTGGGAAACGGCCACTACAACGCGGCCGTTTCCACGCATAACCATAACCACGCATGCATTACAACGCATGCGTGGTTACAACGAATAGCCTTTACCACGCATACCTTTACTACGAAATACGTAGTAAAGGCATGTGTGCTAAAGTTAAAAGAAAAAAAAAAGGGGGGTTTGGGAGGGTCTCCCCCGTCCCAAATTTTTTTTAATAAGCGTGGGATTAAAAAAGGGGGCTTGGGGGGGCACCCCCCAAAATAAAATTTTAAAAAAACGCACCTGTTTCCGTCGTTTAAAGAAAAAGATGTGGAGGCATTCGGCGTCGTTAGAGGAAACAGAAGGACACTTCCGCTTCCACTTAACGACGTGCAACGTCACCTCAGAAGATCAAGGAGAGGAGAGGTAAGGGGGAATGAGGGGGTGGTGTCACGCAGGGGTAAATTTAAAGGGTACATTTTTAGGGTGATATCCTTTGACATGAAAATGCCATTAACATGCATATTTTAACAACGAAAATCGTTGTAAAAGTATGCGTGTAAAAGGCATTTTCGTGGTAAAGGATATGCGTGGTGATGGCATTCGCGTTGTAACGCATGCGTGGTAAAGGCATGCGTTACAACGAAATGCGTTGTAAAGTCATACAACCACCTAAGTGCATTATAACCTCGCGGTATATGCTAACTTTAAAACGGCTGCTTAGAAACATGTTGTGTTTGGTGTCAAACACCTTGGAATCATACCTCCACACCAGTAACTGGTGTGGGAGGTATGAGCCCACCCTTGTAAAGGGACATATGTGGGTCACCGGTCTACCCGGTAACAGCTTTCTCGACCTGGGCAGCACAAAATGGACGCTGCCAGCCACAGACACGATTCTGCTCTCCTGCTGCTGAGCCAAGCTCGAGCAGAGGAAGGCATGACAATAGGCATCCTGTCACAGGGAGGTGTGACCACCTCCCAGACAGGGTTCGGTGTATTGGGGCTGGGTGGGTGCACTCTGAGAGTGCCAGAAAGTTTGTACTGGTGGCACAATTTGGTGTCCCTGTGCATAGTCCAGCTCAAACCAGTTCTGGGAGCCATTGGCTCCTGCTCTGGCGTGAAACTGGACAAAGGACATGGGTGTAGCCACCCCTCTGTCCTGCCCCTCCTCTAGGAGGGTCCACAGAATCTTTCCAACCCCTTCCCATGGGTATAAAGTGGGTTACCTGACTACAGGACTTTAGATTTTACCTGGACAAGATTCTGCTAAGAAGAAACCAAGTACTTCGACTGCCTGCACGACGCTGGATGACTGAAGAATCTCCCTTGGAGTAAAGGAGTTACTCCCCTGCAAAAGCAGGCACCAAAGACGCATCTGACCGGTTTGCTTCTCCCGAGCTCCTGAGGACTCTGAAGATTTCAGCAACACAGGAGGTGGGTTCCCAAAGGTCCCTGAGATCGATCTGCCCTCTCAGCGATTCTGAGACCAGTATCCCTCGTGGGGACTGTGCAACCCGAACCCCTGTGCACCGCGTACATTTGCAGTTACATATGCTTAGTGATGACCCGAGCTTGTGCATTGGACTCCATGTAGTCCTGACCCCGAGCAGTATTTTCACTGAAGATTTCCGGCCTCCACTCCACGTGTGTCCTGTGGGCTGGTACTTTGCAAACTTGCTTGAGGTCTCCTCGCGATCCCTGGTCCGTTGGCCTGTGGGTCCTGGCGAGGGTCACCTTGTTTGTTCTTGAGCTTTCCTGGTTGTTCCAGACGTGCCCTGACTCTCCATTGCTTAGAGAGTCCCCTGGACATTGCTGGTCTACACCGTAACCTGTTTCCTCTGAACACGTGGGTTGCATTTGCCAAGGCTTGTTGGTGCTCCAGCCGGACACTGACCCCTCAGCACTCGACATCCTTTGTGGGACAGCTCACCTCCGGAACTTGGTTGTCCTCGACGTCTCCTGGTCCCTGTGGCTGCAGAGTCAAGCAACCCCTCTTCACACCCGAAGCATGCGACATCGGTGGGCATTCGACTACTGAGCCCCTGGTCACCTGAAGTGACCCAGACTCTGTCCCCTCTGCTTTCAGGTTCCTCTCATTCCGAATCCAGGCTTGGATTCCACCGGACACTATTCGCCCTCCTGGCAGCAGGACTTCTTTGCATTCCTCCATTGAAAACGACGAAGGTTTCTGACACCACTTGACCCCTATGCACCCGGCTCCTCTGGGTTAGGTAACACGGGTACTTCGGTACTCACTGGTGGGTTGGCCTTAGAACTTCCTATGTTCCAAAGGGTTTGTTCGAAGTCCTCGTAGAAGTGTCCTTAACTTGTAATTTTGCAACTGCGACTTTCCCATTGAGTTGCACGGAACACGCGGTCGTGTTCCCACACTGCACCCGTCCTCCGTGGGCTCCCTGTGTCCCTCCTCTGGGTGGTTCCTTGGGGTCCCAGCGATTCTACATGCTCTAGGCACTGTGTCTAGTTAAGTTGTGATTGTTATACCATTTTTTTAGTATATGGTTCGATCTCCCCCTGGAGCCCGCTGTGTATTTTGCTACTTACGAATGATCTATTGATTCAGTATTGTGTGCTTTGTGCCCTAGTCTTGTGTAGAGATGAGTAGAGAGTGTTATATTAATAAATACATATTTTTATATAACTACTGTGTGGTTCTCCTTTCATTTAGTCATTCAGGAGGTGATGTTCTGGTAAAACAAGCTGCTTTACATTCCTTCAAGATTAAGCCTAAAGGTTGCTCTCCATAGCTACCACTAGTATAGCTTTCAATAAGGTTATCTTTGACCAGTTGTGTGGACTGGTACAAGGTGCCCACTTTAATTAGTGGACAGCATATACCAGGCCACCTTCTCACACCCAGGACAAGGAAGTTAACTCCAATGGTCAGTTGACTGATATCTGGTTAAGCTACAGGGACACAAGCTGCTAGAATCTCTTCTTCCTGAAGGGCCCAGCTGACCAGGTCCAACTGCACTTGTCCTGGACCATGCTAGTGGATTCTGCTGCAGTGAGTCTTGACCCCCCCCCCACAGGTGCTTTTCCTGAGGTCTTGAGAACCTTAGCTGCGTAAATGTATACTTCTGAAATCTTTAAAAACTTGGGATTTAGAAGGTGTTTTTGGCTCCAAAGACCTCTGAAGGACCGGAACAAACCTGCCAAGTAAATCCAACAAAGGTTGCCTCTGGGCCAAAGATTCTTGTTACTTCCACTATGAGTTACTCTGCAGCAGGAAATGCATTTCAGTGGGGCATCATGGAGAGGGTATCCGGCCTTATGAGCCCTGTTTGGCTACAGCTTGCAGCCTTTCAAGCTGGAGGAATCTGAGTCCCAAAAAACGTGACTGAGTCCGGGCATAGATTTCTTCCCTGGATGCAGGTGCCAAAAGTATATGGCCAGCAAGGACATTTCCCTGGGCACAAATATTTAATTTCTCCTGCTCTGAACTTTCCCCCCAACATTTAAAAGTGTCACTGGGAGTTTGTCTGACAGCTATCTGGCCTCATGGAGCCCTTCTCAGCCACATACTGCTACCTTGCCCTGCTGAGAACTTTTGACTTCCATTTCAGAGGCTCAGGGCATCATTATGATGCCGATTGGACTGGCAAGGTAGCGGAAGCAGGATCGCCTGTCTAGAAGCCGGCGGTCCCGCTGCCCTGATTACAATGCGATCGCCTTCAGGGCGGTTACAATGTGTATATATTTTATTGCGGTGTGTGCTGCGGGCTGCAGCACATGCCCCCAATAGAAATATCCCTGCACTGTGTCGCAGACACCATGCGGTGCCTAAAACTTGGTGCAGGGATACTTAGGGGGCACCATGGGTGACCCCAAGACCCCATAGCGGAGGGCCAGGGGAGCAGGAGGCCCTGCTAGGGGCCCCCAAAGTTACTTTCCACCTGCCTTTTCATGACGGGTGAATCGCCATGAAAGGGCAGGAGGAAAGGAACATTGTAATCCCCACGCCCTTATTGTAGGGATTACTGACCCTCCGACGGGCTCCTTAAGCCCTTCAGAAGCGCCGCAGACAGTCCCTCTGCCCGATACCTCCGCTCACCGCATCGTAATGCTGCGGTCGGACCACAGGGGCAGATGTTGGTGGGTCCGACACCGACGAGCCGTCGGTGTCAGACCCATCGACATCGTAATCAGGCCCTAAGTCAGAAGGTAAAACTTCCAGCTGGGCCAAACATGGTTTCTGCATCTGACCCGTGCTCCATCGAGGTCAGCCTTAAATCGTTCCTAGGTCCTGATAAACCGCACCCAGAAGATCGTGGTTTTTGCTTAATGCTTTTTGCCGCTAATTTTATTTAAAACTTTAAAAAATAATTCTCTGGTTTTTCCTGTGGATGTTCGTCATTTTAGTGTCATTTTGTTCATTAAATTATTCTCTCTGTTTTATACATTTGAGTGGGATTTTTATTGTGGTGTGTTTTTGACTTTTTACTTTTTTGGTGTACTTCGAAATGCTTTATACATGTTACAAAGCTGAGCTTATCTGCTTTGCGCCATAGCTCCTAGGGTTTGAGCTCAGGTTGAAGTTACTGAAACCTCTACTGGACCTAACAAGAACAGTGACATTATTACTTGTGGAGGTCTAACTAACAATCCAACTAATAATCCCCTTTCTCACACTCAATGATAGGGGCTTATAGCCAGGCCTTTTCATACATTGTTCTACTGCAGCATCATTCACATTTTGCTCCCACCCACCACAGCATACACCAAGGGGCAGGGGTTCCACCCACTTCAGCCACTGAATCCCTTCAATTTAAGCGATGGCAATTTGCTTTTGCAAATTTTCCACATCCACCCAACAAATAGTTCCCTTTTTTCATTTTCTCTTTTCACAAGCTTATTTAAATTCCTTATTTTTTAGTTTTTAATTTTTTTATACCACTCATCTGTGCAAGCAACTCTCGGTGGTTCACTGTTTTCTTGATACTTTGACCGCCCTGAGCATCTCCTTTCAATGGCTCTTGGCAGTCCCAGCAGCGTCCTTTCTCGCCCGGTTCCTTTGCATGATTAACTCCCCTTCTCTGACCCAGTCTCCACCTCTCATGGGCCACAGCAGTCATGACAATATTATGTCCTCTTTCTTCAGTATAAACAATATGTCAGTTTAGGAGCAGTTTTATCGAATTATTTTGTCAAGGGCACAACTGTTACCACAGATACTGTTACCACAGCTCCAAAACACTGACTGCCTGTGTATGTGAATAAATGTGAATGGTCATTTATGTTTTTGCATGCAGGCAAGCACATTTTACTTGTCATATGATTTAGGTGACGTTTCAGTAACCAGCTCCATTCTAAGATGGGAAACGCTCTCTGCTTTCATCTTTTCCTGACATCCGCTTTCTACTGAGTAGTGTTATTGTTGAAACATCAGTTGTTGGTCGTCTGTGGCTCCCATTCCTCCACCCTGTCAAAGCGATCCCTCCCCCTATCCCCTTCGGCCATCAAACACAAATGAAACAGCCTGCCTCGTGATGGATGCTCTTGTGCATGTGAGCACTTAACTTATATGATGTCCTAGTCACAAGATTAGCAGTATGTTAGCAAACTCTATAATGTGGAAATTGGGAATCTAGTGCATTTTTCCTTGCTCAATATTGTTGTTTTGTGTGTATTTTATTTGACCAAGCCTGCGTTCGTTGGGTTGTTTCTGTTGACTGTTTCATTCTGTGCTGGTAGTGTCCTTTTAAATAGTACCCATTTGTATGTGTACTTAAAGACAAAAGGAAGAGCTGAATTTGCTAATAGTTTTGGAATTCTCGTATTTTCTATGTAGAAACACGTCTGCTTTCTTGAATTGACCTCTTGAATTGTCTCATTGTTTGGCGCAGCACAAGTCAGACCAGCTCTCTAGACCAGCGAGTGACAGAGACTCAAGCAGTATGTAGACATGTGTGCAGTATTTGCTATGAGCGTTGTGATAAAATAAACAAATGCTGGATTTTACAGAAGTTGTTTTGAAACGTTCAGATATGTGTGGACACATCATGGTGTCAGTATTTGTTCTTTTATTCTCAGTCACTGCTGTCTGAAATAACTGACTATCAGCAGTGAGTAAGACTGTAGCTGTTGCCAAGTGTTTCGAAGAGAATTTATACTGCAGAACGTATACATCCGTATAGAGAAACTTTCTCCACATACTTTGAACATTTTAAATCAGTTTATTCATATCAAAGCAATTATTGTTATAAATAGAAAATGTACTGTCAAATGCTAGAGTAAATAAATATCCGGTTTAACTTTATTCTTGCTTTAGTTTTTGCTTTTCAAGATGAACACCCATGCATGAGGATGTGCGCACACGTCAGCCATATGAGATTTTTTTATTTATTTTTATAAAACCTGCGAATGCTTTGGGAGCCATGCCTGTTAAAAAAAATTACCCACTGGCTGCCCGTCCATGAGCACACATGTACTCACGTCCGGCCATCGTTAGATCTTTTGTAATATGTTTTACAAAAACATTTCCAAAGGAAATACACGTTCCCAAAGCCAAAACGTCTGCAGATGCTAGAGACCTATTGGCTTTGCTAATGTTTGTTTTTATTGTTGCCGGTTCCGCTGTGACATCAAACAACGTGGTCATGCAGATGGCCCCTAGTCTTCTCAGGATGCTAACAAACACCTTTTGTGAGGCCATAGTGCGTGCTCATAACCCCCCTTTTGTAATAACTGACACAATACGCTGTGCAGAGCTCAAATTCCTCTTTAGCACAAGATGCAACCGCATGACACCGCCGGGGTCTCGTGACCTGAGCAAACCTTTCTAATTAAAGTTAAGGCCGAGCGGCTCATCGATTTTTCCGTCTGGGGTCCAGGATAAAAACAGTGAGCAAATGTAGAAATTTACTCCCAAGAGAAAGTGTCAAATGAGGAAGAACTTCGAAATCGTTTTCCTCATATAGGACACTGTTGATTACCTTAATTAGAAAGTGCTCAGGCCTGGCTCAGGTGACATATAGTATTAGTGGAAGTTCTCACGTTGAGAGCAGTGCTTTAACAAGGGACACTGCCTCCAACTTTAGATGAAACGCTGATTGTGACTAATTTATTTACTTGTCTACCTATTTATTTATTTGTATATTTATTTATTTTATAGTTTTTGGGTTCAGAAAATTGCAGAGGCGCTGGGATAATTTTCAGAGTGGGGATGCTGCCATCAATGTTGCATCACTGAAGTCGTAGGCAAACATCACACAAAGAACAAGTGTAGCAAATGAGCCATGCCTATTCCGCCAGAAAGTGGTAAGGGTTTGATATGTAGCTGGTGATGTATTTTGGAGCACAGTGTAGCAAATCCAGTGTGAAAGCATGGGTTGGCAGCGCACTGTCATTTACAGACAGCACATTTTCCATTTTAAATCGCCCCACAATTTGTACAGACATGCGCTTTTACTGATAAAACTATATAGAGCACAAACAATACATAAAGTGTGGGATTTCAAGGAATATTTATCATTTGTGCATCATCAATTAAATAGACATCTTACAACCTTTTCTTTTACAGCTCCCCGTACCCATCAAGACTGTCACATAGTTCAAATAGTTTACTGTACAAAATCCTCTAACTTTATAGTCAGAGAAACTAAAAGTAAATGCCAATCACCACACTGACAGCCCTCGACATTTTGAATAGGTGCAGCACCAAGGCTATGATTGCACAGTCCCTGCTGCGCGCTTTCAAATCCTTACCTGCACCAGATCCTGGACTGCACCAAATAACAATAATCTACTAGGTAATGGCTAGTTTTCAATATGTGAAACACTTAAGACTTTCAGGATGCGGATGTGAAATATTACTTAAGTGAGAATGATGTCAGAACTTGCACACTCACTAATCTATTCAGTGAGTTAAACAGACCGGTCCAGAGGTCTGTCTCTAAAATTGCCTTAGCTGTACATGTTCTGTGCCTGGTGAAAGTCTGTACTCGTTTGCACTGCTGGATCTGTTTTGGGAGTGGAAAAATGCACTTGCTTCCCTCTGTCAGCGAGGGAAGCTTGCTTTGTTGCTACTGTCATTCACCAATTCTGTGAAGAAGGAAAACTTGCACTGCTCGGAGGGCAGAAAATGAGGTGTTGTCCAAAATGTGCCATTGAGAAGGCAGATGATGTTCATGTACTCTGGCAGTGTCCAGAAATCCAACTCTTATGGCAAGAAGTGGGTACGATTTTAACAGAAGTAAAGAAAAGAGATATAGAAGTAAGCCTGACTGATTATTTTTTGGGATTCTAGAGGATGAAGCGTTAAAGAGGAAATTGGTAAAATCTCAATCCCAGTTACTTCTTATTCTGACAATTGCATACAGATAAATTTGTATTAAATGGATATCTAGCACTGCACCTACCTGCACGGAATGCAGTGGCGGGCCGTGCAGGAAAGCGCGGTGGGCGGTGTGGCAGGGCGGGGGTGGTGGGGGTTAATGTGACAAATGACATAATATGTACGATAAAATAAATAAATAAATAAAACCACTTACCTTGCGTTTTCCGCATTGCCAAGTCGGGGATGAGGCAAGCGCAAGGTAATGGTTTTATTTATTTATTTATTTTACCTTATCAATTCCGTTGTTTGTCACTTTCACCCCCCACCACTCCAGCCCAACCCTGTTCCAACACCCCACCGTGCTTACCTGCACGGGCCGCCACTGAAAATGGGTTAACTCAGCAAAGCGCATTGGCAGGATGGATTGTATAAATGGTTCAGTAAAGAGGGCTACGATGTGGGAACCCTTCTGTTTCCTTTTGTCAAGTTAACACTGAAATTGTGAAGGGACAAAATACCACAAGGCCAGTTAATGAGTTTTTAATAGTCCAAGGATTAAAGACAAACCTCAACATTGGAAGGGTTGAGTGTTGGCTCCCGCAAACCTTCCATTAATTGTTTGAAGGAGGCTGGATTTAGGAGGTCATAACCCTTAATGGCTGTGGGCTACATTTGGAGTTTGGAATGTACCTACCGTTCATTGTCGCAAAAGAGGACTAAAAAATAAAAAAACTTGCACTGCTGTTGCCTGATTTTTGCATTTGTCTTAAAGGGGAAAATGTGCACTTCTGTCGCCCTGCCTATATCTACCACAGCATACATGGGGCAGGGGTTCCGTCCACTTCAGCCATTGGGCCCCTTCAATTTGAGCAAAGGCATTTTGCTTTTGTATATTTTCCACATCCACCTAAATAATAGTTCCCTTTTTTATTTTCTCTTTTCACAAGCTCATTTAGATTCCTCATTTTTCAGTTTTTAACTTTTTTATACCACTCGATAGGAAAGGAGGAGAGGCAGAGAAGGAAACTGGCCCTGGGAAAGAGGCTCTGCACCTGCTTTGAATCAGCATTGTACCAGCATTTTGCCTGCTCCCAGGCAAGGCGCTGAGGACTTGCTGGCCTCTGATTAGCCCCAACTCCCTCCTGACCTCCCCAGGCCAGACACAAGACAGGCAGCAAGCTGCAAGATAGGGGTACACACTCCCCCCTGCTTAATTCACCGCTCAACCCACTGCTCCAAATAGGGTGGTTGAGCAAGAGAAGAGCAAGAGAAAAGTGGAAACTCACCTCAGCTCCCCCAGGATCCCAGGCCCCTCGACCTGCACAGAAGGGGCAGGTGGAGGGGGTGACTTACAGGAGGACTTCCTGGCAGCACACAATTGGGACCCAATTCGACTGAGCCAGGGGGCATGGACCACAGCTCCCAGGCTCCTCTGCTGCTTCCTCTTTTTCCTGCATCACCACTTGGCGCCCTGAGGCGCATAAAGGCCCCGCTGTGTGGGACGCATGCAGGACGCGCACTGGCGAAGTTCAGGCCCAGGGCGGGTCTGTCCTTGCCTGTCATTGCTTGGAAGAGGCCGGGCTGGGCCACCTCTCTTACATCTGCCCCAGGAGGACCAGCTCTAAGAGATATGGGGATGGACCAGGATTCATAAGGTACAGCGTTCTGCTCTGTGTTTTTACCTGCCATATCAAGCAAAGGGGACACCAAGTAACTAGGATCTTGTTTGGCCCCAGTACTATTGGTGGTGTTACTATGGGTTGCATGTCCGTAGTCTAGCATTGTTTAGATCTAGTGGCCATTTCTAACTTTAGATACTTTGTAATAATGGGGAAACGGACAAGCCACTCCAATCAGCAAGCTTTGCCTCAGAAGCTGGTCTCTTCAGTGCCTCCAACCTCAATCGACAAGATGTTACAGAGGGCCATTGGTGTAGTGGCAATGGAAATTGAACTGACCGAAAGGCGGCTGTCCCTAACCCCTGACCTTCATTTTTCCGTGTCTGGTATGGTCTCCCCTCAAACTACCTTTGCCCCAGAAATCAATCCTCATACACCACAGTCTGCTGACAGTACAAAGGCGTGAGAACTACCAAAAGTCCATTCGCGCAAAGGGGTCACCGACACTGGCCCTGCCAAAAAAGGGAAGCCTAAACAAACAAACAGAGCGGGGGCAAAGAGAAAGAAACTCAATGATGGGACGCCCGACATCAGAGGGAATTTGGATAACCTGGATACGAATAGGGGCAACATAGACAGCGCATGAGTGTCTTTGGACTACCCAGTATGGGTAACTAACCTGGTGGTGGACTTACAGGTTAAATTTTGATCCATTGTAAAAGATGAGCTTAGTTCCTTAGTAGCACGGGTAGATAAACTGGCAAAATTGTTTGAATCTTTTGTTGGAAGGCCAGCCCCAACCACAGGGAAAGGAATCGATGCTAGTTGCCAGGCTGATATTGATAACCTTACACTTGGAACTAGGTCTGAACTTCCATATGTCCAAAACTCTATTTCCATCTCTGACCTTAACAGGGCTAAACATGAGTCCAGGAGCGGAGATACAGTACATCTTAGCATGGCAACTAAGCAAGACTATGTGAACCAGCAGTGGCCTAGGCACAGATGGGAGGGGGGCCGAAATGAGCCCAGCACAGAGGCCAGGGAAGAGAGTGGTGATTTGCCTTCCATTAACTTACCCACGCCTCATCCCCGTACGTCATTGTTCTAGTAGGTGTACCTGAGCTCAAACAAGGGCAGAGGGAAACGCATCTTGAACTGAAGAATAAATGCATGTTTTGGCTGGCCCGGTGGAAACAATTCTCCTATGAGGACTCTGGTGAGATTCTTATGACACGTAGGGTTAGGTGGGTGGGAAATAGACCGAAAGACGTGCATGGGGATTGCATATTGATCAATTTTAAAAACCCAATGACTGTCCAAAGCCTTTTATGTTTAAACGGTTATAGTCAAGATGCAGGAATAAGGTCCCTGCAGCTAGGATACTTTTACACTTCATATCAAGCACCAGTAACCAGTGCGCACAAGAACCATGGACAGGTGCTGTGGAAGCAGAACCACCATCATACAAGACAGTGGCATCAACCCCCGAGACCCTTACCCACAGCAAATAGATTTGGGGTCCTAGAAGAGGTTGATTGACTCATTGCAATGCAGCACCCAGAACAGTCAAACAAAGGCCAGGAGGAAACCAGGGAGACGGCCAATTTTAATAGGGAGTATTATTACCCTAGCACCACATCTGGGTTCGGGGTGGGTGGAATGAAGGAGTCTCCTGACACGACTCAACCAGCTGGGATAACTGGGCAGGCTGTGCAGGGCAAACCGTTGAGGGGCTGTCGCTCAATTATGCTCTCACAAGTCCAAAGCCCTAGCAATTTCATCAGGCCCCAACCCTCCAGTGCCCGTAGCTGACAGTAGCAAGGTCCCTTTTAGAACTCTGGCGATCAGACTAAGCGACCAACAGAGAGAAACCACGCCACTGTTAATCTTCGGTTACCCATGCCAGCTAAACACACAGATCCAACAAAGCTGAGGGTCTTATCATGGAATGTTGCGGGCCTCAGAAACAAACTGGACAATCCTGGCTGGGGGGCTTCTGTGGACCAACACAACATCTGCATGTTCCAGGAGACCTGGGATAGGGAGGTCACACAGCGGTTGGGCTTTGTGACTTTTAGAATAGCCGTAACCACCAGGGCAAGGGTAGGCCATTGGGTGGTCTTTGCATATGGGTTGGGTCCCAATTGGGCTATTTAGCTGGAGTTTTTTTCAAATGACGTCCAGTGCATTCTGCTGACATTTACACCTAAGATCAGAATTGCTCTGGTTAATGTCTACTCCAGGCCTATAAGCAACAGCCATGAATCACCGACCTTTGACCAACTGGCTGCTTCCATATCTATCATCCCCAACAATCATTGGATGGTTATTGGTGGCAACTTTAACTGCCAGTTTGAGCCCCTGAAGGGTTTCAACTGAGGAATTCCCAGTGTAGAAGACCTACACTGGGTAATTCCAGAGGCAAAGATCCTGCCAACAAGGGCCTGGACACCGTTGGTGCACCAGATTAAATCCTTCACCTTAAATCACTCCCTAAGAGCATGCAATGGCCAAACCAAATCAGACACACCAGGGAAGCATACATTTAATCGTCCAGGACACTCTTCTATTATAGACTACATCCTGGTAGATATCAGCATGTGGCAACGGGTGGTGGACTTTGCTGTTTTGACCCGACACAACAGTGATCATAACGCCCTGGTCGTGGAGGTGGAACTGCCTATAAGTGAGGAAGTCTCTGGTTTAAATATACCGCCAGATGACAGATTAACTCTGACCAACAATAGAAGAAGAGTCCGGTGGTCAGCCATACAGCAACCCTGTGATAGGATGGCTTCCCTATATGAATCAGTCATCCCGTGTCTAGTGGCTGTGGAACAGTCCATTTCTAGTGATGGTACATTCATCTCCCTTACGTGAGTTGCAGAGACCCATGAGGTAGTGACATCTACTCTGGCCGATATATTTTTTACTCCGTCACACTCAAGTGGGTGCAAAAATGGCAAACACCCCTGGTTTAAGGATAGTTGTCGGATGGCCAAGTTAGCCCTGATAAAGGCAATCAAAACTCAAGATTGACCCCTAATCAGAGACGAGAAAAGAGGGCACTATAAAGAGCCAGCATCACCGAAGCTAAAAAACTGTGGGAGCTGGTCAAGTGGGATTCTCTGAAACAGGCCCTCTCCACTCATGACATGAAGGCTTTCTGGTGCATAGTCAATACTGGTAGCAGTAAAGGGAAGCAGGCCTTTGAACCAAACATTTCAGCGATGTCTGGAAACAACATTTTGAGGCCCTTTACATAAGGTTGGAGGATGAGGGCACTAGCACAGCTAATGACATTTCTCCACCGGAGGACATTTGCTCCGAGACCCCTCAGATAACTCTCACAGAAATAGCTAGTGCCTTAAGTAAAATTGCCCCTTCCAAAGCTCCAGGACTTGTCAAGATCCCAGGGGACCTCTTCCGCTCTGAGCCAACTATTTAGGGCTCCGATTTGTGGATCTTGTTTAATACTATACTGCAGGGAATGGCAATCCTAGTAACGTGGGCTGGCGCAGAAGTTCTGATGGTTCATAAAAGGGTTCACCACTTCTTCCCTCCAATTACAGACCCATAGGTTTAATTGATGGTAGCCAGAAAATCTTTGCCCGGGTATTGTTGGTTCGTCTTCGGACCTGGAAGGATGAATTTAAAATATTGAGCCCATTTAAAGCTGACTTTAGGAAAAACACGTCCAGCAGAGACCAAATATTTAAGCTCCAACTCTTGTAGTGGAAAACGGTGACTATAGAGGGTGGCAGCCTCTATCTGATCTTCGTGGACCTAAAATCTGCATTCGATCTGGTACCAAGAGATAAACTGTGGGTTGTCCTAAGTGATCTGGGGGTGCCGTCCTATCTTTGTTTTATGCTCAGGAATTTGCACGAAGGCAATTACGCCCAAATCAGGTTCGGCAAACATGGTGAACTTACCACACCAATAGCTATAGATAGAGGGTTAAGACAGGGTTGTGTGCTTGTGCCCACCCTTTTTTGCCTATTCATAAATGCACTCGTAGACACACTGAATGCGGGGAAGGACAATGATGCACCCAAGATAGCGAACAGCAAAGTACCGGCAATGATGTTTGCCGATGACACTCTATTGCTCTCAAAGTCACCGATGGGAATTCAGGGAATACTTGACAACTTCAAGGCCTTCTGTGACAGTAGGGATCTCAGGATTAACTGTCAAAAGACCAAATATATGGTCTTTAACCCAACCAGCTCTACTCACCCTAGTCTCAGCCTGCACGGCATTCCAAGGGAGAGAGTGTCTGTATTTGAGTACCTTGGGGTCACTTTAACTGGAAAAAATGGAGTGGGGGACCCAAATCAACAAAACAAGTCTGAAGTTAGCGCAGAACACAGGAGGGTTGATCAAGCTATTCAGGAACTCTTTCCATTAACCTATTGGACCACTCTTGGAAATCTACAAAGTGCAAACAAGGGGTTCTACAATGTATGGGGATGAACTTTGGGGGTATAGTTCTCTGAGAAACATGACTAAGTCCGAGAACACTTTTGTCAGGCAGTTAGTTGGTCTCCCCCTCAGTTCTCCCCTTACACCGCTTCGTCTGGACTTGGGGGTAAGACCAATTGCCGACAAAATTGCTCTTAGACCCCAAATTTTTTGATGTTGCTTATGGGTAACCCCGGAATTGGCTGTGTATAGGGACGAGTTAAAGGAGATCCTGGGCTTGCAGGGCACTGGGAAACTACCGTGGCTAGCATATGTCAGGGACTCATTTCTAGAAATGAGCAGAGCGAGTCTATGGCATAACCCTGAGGAAGCTTGCACCACAATTTCTAGAAAGGAACTGGTTTGGAGTTTGAGGGAGGGTAAACTTGCCCGTTTACAGAGGTGCCCAGCAACAAGATCATTAACAGTTGCGTTTTTGAGATTAAAAGACTAGTACATCCTAGAGTCTGCCCTGGATGAGATACAACCCGCGCTAGAGAGGAAATTGTATATTCAATTTAGGCACAGGGTTCTCCCGCTGCGCGCTTTCTCCAACAAATGGGCAGGTTCATTTTCTCTAGGTTGTCCAGCCTGTAACAATGCAGAGGAGTCAGAGTTGCATGTATTCTTTTTCTGCCCTGGCTGCAGAAAATCCAGACGCCGTTGGCTGACCCAATTATGTAGAAATCTGGGGACTAAACACTTTGTTGAGGCATTTAGGTTGCTGAAATACAATACTCTATCCCCAACTGTATTTTCTGTGTTTTACTAATATGAAATGTATCAGCTCTATCTCTCCCCAATAATTGTATATTTTATAAATATGGCACTTTGTATGTGTTGTTATGTATTTTGCTTATTTATTGGGGTAATAGTTTGCAATTGTAATATAGGACCTTGGGGCTTTGAGTCTATGTACTGCAGGTAGCTTTTATGAATCGTCAGTTTATTACACTTGCACTTTTATGGTCTAATGACCGCATTAAAGTATTTGAATTGAATTGAATGAAGGTGTTTCCATTTCTTATCAAGAATAAATGATATATAGAATGCACTTGCATAGCATGCCCTGTGTACAGGGTCTTTTCCACAATATATATTTAATGTGAGATTCCTGTAGTCTTGAGGAAGTTCATGTCCCCATAAGGGCATTATTCGAGCGTCAAAACATGTTTACAGAAAAGAGAAGCAGGTTCAGTTGTTCTACACTATGTTTTAAATCTTGAGGCAGGGAGACACCAGAAAAGCACATTTTTAACTCACACAAAGAATTTTAATTTGGTATTGAGAGTTTAAAAAAGAGAGAACATTAATGTTGACACAAGGATATGACGCAACAAAATTAGGTAACCCATAACTAGGAGACCATACAGCCAGTGAACAGTAGTATTTCAGGGCGCTTATAGTGCTAGATGTGGAACCCACGGACCAACCATATCATGCTAGGTAGATGAGGGTTCATTATCCTATATGAGTACAAGAATGTATGGTAATTCTATTAGAGGTTGGAGGCTTTCTTCCAGGTGTGCAGTGCTTCTTGCATGTTAATGTATGTTTACAGTGAGCGTACACCAGTCATATAACTCTTCTTACTCTATAATTAGTGTGTTAGCTACCTTTGTTGTACCAATTCTGTAATGATGAGCACATTGTGTGATGTTCCTCCTACTACTGCCACATGCCCTTTACATTTTCTTCTTTACATTAAGGAAAGCTGCAATGGAACTGTCAATGTTATCTTTGTTGTGAAGTTCAGTATACAATTTTCCACTACACAAAAGACAAAAATATTTTCATGGCCAATGATTCTTTTAATACACGCAGTTAATGGAAGCGTGAACCCTCACACAATATGTGAGTGTGGTTTTAATTTTAGCTTTATGTTTGAAAAAAAAAAGTTTTCTAAATGGAGTAGATTCTAATTGATCTAATTGATTGATTGATCTAATTAGATTCTGATTCTAATTGCAGATGACTTTGCAACATTTTAGAATATACTTGACCAATGTCCCATGTCATGAATAACATCTTCAGCCATAATCTCATTGCATTCTGGGCATTGAACCCATAAAGAAAGTGTTACAGCAAAACTCCAAACCCAGGCAGTGCAATATGCTGTTGGCTAAAAAGCGAGGAATGGCTGATATGCCTTAGTTCTCTTGGTGGACTTCTAAAAATGAAAAAGAAAAATTGCACCTGACTTTTTCTTGATGGTAGCCTTTCAAATGCAAATAGGAACATCTCACTGCTAATGGGCTGACAGTAACACTCCTTGGGAAATGCAACCAGCATGCTATAAAGACATTATTCCCCAGAACAATGCGGGACATTGAGAAAGCAAAAGCAATGTACTGGCACCCCTCATCCTGAGCCCATCCTTGGCCTATAGGTCAGGGTAATTTAGGTGCAGTGCCTGCTTATGATCCTGTCTTCAAATGGTGCAGCACATACTGCAGGAGCTGCCTCACGAGGGCTGCCATTTAATTTCCATGTTAAAAGAATCAGCAAGTTGTCAGAAGACAGCGATACCAAAGGGGATGATGGACGGAGCGTTAGAGCAAATCAAACACTCACCCCCAGTCAACTGATCTGGGTTTAATCCATCATCATTCTTTAGCTCACTCCACCACCCCAGTTCAGACATGGCCATATGCAAATCAGTCTGACCCTGTGCCTCATGGGAACAGTCCAGCCCGAACTGCCAAGCCATGTCTTCCCAAGACCAGAAACAAGCATCCTGGGACCGGTTTCGGGTTCAAAACCCTCATCAGCCAGGCTATCTTGAATCCAGTGGCAAAGTGAGCAAGGGACCCACGTCTGGGCATACCCTGCCAACTTAGGGCGAACAAAGCGATACCAAAGGGGATGATGGACGGAGCGTTAGAGCAAATCAAACACTCACCCCCAGTCAACTGATCTGGGTTTAATCCATCATCATTCTTTAGCTCACTCCACCACCCCAGTTCAGACATGGCCATATGCAAATCAGTCTGACCCTGTGCCTCATGGGAACAGTCCAGCCCGAACTGCCAAGCCATGTCTTCCCAGGACCGGAAACAAGCATCCTGGGACCGGTTTCGGGTTCAAAACCCTAATCAGCCAGGCTATCTTGAATCCAGTGGCAAAGTGAGCAAGGGACCCACGTCTGGCCATACCCTGCCAACTTAGGGCGAACAAAGCGATACCAAAGGGGATGATGGACGGAGCGTTAGAGCAAATCAAACACTCACCCCCAGTCAACTGATCTGGGTTTAATACATAATCATTCTTTAGCTCACTCCACCACCCCAGTTCAGACATGGCCATATGCAAATCAGTCTGACCCTGTGCCTTATGGGAACAGTCCAGCCCGAACTGCCAAGCCATGTCTTCCCTGGACCGGAAACAAGCATCCTGGAACCGGTTTCGGGTTCAAAACCCTCATCAGCCAGGCTATCTTGAATCCAGTGGCAAAGTGAGCAAGGGACCCACATCTGGGCATACCCTGCCAACTTAGGGCGAACAAAGCGATACCAAAGGGGATTATGGACGGAGCGTTAGAGCAAATCAAACACTCACCCCCAGTCAACTGATCTGGGTTTAATCCATCATCATTCTTTAGCTCACTCCACCACCCCAGTTCAGACATGGCCATATGCAAATCAGTCTGACCCTGTGCCTCATGGGAACAGTCCAGCCCGAACTGCCAAGCCATGTCTTCCCAAGACCAGAAACAAGCATCCTGGGACCGGTTTCGGGTTCAAAACCCTCATCAGCCAGGCTATCTTGAATCCAGTGGCAAAGTGAGCAAGGGACCCACGTCTGGGCATACCCTGCCAACTTAGGGCGAACAAAGCGATACCAAAGGGGATGATGGACGGAGCGTTAGAGCAAATCAAACACTCACCCCCAGTCAACTGATCTGGGTTTAATCCATCATCATTCTTTAGCTCACTCCACCACCCCAGTTCAGACATGGCCATATGCAAATCAGTCTGACCCTGTGCCTCATGGGAACAGTCCAGCCCGAACTGCCAAGCCATGTCTTCCCAGGACCGGAAACAAGCATCCTGGGACCGGTTTCGGGTTCAAAACCCTCATCAGCCAGGCTATCTTGAATCCAGTGGCAAAGTGAGCAAGGGACCCACGTCTGGCCATACCCTGCCAACTTAGGGCGAACAAAGCGATACCAAAGGGGATGATGAACGGAGCGTTAGAGCAAATCAAACACTCACCCCCAGTCAACTGATCTGGGTTTAATACATAATCATTCTTTAGCTCACTCCACCACCCCAGTTCAGACATGGCCATTTGCAAATCAGTCTGACCCTGTGCCTTATGGGAACAGTCCAGCCCGAACTGCCAAGCCATGTCTTCCCTGGACCGGAAACAAGCATCCTGGGACCGGTTTCGGGTTCAAAACCCTCATCAGCCAGGCTATCTTGAATCCAGTGGCAAAATGAGCAAGGGACCCACGTCTGGCCATACCCTGCCAACTTAGGGCGAACAAAGCGATACCAAAGGGGATGATGAACGGAGCGTTAGAGCAAATCAAACACTCACCCCCAGTCAACTGATCTGGATTTAATACATAATCATTCTTTAGCTCACTCCACCACCCCAGTTCAGACATGGCCATTTGCAAATCAGTCTGACCCTGTGCCTTATGGGAACAGTCCAGCCCGAACTGCCAAGCCATGTCTTCCCTGGACCGGAAACAAGCATCCTGGGACCGGTTTCGGGTTCAAAACCCTCATCAGCCAGGCTATCTTGAATCCAGTGGCAAAGTGAGCAAGGGACCCACATCTGGGCATACCCTGCCAACTTAGGGCGAACAAAGCGATACCAAAGGGGATGATGGACGGAGCGTTAGAGCAAATCAAACACTCACCCCCAGTCAACTGATCTGGGTTTAATCCATCATCATTCTTTAGCTCACTCCACCACCCCAGTTCAGACATGGCCATATACAAATCAGTCTGACACAGTGCCTCATGGGAACAGTCCAGCCCGAACTGCCAAGCCATGTCTTCCCTGGACCGGAAACAAGCATCCTGGGACCGGTTTCGAGTTCAAAACCCTCATCAGCCAGGCTATCTTGAATCCAGTGGCAAAGTGAGCAAGGGACCCACGTCTGGGCATACCCTGCCAACTTAGGGCGAACAAAGCGATACCAAAGGGGATGATGGACGGAGCGTTAGAGAAAATCAAACACTCACCCCCAGTCAACTGATCTGGGTTTAATCCATCATCATTCTTTAGCTCACTCCACCACCCCAGTTCAGACATGGCCATATGCAAATCAGTCTGACCCTGTGCCTCATGGGAACAGTCCAGCCCGAACTGCCAAGCCATGTCTTCCCTGGACCGAAAACAAGCATCCTGGGACCGGTTTCGGGTTCAAAACCCTCATCAGCCAGGCTATCTTGAATCCAGTGGCAAAGTGAGCAAGGGACCCACGTCTGGGCATACCCTGCCAACTTAGGGCGAACAAGCGATACCAAAGGGGATGATGGACGGAGCGTTAGAGAAAATCAAACACTCACCCCCAGTCAACTGATCTGGGTTTAATCCATCATCATTCTTTAGCTCACTCCACCACCCCAGTTCAGACATGGCCATATGCAAATCAGTCTGACCCTGTGCCTCATGGGAACAGTCCAGCCCGAACTGCCAAGCCATGTCTTCCCTGGACCAGAAACAAGCATCCTGGGACCGGTTTCGGGTTCAAAACCCTCATCAGCCAGGCTATCTAGAATCCAGTGGCAAAGTGAGCAAGGGACCCACGTCTGGGCATACCCTGCCAACTTAGGGCGAACAAGCGATACCAAAGGGGATGATGGATGGAGCATTAGAGCAAATCAAACACTCACCCCCAGTCAACTGATCTGGGTTTATTCCATCATCATTCTTTAGCTCACTGCACCACCCCAGTTCAGACATGACCATATGCAAATCAGTCTGACCCTGTGCCTCATGGGAACAGTCCAGCCCGAACTGCCAAGCCATGTCTTCCCTGGACCGGAAACAAGCATCCTGGGACCGGTTTCGGGTTCAAAACCCTCATCAGCCAGGCTATCTTGAATCCAGTGGCAAAGTGAGCAAGGGACCCACGTCTGGGCATACACTGCCAACTTAGGACGAAAAAGCGATACCAAAGAGGATGATGGACGGAGCGTTAGAGCAAATCAAACACTCACCCCCAGTCAACTGATCTGGGTTTAATCCATCATCATTCTTTAGCTCACTCCACCACCCCAGTTCAGACATGGCCATATGCAAATCAGTCTGACCCTGTGCCTCATGGGAACAGTCCAGCCCGAACTGCCAAGCCATGTCTTCCCTGGACCAGAAACAAGCATCCTAGGACCAGTTTCGGGTTCAAAACCCTCATCAGCCAGGCTATCTTGAATCCAGTGGCAAAGTGAGCAAGGGACCCACCTCTGGGCATACCCTGCCAACTTAGGGCGAACAAAGCTGATGAGGGTTATGAACCCGAAACCGGTCCCAGGATGCTTGTTTCCGGTCCAGGGAAGACATGGCTTGGCAGTTCGGGCTGGACTGTTCCCATGAGGCACAGGGTCAGACTGATTTCCATATGGCCGTGTCTGAACTGGGGTGGTGGAGTGAGCTAAAGAATGATGATGGATTAAACCCAGATCAGTTGACTGGGGGTGAGTGTTTGATTTGCTCTAACGCTCCGTCCATCATCCCCTTGGTATCGCTTGTTCGCCCTAAGTTGGCAGGGTATGCCCAGACGTGGGTCCCTTGCTCACTTTGCCACTGGATTCAAGATAGCCTGGCTGATGAGGGTTATGAACCCGAAACCGGTCCCAAGATGCTTGTTTCCGGTCCAGGGAAGACATGGCTTGGCAGTTCGGGCTGGACTGTTCCCATGAGGCACAGGGTCAGACTGATTTGCATATGGCCGTGTCTGAACTGGGGTGGTGGAGTGAGCTAAAGAATGATGATGGATTAAACCCAGATCAGTTGACTGGGGGTGAGTGTTTGATTTGCTCTAACGCTCTATCCATCATCCCCTTTGGTATCGCTTTGTTCGCCCTAAGTTGGCAGGGTATGCCCAGACGTGGGTCCCTTGCTCACTGTGCCACTGGATTCAAGATAGCCTGGCTGATGAGGGTTATGAACCCGAAACCGGCAGCAGGATGCTTGTTTCCGGTCCAGGGAAGACATGGCTTGGCAGTTCGGGCTGGACTGTTCCCATGAGGCACAGGGTCAGACTGATTTGCATATGGCCGTGTCTGAACTGGGGTGGTGGAGTGAGCTAAAGAACGATGATGGATTAAACCCAGATCAGTTGACTGGGGGTGAGTGTTTGATTTGCTCTAACGCTCCGTCCATCATCCCCTTTGGTATCGCTTTGTTCGCCCTAAGTTGGCAGGGTATGCCCAGACGTGGGTCCCTTGCTCACTTTGCCACTGGATTCAAGATAGCCTGGCTGATGAGGGTTATGAACCCGAAACCGGTCCCAGGATGCTTGTTTCCGGTCCAGGGAAGACATGGCTTGGCAGTTCGGGCTGGACTGTTCCCATGAGGCACAGGGTCAGACTGATTTGCATATGGCCGTGTCTGAACTGGGGTGGTGGAGTGAGCAAAAGAATGATGATGGATTAAACCCAGATCAGTTGACTGGGGGTGAGTGTTTGATTTGCTCTAACGCTCCGTGCATCATCCCCTTTGGTATCGAGTTGTCAGAAGGCAGCCTGACACTTGACCTCTGTCTTTGAAAGCATGGCAAATGTGACAAGATAAAAATATAATTTAAAGGCAATTTTTGAGCATATTGAAAAAACATTTTTTTATATTAATGTCTCAATGCAAGGAAGGTTATTACAATAATGTATAATTAAATAAAAGTATGTACTATTTAATATTTTTTAATATATAATTATATTTATTTATATTCTTAACTATTTCAATTAATGTCATGTAATGACACATTATTTGCCTATGGGGCTTAATTTTAAGTCCCTAGCTCTATTATTGTCTATGGGAGGGTATTGCAGTACCAGTCGTTGGCCATGGGTGGTGCTCGACTTACTCAAGCTCTGAGCTGGAGTATTTTACTACCATTTTAAGTTCCTTTTTCGCTGTAGTAACTTTAGAAATGCAGTTTGTAAATAGGGATTGGCTTACTCTTTTATGGGTGACTAGACGTCCATCCCAAAATTATTTCCTAGCCCTCCCTTACCCCCATCTTACTTCTCGCTATTACTCTCCCATTTAGTAATATATATTCCAGATTTTCAGTCACTATTCTCTGTCCCTCCCATATTGTCTCCTAAAACGTATATTTTCGTGTGAGGAGCCTCCACACTCAGGGCAGAGGTGTCCACACCGAGAAAGATAGGAGAGCCAGTGGCATAAACTTTATATAGGTTTGTGAATAGCATTTTGAAGTACATTTTCTAGTATGTTCTGTTGTACTAGAAAGCATACTATGAAATGCAGTTTGTGAATAGGCCCCATAAATTTTCTTACAGCATCTTGAAAAAGGTGAAAGAAAATAAATCACTGAAGTGAAAGGAACTATTTTTAGGTGGATGTGAATGATGTGTACAGGCGTTGTGCTGTCACTCAATGTGAAGGGAGCCAATTTTGTGCTGGCCCATTGCATGCTGTATGCTTTGGTTGGTGGAAACAAGATATGAATGCCTGTTTAACAGATGAATGGATGCAGCTTGCTGAACAAAACCACAAGAGTGCAGAGTACCAATTGCCAGACGCTTCCCACATGCGTCGTGGCTAGTGCGTTTCTCCCTGGCGATGCCCCACCCCAGGAAGTACACTCGGAAGCCGGAAGAGGAGGGTGAAGGGCGGAGCCCTGAGCCGCGGAGAACCACGGTGCTCTGGGGGAAAAAGTTTCGGCGAGCAAAGCAAGGCCTGCGGAGGGGACGAAACTGGCAGTAAAGGCAGCGGAATTAATTAGGAGTCAATCTGAGACTCCTTGAAGCTTCGTGCACTCTCCGCTGCCAGAAAACGCCAATGGCATGGTAATAGAGTGGAGCGGGCCACGACGGAAGACGGGGCTCGGCGGCGGCGTCTCAACAAAGTGAGGTGAGGGGAAAGCTGTGGTGGCGTGAATCCCTAATTCCTTTTCCCGCAGTGAGCCTGCCTTACAATAGCGTAGACCGAGTAGCACCATCGGTCAAAGGGCTAAACAGCTGCAGCAGCACCCAAATTCAGTGTGCCGAACGCAGGGGGAAAAATAGAACTAAAAGACAGAATTAAAAGGGGGCACCAATATACATGTTTTGCACGTAAAAAAAAACCAGGAAAAGGCAGGAAAGCGGGCCCAGGAGGAGGGTGAATGAGAGGACGTCCGACAAAAGGAAGCAGCAAAGGGGGGCTTAGAAGCATGCGCACAATTAAACAAAAGAACCCAAGCACAAGCCCTATACCTGGCACCCAAACCGGCAACCAGCCGATTGTGACACAGAGAAAGCCACATGGTAAACTAGGTACAGAGAAGGCAGCGGGCAGCTCTCGTGCACTGCGAAATGCACAACAAAGAATGGACTTGAAAGTCCAGTACCTGATTGCCCAGGAAAAAGCACAGTCTTCAGGGACGCAGGCCGCCATGTCCGAGAATAGGTCTAGTGGCAATCATCAGATTGTGCCAGAATCCATTCAACTTCAAGGGGACGGCTCCTCCAAATCATGACCAGAAGAAGTGATCACCAGTATGGGAAGGGCGGCCCCCCTCTCAGAAAATGCCTATGGCAGAATCCTTCTCTACCCCCGCCTGTTGTAAGCAGTTCCTGCTGTTTTCTAAGTCTCACTTCGCAACAACAGCCACAATTTCCTCCAGTCAGCCCTCGGTCTCACCGCTAATGGAAGCCACTACACCACAGGCTCCTACACCTTTGCTCCCCTGTACGCTACAATTGGACGATACTGAAGGGGTCACAGCTCACCTCTCATCAGCAAATGCGATTTCAATCAGCAACGGCGCGGCTCTCCAAAATTTGGAGGCTGGAAAAGAAACAGATCCCGCAATTCAAAACATGTTTGAAGTGATCCTCTCTGAGATCAAAGAACTTCGGGTTTCACAGGCGGTGGAAATCGCCTCACTGCATGCTAGGCTTTCACAAATAGAAGAATCTTTGGGGAAAATTCCAGTCCGGCTGAATGAGGTTAAAGAGCGTGGTCCAATCTTGAAGACAGAATAACAACTTATGATCAGGAATTCTCCCAATTCAAACACAATACAGAGGCTCTTGAATCTAAATTGCAGGACATGGTAAATTTCAACAGAAGATCCAATTTACGACTGGTAGGTGTGCCTGAGGCTGTTGAAGGGCCCCAGGTGCGAGAGTGGGTCGAGACCCTACTGAAGAAAGCAATTCCTGAACTCGAGGGGAACCTAACCATCACTAGAGCCCACAGAGTCCCTTTCCAGCGCTCTCCAAATGTAAAATTTCCCTGCACCATCTTGTTAAACTTTGCCGAGTTCCGAATAAAGGAGAAGATCCTCTCCAAAGCCATTGAGAAAAGAACATTGTCTACACAAGAAGCACCGAATTTTATAATCTTTTCAGACATGTCAGCTGTGGCGGCAAAGAGGAGTCTGGAATTCGTAAGGAGGATTGACTCGTTTAAATCAAAGGGCGCGCAGGCATCTATTGTCCAACAATCAAAACTGAAAGTTCTGGCAAAGGGAAAAATCTACAAATTAGACAATGTTATTAAAGCACAAGAACTATTACAGCAGATCTCAAGCCTAGGCCAGGGCTTTTAGAAAGGAATGAGCCACAGTCAGTGTACTATAGGTTTGAGGTATAAGGAATTGCAGGGCCCCCTAAGAAAATTATGTTCCTATAGCACCTGAACAAGCAGGGCGGGGCCGCCAGGGATCAGGAGGTAGCATAGCCTCCGGCAGTGGAAGCACACAAGGAGAGGCGTACAGTTCAATGGCACCCAGCAATCACAATGGGGGATGGGAGGAGAAGTGGGCTACTCTTCCACACACACAGGGAGGGGAACACATGAAGGGTGGGGGGGTGCACAGGGTGTGAAGGGGAAGCAAAGGGGAAAAAAAGGAGATAGTTCTTTTAAATCTAGAGGTATCCACAAGATGGCAGGGAAAGAAATTTATAACAATCGAGCGAGAGCTTTAGGTAGTACTGTAACCTTTCTATGCACTTTAGGCGCTATTTGCACTTCATGGTTATTTTACTTGGACTTCTGATGCACAGACACTTTACTCTGGCTAAATCTTTCAGTATTGTAATGTATACCAGTCATCTTGCAGGCGATTGCCAATGCCAAGACATGTTTTGGAAGGCCCTAAGATACCCGATAGAGTTTCTAGAGGATCAAGGGGCAGTATGTCTTCAGGAAACTATAGGTTCGCTTATATCAACCAAGCACTTTAACTGCGCTGTCACTTTAATTGTCAACTCTTTACGGATCATGTTTTTAGCCCTGCTGTACGTAATTTCCTCTAGGAAAAGTATATTATTGTTCATTTTTGCTAAGCACTTTATTGGCACTGTCACCTTATACCTCTACGATTTATAGATTAAGCTCCTTGCCTAGTCTCACTTCATTTTGGCGCCAGATAAAGTCATCCAAGCCAAGGGTCAGTGTGCCTTCAAGGAACACCGGACTTGTTTACACTAATTAATCTCTCTACTTGCATTGTCACTTTATTCGTCAATTGTTTACAGATCTTGTTTTTAACCCAGTCTTGTGCAAATTCTTTTAGGAAAATTATACTATTGTTTAACACTGCTAAGCACCTTATTTGCATCATCACTTTATATTTATACGATTTATTCTATATCATTGTGTATAATTTGTTTAAAGGACTTGGGAACATGCAGGCACATACTAGGCTGAATACTTATCATCATCAGTAATGGCGCTTAATCAACAGGCAGCTAGAGATTGTGTTAGAATTCTCTCTGTTAACGTCAACAGTCTGAATAATAAAATTAAAACGCGGGCTGTGGAAGAATGGCTAAAAGGTAACTCCCCAGATATTGTCCTGTTGCAAGAAACCCACTATGTTGCTAATAGGAAACTCCCATTCAACATGTTTCAGCAGTGGGCTGGCAGTAGACATCTCTCATCGATAGGCATAGCTCAAAGAGGGGTAGCAATCTTTTTTAGCAAATTCTTTCCCTTCCAGATTACATACTCCAGATAGGCAAAGAGGGCTGATGGGGATTAGTCAATGGTATAATCAACAACACTAAGCTGACTATAGCTACGATCTACGCCCCAATAGAGGATAATCCCGCTCCCCTGTTGGATCTGTATCATGCATTACTGTTAATTCCTGGATCAATTATTTTAGGCAGGGATTTCAATTATTTACAGAATACATGGCTAGATTCATCTTTAGGGTTGTGGAAACAAAAAAAAACACAGGTAGGAGCTGCATTAAAGGAATGCATGACAAATTTAAACTTAGTAGACTGCTGGTGGTCAAGATACCCAGAGAAAAAAGAGTATTCATGTTACTCAGCAAAACATAACTCAGCTGCCAGGCTTGACTATTTTTTAATTTCTAGGGAACTATCTCAGGCTAACTGCACTTATACACAAAATACTTTTCGGACCACGCATTATTAAAACTGGAACTATCTGGAATCGGCAGGGATAAAAATACCTCAAAATGGACATTTAACAGAGTTCTGCTGGAAGATGAAGACTGGTGTGAGGAAATCCATGGGGAGATAGAGGGTTTCTTTCAGATTAACAGGGGCATGGCCTCGCTGGAGAATGTTTGGGAGGCCTTTAAAGCCACAATCCGCGGTGTTATATCATCCAAGCAGATCGCCACTAGACGGGCGCTGATCATAGAGAGAAACCACCTTGAAGACAAAGTTAAGCACACAAATGAGCAATACCTTAGGGATAAAAACAGCAGCAATAAACTGGCACTATAGCAGACGCGCCCGGAGATGCAAGATTATTACTACACCAAAGTTTACACTGCTAATTCTGCTTATCTTCAGAAAGTGTATGAAGAGAGCGAGTTCACAGGCAGATTACTAGCCTGGCAAATAAAAGACAAACAACCTCAGAATAGAGTACATGCACTGAGCGATAAGCTCACTAAGAGCCGCACCACAAACGAAAATATAATACAAAGCGAGTTTGTCAGGCATTACAAATCCATTTATTCCGTTAGAGAAGAGGTGGATAGTAGGAAATTAGATTCTTTTTTTAATGGATTACAAATCCCAGAACTAACCTCAGACCAATGCACAAACTTAATGGCCTACGTCTCAAGAAATGGAAGGCGTGGTCCAATCAATGGCTAATGGCAAAGCATGTGGGGAAGACGGTATCCCAATTGAGTTCTTTAAAAAATTTAGCGCAAGTCTGAACAATGAACTTGTGATATTGGCCAATCATATTTTACACGGTGGGGGGTGCCATCCTCTTTTCGAACAGCTGTTGTCGTTAGCTTCTTAAAAAAATATAAAGATAAGGAGGATATAATTTCATATAGACCCATCAGTTTGCTGAATTCAGATTACAAGATTATATCCAAATTACTTGCCAACAGAATTGGCAACTGTACAGGGTCAATAATCCATAAAGATCAATGTGGCTTCGTTGCAGGGTGACAATTATCTTTTAACACCACTTTTTTATTCGAAGCACTGGATTATTTTAAACAAAATAAAATCTGATCCCAGATCATGCTTTTAGAAGCAGAGAAGGCTTTTCACCTTGTGTGTTGGGAAAGCCTGTATTACTCACTTGCTAAATTCGGTTTTCCCCCCGAGCTGATTGCAGTTATTTCAAAATTTTATGGGGGGGCTACGGCTCAAATAATAGTAAATGCCAAGAGGGTGGGCGCTTGTAGAGTAGTCAGGGGGACAAGACAAGGCTGCCCACTCTCCCCTCTGCTCTTTGCTTGTTTCATAGAACCTCTGGCCATAGCCATTCGCTCTATAAGTAGTACAACATCCCCAATGCCTGGAATGACTAACATCAAATTAAATGCTGACGATATAGCCCTTTTTTTAAAACCTGAAAGGGAAGCGCAAATGCAAATTTTTAACTTGTTTCAGGAATTTCATTCCATCGGGGGCTATAAAATCAATACATCCAAGATGGAGATTCTGCTTTGCAATTGCACATCTGAATAATTATTGACAGATTTAGTTTTATTGGTTAATACACGGCCCAAGAGGTATTTAGGGGTATACGTAACAGAAAATATTAACAATCTTTACGCCTTAAATTATATCCCCCTCATCAATAAAATAAAGAATAAACTGTTAAAATGGAAAGAACTTCCAGTATCAATAATAGGCAGAGTAGCCATAATTAGTATGATGATTCTACCACTTTGCAACTTTCTTTTTTTAGCCATCCCTATTGCGGTCCAAATGAACTTTTTTAAGGAAGTCCAAGGTCTTTTTTCTACTTTCATATGGGCAAATAAGGTGTCTAGGCTTTCAATGGACACGCTCTTTAGACCAGTGTCAGAAGGGGGACTAGCTCTCCCCGTTTTGAAAGAGTACTACTATGCTAATTTTGCACACACCATATATAGAACAACGAAGGTTTTAAACATCAATACGTACGATAATTTCTTTTTAGATTTAATTTATGAGGAATATCTAATCTGAGATTTTATGCGTTTAATAAAACCCCCAAAAAAGTGAGATATAAAACCCTTCAATGGAGCATCAAACAGAAAAGACAGCTGTTTAGGCACTATTCGATCCCCACTCTAAATAGAGAAACTTTCCTCTCTGACATCTACGTAGGTCAAGATTAATTACTAGACCCAGCAATTATGGCTAACTGGAGAAGTCAGGGCTTTAGTGAAATAGGAGATTTTGTGTCGGGAGATTGGAAAACCTGGTCTGAAATAGAACCATTACTTAAACATAGTAAAATTATTATGCAATAGTCATTTGTCAGGGTTAAAGGCTTTCTGTCGGAACTTAATCCTACACATATTAGCGACGCCAGTGATCTCGTAGGGCACCTAGTAAACCATACACATCGCATTTCAATAAGTGGTTGGGTCTCCCTGTTCCGAACCCGAGGGGTAGACAAACTATACCAGAAAGCACTGAGAAAATCAAGAAAGGCTGCATATCTCTAGTATAGATTGGAATCAGATCAATAAGTTTAATAGCTCCTTGTTGAAAGCGGCTAACTTTAAGCGGATGCAATTTTATTCTAAATGGCTGCTGTACCGCACTCTGGACTTCTTGCATAAAATCAATCCCCAGATCTCATCAAACTGCTTTCGCTGTAATCTAGAGGGAGGGGGGAACTGGACCCATACCATCTGTGTGTGATGGATTGGATTGATTTTGGGAGAGTATTAACAGATACTGTCATGACACACTAAAAGTTCCACAGATACTGGATACCCAGACAATGGTTCTAGGACATACCACAGGCTTAACAGCAACTACCCTACAAATGAAACAGATATTTATCTTGGTCCTGGCTGCTCGGTCGCTGATCCTACAAAGGTGGCGATCGAAGGACATTCTAACTTTTACACAGCTATTTAGTAAATTAAGTAGGATTAAGGAGCACGAAAAAAAGTACTCTTTAAGAGCGGGCCCCCAAAGGAAGTTTAAGGCTTTATGGGAGAACTCAGGTTAAAACGTAGCTTGGGGTTGCTACGTTGCCAGAATGGATATACTCTTATAATATTGTTAAATCAGAAGGTATAATCATTGATGTGAATTATTGCACTTTACAACTCTCGTGGTTTTTACTGTGTATGGTTTTAAAATCGGCTCTAATCATGTGGGTATGTCGTTTGTGGTACTAATGTATTTCTTCCTTTTAATGTTTTTTGTAATATGGATTTATGAACTATCTCCCCCAAAAAATATTTTTAAAAAAAGAGTGCAGAGTACACTATGCACTAGTTTTTTGGTTTATTGTAAGTCGGGCAGGCTTTCAACTTTCAGTCGACAGAACCTCTGTTGGCAGAAAGCTGACTCGGATGGCCTGATGGAGTGTTGGCCATCGGAGTAAGAGCATCACACCTCCCAACCGATTGAGATTGATTGGTCTGATTTCAAAAACAGAAATTAAAATGATGACTAAAACTAAAAGAATATATTATTTAGATGTGTTACGATTTAACATGAAGCATTTTGCACTATGTAGTGTACTTTAGAACCATCCTTTTACAATATTTTTGAAACTTTATGCCTGGACTCTAAATGTGTACAACTTTGTCTGTGTAACTCTTAGAAACGTTGTTCTTAGATTTAAATGATCCTTAGATATGTAGGATGTTGGAATCAATCGAACGAAGAAATATCATTAAAGCATACATTGATGTTATACATATAGACTGTCAGAGTTATAGTAAGGAATTGTACCTCACCTTGTGCAATGTGATTTCCAAAAAAGTATTAACAAAACATACCAAATGAACTTAAGTATTAAAGAACATTATGCTTATGTATGCTTAAATGTGCACCCATATGTTTAAATTGTACATTATTGTTTAAATGTCTTAACTTACCTGTTTTACACTAAAAGGCCTTGTCCCATGGGAATTTGTGGATCCTACATTTTTTCAGACTTACTGTTCTTTGCAGGAGTTCCAACTGATTGTTAGTTCGAATAGGATAAATTATTTGTAACAAAGAATAGATATCTATCAAAGAACAGATTCTAGCAACGAGCACATGAGAACTCTTTGAATTAACAATGCACTGTTGTCTTTACCTATGGATCCTGTTCCCATGCCCAGAGTGTGATTTTCCTATGAAGTATCGTTTTGGAAATACCATGTGCAACTATACAGACTTTTACAGCATATACAATGCATTACCATTGATGACGCAACTAAAGGGGAGTTGCTAATTGATTTTCACAATTATAATTTATCGATGACGTGGTCGAGGGGGGCAGAACGACAAACAGAATGAGAGACAGGAGAAACGAGGCAGAATGGGCAGACATCAGAACACTCTGGAAGCAGATGACTGTGGATTTCCTTTCTAGACCGCTTACTGAACTCCTCTGCTGAACTCTCTCTGCAGGTCTTATGCAGAGCTTTCCTCTGGACTCAGATCTGAACCAAAACTTCTCATTTCCCCACTTCCCAAATCGCATGACCTCTTAAATGGACTATTAGAGACATTTCCCATGTCATCTTGAATTTCCCAAGAGTGGTTTAGACCACCACTTCCGAAAATCTGAAGACTCATGACCAAGTTTCTGAAATGCTATTACTGATATTCCTTGTACTCATTTGCCTAAATACTGCGGGTTTTTTGTAGTTTTGTAGTGTGAGCAGTTATGTCTGTTACTTTAAAGTGAAGACGATTAAATTGCTAAATGCCTAAAAGAGTCCAGGCTAGATTGTATTCTGAGCACCAGATTTTAATGTTGTTATGTTGTAACGGCTACAAAGCTACTTGTTTGCTTGATTTATGTCTGCCCGAATTTCCTTAAGAGGCTAAGCCTCCTAGTTTCAATTCTATACTTGTATAGTTTGATACTAAGATTCATATACTTAAACCTGATTTTAAACAAGTAATAAAACTCCTTGTAATTGGATATGGATTCCTGGTCCTCATTTGTAGCCAATTTGGTAGCACTGTTGATCGTACAGGGAATGCTAACCCTCTCTTCTCTCAGTATGACTCAAAAAGGTCCATCAGAGGACCCAGACAGCAAGTAAATAAAGTGGAAGTAGATGGTCCAGCAAGAGAGAGAGAGAGAGAGAGATCTATCGTCATAAGAGGAAAATGTCCCAAAAATCCAGCCCAGGATGGTGAGGTTGAATTCGCTGGATCAAGAGTTTTTGTTTGAATACTGCCATAACAGAGACTGGGTTTCAACTTGATGTGATACAGGGTGGCAAATTATTTAACATGCTGTAAGTTAACCAGCCACCTGCTGGTTTGCTCCCTAGTTTGTTGTGAGTTGCACTGCACTGCTAGAAAGCAGTTAAAAGCAAGCCACATTAGAAAGTCCAATATCCCCCCTGTGTCCCTCTAAAGGATCTTCCCACGGTCAAGTGTTATTTCAACAGTAATGACATAGTGCATTGGGATAAAGTAAGTCTATTTAGAGATGGAGATCTGCTTGATAATAGTCAGCTTCTCTAGTTTTACTCGATTATGAACAATTTTGGGTTGCAAAGAGTGCAATTTCTTACACGCAATGGATCATTAAAGCATTTAAAGCAATTTGGAATATTACAGATATTGAGTTGACAGCATAGATTATATGCAAACCATATATACTGTATGAGAGGGGTGACATCTTGTCACTGGTTATACAGGGCCCTGCAGAAAATTATGAGTGGTCCCATGTCACAAATTAGAGATAAATGGAATACTGATCTGGGCAGGTGTGTCAACGATACTGAGTAGAATACTATCATAGCTTATTATTATTATTAGTATTAGACATTTGTAAAGCACAACTATCCCCCAACAGGCATCTTGGCGCTAGTAACTTATCAGTAAAGAGGAGAAATAACTGTTTCAAGAGCTGCTGAAACATTTTAAATTAACCTTCTTTTTCCAGGGGAAGAGCCAAGTTCTTAGGTTCTTATTCATGTAGTATCTGAAGGAATGCTTGTTTTAAATGTATTCATTTACTATCCTACCTAGAACTTATTAAGCCCCTGCCATGTTGCATAAGACCCGGCTGTTACTTCTAGGTGCAAAAGATGTTCATATTATGGGGCTGGGTTCTGGCATATGTGTCGTTATTGTTGAATACTCAACGCAAACACCAAGCATGATATCTGTTATTATGGGGCATGTTAATATACTTGATCCTGAATGCTGCGTGTTGGGATTAGGTTCCTTGCCCTGTAGCCAGTAGGCCCACCTCTAGGCTCATAGACATTTCTCTTCTATTGGACAAGCATATGATTGGTATAAAATGTAAAACCACAGTAGCCTCTACTATTAAGGGTTGGCAGATAGAACTCCAAAAATGGAGAGAGGCTGAGACTATTTTATTGTTCCTGGAGTAAAGAAAGGGCCTCAGAAAAATGCCATTTTCAGCAACTGTTAGGACAAAAGAGAATAAGGAACCCCCCCTCCCCCACCCCGCCCGAATTAATCCACAGAGCCATAAAGGCAGCCACAGTGGCAGAGAGTATATAAGACCTTATTGTACAGGGCAAGTTGTCTGGCAGTATCAGTTGTTCTGACTCTCTCAACACCTCGTTATAGTACACACCAGGCTATTACGTTCCTTCACCTTTGTTGTTTTCTCCATAATCAGTTCCAATGATCACCATGAATCCCCCAGGTCAGTGACTTAACTGTATCCTCCATTGCATCCTTTATATGCCCATTATCCTGGCTATTCCAAGCTCCCTCCTCCCAGCGCTGCAGTGACGTTGCCTTCTTGTTACATTCCTGAGTCATGATCCCAGTACTCCCATGAACTAGTTACAGCTTGTCTTCTGCTTGCACCGGTCGAGTCCGCCTATGTATCCTCTGAGTATATGTTGTCCATTTCCCTTTGACATGAACCTTTCACTGATGTGTGTCCTCTCACCCTTAGGTGGAGATCTAATCTGCTTCTACTTGTAATCCAAGGCCTTGTGCTGTGTGTCATCCAGTCCGGATACTTCATCAACCCACCTGCAGGAGCGTATCTCTTCATCTTGACTACCACACTTCCGGGCTCTGTGGTCATGACAATGACAGAGATAGTGATTGCATAAAAGCAAAAAGAGCATGGAGCTCATTAAGCCAGAGTACATGCTGCCTACAAGGAAGTGGTACTCTATCTGTGGAAATATTTCAGCTGTGCTGAAAAGTGCAAGCATGCCCCGAAGAGTAGGTGTTTCGAATGTGTACATACCTGCTCATGAAAAGCAGTGGATGGGTGAACGTGCTGCCTGCAAGGGCCTTTTGGGTATGGGTAGTCTACCTTTCTATACATAAATAGATCATAAAGCACTTAGAACACTGGCTTTCGAAGGACCTGATTCACAATGGTAAACTTATAATTTTGTGTACCATTACTATTTTGTTGGTATTCACAAACTGCGATTTTCATTTTACTAGTAGTAATTTTTACTGAAGGAATTCCATAGTCACAACATTACTATTAAAAAAATAAACCAAGAAAATTATAAATTTACAAAAAGTCTAAGTGTATTTTTGTGAATCAGGCTCAAAGTATGCAGATGCATATGATAATCTAGAAAATCATAAACAGTTCAACATAATTTTCTACCAAAAGCCAATAGGCAGTTCATATCATAGCACTTGCTCCATCTCGAACTAGAAGTCAGCTTCTATCTAAAAACGTTTTTAAAATGATTATGGTTAATTTTTAAACTTACCAAAAAACAGGATTGGGGAGTGAAGAGGTAGTGACCTTCGCGGACACTGGAGGTGGATACATCCTCCTCTAAGAATCTATAACAAAACACAAGGATCCACCTGCAAGGAGGGTTCTATTGATTGAGTTTCTCACTATGTCAAAAGAGGTGTGTTTCCTACTTTGGTTGGACGCACACAGTGTTTGCTTAAATACCCCTCACACACCAAAAGGGCCCTTGGTGTCATGCTTCATCATAGGGGTCTTCCCGCCCCGCTGCGGGACGGGGCGTGCTACGACCTGCGACTATGCAGGAGCACTGATCTTTCAGTACTATGTGTGGTGTAGGGGTAGTGAGAGGAAGGGTCAAGAGTGAATGCAAAGGTGAATTAAAAAGGACCTAGCCCCATGGACTAGAAAAACTTTAATACGTCACTGAGGCTGGTACTATTAAAAACAGTGGGCCGGAGATGTCCTGCGTGTAATGTGCGGATACTCCTAATCAAGTCAACATGTTTCGAAGCATCGGGGCTTCTTCATCAGGACTGACACTGATCCCTTCAGTACTCACTATGTTGCTATCAATAAAGCGAAGTAAGTGATATATACAGGAAAGTGAAAAATGCAAATTATCATGCCCTTTATACAATACCACTTGGTATTCTAAATGTAAATCTGAAAAGAGAAAGCACAATTCATTATACAATTGCACCTCCTAATGCGCAAACACGTGTTACCTGTAAGAACAATGTGCCACAAGGTGACTGTAGTATCATTAGCCATAGTCGTATATTTAACCATTATTGCTGTGACTTGTGGAGAAAATGACGAACTGGACATACATACATAAAACAGAAAGCACACACTCTATACTAGCGCCTAAAAAAAGAGAGTTGTTAAGTATGTGGAATAAGCACAATGAGTGAATACATACTGGGATATGAAGGAGACAATACTCCATGAGCCTCTAGAACGGGTGGGAAGGGTGTTGCCACTGCATTCTGTTGGATGGAAACCAAAGGGGGGGAAAGAAAAAAGGAAAAGTCGCTATCCATTGCTGGCGGCTACTGAGCGGTAACATGGTCCAAGAGAAAGCGTATACCGCTGGTTCCTCTGAAGCGGCTATGCCGTACTTACGGAGAAGTCAACACTGCCTCGCTTAAGGTAACGCCATCCCGCGGCTCCGTTGTGTAATGAGTCCGCGGGGAGGGCTCTATTTATTTTGCCGGCAATTGGCAGTCAATCGGTGAACGATTGCACCTGTGTCAATGCTCGTTGTCACCCGGTAGTGTTTGACTGATCACATCCGGTGGCAGGGAGGTGCCGAGCGCTAGACCGGTAACCTGCTGAAAAAGGTGTCAACCAGGAAGTGAGTAATGGTTACTCCCTGTTAACGATGTACCCGTTAGGAGGAAATCGAAACACATATTGCCGTGTTATTAAAAAAGGATCACACATATATGAGGCCAAATCAAACAATTAAAGGTTGAAATAAAACATTGCACGATGCAGTTTGTAGTACAATGGCAGTCTTGTTTCTTATTCGACCCCTACAGTGCGGGGAGGTGTGCTGAGATGTTCACACGGCCGGTCCCCGATATAATGGTGGAAATGGTCTGGATGTAACTAAAACATAAAAATAACTGTATAGAAAAACTAGAGGATGGCTTATAGCCCGAGGGTACTGTTAGTGGCCTGCAAAGCAGTGGCAATGTTACCACGCCCCTTAGTTTATTGGTACGGGTTGGTGTAAAGAGATGTTCAAGAGGCATATCCCAGACCTAACAGTGGAATAGGTCGATGGGGAAACAAGGTTACGTAAGGTCGTGAAGTAGCTTAGACTCACATGGATCAAGGGGCAGAGTGCCATAAAGACACTGTCGTTTTAAGACAGAGCCTCAAAGGTGAATACTTGATGATTTAAGACAGTTGTGCCCAGGGTATGTCGTTGTTAAGACCTGTTAAGTGGGTGCCCAGACGGAACACCCATCGTTGTTCTTTTTCTAGTAGGCCATTCTCGTTGTTGAGTTGCTCAATTATTGTCCATTTCAAATCGCTTCACGCTGTGGGCCATGGTTAGATAGTGAGTTGCCATCTTGGTGGTGCTTTTTTGCAGCGAACATTGCTCTTGTGTTCGCCCATGCGGATCCTCACTGGTCTCGACGTTATTCCGACGTATTCCAATCTGCACGGACACGTGATCATATATATCACGTTTCTGCTATTGCAGTTTGTGAATTTTCTTTGTTCCCAGACTGAGCCATTCGTGAATATGATGTTCTTACTCTTTCTGGTGAGGTTGCACGTGCTACAATTGCCGCATGGGTAATGGCCTTGTACAGGAGGGAGGGTAGTATTCGGAATAGTGGTCGCAAGATCCCTTACGGGTGTCGCACGGGGTCTAGTATGGACCAGGATGTCCTTCAGGTTCCTGCCCCTCTTGTGGGAGAACATGGGTTTAGGAAAATTGAGACTCCCGGAGTTTAGAATTCTCCAGTGTTTATTCACTATCTTGGACACTCGATTGGAGTGAGTGTTAAAAGTGGTGACGCAAATGGGTCTAACTTCCTGTTCTTTAGGAATGCGGCTCTCTAAAAGAGCGTCTCTGTTATTGTTCCTTGCCCGTTTCAACCCTCTCTTTATGATCTGTTCTGGGTAGTTACGTTGCAGCAACTTGTTTTCCAAATCGGAGGCTTGTTTTCTGAAATCAGTTAGTTCGGAACAGTTCCTCCGCAGGCGGAGGAACTGTCCATAAGGGAGGTTATCCCGAAGATGTCGAGGATGGAAACTATTGTATAGTAACAGGCAATTCTTTGCAGTTGGTTTGAAATGCGTGGTTGTTTTGAGCTTGCCACTGTGCGAATAGATATTCAAGTCAAGAAACACCAGATTTGTATTTGAGGTCGTGTGGGTGAACTTAAGAAAGGTGTTCTGTTGGTTGAGCCAGACCATGAATGCTCCAATGGATTCGGTGTCACCTCTCCATATTACCAGAACATCGTCGATGTAGCGTTTCCAGATAATGATGTTGTCGTGGAACGGGTTGTCTTGATGTAGTATCTTCCTGGTTTCTAGATGGTGTACATAGAGACCAGCCAGACTGGGGGCGAAGGTGCTCCCCATGCTGGTCCCGTGTTTCTGTAGATAGTATACCTCCTCATACTGAAAGAAGTTCTTCTTTAGGGCCAGAGAAATACACTCCATGACCATGTTACGAGGTGTGTGGTATTCCCATGTTGTGGTGAATAGTACTTCCTCTATGATATCCAAGGTCTCATCGTGAGGTAAGCTAGTATATAAGCTTTCGATATCAAGTCCCAGTAAAAGGTGTTGATCTGGGTCAAAAGGGAGGTCTTCGAGAAGTTGTAGGACAGCCTTGGTGTCCTTAAGGTAGGTATTTGTTTTTTGAACCAGTGGCCGGAGGAATGCGTCTGCAAACTTGGAAAGCGGTTCTAATATAGAACCGATCCCAGACACAATGGGACGGCCGGGGGGATATTCCAGATTTTTATGGATTTTGGGGATGGTGTAGAAATATGGTGTTTTAGGTGAATTTTGGATGAGAAAATCGGCCTCCTTTCTGGATACCCAGTCATGTGCTGTGGCTTCTTCGACCATCCCCAAAATCCGCACCCGGATCTCTTCTGTTGGGTCATTACGGAGGATCTCGTAATTCCTCCGATCCTCCAAAAGTTTCCTGCATTCGGTGTCGTAATTGTGTGTTGTTTGAATTACAATTGCACCCCCTTTGTCAGCAGGCTTTATGACCATGTTAGTATTATCAGCCAATTGTTGTAATGCTTCTTTTTCCAGTCGTGTGATATTCTGGAAGCTTTTGTTATCTTCGGTTGGTATATTGGTCAGTTCCTCCATCACTGCTTTTTCAAAAGAAAGTAGTTCTACTGGCAGTGTGGAGTCCAGTGGGGTAAAGGTAGATTTAAGTCGTAGTCCAGTATCAGATGTCTGGTCCTCTGTCATTTCTTTGTCTGCAAAAAGGCTCGTAGTTTCAGTTTTCGTATAAACTCTTTCATTTCCATGCAGAGCTTAAATTTGTCCATCTTGTTAGTGGGGATAAAGCCAAGACCTTTTTCCAGAACTTGTTTTTGGGGCTCTATCTTTTATGATTTTATGAATACATATTCTCAAATACATTGGGGAGGTATTACAGTAGGCTTCACATAAGTATTATTGTTACTTAATGAAACTTTTATCCTTTTATGAGGAACTTTCTTGATACTGATCTTTAGCTTAAAATGCCTTTAATTATTGACAGAAAATAATGGTTAAAGAACATATGGTTCTGCGGAATCCACAAATATGCACTTCAGAGTCCCTGGCTAAGAGTTTCTGATCTAAAGTGTCCTTCCCACAAACTACAATCAGAATTCCAATTACAATTTTTAAGAGGGATCCAAAGATATTTTTTAATCTCTTTACACATTGTACTGTGGATATTCCAATCTATGGCAAAGGATCCCAACTGAAATCCCGGCATTACTAACCCATAGCTTTACTGATGCTTTGCCAAACTGCTTGTGAAAATCATGCTAAATTGGAAGAATGGGAAAATTCCACTGATCTGACTGATTTCAATCAACCCTATGAATGGGGGTTTAGATCTAAGTGCTGCCCTACACAGATTTTTTTTATCCAAATGGGTAATCATGTAGCAATATGCTCAATTGAGAAAGGAGAAGGTCCACATAGTGTTTATTGCTTCCATCAAAGTCTTTGATGGTGTTGATAGATATTGGCTCTCAACAAAATGGATGAATTGTAGAATATCAATAGACCATTTGAACTCTTTAATTACACTACCCACAGAGAATTGGTTTAGAGGAATGATGTGCTTCAATAATGAACGTATTAGAACAAAACTATACCCTTTATTCATTTTATACAGTGTCCTTTACTTCCATATGGCCAGTATGAGATCCTTCATATGATCACCGATGTTTTTTCTATTCCATTGATAGTGTATGCTGATGATCTTATTATTATTGACCTTACACCTGTTAGATTGCAGAGACAACTAACCACATTATAGGATATGCCACTGTGGTCAGTGTTAATAAGACCAAAACAATGGTCTTTGACAAGCAGATAAACTCTCCAGTAAGAGACTTTGGTTAATGACTATTCTTACTTAGGTGTCTTGGATACTGATAATACATCATTTTCTTCCATATACAAATGCAAAACAAGAGATCCTTTTAATTGGGATGTGCCTCAAGGAACTTTTCTCATCAGCTGGGAAGCATAATATCCCTGCACTGTCTATAACACTAAGGTACCAGCTGTACTGCTGTCTGCTTTTGAAAGGCTAAATATGTCAGGTGTCAAGGTTTATGAAGCAGGAGAGTAAACTGGGGAAATTATTTATGTTTGTTAGACAAGGCATTTCAGATTACGGTATCCCTTAGACTAGTCTTCAGTTTAGATCCTATGCACAGATTGTACTATACTGGTATGCTAAGCAGCATGCACCAACTGACATCATAGAATAGGTTTTGTAACTGGAACATTTACTGAGAAAAGCAGGAGGCTATAGTTTGCATAAGTTGTTGAAATACTCTCTTGCCAAACTTGAAGTGGGGTATTGCTTTTCATTGTGTAGAAAAAAGAGTCATGCCATACTGACATAAAACAAACTTGTATCTAACCAGGTCCATGTTATGTTACTCCTTTATTCATTGTGTATCAGGTTAAAAGAAAATCCAGGCATCTGGACTGTTGCGTTGTAAGAAATTGGATTATTATTTGAGGTGGGTGACTACCCACTTCAAGGAATAATCACAACATTTGAAAGGGTGAACCTTAACAGAACCCTAAATTAACCTGATCTCAGCCCCCTGGTGGTTATGGCACAGAGTAGACAGGCTTAACTTAGGGCAATGTGTAACGTTTTTATTCAGTACCACAACACTAATAAACAGAAACAATATAACTATGGCAAAAATCCAATAATGGTAGGAGATGATATGAATTTTTATAGTTTTCATTAGGAATAGTGCTAAAAAGCACTAATCCCCAAATATTGTGGTAGACTGGGACTGGTATTCGGACAAATATTGAGTCAGAAACATCGAACTACATTAATATCATGAAACATAAGTATCGTGATGCAGATATATCGTTGTCAAAAATATCGATTTTTTATGGTAAGTAATATTGTTTTAAAAAATATCTGTGTTGTTAATATCGTTTTTAATAATATAGTTGTAAAAAGTATCAATTTTAATTATCTTGATATGTTTTAGTTTATTGTTTCATTGTATATGTTATATATTGTTTTTAAATATATTTTGTAGTTCTATGTTATTGATAATTGATATTTAATTGTTAATAGTAATTTTTAGTTTTGTAGCAGGTTGTGAGGTTTGCAGGGGTACAGGGTTGAAGTTAATTAAGTATATGTTTAATTAATTAATTAAGTTCATCTTGAATTAATATTAATTATTTAATTTATAATTAATTATGTAAATTGTGTAATTATTATATTTTTTAAGTTATATTTTCAGTGCAAGCTGCTGAGTTTGTAGCGGTATAGGGTGGAAATTGAATTAAGTAATAATTAATTAATAATTGATTACTAATTTATTATCAATTATTTAATTGATGATTAATTAAGTAAATTGTGCAATTATTATAATTTAGGTGTGGGTTGTTGTGTTTGTAGGGGTACAGGGTTGAAAGTTAATTAAGTAAATATCAAATACCAATGAATTATTAATTCTAATGAAAATATGTAATTGATTTATAATTATGTTAATTGTTTGATATATATATTTTTTCTGTTATATATTAGGTGTGGGTTGTTGTGTTTTTAAGGGGAAAGGGTGGGAAGATATTTAAGTCATGATTAATTATCAATTAATTATTCTTTTATTAATTATTTCATGTATTACTTATTCTGTTAATTGTGTTTTTTATTTAATTATAATTGTGTAAATTGATTGTGTTTATTAAATGTGTACATGTATAATTTTTATATTAAGAGTTTTATATTTTTGTTCAATTAAACCAGTTATTAAAATATGGTACGTGTTTGAAGTGAAGTACCTTCTCTACTGCTGCAAAGACTGTAGTGGGAATAGTAAATGTTACCTTTCCTGAGTCCAACACTTTCCCTACTGTTACAGGGACTGGAGTGGCCATAGTATATTCATTATTTCTAGAATTCAATAGTTTTAATAATATTGTTTAAATATGCATTAATATTATGTGATTGGATATTTTTATTACAACGTATTTGTTTCTATTGTTTACTTTTTATGTATAAATAATTTGGCAATTTGTAAAATTGTTTGCAGTTTATTTGTTACATTTTTTTATTTTTCTTGTATATGTTCATATATATATATATATAAATATACTTGTTATATTGGTAAATTTAAAAGAATTACAGAATAAAAACAATATAAATTTAAATGAATATTTTTAGTAATAGTTTTACGTTACATATGTGTACATAAACATACACACATACATATATATGTGTGTGTTTGTTTATATAAGTATATATTTATATAACATTTTAAATATTATTTAAAATATTTAATCTATATTATATTAATGTTACATGTTAAAATATGTAATATTTATTATTTTTAACTATAGATATTAAAAACGATATTTTTGTATGTATTTATTCGATATTAGTGCAAAACAATAGTTTTTTCCGATTTTATTGTATTTACCTTTATAAGTATAGTGACATGATATTTTTAACATCCATATTTAGGACTCAATATTTCTGTGGGTCAATATTTGTGGTTTAGATATTATGTCATAGATCCTGGGGACCTAGGTGCAATTTGAGGCGGATGGCGACAGACTGCTGGTGGGATACTCCAACCAGGTTTATCTGGGTCCAAGACTTCACCTTCTGACTTACGGACTGATTATGAGTTTGGCGGTGAGAAAGCGGGGCGGAACGTCACCACCCCACTCTCACACTGCCAAACACCACCACCTCCCGCCCGCTGAATTACATATTGTAATCCGGGCGGGCACTCCTACGTCAGCTGGCCCACGGCGCTACCTTTCAATGGCTCATAGGAGAGCTTTAGAAAAACAGCACCGTGGGACAGCCACAGCACGTTCCAGCACTGCATGAACTGTAAAGTCCATGCCATGCTCGAACCGGGGGTGCATGCAGACAGGGAGGCACACCATGCACCCCCCTGCATGAATCTCCAGCCCTTGAGGCAACAGGTGGCCCTGTAGGGCCCCCTTTGTTTCCTCACCGTCACACTATTCATGGCGGGCTCACAGTCATGAAAAGTGTGGCAGTGAAGAAACTCGTAATATGCTTGGCGGTGCCGCAGGTGCACTGCCAGCATATTGCGAGCCTCTGGCCACTGCCAGGGATCACGGATCCCTGGCGGCTGCAGCAATCCTATGGCCGTCTGACTGCCGCAATCGCAATACGGTGGTCGGACCACTGGTGCGGCGGTTGATGCACCGCCATCGTGGGTCCATCTGACCGCCAAAATCATAATCAGGCCCTTAGTTCTTTTAGTTCCATTTTGCCACAGAATTACACTTCTAAAGCCCCCAGGACCTCAGGGGAAGTGCTTACAGACTCACAGGGTGTAAGGCAGATGTCAATAGCAGGGTCCAGTTAAGGTCCAGTTGACACTAGTCACCTGGGTACTTCCAGGGGAAGACACTTTTGTAGTTTATTGTATCCATGTAGTTTTAACAGGTGGTCAGCATTATGGGCCAGATGTACGACCGTTTTTACATGCGCAAACGGGTTTGCGAACCCGTTTGCGCATGCAAAAACAACATGGGCCATGTACAAAGCCTATTTTGCGAGTCGCAATTTTTTGCGACTCGCAAACTTATGTTTTGCGACTCGCTATAAGGGGCGTTCCCTTCCTAATAGCGAGCGCAACCCCATGTATGAATGTTTTGCGTCCGCAATTGCGGGCGCTAATCACTCGCAAATTACCAGACTCTTCAAGAGGGTGGTAATGCACTCGCAAAAGGGAAGGGGTCCCGAGTGGACCCCTTCCCCTTTGCAAATGCAGGGGAAAATATTTTTTAAGGGCAGGCAGTGGTCCCAGGGACCACTACCTGCCCTTAAAAAATGAAGCGAAAATGTTGCATTTTTTTTTTTTTTAAATGCATCCCGGCTCCATTAAAAAAAAATAACTGCTTAGTTTAAAAGCAGTCCCAGACATGGTGGCCTGCTGAGCTCTGCAGGGCACCATACCTGGGAGGGCCTGCCATTCCCAATGGGGTCGCAAATTGCGAGAGGCTCATTAATATTCATGAGCCTCTCAATTTGCGACCCCATTGGGAATCGCAAACAGTGTGAAATACACTGTTGTACATAGGAAATAGCGCCTCTCAAATTGCGAGTCGCAAAAAACTCGCAAGTTGGAGACGCTATTTTCTTGGTCGTACATCTGGCCCTTAAACCCTTGGAGTCCATTTCTTTGTCCTAGCTACAAAGGAAGCATGTCCAGTTCTTCAGGGATCATCTCAGGTCACAGGCAGCAGGTCCAGCCTTTTTCTGACCTTCTGCAGGGCCAGAGTGTGCTCTTAAGTGAGTGTATGGAGGTGCCACATTTAGGTCTGTCCCTAGCTAGTAGGTGAGAATGATTTCTTAGCATGCGCAAAGCAATGGAGCAAAGGTTCCCTGGACAAACCCCACCTACCTTGGGAATTTTCAAGATGGTGAAAGTCTTCGGCCACACTAAACATGGGCTCTGAAGTTTAGGGATGCGTGGGGGAGTGACTATGATAATTCCAGTGCCCTTCCACATCTAACACTAAAATCCGGTTAGAGGTAGTCACTTTACCTAAAATAAGCCCAAAGATAGATGTTTGGCAGGACAACAGCGAAGTCCTTCAGCAACCAGACAGCAGATTCACAAAAATTGCCTTGGCACCCTATTCTCTCCACTTTCAAGAGTGTCCCACGTGTTTTATGTGAATCCAGCATACTTGTTAAGCATGATTTGGCATTCAAGTAGGATTAGGCACTAAAGTCGAAAAGGATGTCATCTCTGTCCATTCAGGTCAGCCTATTGGTTGATTCTGGAAGACATTTCACACATATTCATACCTATTCAAGGCTAATTACTGGCTTGGAGAAGCTAGAGAGCTAATGCAGATTACCCTCCAAGTAACTTTTTAAAACGTAATATTTTTAATATTTATTAAAATCCAACTTTACTATTGAAATAGATTTTCAATAACTAATAAAAATAGTTATTTAATTATTTTTCTAGCTGGTCCCATATTTGAGATACATTGTTAGTATTTTAATCTATACTCCAGTTTTCTATACAGGACATCTAGACTTGCCACAGTGAAAAAAGCTTGTGGGTGCTAGTCACTGTAATGGCATGTTAACATTAAGGGCCACATGTATCAACCAATTTTGCGTTCGCAAACAGGCCGATTCACAGAATTGGCCCGTTTGTGAGCGCAACAAATGCTTTCTACATGTATCAAACACTATTTGGTGATTCGAATTGCAAAATGGGTTAGCTATTCGGTTTTTGGAAGGGCCATGTTTAGGGCATCCCTTCCAAATAGTGAATCGCAGCTGTATTTATGAATGTTTTGTGACAATGAATGCGGTTGCAAAACAGTCGCATTTTACCACCAACTTTGGTGGTAACCCATTTGCAAATGGGAAGGGGTCCAAATGTTGATACATGTGCCCCTTAAGTTCTTGATGGCCTACCTTTAAATACCATGCACTCTGCCTTGTGCCCTACAAGGCCTACATATGAATGACTTAATAATATTTACCTGTCTAAAGGATCTAGTAAAGGGTTTATTTTGAAAGGTTATATTTCACTTTTTACACTGCTACAGTCAGGCTACAATGGTAGGCCTGAAGCCATGTTTGCACTGGCCCTGTAGTGGATAGTACAATAGGTGTTGCAGTCCTCTAGAGACATTTAACTGCCAGGCCCTATGTACATTTGTAGCATATACTAGGGACTTATAGGCAAGTTAAATATGCCAATTCAACCAAGTTAAAAGAGGGAGCGAGTTTACTTCACTAGTCAAGGGCAGGAGTAAATTGCACAGAGTTATAAAGCCAGAAAAAATATATGGTAAAAGGTGAAATATTTGTTGTGTCCATACAGAAAAGGCATATTTCCTACATGTGTCATAAGTGATTCTCTTCAGGGAACACATTAGCAGTGGGCATCCTGTGGGAATAAAACTGCTTTTTTCATTGATCGCTTTTTCACCTGCATGTAAGAATACATGCAGGTGTTATCACATTAAACTGTGGGTGATATAACATTATCACTGCTGAGTGCAGCACTGATAGCACCTAGGCATGACATTGGCAGCAGCAGTCTGTTCCCAGGAAAAGCATGAGCTATCATTGATAAAATGCCCTGGCATTTGCCAATTTTTTGTAGATCTTCAGGCACTGGATATGGCTTTCATCACAGAGACCTGGGCAGATGCTGGGTCTGAACCCGATCTTTGTTTGGCTTCCCTCCCCACCCTGGGTTTGCCATCTCTAGACTACATCACTGAAAAAAAGAGGTGAGGGATTAGCAATCATCTATCAGGATCATTTGAAAGTCTCCATTCAGCCCTTATGGGCTGTTTCGGATTGCGAAGCATTAGCCTTCAAAATAGTTTTAACTAACCATTTTTCTTTCAATGGGCTTTAATTCATAGGCCCCCGGGCCCAAGAGGTGCTTTTCTAAACAATACTAGTCAACTACTGGATATCAAAGTTCACTTCCCTGATTTTACTATTCTAGTGGATTTTAATCTGCATCTCGAAGATACATCAGACAGAGAAACCGTTACTTTTTCTAATCTCCTGGAAAGCGTAGGTCTTACGCAGCTTGTTAAAGGCCCTACACACATTGCCGGCCATACCTTGGACGGTATTTTTTCAGGTGATCCCAACCTTAGTATTTCATCTATTCTTCCATTGGTCTGGTCATATCACTTAGCTGTGATGTTTCATATCTCCTTGGAAGCTGCAGTTGATACTGCATGCCCCCCACCGGCAAAATCACCCATGGAATAAAATCAGCCCTGAGAACTTCAGGAAACATCTAATTCGCTCTAAACCTGAAACTCCAGCCAATTTGGATGAGGCCGCCATCACATATCATAATTGGATTACGAGCAATCTTAACCTTTTGGCACCTTTAAAAATCATTAATATTAAAAGGAGGTCTATATCCGAACCATGGTTCGATGATAGCCTTAGATTGCAGAAACAAATTTGCCGTAGGCTTGAGAGAAAATGACGGACGCATTACGATTCTACTGATAAAATCTCCTATAAAAAATCAATCCAGGACTATAAAATAAAGGTTTCTACTGCTAAAACACTTTATTACTCTACTAAAATTAAGTCTGCACTTAACACCCCTAAAGCACTCTTCGCTAAAGTAAGAAAGCTGAGCAAACTCCCTGAAATGAAAAACGCCAAAGTGAACCAATAATTCTGCAATCGCCTAGCAGGCTTCTTTCTAGCTAAAGTAAATGCAGTCCATGACTTATTTGACCATGCTCATTTGGCGGTAAGTGAGCCCACTGAGGGGCTTACTCTCCCAACTTCAGAAGGAAAACATTTTGTGGAGATCCGAGCAGACAATATCCCTATCCATGAAACCTTTAATCCCATCTCTGACTTATTTGCTCAGACACTTTTTGGGCAGATACGGTCAGGATCGCCCTGGGAACCATGTCCCCCTAAGTTCCTACATTTAACTCCTGAGGTCACAGCTGGTTACCATAAAGATATCTTTAATAAGATGTTTCATGACGGTTATTTTCCTAGAGAGTGTAAGAAAGCGTCTATTCTCCCTCTGCTGAAAGAAACAAACCTGGCCTGCAAGGATACTAACAATTATAGACCGATTTCTCGGTTGCCCTTCCCAGCGAAGATCGTAGAGATGGAAATTAACTCTGAATTATCACAATTCATTAAGGAGAAGAACCTTCTGGATAGCTCAAAATATGGGTTTAGATGCACACATAGTACAGAGCTGGCACTGATAAATGTGTCAGAGGAGTTTAGGGAAGTCTTGGACAGAGGTGGGAAGACGGCCTTGATCTTGTTGGACCTCTCTGCTGTGTTTGACACAGTCAATCACGGTTTGCTCATTGATTGACTCTTTACCATGGGCATACGGGGCAGGGCACTTGAACTACTTAAATCTTTCCTAACCGATAGAGAGCAAGTGGTGGAGCTTGATGTGTTTAGATCTACCTCTTTGTTCTTTCCCTTTGGGGTGCCGCAAGGCTCCTCACTGAGTCCTCACCTTTATGGAACCCCACTCGCCACTTTAATAAAGTCATTTGGCTTAACGGTGGTGTCATATGCTGACGACACACAGATCGTGGCACCCTTGGTGGGTAATCCAGAGGACACCGCTCCAATATTCAATGATTGCATGCATGAAGTTGGGAAATGGATGTCCAGAAATTGTCTCAAAATGAATTCGAGAAAGACGGAGGTTCTTTTGTTTGGACGTGACACTTCGTTTTGGACACCCAGTTGGTGGCGGCATTAATTGGGAGATCTTTCTAACCCGGTCTCGAAGGTAAAAAATTTAGGAGTCTACTTCGATAATAAATTATCTTTCGAAGGCCAAATACATGCCATCACTTCCTTATGTTTTTTTTAATTAAAACTCTCCCTTGTCCTTTTGTCCTTTTATTCCTTTAAATCTTCAGAAAGCCGTAATTTCGGCACTTATTTTATCTAAGATTGACTATTGTAGTGCACTATTTTTTAACATCCAAGCAAGATTTTTAAATAAACTGCAGATCCTCAAAAATTACGCAGCACGCCTTCTGCTGGACATCCCAATATACCAATCGGTATCTTACGATCTACCAATATTGCACTGGTTGCCGATTAGAAGGCAAATTGAATTTAAAGCCGTCTGCTTTGCTTTTAAAGCACTACATGGACATGGACCTGACTACTTTAAACACAAATTCCGGAGGTACGCTCCAAAAATGCTAGGCTGTGGAATTCACTGCGGCTGGTACTTAAGAAAGAAACTGATCTTCTCTCTTTCTGTAAACTTTTAAAAACATGGTTATTTAAAAAACATTAAAAGAATAATTCTGTCTGGGGTGTTCACTCCTGGGTATTAGTGCGCATTACAAATTAAAATTTCATTTAATTTCAATTCTGTCTTTGCATAGCATGTCTGAAAGCGGGATCATTATCATATTGCACACAGGCTCCAGAGGCTGCATCCCAGAGCCTCTAAAAAGCCTGTATCACTGGGAAAGTCTGTAACATGTGACTGACTAACTTGCTCCTTCTTTCTCACCCCTTCTGTCTTTGGCAGGCAATAACGAGGGAGACCCTATAAGAGGTGAACAGAAATGGCTAGCCTGTCAATGTGGCTGGCTGTTCTGCCAACTGAGTAATTGCACTTTGATTAGATTGTAAGACGTGTCGGGTACACACACATTTCTGCAGCAAGCACTCTAATTCAGTGATCTATGTTAGCATGATTTTAATGGAGATATGAAAGTTACACACTGACATGTGTGCAGCAGATACTTTAACCTCTCAGAATTATTTATTTGACTTTGTCGTCATGGCTCAAGCTGAAGCTAACCTGGTCCACTTTGGTGCTCAAAATATAAAACCCCAAACTTAGCTGCGCCTGCCAGCCTGAGCAAGTGTGCAAAGACAGTGCTGTGTTGTCCTTTTTTCACCAGGAACATAACTAGACTGCAAGAAAGGTTCATTTGCTGGCAGCTGGCTATCACAGGTCCCATAGCCAGCTATGAATCAAATCAGGATGTGTCTCCTTCAGGCATCACAGCAGACTCCGACTGCCACTCTTCTAGAATAAAGGGCATGAGATGCCATGCATATGGCAAACACTATCCTGCTACCGTGCTATTCAATTGTAAACTACATGTGTGGTTGTCATTGGCTGCTGGGCATGTTCACCTCACACAGAGTATAAGCCTAAACAGGTGTGTCTACTGGGCATGCCTGGCCAGCTGAACTTTAGCCATCATGGAGCTGTGACATTCTTGTTAGTATGCTCTTCAGTTAGTTGGAGGAGGACATGACAGTGAAATGAGGAAACAACCATTACAACGCGCCCATCACAACTCATTACCATTACAAACACTGTTGTAACAACGCAAGTGCTGCTACAATGCAAACCATTACAACACAAACTATTACAGCGCATATGTCTTTACAACGCATGCCTTTACAACTAATTTCACCGTAAAGGCATGAATGGTAATGGCATATGCGTTTTAAATGTAAGTATTAGGTAAGTATTAAGTTTTTGTATATATGGGTGTGTATGGGTTTTTGGGTGGCAAAGGAAATGTTATGGTTTAGGGCGGGTATGGGTTGTGGGGTTTTAAGGAAATACACACACTCATTCTTAGGAAATTATGTGTGTGAAAAACATATATATAAATAAATGCATATGTAGTTCGGTGGGATTTGTCAAATGGTCTATTTTTGACTGCCTGAACCACCGCTGACATACCTCATCGACCAATGGAGGATGTGGATTATGCAAATATAGGGTCCAACCATACGACAGACAACTGTAAAGATATTGTGAGTAACATCCAGCGGCAGGCAAGGGGTGTTATGTCCAGTGTCTTGGTTCTTTGCTGCCCATATGGGATATTATTGTGAGCATGGGCAACATAATGTGGCTGAATCTCAGCATTGGGGACTGTGAGCAATATCTCACTGGGCATCGGAGAGAGATTTGCTAATTGGACATTGAAGCCCATATATCAATCAAAAGCAACGTGGATGTCAATGCGGTATTACTCACGTCTGGGGGCTAATTAAAATCATGTAAGAACTTTGCCGTCCTCCCATTGTCCACAGGTCCACCAATCGGAACAATTGTTGGATGTTTAAAATGAGCCACACTGTGCATGTTTGATACATTTTTTTACCACACAGAAGAAGGAAATATGCCGAAACATGCCCGTAATTAATATAATCATTCAGTACCCGGTGAGTGCTTCAAAAACTGATTATGTAGTTGTTGTGGAACAAACGGGTCCTACCGCCGCTTTTACGGATGCATCCATTCGGTAGTCTTTGGTGGGATTTGTCAAATAAATATATATAAATGTAACCATGCAATAAACAGCAGAATACCCATGATTACGAGTGCCGGCTCATCAATCGCATGGAGATTGGGGAATTGTTTTTATATATATATATATATATATATATATATATATATATATATATATATATATATATATATATATATATATATATAATATATATATATATATATATATATATATATATATATATATATGGCAATTCCTCGCTCACATCTGCTGCTCCTTCCAAGAAACGAGAGTGGACCCAAGTATTGTGCATGCTTTTTCAATTTATTTTCGCACAAACAGCCTCGCCATATATATATATATTTATTACCTACTAGAGCTTGCCAGTAGGTACTAATAGTTAAGACCTAGTATCCATAGGAAGAGCGTTTTTGTTTTGCCAATACTTTTGGCTTCGTTTGACGAATCCTTGCAAAATTTTCAAAACTAGTTTGATGCTCAATTCGGCTGCTGTCTTGGAAGTTTCAGGGTGATCCGTCAAGAGGGGGCCGAGAAAAAGAGGGGGTCCCAAAACGCAATTTCCCCATGTTCATTTCCATAGGAAACTTTAGGCACGGCTACAGCCCGAACTGCTGAACGGATGTGCACTAAATTTGGCAGGAAGGTAGATGTTGGTTCAGGAACGTGCGTTTTCATGATTTGGTGTAAATCCATTCAGCAGTTGTGGAGAAAGGGAAAGAAAATTTCTAGTTGTATATCTGGGGACATGGGAGATCGGTGACCCCTCCCGATCTCGTGCTGAGATCTGATTGGCTGCCAACACTTCAAACCAGGAAGTGTTAGCAGCCATTTTGAACCAAGTCACAGAAAAAAACATCATGCTAGATCCACAAATCCTACGAACAAAAAAATAAATCATGGACTCCAGCACTTCATTATTAATCGGCCTTCAGGTGGGCCAGGTCCTGAGGCATTGTAGAAATAAAGAAGGGGGGTGCACGAGCCCCCCTCCTGGGGCTTATTATGCCCTCAGGACCACCACCTTCCTGGAGCTTCTTTATCCAGAAATGCGGGGGAGGCCTGCATGGCCTCTCCCGCTGCCCCGGGGACCACCACCTCCCTAGGGCTTATTTAAAAGTGGGGGGCCTCTTAATCCTCCCCAGCCCATGGGACGTCCACCTCCCCAGGGTTTCAAGTTTAAAGAATGTGGGAGGGCTGTACGGACCCCCCCACCCCCGCAGCCATGGGGGCAGCCACCTCCCTGTGGCTTTAATTTGAAAATATGCAGGAGGGACTGCATAGACCCCCTGCAGCCCCAGGAACCACCACCTTCCCGGGGCTTTACTTAAATTGAGGAACGGGGGACCACCAGAGACCACCACCTCCCTGGGGCAAAGTCAAAAAAAGAGGAGGGCCACTCTGCCCCCTTCCTGGAGCCATACATGGCCCTGGGGACCCCCAGCACCCCAGGGACGGCTCTTGCTATGTCCCAGGGTACCCACCCCTGGGACATTTGCTATGCCTTCACTGAAGCTTTACCGCTCCCGCCAAGCCATAGCAAACTGTGTTGCGCTTTGAGCAAGCAAAAGCATTTTGCTCTTGCTTGCACAAAGAGGAGCGTAATTGCTTTAACAGAGAGGGAGCTGCATGTTAGCAGTTCCCTCTCTGTGAAAGCAATACTGGCTACCGCAGGAGGCGGGGAGCTAGCAGGGACTGTGGGGGCCTTGAGGCTCCCCCTGCAGTCCCCAACACATCTGAGTGGGTAACCTGGGTTGATCCAGAGCACCCACACTAGAGGGTGGGCCCTGGGGGATGGGGTCCCTGGGGCCGAATTCAGCCCGGGAGGGTGGCACGTGGACCCTCTCCCATCATTTATTTATAAAAAAAATGAAGGGCCTGGCCCCCTGGGATGGGGTCCCTAGGCCGAAATTGGACCAGGAGGGGGGCCACGTGGCCCCTTCTCCCTTAATAAATTTAAAAAATTGAAAATAAATGGGGGACCGGCAAGTCACCGGAGGCCCCAACCCCTTTCTCCACCACTCCGGAAGCGTGGCCCCGGAAGCACTGCTGGTTGGAGAATGAAGTCCCATTGGCAGCAGAGGGTCCTTGGGGGCCAACATGCCCTCTTATTACCTCCAGTATGTCCCACAGAGCATGATTGCTGAGAGGACTTTGTAGCTCACGCCCCCTTTCCCTACCACACTGCAAACATGCTTCCTGGCGTACTGCTGGTTGGGGGATGAAGTCCCCTTGACTCTAGAGTATCCTTAGGGATCACAAGGCCTCCTGTTACCTCTGGTAACTCCCACACAGCGGAATTGCTGAGAGGTCTACAGATGCAACGCCCCCACTGTCTAACACTCTGCAATCATGCCTCCTGGCACACTGCTGGTTGGGGGATGACGTAATCTTGGATGCTGAAGGTTTTTGGGGGCCCAGAAGCCCTCCTGTTACCTCCAGTAAGTCCGACACAGCAGGATTCCTGAGAGCTGGTTGGAGGCCCCACCCTCTTTTTCCACCACTCTGCTAACACGAATACTAGTCAAAAAACCATAGAAATTGAATTAAAAAACCAAAGGTTACAGGGACGTTATAGTTATGAAATAGATTTTGAAAAACCTTTGAAATTCACTTACAAAACCAAAGGTTACAGGGTCGTTATAGTAACCAAATAGAATTAAAAAACCTTAGAAATTCACTGGAAAAAAAAGGTTACTGGGACGTTATAGTTAAGTTCAAATTTCACTTGTACAAAACCAGGGAAATTCAGCCATTATAGTTACTTGAGCTATAACTATAACTTACGCCCCCACAATGCACTGCTTATGACTGCACATATTAAATCACTCATGACATGGTCAGTGATATCACTAATGGCATCAGTGATTACATCAACAGAACCACTCCCACACCCATTCACACACCCATACAACCTCTCATACACCCATTCCCACTCTCACACAACCACTCACATACCCATTCACAGACCCATACAGTACTCACACACCCACTAACTCCTCCATAGAGGCACTCACACACCCACTCATTTACTTGTACAGCCAGCCACTCACACAACCATTCACTCACTCATACAACCACTCATACAACCAGTCACTCACTGGTACAGCCACTCACATAACTACACACTCATCCATACAGCTACTCATACACCCACTTATTTACTCACACAGACACTCACATACTCACTCACCCATACAGCCTCTCAACACAGCCACTCACTCACCCATACAAGCACTCACTCACACACTCACTCACACACCCACACAGCCACTTACATATCCATTCACATATCCATTCACACATCCATACAAGCACTGATGCATCCACTCACTCATCCATACAGCCATTCACACAGACACTTACTCTCCAAAACAGTCACTCACATACCAACTCACTTAACCAAACACCCACTCAAACAGCCACTCACTCACTCATACAGCCCCTTACACACAGAATTACTCACTCATACAGCTATTCAGATACCCACTCACTCACCCATACAATCCTTAAACACCCACTTACCCACCCAGAGCCACTCACACTGCCACTCTCCCTACAGCCACTGACATACACACTCATTCACCAATACCGCCACTCATACAGCATCTCAATTACCCACACAGATACTCGCACACCCACTTATATACCCATACAGCCACTTACATACCCATACACACAAGGATACATGCAGTCACAGAGCTACTTACTTAATATATGTTAGAAGTAGTATCACTCAGTAGTAGTGCGCTAATTTAATGTTTGTAGTAGGTTAGCATATATGTTTAATACCCATAAACTCTTAAAAACACTCACTTGATGATGTCATCAGTGATGTCATCAGTGATGTCACTTACCATGTGATGAATGATGTAATATGTGAGGTCATAAGTAGTGCATTGCAGGGTGTAAGTTATAGCTGTAGCTTAGGTAACTATAAATGCTGAATTTCACAGGTTTTGTATGAGTGAAATCTGATCCTAGCTATAACGTCCCGGTAACCTTTGTTTTTATCAGTGCAAAAAAAAAATATATATATATATTTATTCACTGAAAAAACCATAGGTTTTAGGGACAGTTATAGTTAGTTGGACATTGCACTCGTACAAAACCCGTGAAATTCCCCTGTTATAGTTAGTTCAGCTAACTATAACTCGCGCCCCGCAATGCACTGCTGATGACGTCACATATTACATCACTCATGACATGGTCAGTGACATCACTGATGACATCACTGATGACATCTCAAATGACATCACTGATGACATCACTGATGACATCATCCAGTGACTGTGTGTTTCTGTAAAGTTTAAATATGTTTAATATATATAGGGAAAGGCGTATTGAAGAATGAGTGGGTGTATAAGTGTCTGAATGGATGATTTAATACGTGAGTGACTGACTCTACAAGTGAGTGATTAAACGTATCTTACTGAATGCATGGGTTAGTGACTAAACTGTGTGAATGTCTGTATCCATCTGTTTGTTGGTGTGTAAGTGGATGCATGGATTTGCGAATAGCTACATGAGTGTCTATATGGGTTATTGATTGGTTCTCTGAGTATCTGTATGGCTGCCTGAGTGTTTGTGTGGGTGGGGTGTGTGTGACTCTATACATAGATGTGTGAGTGGGTGATTCACTGGGTGCATGATTTCAAGAGTGCATCTGTGATGGACTGCTTGGGTGGGTGAGTGTGTGTATGGGTGTGTTAGTGAGTGAATGTATATCTCAGTGGTACATGTGCGAGTAACTACATATGTAAAAGGCAGTATATATGTGTGTTAGAGTATTTAAATGGCTATAAGTGAGAGTGTGTTATTGTGAGAGTGGCTGTATGGATGCGTGTGTGCTTGTATCAGTTATTGTATAAGAGCGTAAGAATGTGCTAGTATTTGTATGAGTAAGTGAGCTGGTGTGTGTATAACTGTATAGGTGAGTAAATGGGTGTGTGATTAATTTTTTGCATGACTGACTAGGTGTGTGAGTACCTCTATGGATGAGTGGCGGTGTGTGAGTGTTTATATAGGTGTATGAGTGCATATGATAGTCCTGTACTGAGTGACTGTAAGTATGAGTGACTGTACAGGTGAGTGAGTGGATGTGTGTGTAGACCTAAGAATCAGTGAGTGGGTATGTAGTTTTTGGTGTTGGAGTGTCTATGGTTTTGAGAATGGCAGTCTGTAATTTAGAGTGGGTGTATCAAAAGTTATATTAGGGTGTGAGAAGATGCATGAAATTATCACATGGATGATGTCATCAGTGATGTCATTTGAGATGTCATCAGTGATGTCATCAGTGATGTCACTGACCATGTCATGAGTGATGTAATATGTGACGTCATCAGCAGTGCATTGCGGGGCGCGAGTTATAGTTAGCTGAACTAACTATAACAGGGGAATTTCACGGGTTTTGTACGAGTGCAATGTCCAACTAACTATAACTGTCCCTAAAACCTATGGTTTTTTCAGTGAATTTCAAAGGTTTTTTAAATGCTAATTTCTAACTATAACGTGCCTGAAAACTATGATTTTTTAAGTGAATTTCAAAGGTTTTTTAAATGCTAGTTTCTAACTATGCCAACAGAGGTAGGACATGTGAAGAAAGAAGAAAAACGCACAGAAAGAAGCAAAAGATGTGCAGAAAGAACCAACAGAGGAGCAGAAAGAGGCCTTGTTGCAAAATCATCCTGTGCCCACAACTTTTTCAGACGGGTACTGGTGGTAACTGACTCTGACTAACCAGAGCCAGTGCGCGTTTGCACAGTGGTGAAGGGAGTGGGGCCTGAGGTGACATGTGTGCAAACGCGCCCCGTGGCACGTTTTAAGTTGCGGGATTAAGTCCCCTTGAATCCTGAGGGTCCCTGGGGCCCAACTAGCTCCCCCAGGTACCTACAGTTAGGACCACAGAGCTGAGTTGCAGAGAGGCGTTCCGAGGCCACGCACCTTTTTCACCTCTCTGCAACGCACCTCTGTTGTGCTTACTGAAGGTACCTGGTGGGCTAGTTGGCCCCCAGGATTCAAAGGGAATTAACTCCCCAACTTAAAACGCACCACAGGGCGTGTTTGCGCAAATGTCACCTGAGGCCCCGCCCCTCCCTTCACCACTGTGCAAACGCGCCCCGTGGCGCGTTTTAAGTTGGGGGATTAGGTCACCTTGAATCCTGAGAGTCCCTGGGGCCCAACCAGCCCACCAGGTACTTCCAGTAAGCACCACAGGCCTGCGTTGCAATGCCTGTAACAAATTGTGCAGTTGTGTTTAGGTAGTGAAGAGGGTCGTGCTGGGGGTAGTGTTTTAGGGTTTAGGGTAGTGCAGTGGTGTTTGTGTAGTGTAGGGGGTCATGCTGGGGGAGTGTTTTAGGGTTTAGGGTAGTACAGTGGTGTTTGGGTAGTGTAGGGGGTCGTGCTGGGGTTAGTGTTTTAGGGTTTTAGGGTTTAGGGTAGTGCAGTGGTGTTTGGGTAGTGTAGGGGATACTGCTGGGGGTAGTGTTTTAGGGTTTAGGGTAGTGCAATGGTGTTTGGGTAGTGTAGGGGGTACTGCTGGGGGTAGTGTTTTAGGGTTTAGGGTAGTGCAGTGGTGTTTGGGTAGCGTAGGGGGTACTGCTGGGGGTAGTGTTTTATGGTTTAGGGTAGTGCAGTGGTGTTTGGGTAGTGTAGGGGTTCGTGCTGGGGGTAGTTTTTTAGGGTTTAGGGTAGTGCAGTGGTGTTTGTGTAGTGTAGGAGGTCGTGTTTTAGGGTTTAGGGTAGTGCAGTGGTCTTTGGGTAGTGTAGGGAGTCGTGCGGGGGTATTGTTTTAGAGTTTAGGGTAGTGCAGTGGTCTTTGGGTAGTGTAGGGGGTTGTGCGGGGGTAGTGTTTTAGGGATTAGGGTAGTGCATTGGTATTTGGGTAGTGGAGGGGGTCATGCGGGGGGTAGTGTTTTAGGGTTTAGGGCAGTGCAGTGGTGTTTAGGTAGTGTAGGGGGTCGTGCTGGGGGGAGTGTTTTAGGGTTTAGGGCAGTGCAGTGGTGTTCGGGTAGTGTAGGGGGTCGTGCTGGGGGAGTGTTTTAGGGTTTAGGGCAGTGCAGTCGTGTTCGGGTAGTGTAGGGGGTCGTGCTGGGGGAGTATTTTAGGGTTTAGGGTAGTGCAGTGGTGTTCGGGTAGTGTAGGGGGTCATGCTGGGGGTAGTGTTCTAGGGTTTAGGGCAGTGCAGTGGTGTTCGGGCAGTGTAGGGGGTCGTGCTGGGGGTGGTGTTTCAGGGTTTAGGGCAGTGCAGTGATGTTCGGGCAGTGTAGGGGTTCATGCAGGGGGTGGTGTTTCAGGGTTTAGGGCAGTGCAGTGGTGTTCAGGCAGTGTAGGGGGTCGTGCAGGGGTGGTGTTTCAGGGTTTAGGGCAGTGGTGTTCGGGCAGTGTAGGGGGTCATGCTGGGGGTGGTGTTTCAGGGTTTGGGGCAGTGCAGTGGTGTTCGAGCAGTAAAGGGGGTCATGCTGGGGGTGGTGTTTCAGGGTTTAGGGCAGTGCAGTGGTGTTCGGGCAGTGTAGGGGTGGTGCAGGGGGTGGTGTTTCAGGGTTTAGGGCAGTGCAGTGGTGTTCGGGCAGTGTAGGGGGTGGTGCAGGGGTGGTGTTTCAAGGTTTAGGGCAGTGCAGTGGTGTTCGGGCAGTGTAGGGGGTCGTGCAGGGGTGGTGTTTCAGGGTTTAGGGCAGTGCAGTGGTGTTTGGGCAGTGTAGGGAGCGGTGCAGGGGGTGGTGTTTCAGGGTTTAGGGCAGTACAGTGGTGTTTGGGCATTGTAGGGGGTGGTGCTGGGGCTGGTGTTTCAGGGTTTAGGGCAGTGCAGTGGTGTTTGGGCAGTGTAGGGGGTCGTGCTGGGGCTGGTGTTTCAGGGTTTAGGGCAGTGCAGTGGTGTTCGGGCAGTGTAGGGGGTCGTGCTGGGGCTGGTGTTTCAGGGTTTAGGGCAGTGCAGTGGTGTTCGGGCAGTGTAGGGGTCATGCTGGGGCTGGTGTTTCAGGGTTTAGGGCAGTGCAGTGGTGTTCGGGCAGTGTAGGGGGTCTTGCTGGGGCTGGTGTTTCAGAGTCTAGGGCAATGCAGTGGTGTTCGGGCAGTGTAGGTGGTCTTGCTGGGGCTGGTGTTTCAGGGTTTAGGGCAGTGCAGTGGTGTTCGGGCAGTGTAGGGGGTCATGCTGGGGGTGGTGTTTCAGGGTTTAGGGCAGTGCAGTGGTGTTCGGGCAGTGTAGGGGGTCGTGCTGGGGCTAGTGTTTCAGGGTTTAGGGCAGAACAATGGTGCTCAGGCAGTGTAGGGGGTTGTGCTGGGGGTGATGTTTCAGGGTTTAGGGCAGTGCAGTGGTGTTAGGGCAGTGTAGGGGGTCGTGCTGGGGGTGGTGTTTCAGGGTTTAGGGCAGTGCAGTGGTGTTCCGGCAGTGTAGGGGGTCGTGCAGGGAGTGGTGTTTCAGGGTTTAGTGCAGTGGTGTTCGGGCAGTGTAGGGGGTCGTGCTGGGGTGGTGTTTCAGGGTTTAGGGCAGTGCAGTGGTGTTCAGGCAGTGTAGGGTGTCGTGCTGAGGGGTGGTGTTTCAGGGTTTAGGGCAGTGCAGTAGTGTTTGGGCAGTGTAGGGGGTCGTGCAGGGGGTGGTGTTTCAGGGTTTAGGGCAGTGCAGTGGTGTTCGGCCAGTGTAGGTAGTCTTGCTGGGGGTGGTGTTTCAGGGTTTAGGGCAGTGCAGTAGTTTTCGGGCAGTGTAGGCGGTCGTGCTGGGGCTGGTGTTTCAGGGTTTAGGGCAGTGCAGTGGTGTTCGGGCAGTGTACGGGGTTGTGCTGGGGCTGGTGTTTCAGGGTTTAGGGCAGTGCAGTGGTGTGCGGGCAGTGTACGGGGTCGTGCTGGGGCTGGTGTTTCAGGGTTTAGGGCAGTGCAGTGGTGTTCGGGCAGTGTAGGGGGTCATGCTGAGGGTGGTGTTTCAGGGTTTAAGGCAGTGCAGTGGTGTTCGGGCAGTGTAGGGGGTCGTGCTGGGGCTGGTGTTTCAGGGTTTAGGGCAGTGCAGTGGTGTTCGGGCAGTGTAGGGGGTCGTGCTGGGGCTGGTGTTTCAGGGTTTTGGGCAGAGCAGTGGTGTTCGGGCAGTGTAGGGGGTCGTGCTGGGGGTGGTGTTTCAGGGTTTAGGGCAGTGCAGTGGTGTTCGGGCAGTGTAGGGGGTCTTGCTGGGGGTGGTGTTTCAGGGTTTAGGGCAGTGCAGTGGTGTTCGGGCAGTGTAGGGGGTCTTGCTGGGGGTGGTGTTTCAGGGTTTAGGGCAGTGGTGTTCGGGCAGTGTAGGGGGTCTTGCTGGGGGTGATGTTTCAGGGTTTAGGGCAGTGCAGTGGTGTTCGGGCAGTGTAGGGGGTCTTGCTGGGGGTAGTGTTTCAGGGTTTAGGGCAGTGCAGTCGTGTTCGTGCAGTGTAGGGGGTCGTGCTGGGGGTGGTGTTTCAGGGTTTAGGGCAGTGCAGTAGTGTTCGGGCAGTGTAGGGGGTCATGCAGGGGGTGGTGTTTCAGGGTTTAGGGCAGTGCAGTGGTGTTCTGGCAGTGTAGGGGGTCATGCTGGGGGTGGGGTTTCAGGGTTTAGGGCAGTACAGTGGTGTTTGGGCAGTGTAGGGGGTCGTGCAGGGGGTGGTGTTTCAGGGTTTAGGGCAGTGCAGTGGTGTTCGGGCAGTGTAGGGGGTCGTGCTGGGGCTGGTGTTTCAGGGTTTAGGGCAGTGCAGTGGTGTTCGGGCAGTGTAGGGGGTCTTGCTGGGGGTGGTGTTTCAGGGTTTAGGGCAGTGGTGTTCGGGCAGTGTAGGGGGTCTTGCTCGGGGTGATGTTTCAGGGTTTAGGGCAGTGCAGTGGTGTTCGGGCAGTGTAGGGGGTCTTGCTGGGGGTAGTGTTTCAGGGTTTAGGGCAGTGCAGTGGTGTTCGTGCAGTATAGGGGGTCGTGCTGGGGATGGTGTTTCTGGGTTTAGGGCAGTGCAGTAGTGTTCGAGCAGTGTAGGGGGTTGTGCAGGGGGTGGTGTTTCAGGGTTTAGTGCAGTGGTGTTCGGGCAGTGTAGGGGGTCGCGCTGGGGGTGGTGTTTCAGGGTTTAGGGCAGTGCAGTGGTGTTCGGGCAGTGTAGGGGGTCATGCACGGGGTGGTGTTTCAGGGTTTAGGGCAGTGCAGTGGTGTTCGGGCAGTGTAGGGTGTTGTGCTGGTGTTTCAGGGTTCAGGGCAGTGCAGTGGTGTTCAGGCAGTGTAGGGGGTCGTGCTGAGGCTGGTGTTTCACGGTTTAGGGCAGTGCAGTGGTGTTCGGGCAGTGTAGGGGGTCGTGCTGGGGCTGGTGTTTCAGGGTTTAGGGCAGTGCAGTGGTGTTCGGGCAGTGTAGGCGGTCGTGCTGGGGCTGGTGTTTCAGGGTTTAGGGCAGTGCAGTGGTGTTCGGGCAGTGTAGGGGGTCATGCTGGGGCTGGTGTTTCAGGGTTTAGGGCAGTGCAGTGGTGCTCGGGCAGTGTAGGGGGTCGTGCTGGGGGTGATGTTTCAGGGTTTAGGGTAGTGCAGTGGTGTTCGGGCAGTGTAGGGGGTCGTGCAGGGGCTGGTGTTTCAAGGTTTAGGGCAGTGCAGTGGTGTTCGGGCAGTGTAGGGGGTCGTGCTGGGGCTGGTGTTTCAGGGTTTTGGGCAGAGCAGTGGTGTTCGGGCAGTGTAGGGGGTCATGCTGGGGGTAGTGTTTCAGGGTTTAGGGCAGTGCAGTGGTGTTCGGGCAGTGTAGGGGGTCGTTCTGGGGGTGGTGTTTCAGGGTTTAGGTCAGTGGTGTTCGGGCAGTGTAGGGGGTCTTGCTGGGGGTGATGTTTCAGGGTTTAGGGCAGTGCAGTGGTGTTTGGGCAGTGTAGGGGGTCTTGCTGGGGGTAGTGTTTCAGGGTTTAGGGCAGTGCAGTGGTGTTCGGGCAGTGTAGGGGGTCATGCTGGGGGTGGTGTTTCAGGGTTTAGGGCAGTGCAGTGGTGTTCGGGCAGTGTAGGGGGTCGTGAAGGGGTGGTGTTTCAGGGTTTAGGGCAGTGCAGTGGTGTTCGGGCAGTGTAGGGGGTCGTGCTAGGGGTGGTGTTTCAGGGTTTAGGGCAGTGCAGTGGTGTTCGGGCAGTGTAGGGGGTCATGCAGGGGCTGGTGTTTCAGGGTTTAGGGCAGTGCAGTGGTGTTCGGGCAGTGTAGGGGGTCGTGCTGGGGGTAGTGTTTTAGGGTTTAGGGTAGTGCAGTGGTGCTTGTGTAGTGTAGGGGGTCGTGCTGGGGGTAGTGTTTTAGGGTTTAGGGTAGTGCAGTGGTGTTTGTGTAGTGTAGGGGGTCATGTTTTAGGGTAGTGCAGTGGTGTTTGGGTAGTGTAGGGGGTCGTGCTGGGGGTAGTGTTTTAGGATTTAGGTTAGTGCAGTGGTGTTTGGGTAGTGTAGGGGGTCGTGCTGGGGGTAGTGTTTTAGGGTTTAGGGTAGTGCAGTGGTGTTTGTGTAGTGTAGGGGGTCGTGCTGGGGGTAGTGTTTTAGGGTTTAGGGTAGTGCAGTGGTGCTTGTGTAGTCTAGGAGGTCGTGCTGGGGGTAGTGTTTTAGGGTTTAGGGTAGTGCAGTGGTGTTTGTGTAGTGTAGGGGGTCATGTTTTAGGGTAGTGCAGTGGTGTTTGGGTAGTGTAGGGGGTCGTGCTGGTGGTAGTGTTTTAGGATTTAGGTTAGTGCAGTGGTGTTTGGGTAGTGTAGGGGGTCGTGCTGGGGGTAGTGTTTTAGGGTTTAGGATAGTGCAGTGGTGCTTGTGTAGTGTAGGGGGTCGTGCTGGGGGTAGTGTTTTAGGGTTTAAGGTAGTGCAGTGGTGTTTTTGTAGTGTAGGGGGGTCATGTTTTAAGATGCAATGCTCCAATACCTGACCAGTCTGCACTACATAAAACTGCAAAAAAACTAAAAATAAAAAGTGTTTTGCACACTTTTGTCATTGGGCTATATGTGGGCTACATCTGGGTAATATTTGTGCTACATTTGGGCTCTTTTTTCACTGGTGGCCATCTTGGAAGACTTCTTTGTTATGAAGTTTCCTAATTTCTTCATTTACTGCAGTCTCCTCAGTAGGAAATGCTTTCAGTTTTTTACTTTGATTCCATCAAGAAGGCATTCAGATGTCTCACATCTGCCATAAATTCAGAATGTTAGCACTCTAGTTGCTCATTAGATCACTGGAGTAAAGCTACTGCTCACCAGGGAGTTAACTGGGAGTCTGCAGCTGGTATTGAAAGTGATTGTTTCAGTCTGCATGTCAGAATTTTCTAATGAAATAGAAGAGGATTTGAGATCTCACTTAAAACATGCCCTAATTTTTCTTTCTGCAGCACTAACCATAATTTCTATTTCAAAAAGAACCCCTCATTTTGTTCCTTTTTAAATTAAATGTTTTAAGTGTTACTGGTTTATTCCAATCAAGATGGCTTCAGGTGTGCCATACTTTTGTCATAAGTAAGGCTGTTAGCGCTCTAGTTGTTCTTTAGAACACTCTGGGAAGCTGCAGTAGAACACAAAGGCATCAACTGGCAGGCTGCTCCTGTTGAAATATAACAGGAAGATATTTGAGATCACACTTGAAATATGTCCTAATTTTTCTTTCTACAGCACTAACCATAATTTCTATGACAAAATGAACCCCATCATTTTGTTCCTTTTTAAATTAAATGTTTTAAGTGTTACCAGTTTATTCCAATCAAGATGGCTTCAGGTGTGCCATACTTTTGTCATAAGTAAGGCTGTTAGCGCTCTAGTTGTTCTTTAGAACACTCTGGGAAGCTGCAGTAGAACACAAAGGCATCAACTGGCAGGCTGCTCCTGTTGAAATATAACAGGAAGATATTTGAGATCACACTTGAAACATGTCCTAATTTTTCTTTCTACAGCACTAACCATAATTTCTATGACAAAATGAACCCCATCATTTTGTTCCTTTTTAAATTAAATTGTTTAAGTGTTACCAGTTTATTCCAATCAAGATGGCTTCAGGTGTGCCATACTTTTGTCATAAGTAAGGCTGTTAGCACTCTAGTTGTTCTTTAGAACACTCTGGGAAGCTGCAGTAGAACACAAAGGAATCAACTGACAGTCTCTGCCCTTGTTGGATGTACATGTTTTACTGAGAATGTCAGACTTCATTCTCACATGAGTGAGAAAGATAATGTGAATTTACAGAAAATATGCTCTCATTTTAGCTTCTGGAGCACCTTCCAAACCTCCATGGGACAAGCATGAGAAAATAGTGTTCTCTCAAACATGATTCATGATATCCCAGCAGAAGGTTTTTCACATGGTAAAATCACCTTAGAATACACCACAATTCCTAAAATTAGTATGGTACCATCAACAAATAAATTCTAATGTAACTAAAGCCTGTTATCACCCTTTATAGTTCTCCTTTTGGTGACCCTCAAAATCTTCTATTCACTACAATGCATTTCAATGAGGTACTATCATTTATATTGGTCCCAAGATGGCTGCCAGCAATTCCAGGATGAAGTGCTGACAGCCAATCAGATCTCACGATGACATGTGTGGTTAGGCTCCGCCCAGATATATATGTGACTTTACTTTTGATTTTCTCAGGAACTACTGAACGGATTTACACCATTTAAGCAAAAGGCACGACACTGAACCAAGGGCTACCTCTTTGCCAAATTTGGTGTAATTCCGTTCAGCAGTTCGGGCTGTAGCTGCGACTAAAGGTTCCTATGGAAAAATGAATGGGGAAAACGCGTTTTGGGACCCCCTTTTTTCTCGGCCCCCGCTTGACGTATCACCCCGAGACTTTCAGGATAGGAGCGGACCGGAGCGCCCCAACAAGTTGGAAACTTTCGCGAAGATTCGTCAACCGGCGCCAACGTTATTTCAAATAGAATGTCGCGGATTTCCTATGGATAATAGGTTTTAACTATAACTATCTACTGGCGACCGCCAGTAGATAATATATGTATATATATATATATGTATAAAAATAAGTATTTGTTATTACCTGTACAACTTTTAAGAGAACATATGCCGTTACCATGCATGCCTTTACCACGAAATGTCACTATTTTACAGGGAAATAAAACCTATTTATATATATATTCACTGAAAAAACCATAGGTTTCAGACACGTTATAGTTAGAAATTAGCATTTAAAAAACCTTAGAAATTCACTGAAAAAACCATAGGTTTTAGGGACAGTTAGAGTTAGTTGGACATTTCACTCGTACAAAACCAGTGAAATTCCCCCGTTATAGTTAGTTCAGCTAACTATAACTCGTGCCCCCGCAATGCACTGCTGATGACGTCACATATTACATCACTCATGACATGGTCAGTGACATCACTGATGACATCACTGATGACATCTCAAATGACATCACTGATGACATCATCCAGTGACTGTGTGTTTCTGTAAAGTTTAAATATGTTTAATATATATAGGGAATGGCGTATTGAAGAATGAGTGTGTGTATAATTGTCTGAATGGATGATTTAGTAGGTGCGTGACTGACTCTATAAGTGAGTGATTAAACGTATCTTACTGAATGCATGGGTTAGTGACTAAACTGTGTGAATTTCAAAGGTTTTTTAAATGCAAATTTCTAACTATAATGTGCCTGAAACCTATGGTTTTTTAAGTGAATTTCAAAGGTTTTTTAAATGCTAGTTTCTAACTATGCCTACAGAGGTAGGACATGTGAAGAAAGAAGAAAAAACGCACAGAAAGAAGCAAAAGAAATGCAGAAAGAAGCAACAGAAGTCCACAAAGACGAAGAAAAGTGCAGGAAGAAGCAAAAGATGTGCAGAAAGAACCAACAGAGGAGCAGAAAGACGCCTTGTTGCTAAATCCTCCTGTGCCCACAACTTTTTCAGACGGGTACTGGTGGTAACTGACTCTGACTAACCAGAGTCGGTGCTATGCTAAAAGACACTTAGAATACAGTGAAAACACCTACATACACTAGGGAACACTATGCGTTGGGGTACCCCTGTGATTAGCATGACCTCCTCTGTAAGTCCCTAGTACATAATAGGGCAGGGGGATTAAAACTACCTCTTAAAACGCGCTACGGGGCGCGTTTGCACAGTGGTGAAGGGAGGGGGGGCCTGAGGTGACATGTGTGCAAACGCGCCCCGTGGCGCGTTTTAAGTTGCGGGATTAAGACCCTTTGAATCCTGAGGGTCCCTGGGGCCCAACTAGCCCACCAGGTACCTACAGTTAGCACCACAGAGCTGAGTTGCAGAGAGGCGTTCCGAGGCCAAGCACCTTTTTTCACCTCTCTGCAACGCAACTCTGTTGTGCTTACTGAAGGTACCTGGTGGGCTAGTTGGCCCCCAGGGTCCCTAAGGATTCAAGGGGAATTAATTCCCCAACTTAAAACGCACCACAGGGCGTGTTTGCGCACATGTCACCTCAGGCCCCGCCCCCTCCCTTCACCACTGTGCAAACGCGCCCCGTGGCGGGTTTTAAGATGGGGGATTAGGTCACCTTGAATCCTGGGGGTCCCTGGGGCCCAACTAGCCCACCAGGTACTTCCAGTAAGCGCCACAGGCCTGCGTTGCAGAGGTGGTCCGAGGCCACGCCCTTTTTACACCTCTCTGCAACGCAGCTCTGTGGCGCTTACTGGAGTTACATGGTGGGCTAGTTGGACCCCAGGGACCCTCAGGATTCAAGGGGACTTAATCCCCCAACTTAAAACACGCCACAGGGCATGTTTGCACACATATCACCTCAGGCCCCGCCCCCTCCCTTCACCACTGGGCAAACGTGCCCCGTGGTGCGTTTTAAGTTGGGGGATTAACTCCCCTTGAATCCTGAGGGTCCGTGGGGTGCAACTAGCCCACCAGCTACCTCCATTAAGCGCCACAGAGCTGCGTTGCAGAGAGGTGTAAAAAGGGGCGTGGCCTCAGAACACCTCTCTGCAACGCAGCCCCCTGGCACATACTGGAGGTTCCTGGTGGGCTAGTTGGCCCCAGGGACCCCCAGTATTCAAGGGGAATTCGTTCCCCCTCTGCAAACGCGCCAGGGGGCGCGTTTGCAGAGTGCTGCCAAGGAGGGGGCGTTGCCTCCGGCGCGATGCCGGTCTTATTTATTTATTTATTTTTAAGGAGGGGGGCTGTGTGGCCCCCTTTCTTTTTCTAATTTATTGGCCCTGGGGACCCCATCCCCCAGGGCCTGCCCCCTAATATTTAAAAAAAAAAAAAGAATTTGGAAGGGGGCCGCGTGGACCCCCTCCTGAGGCCTTAATCGGCCCCGGGGACCCCATCCCCCGGGGCATGGCTTTTTTTTAAATTTAATGTTTTGGAGGGGGGCTGCGTAGCCCCCCTCCTCAGGCCACTTATGGCCCCAGGGACCCCATCCCCCGGGGCCGGCCTTTGTTTTTTATAACAATTTTGGGGAAGGGGGCCGCGCGGCCCCCCCTCCCTTCACATGCACAGCCCCCGGGAGGTGGTGGTCCCGGGGGCTCGGGGGTCCGAAACGGACCCCCACATTCAAATTCTTAGTGCCCCGGGGAGGTGGCGGTCCCCGGGGCTTGTGGGGGGGCTCAAGCCCCCCCACACAGGTAATTTTGTTTTTTTAAAAAGAAGCCCCGGGGGTGGCGGTCCTCGGGGCTGCGGGAGGGCCGAGTGCCCTCCCGCACCATTTTTATTGAAAGCCCCGGGGGTGGCGGTCCCTCGGGGCTTGGGGGGCCTTAGACGCCCCCCAGCAAATGTTTACATAAACCCCCGCATGCCCCCGGGACTTGGCCCACCCGGGGGCCAAATAACAACGAAGCGCGGGAGACCGCGCTTCTTTTTTTTTTTCTCAGCGGGATCCGCGAATCCTAAGCGCATCCCGCCGATTTTGGGCCCTGGGGTCCTTGTGGGACCCCTAAGTTGGCTCTAGGGGGTCAGGGTGTTTCTACCCTGCCCCTTTTGCGTTTTGCACACTTGTTTCTGTGCCTCGGTTCTACCGAGGAACAAGATGGCTGCCAACACTTCCTGGTTTGGAGTGTTGACAGCCAATTAGCATGCAGCTCGTGATCGGGAGGGTGCGCTCAGGGTGCGCGGACCCTCCGAGGCCATAGATATATATGTGATTTTACTTTTGATTTTCTCAGCAACTACTGAACGGATTTACACCATTTAACAAAAAGGGTTCTTTCTGAACCAAGAACTACCTCTTTGCCAAATTTTGTGTAATTCCGTTCAGTAGTTCGGGCTGTAGCCGTGTCTAAAGTTCCCTATGGGAAATTGATTTTTTGACTCTTATTTTTTGAATTTCTCCGCAACTACTGAACGGATTTACCCCGTTTAAAAAAAAGGTCGCTTTCTGAACCAAGCGCTACCTTTTTGCCAAATTTGGTGTAATTCCGTTCAGCAGTTCGGGCTGTAGCCGTGTCTAAAATTTCCTATGGGAATTAACATGGAGAAAACATGTTTTGGGACCCCCCTTTTTTCTCGGCCCCCGCTTGCCAAATCACCCCAAAACTTTCAGGATAGGAGCGGACCGGAGCGCCCCACGAGTTTTGAGAATTTCGCGAAGATTCGTCAACCGGCGCCAAAGTTATTTCAAATACAATGTTGTGAATTTCCTATGGAAAATAGGTCCTAACTATAACTATCTACTGGTGACCGCCAGTAGATAATACATATATATATATATATGTATATATATATATATAGTTTATACTTACCTGTAAAATAATTATATTTACAGATGCAACCGTGATAATGTATATGCTATTACAATGAAATTTGTTGTAAAGGCATATGTGTGGTAAAATCTTGCATTCTTACAACTGCGTTGTAATGACGTGTTGTAACGGCATGCATTATTCCATCATTTTTCCCAATGAAATATTAAACAATGTTTAATTAAGCAAATGGTATTTACAGAGGGACCTCTGACTATTCGTTCCAATCACTTTATTAGGGTGCCCTGCTGCAAGGCCTACACATATATACAGCACTGTGCTTTTCCTATGCTTAAAGACTTTGCTGTAGAAATGGCAAAATACTTTGTCCCTTTCTATCCCAGCGTGGATGGCCCTGTGCTAATCCTACGCTTAAAGACTTTGATAGAAAAGCAGACATTTGAGGTGACCACATTTAGAGTGTCGCTGGTGTTGAGAGTGCTCTATGCTGGAGCTGCTTTCCACCTAAACTTGAGAACTACCCAGAGTTCTGTGCTTCTTTTTTTGCATAAAAGTTTGCGTCACTCTATGCCTGCAAGGGTTTTGTTTTGACTTATACTGGGTGCTCCCTTGTATCTGGACAAAGCTATACCTCTCTGAAGAGCTCTAATGAGAGCGAAACACATGTCAGGGGTTGCTTTTATTCATTTCAGCTTGGCTTGGAGGGTATTTTACCAATCCAGAGCAATTATACTGTGCCTGGAGCGGTAAAAGGCTTTGGCCATTTTACAGCTCAGCATGGATAGCACTGTGCTAATCCTACGCTTAAAGACTTTGCTGTAGAAATGGCAAAAGACTTTGTCCCTTTCTATCTCAGCGTGGATGGCACTACGCTAATCCTAGCTTAAAGACTTTGATAGAAAAGCAGACATTTGATGTGAGCAAATTTAGGCGGATATGTACAAGGAAGTGGCGGAGTGAGGCGTTAGCCGTCATGGCTTAACGCCTCACTCCGCCACTTCTGAAACGCAAGGGTGCCCCATATTTACAAGTATATGGTGCAGCCTTGCATTCCCCCCTGCGCTGGCACTACACTTAGCAGTGTAGCGCCAACGCAGGCACCCTTGCACCGTAGTGCAAGGGTGTCTGCATGCAGGGGAGGATTGTTTATGTGTAGGAAGGTGTCCCTTCCTGATGAAATCAGTGGGCAGGGTGTTATCGGACCACGATGCACATGTCATGACTGTCAAATGGCGCCCACCCTTATCACCGATCCCCACGTGGCAGCTCCCACGAGATTGTCTGGAGGACCCGGTGTTCCAACACGAACCAAGAGAAAACATACAGAAATACTTCTCCGAAAATGCACACACCACAGGCTCTAGGGCACTTGAGCGGGACGCCTTTAAGGTGGTCATGAGGGGAGCCTGCATGAGGAGAGACAGATCACGGAGTGCGGAAAACACAGGAGCAGATGATACAAACAACTGAGCAGTGTTTAGCGCAACTATCCAAAGAGGCAGACAAACAAGCGATCCCCCCTACACAATTAGCAGAAGCTAAGACCAAGTATGCAGAAGCCTGCGCAGATCTGCGCAGATACAATTTCCGCGCCTATGCCGCCAGAGCCCACAGAGAGGGGAACCGTGCTGGAACCCTACTTGCCTGGCTTATCCGACAGAACCTAGGTACACAAACCATCACCAGCATAAGAAATGCGACAGGGGATGTCACCTACACGCAAGTGGATATTATGCTAACCTTCCATGAGTACTACAAGGACCTTTATAGGGAACCCATCCCGGACAGAGTGGAACACATCCACACAGTTTTGCAATCCATCACTATGACGCAGGTGACGGAATAGGACCAGACCTCCCTCGACAAACAACTTACAACTGTAGAGATTAAACATGCGATCCATCGCCTAGCCAAAAACAAAGCCCCTGGCCACGATGGCTTCCCACTAGAATACTACAATATATTTTCCCATCAACTAGCCCCACAGTTAGACATAGTCTACAAGGCAGCCTTAGAAATGGGAACACTCCCTAAGTCCATGCGGGAATCTATATTAGTGACTTTCCCCAAGCCAGATCGGGATCCCTTGCTCAGGTCATTGTACCGCCCGATTACTCTCCTCACAGCGGACTGCAAAATACTAGGTAGGATCATAGCAGATAGACTCACGGGGGTGCTTCCCCACCTGGTACACCCCGACCAGTGTGGATTTGTGCCTGGGAAGAACACCTCCCAGAATATACACCGGCTATTCCATGTCCAGGATGGTGTGCGTGCCTTGTGCTGGACCTCAAGAAGGCTTTTGACACCTTAGCGTGGCAGTATTTATTCGCGGTTCTGCAGCGGGTGGGGATAGGCCCTCAACTCATGGCGTACATCAAATTGTTATACACCGACCTCACAACCCGGGACTGCATAGGCCGGCACATTCCGCCTCCCCTCCGGGTGACCCGCACAACTCGCCAGGGGTGCCCTCTATCCCCGCTCTGTTCGCCCTTGCAATGGAGCCATTGGCAATATACTCAGGGAGGGGGGCGAACTATGGGGCATTCCCCTTGAGGGACGTAGTCATAGCGAATCCCTATATGCAGACGATCTCTTGATATACATCAGAGACATCACCGCGGACCTCACACCTCTCTGGGCCACACTCGATGACTTCCGAAGGGCAGCGGGACTGAAAGTGAATTGGGCCAAGTCCACTGTTTACCCCATCATCCGGATGCACCCCAATGGGAGATAAGCGCGGGAGAGGCCAAGGTGGCGTGGAATAGGGACGCCCCAAGATACCTGGGAATCAGGCTATATCACGCCCCGAGAGATCTCCTTGAGGGCAATCACTATAGGGCCCTAAGGGGGATTAAAACCCAGATCAACTTCTGGCGAATGTTACCCCTGGCCCCCATAGGGATGGTAGCTTTATCAAAGATGGTAGTGGTACCCCGTCTCCTATACTATTTCGCAAATGTTCCAGTGATCCCCTGCAAGCCTTCTTCTGAGAGTTAAATTCCTTACTCATAATGCTGATATGTGGAAAGGGCCACCGCCGAGTGGCTTTGACGACATTGCAGCTACCGCGGGACCGAGGCGGTCTTGGTGCCCCTTCCTTCGAAGCCTACTTCTTTGCAATGGCACTCACGCTGGACTGCCGGGCGTCACCTGGAGGAAATGAATACACAAGCAGGGTCTCTGACAGTTCCAACCATACATCGAATGCTCCTCCCGGGAACCAAACCAAATCCAACCCATCCCATTCTGGTGAAGGTGGCTAGATCCTGCATGCTGAGAATTCATCGCCTCTCTCGCACTACGCCGATGTACTCCCCACTGTTACCACTGGTGGGTCTGCCCAAGGGATGCAAACATTACACATTCAGAGACCTACTAACCTGGACAGAATACGCACTCACAGAGGTGGAAGCCCTGTTCACAGAAGGTCAACTGTCTTCCTTTGAAAAGCCTAACAGAGGGGAGCGGGCTCCCCGCTGGTCAGTTTCTTTTTCACAGACAGCTTATTTCAGACTGTAGGAAGACATGGGACTTGGTGGACGGAGAACCCAAACGCACCCCACACTACACGCGATACTAAACATGGGCGCAGGGCGACACCTCATCACATGGATATACAGATCTATCATAGACCTCACGTGCGTGACGCTAACGCGGCTCCGATTATAATGGGAAGAGGAATTCGGTCGGGCACTACACGACAATGAATGGCTCACAGCCCTAGAGCACCATAAAAAAGTATCGCGCAACCAGCGTTTCAAAAACATCCAGTTCAACATACTACACCGTGCATATATCACACCAGCGCTGCTCAAGCGTTTCTTCCCTGCAACACCGTTTGAATGCCCACGCTGCCACATGCCCGACGCCACATTTGTCCATATGTTATGGACATGTCCCACACTGCAGATCTACTGGGCAGGTGTACACACCACGATACAGACAGTCACAGGCCTGGCGGGTCTTGACACATGGGATGCCAGCGCCTTGGGGCTATTTAAGCGTCACAAACAGAAAAAGATAGAAACCCACTTTGCGATACTGGCCTTGCTCCTAGCACAGCGAGGAATCACATTACATTGGCGTTCACCTACAGGTCCCCCGATAGAAGCATGGAGGGGAGCAGTCATGAAATGGGGAGCCGCAGAAGAAGATGCAATCAGACTGGAGGAGGCGCGCGGAACACGACGCCGCCCCATCGGTGGTCGATGCTCCTTCACAGTTTCAAACAGGTACAAGAAGACCCCGCAGAAACCCCAGCAGCTACTCAGGCGGTACCAAGCCCCACAACACCCCACGCCCACAGGAGGCCGCCTGAGCGGGTCCTGCCCCCTCTTTAGCCCCAATGGAACTCTGTGTTTGTCCCTGTGAGAGAGTTACACCTGGTGTTACTTGGACTAGTAATAATTGCGCTGTGCCATGAGCCCCGGATACCCTCATTCCTAGCCCCATCCTCTGAGTTATACCCCCCAGTTAGTTTAATTGAAACTGATTTCTTCTGACTTGAGGCAAGAACAGCAGGGGCACACCAAGCAGTCCACTATGAGACCTACGCACCACTAAGAACACATATTGCGTGCGCTGGACAATGCACACCTAGACAATTAGTCACCTTATTATTAATATCATACAATGGTAATGTATCACACTAAAAGCTAAACAACCGTAATTGTTGTTGTAAAGTGTATACCCTGTTTGAATATGGAAAATCCAATAAAAAGGTTTACAAAAAAAATACTGATGAAAGCAGACTTACCCTGCTTCCATTGTTTTAGCTAGAACGGCAGCATGAGATGCAGTCTGTTCCAATTTTTCGAAATGGCCAGTGCTGCAGGAGGTAAATAAAGTCTCACACTGGAGGTATGAAGGGGGGAACATAGCTAGGAGGAGCATCAGGCTGTGGGTAGGTGTGAGAAGTTGGCCTGGTATATGCTGTTCACTAATTAAAGTGGACACCTTGCACCAGGGCAAATCGACTCTTATGGTAGATAGGTTTAAGACAACCTTTTAAAGAAAGCTATCCTAGTGGTAGCTGTGGAGAGCAGCCTTCAGGCTAAGTCTTGAAGGAATGTAAAGCAGCTTGTTTTACCATATAATCTCTTGAATCACCAAATGAAAAGACACCACACAGGTATATATATCAAATATATATGTATTTATTTCTAAATAACTCTCTACTAATCTCTTTATGAGATTAGAAGACAAACATATGCACAAATCAACGTTTCACAATAAGTTAAGCACAAAATATGGCTGGGGCCCTAGGGGCGTACCAGACCATATACTAAGTAAGAGACTTAGGAACAACGACTTGTAGGGAGACAAGGCCTAGGGCCTTCAGAAGTGCAGGGGCCTCACGAAACCACCCAAGGCAGGTAAGTAAAGGACCCACGGGGGACGCGTGCAGTGTGGATACACAGGCGCGGATCGCCGTTAACTTCAATGGGGCAAGTCGCAGTTGGAAATAAAGAGTTTTAGGATACTTCGGGAGAACCTACAAGCAAGTCACTTACAGGGTAAGTAGTTCTAGGGCCCACACCCACAGGAGCACCGTAGTGCTGGAGTTACCTCACCCAGGGAAGCCGGGTGCACAGGTGTCCTTTGGTGTCGGGTCGCGGCGTCGTTTTCAATGGCGAACAAAGAAGACTTGCTGCTTGCGGGAGCTGAAGAAGTGTCCGGTGGAATCCAAGCCTGGATTCTGAAGAAGGATGACCTGAAAGCAGAGGGGACAGTGTTCAAAGTCACTTGGCAGTGACCCGGGGCAAGGAAGATGGATGCCCACCGTCGTCGGTCGCTTCAGGTCGGTTGCGGGTGCCTTGACTCTTCAGCCACGTGGTCCAGGAGGCGTCGACGACGACCAGGAGCTGGATTCGGTGTGTCCCTCGACGTCTGCAGCTGACTGCGGTGTCGGCAACTCGATCGGGAGCCAACAAGCCTTGGCAGCCGCAAGTCTCGGGAGATGAAGAAAAGTCGATGGCGCAGACCAGCAAGGTCTGTGGAACTCACCCAGCGAGGGTAAGTCAGGGCAGGCCTGGAGCAACCAGGGGAGCCCTTGGTTTCTTTAAGAAGTCTTCTGGGGACCCACAAGCCAGCGGGCAAGGGATCGCAAAGACACCTCGGGCGGAATCACTCAACAGGGGCCCACGGTCACTCGGGACGGTGTAGGCCTCTGATCTTCGGAGGGATTCCTGTTGGAGGTCGGGACCACACGTGGTCCAAAGCACAAGTTCGTAGAACGTTGTGAAGGGGTTGCACTCGACAATAGTGCACGGTACCCAGGGGTCGCGGTTCCTCGTTACTCGTGGGGTCCACTTGCCTCAGCTTCGCTGGGGACTCACGATGGCCTGGGAGAGGTCAGGAAATCCACTTCTTGGGCTGCAGGGACTTCGGACTCGGCGGGAGCGGCGTAGTTTGCGACCGTCGTTGTCGTTTTTGGTGCCTGCCAAGCAGGGGAGTCACTCCTTGACTCCAAGGGAGATTCTTCTGTCTTCCAAAGGTAGTGGAACGTCGAAGGGCCAGGATTCTTCTGTAGAGCGTCGTCCAGGGGTTATCTGCTTTGCAATGGCAAGGTTCCCCCTCTTATACTAAAAAGAGGGGATGGACTAGCTCTATGACCCCACCTATGGGAGGGTCAAGGGAGGGGGTGGCTACACCCACTTCCCTTTGTCCAGTTTCGCGCCAGAGCAGGGGCAGGTAGCCCCTGAGCTGGTTTGAACTGGCATATGCACAGAGGAGCCTTCTGCTCCCCAGTGCAGGACTTCAAAGCACTCTAAGAGTGCACCCACCCAGCCCCAATACACTAAACCCTGTCTGGGAGGTGGTTACACCTCCTTGTGACAGGATGCCTATTGTTGGGCTTCCTCCACTGTGAGTGTTGGTCATCAGCAGGAGGGCAGCCCAGTGTCTGTGACTGGTGGCATCCATTTTGTGATGCCAGGGCTCTGCAGGATTCTACCGCGTTTCCACAGCAGGTACATGTCTTATCCTCTAGAAGGGTGGAATGCTACCCCCGCCGCCAGGATTGGCGGGGGGTAGTATTCCAAGATGTTTGACACCAAACACGACATGTTTTGATGCAGCCATTCCAAAGTTAGCATTTACCGCGAGGATATAATGCACTTAATAGTATATGGTTTAACCGCATCCACAAACAGCACCAGAGAATAGACTCTGAGAGCTGCAGAGGGGCCCTGCTCAGGCAGAGGCACCCCCTCACATAGAAGCCAAGCACCCTGCCCTCAGGATTGATAGGGCCTGCCTTAGGGGTGACTGATAGGTTTATATGTGTGTGCAGGAGAGATATAGGAAACCTATATCTCAGTGAGGGGTGCTAGCACCACCTCACCCAGGCTGCAGTAGCAGGCCTGTGGTGTCAGATTTAGACTGCTTCCCAGGGGTGGCATAATACATGCTGCAGCCCCTGGTAGGCCTGTGAAGTACCTATGCCCTTGGTACCTAAGGTACCATATACTAGGGACTCATAAGGCACCACAGTATCCAATCACTAGTGCACCTAGAGTGCACTCCATGTCGCTTAGAGAGAGCAGATAGACTGGGGCCCTGAATAGCAGGGTCCCAGTCCAACTAAGTCATAAACCAGCAAAACACCATAAAAAAGTGGGGGCAACCATATAGTCAGATTCCACCTTCCTACATAACCCCCCCAAACGAAAGGAGATAAGGCTAACCTTGGCCAGTTGAGCCTTTATTGACTAAGTGGCCATATAAGGAAGCACCTGCACTAGCATGGTTGCCCCCTGTCTTATGGTCCACTAAGCAATCCCTCACCCTAAGGGTATGAGAGGGTCTCCACCATGGGGAATCACTACCTGTGGTGTGCTTTGGTAAAGTACCAGGCTGGTGAGGTGTCTGAGTAGGGAAGTGTGGCCCTAGGAATGTTGGCCTCAGCTTTCTCAGCTCACTGGTCACCATGTATGCCTGTCTTTCCATGACTGAGTGGTACTCTGCTCTAAGGGTCAACCTTGACTGCCTACAGCCGGGGGTTGGGTCCCTTTGGGTGGAACACTGGAGGGACATGGCATGTTTGGAACCTTTGGTCCCAGGTTTGCCCTTGCCTAACAGAGTCCTTCTGGGGAGGTCCCTACATAAAGGTATGGGGATCCCTCAGTGGGTTGAGGAATTTCTACCTGGCTAGGGCTACTAGCCTGGGTGCCCCTAATCTGCTGATGGGGGTTCCTCTGGACAGGGGGCCCTGGGGGTCCACTGACCTCCCTGACCTCTGCAGCCCTGGGCTGACTGAGGCAGGGTAGAGAGGGGCAGGTTACCTGCTCCAGACTGGGTACCACCTTGTAAGGGTCCTCTGCCATCAGGGGGTGGCCAGGCCAGGCCTGACTACCTCTGTGGCAGTTCCTTCACTAGGGGTAGGGTCAGTTCCCTGAGGAGGCTGACCCTTACCTACTGTCTGGAGGGAAGAAGACTTTTCTTCAACCCTTGTGCTCTCTTCTGGGGGAGAGTGGGCCATTCTTCCAGGCTCCATCTCTCCAAAATCTTGGGCTGGGGCTGTGGCCATCACAGCCCCACTAACCTTTACAGGGACACCCAACATCTTCAGATGGGTTTGGTGTTCAATTTCAGCCCAGGCTGAAATTTCCAGATCATTGCCCATCAGGCAATCTACAGGTAAGGTTGGGGACACTGCCACTCTTTTGGGCCTGTGACCCCTCCCAGCTGAGATTGACTATGGCCATGGGGTGATCTGTTCTGACACCATCAATGTTGGTCACCTGGTATTTAAACTCAGGTAAAAGCTGGTGAGGGGGACTAGTTTCCTGCCACCATGGTGACACTAGCCCCTGTGTCCCTAAATGCCACAGCTTTCTGACCATTAATTATTGGCTCCAGTCTGTACCTGCCCAATGCTGTGGGACCCACGGTAAAGGTGGCAAATCCTATACCACCATCAGAATCTGAGGAGTCTGTTGAGGGGGTCCTGTCTGAACTAGGGCCCACCTCTGTTCCTCTTGCAAAAGCACCTAACTTTTGGGTGCACTACTCCCAACTGGAGGATTACTACTGGTAGTACCAGGAGGGGTGGTAGTAGTTGTTGGAGGAACATTTTCTTTATTGCCAATCCTGGGACAACTGGGATCAGATTTCCAGTGCCCAGGCTTTTTACAGACATGGCAATAGGGTTTCTTTTCAGGAGAGGAAGGAGTTTGGGACCCACCCCCAGAAGAGGACTTTTGGGGCCCTGTAGTGGACTTATCCTTAGATTTATCCCCACCTTTCTCTTGGGACTTGGTAGAATCTTTCTTGTGGTCACCACCCTGATTCTTAGGCCTTACTCTGGTTCTGACCCATTTGTCTGCCTTCTTTCCCAATTCTTGGGGAGAGGTCAGATCAGAGTCCACCAGGTACTGGTGTAAAAGCTGGTTTTGACAATTATTAAGGATCTGTTCTCTCATCATTAGATTATAAAATCCTTTGAAATCAGTAACCCTACTGCCAACCAGCCAACCCTCCAGAGCCTTGGATGCACAATCTACAAAGTCTGTCCAGTCCTGAGTCTGTGCCTTCTGGGTATCTCTGAACTTCAACCTGTACTCTTCAGTGGTTAAGCCAAACCCATCTATCAGTGCACTCTTCAGGACCTCATAATCATCAGCATCCTCCTCTCTAACAGTGAGGAGCTTGTCTCTTCCTTTATCTGAAAAGGAGAGCCACAAGATTGCTGCCCACTGCTTTTGGGGGACCTGCTGTACTCTACAGGCCCTCTCCATAGCAGTTATCCACTTGTGGATATCATCCCCACTCTGGTAGGGAGGAACAACCTTGCTCAGGTTCCTATGGTCAGGAATATATTCTCTGCCTCTAGGGACACTGTTGCTGCCACCAAGGGGTTCTAACCCTCTTTTCTAGAAGCTCTCTGGATCTCCAGGGCTTCCTATCCAGTGCCAACTGCTTGGTTCTGAGGGCCACTTTGGCTTCCTCATACTGGAGCAGTTTGCACCTTCTCTCAGAGGAGGTCTCTCTTAAGGAAAAGTATGAGCTCCTCTGCTGGACAAATTCTCTGCCAGAGTGATAAGAGTGGTCAGATTCCCTGGAAGGGGATCTGTGCCTCTCCTCCTCTCTGTCAGTTCTCTTAGGGAGAATTCCTCTGTCCTTTTCAGGCCCCTTGGAGCCTGGCCCTTCAATCACAGAGTCTTGGTCATTCTGATTTTCATCATCTGACCCAGATACTATGACTGACCCACCCACTGATTCAAACCCTTTAGCTCCTAGAGCCAATCTAAGGTCATCTGCTGTCAGCAGATCTATCAGGTGTAGTGTTGAGGGACTCTGTCCTAGTCTCAGGTGTCTGTCAACACACATGGCTCTCAAGTCAGAGAAAGCCATGTCCTTATACTGAGGCTGAGTGGATCCACTGGGTCCACCCCTTAAGGACATTCTAGTGTTGTGCAGTGTTGTACTACCTACACTAGTTTGTGGCCTACTGATCCTAGCTTGAGCTGTGGAAAGGGTGTGCTATCCCTTGGCACACAGCTCTAAGTTCAGTAGAACTTATTGATACTAAGCTTGACTTTATATGTACCTTGAGTACCTATAATGGTTTTCAGTTAGTAATTCAAATAGAGATTTTCTGGTAAAACAATGGCAAGCTGGAATCCCACACGCTGCCCACCAATGTGAGAAGTTGGCCTGGTATATGCTGTTCACTAATTAAAGTGGACACCTTGCACCAGGGCAAATCGACTCTTATGGTAGATAGGTTTAAGACAACCTTTAAAGAAAGCTATCCTAGTGGTAGCTGTGGAGAGCAGCCTTCAGGCTAAGTCTCGGAGGAATGTAAAGCAGCTTGTTTTACCATATAATCTCTTGAATCACCAAATGAAAAGACACCACACAGGTATATATATCAAATATATATGTATTTATTTCTAAATAACTCTCTACTAATCTCTTTATGAGATTAGAAGACAAACATATGCACAAATCAACGTTTCACAATAAGTTAAGCACAAAATATGGCTGGGGCCCTAGGGGCGTACCAGACCATATACTAAGTAAGAGACTTAGGGACAACGACTTGCAGGGAGACAAGGCCTAGGGCCTTTAGAAGTGCAGGGGCCTCACGAAACCACCCAAGGCAGGTAAGTAAAGGACCCACGGGGGACGCGTGCAGTGTGGATACACAGGCGCGGATCGCCGTTAACTTCAATGGGGCAAGTCGCGGTTGGAAATAAAGAGTTTTAGGATACTTCGGGAGAACCTACAAGCAAGTCACTTACAGGGTAAGTAGTTCTAGGGCCCACACTCCACAGGAGCACCGTAGTGCTGGAGTTACCTCACCCAGGGAAGCCGGGTGCACAGGTGTCCTTGGTGTCGGGTCGCGGCGTCGTTTTCAATGGCGAACAAAGAAGACTTGCTGCTTGCGGGAGCTGAAGAAGTGTCCGGTGGAATCCAAGCCTGGATTCTGAAGAAGGATGACCTGAAAGCAGAGGGGACAGTGTTCAAAGTCACTTGGCAGTGACCCGGGCAAGGAAGATGGATGCCCACCGTCGTCGGTCGCTTCAGGTCGGTTGCGGGTGCCTTGACTCTTCAGCCACGTGGTCCAGGAGGCGTCGACGACGACCAGGAGCTGGATTCGGTGTGTCCCTCGACGTCTGCAGCTGACTGCGGTGTCGGCAACTCGATCGGAGCCAACAAGCCTTGGCAGCCGCAAGTCTCGGGGAGATGAAGAAAGTCGATGGCGCAGACCAGCAAGGTCTGTGGAACTCACCCAGCAAGGGTAAGTCAGGGCAGGCCTGGAGCAACCAGGGAGCCCTTGGTTTCTTTAAGAAGTCTTCTGGGGACCCACAAGCCAGCGGGCAAGGGATCGCGAAGACACCTCGGGCGGAATCACTCAACAGGGGCCCACGGTCACTCGGGACGGTGTAGGCCTCTGATCTTCGGAGAGATTCCTGTTGGAGGTCGGGACCACACGTGGTCCAAAGCACAAGTTCGTAGAACGTTGTGAAGGGGTTGCACTCGACAATAGTGCACGGTACCCAGGGGTCGCGGTTCCTCGTTACTCGTGGGGTCCACTTGCCTCAGCTTCGCTGGGGACTCACGATGGCCTGGGAGAGGTCAGGAAATCCACTTCTTGGGCTGCAGGGACTTCGGACTCCGGCGGGAGCGGCGTAGTTTGCGACCGTCGTTGTCGTTTTTGGTGCCTGCCAAGCAGGGGAGTCACTCCTTGACTCCAAGGGAGATTCTTCTGTCTTCCAAAGGTAGTGGAACGTCGAAGGGCCAGGATTCTTCTGTAGAGCGTCGTCCAGGGGTTATCTGCTTTGCAATGGTAAGGTTCCCCCTCTTATACTAAAAAGAGGGGATGGACTAGCTCTATGACCCCACCTATGGGAGGGTCAAGGGAGGGGTGGCTACACCCACTTCCCTTTGTCCAGTTTCGCGCCAGAGCAGGGGCAGGTAGCCCCTGAGCTGGTTTGAACTGGCATATGCACAGAGGAGCCTTCTGCTCCCCAGTGCAGGACTTCAAAGCACTCTAAGAGTGCACCCACCCAGCCCCAATACACTAAACCCTGTCTGGGAGGTGGTTACACCTCCTTGTGACAGGATGCCTATTGTTGGGCTTCCTCCACTGTGAGTGTTGGTCATCAGCAGGAGGGCAGCCCAGTGTCTGTGACTGGTGGCATCCATTTTGTGATGCCAGGGCTCTGCAGGATTCTACCGCGTTTCCACAGCAGGTACATGTCTTATCCTCTAGAAGGGTGGAATGCTACCCCCGCCGCCAGGATTGGCGGGGGGGTAGTATTCCAAGATGTTTGACACCAAACACGACATGTTTTGATGCAGCCATTCCAAAGTTAGCATTTACCGCGAGGATATAATGCACTTAATAGTATATGGTTTAACCGCATCCACAAACAGCACCAGAGAATAGACTCTGAGAGCTGCAGAGGGGCCCTGCTCAGGCAGAGGCACCCCCTCACATAGAAGCCAAGCACCCTGCCCTCAGGATTGATAGGGCCTGCCTTAGGGGTGACTGATAGGTTTATATGTGTGTGCAGGAGAGATATAGGAAACCTATATCTCAGTGAGGGGTGCTAGCACCACCTCACCCAGGCTGCAGTAGCAGGCCTGTGGTGTCAGATTTAGACTGCTTCCCAGGGGTGGCATAATACATGCTGCAGCCCCTGGTAGGCCTGTGAAGTACCTATGCCCTTGGTACCTAAGGTACCATATACTAGGGACTCATAAGGCACCACAGTATCCAATCACTAGTGCACCTAGAGTGCACTCCATGTCGTTTAGAGAGAGCAGATAGACTGGGGCCCTGAATAGCAGGGTCCCAGTCCAACTAAGTCATAAACCAGCAAAACACCATAAAAAAAGTGGGGGCAACCATATAGTCAGATTCCACCTTCCTACAGTAGGGGTATCATGCAGTCTGTTGAGGGAAGGGGAACCAGCAGCAGAGAAGGGGAAAGGGCCCACCTGAAGGAGGATAAACAATACACATACATAGACGAAAAGGACTGACAGATGGAGCTGTAGTCCCAAAAAACATACCTTTAGGAGCTTTAGCAACAGAGCATATTTGATCTAACCTGAGGCTACATTCCGTGCCTCACAGCACCGGCAAATTAAACTAAAGGCTCTGACTATTGGATGTCAGAGACCAGTTGCTGTGGGCTGTTAACAAGGTTCAGTGATGCAGCTTTGGCTTCTGGAAAAACTGACTACATTCAAATACCAGAGATCACGCAGGATTGTGGAGCACAAACAGTTTCTTGTCTAGAGAAGCTCGCGGGCCTGACTCATCCTTTAATTGGTTTAGGGGTTTCATAAGGGATAGAGTTAAGGAAGTGAAGGGTTGTATTGATGTGGTGCCAGGCACTAACAGCCACTCCTGGAGTGCTCCAGCTCTCTCTCTCTCCCCCCAATCCCATTTAACACCTACATGGGCAGCTAGAGAGGATAGGGGTCCGAGGTGATATTTCCACGTACATGCAGACAACACTCACCTGTGCTTTTTTCTAAAAGGCATTTTTAAATTTCAGGTGAAATTCAATAAACTATTTACAAGTATTTCAAAATAGATGGCCAATTACTGACTTGCCTTGAACAGCCTAAAGACAGAGATGAACACAATCATCCAAATGATTCCTGTAGTTAGATGAACAACAGTTGTTATAACTACTTTGCTATTCATGGAAATAATATCCAGGCACATAAAAAAAAAAATAAGATTCACTTTTGTCCCTAACTTAGCGTTAGCGGATCAATTGACTACTGCTACAAAGAGCTATTGTGGCTATGAACGCATTCTAAAAAAAATTAGATTAATTCTAGGTGAGAAAGTCAAGACTCCTTGTCGCAAGGTAATGCAACGTCAGTGATCAGCTCATGAATCTACTGGGTTGGAGCACTGTTCTTTGGCACATCCAGTAAATTAATTAAAAAAATGAACTACAGAAAATTTAAATCATGTTTCCAGAGCGGAATTTTAGTCTTCGCCCTTGACAATGTAACTCCTACATTATGATCTTCGCACTGACTATTAATCCATGACTTATTTACTAGTTCTGACATGGGATTGGTCCTGTTCAATGAATGAAATCCGTGTTTGCTGGTATGTTCGTACCAGCTCTAGTGGCAAACGTTTGAAACAACTCCTCAGGATGTCAGATTAACTTGCGACCTAGAGAATTTTAAAAACAAATAAATAAAAAAATCTCACTTATTTATCGCTTTCTAGTTTTACAGTGCTTCCTCAAGTGCATTTTGATTAGTGTAATGATAGTGAGAAGCACTTTTAATACTAGGAAAGTAACACTTAATTTGGATGTGTTTAATTTAGAATGACATGGCCTTAACCAGCTTGCATTTACATAATTTCACATCTGCAGAAAGAAAGTGCATCTTTCTTTTATGTGAACGAGAATTCTCCTTGTGCATGTATTTCTCCGAGTGCTTTTCCACTTCAGAACATCAGCAAAATAGAAGTCTCCTTTGTGGTGTTGTTTACTGTGCTAAATATAACTGTATTAATGTGTATTCCTCTTGAGGAAGCCATGCTCAAGATGCTCCTGTCTTTGTAACATTCGAGATCCTTTGCTCGCGTCTTTTCTAGGGTGCACTCATTAGCTGAACTGTCTATTGTATTTCTGTATTATATAAATGTCATGACATCTTCATTTCCTATGCATCCCTCTTTATTAATAAGCAGCAAAGTAGATGTTGGTAGATGTTTGTTATTCAATGCATCTTGTATATTTGAAAAAGGATTGATCGGCATAAATATATCTTTGTTAATCCAGCTCTTTTATGTCATGCCTCACCATACGGAGTGTGTGCCTTTCTTTGCCTAAAACCTTATAAAGATGATGTTTTGTGGCGATGTGCAGAGCTTTGTACACTTGCTTAGATAGCAGTGTCTATGTTAGTCTGTCTATTGATTTATGCTTAGAGGTTTTTGCACTTGCTTAGAGAGAAAACTCTAGGTTGGTCCTCTTGCTTAGCTCTACTTTGTTCTGTCTTCTACTTCCTTTAAAGATGGACCTTATGTCAATCTTCTTGCATATTCCGAGTTTGATATATATTGCACGTTTTTTAATTGCTACTTCCCCATGATTTAAATGATGATTTCTTGCCCTCTGGAATGACCCTAATTTCGACTAAACCTTAATGTTTTGACTTGAATTCTTGTCTGGTGGAGATCTCATTTATTGCCATTGGACTTAGGGCCTAATTAGGACTTTGGCGGTCCTTCTGTTGGCCCGCCAAGGCCGTTGTGTGCCCACCGGATTACAATTGTAATCCATGGCGGCAGGCGGTGTAGGAGCGGTCTCACGACGTTGATATGTTAGGCTCATAGGAGAACCTAACATGCAGAAAACCGCCGTGAGAGTGCCAACTGCACGTTTCTGCACAGTGTAGCATGCATGCCACACTGTGCAGGAACAGGGGTGCAATTCCAAAGGGGCACAACATGTGCCCCCCTGCATACACCCCCAGGCCAGGGAGCCGCACAGGGGTCCTGTTTGGACCAGAAAAACAAAATGGGGAGTGAAGAGGTAGTGTCCAAGAAAGGAACACTGGAGGTGGATACGTCCTCCTCTTGAAATGTTTCAAAAACACAAAGATCCACCCTCAGATAGATTCAGAATTATGTACTCACAGGTTGCGTGTGTTTCCTACAGTGGTTGGACGCTCACAGTGTTTTTTAAATACCCCTCCCACGTAGTCGTAGGTCGTAGCACGCCCCGTCCCGCAGTGGGGCGGGAAGACCCCCATGATGAAGCATGACACCAAGGGCCCTTTTGGTGTGTGAGGGGTATTTAAACAAACACTGTGTGCTTCCAACCACTGTCCTGTTAGGACCTCCTTAGTTGCCTCTCCGCCATCCTTTTTATGGCGGGCTCACCACCATGAAAATGGTGGTGTAAGGGCAACTCGTAATATGCTTGGTGGTGATCAGTGATGAAAGAGTGCTAGAGTGAAGTGAGTTAAAATTGCCCCGGGTCCACCGATTACACCGATTACAGCGCGAGTACTAGTCGCAGGAGCAGACACCGACAGAGCAGGTTTTAAATAAAAGCCCGCCGGTCCCCCGAGGAGGCCCACAACAGGGAAGACAAGTTATAGGTACAAATAACCAGTAACAATTATAGAAGAAGGGTAAGTCAAGGCCCTACCTATTTAGGCTGCTAATCTAGCAACCTCACTTTTCCTAAGGTCCTGAAGAAAGCCCCCCCGGACCCGCCTGGGCATTTATGGGGCTGAAACATGTTGACCGCTCACATCGACAAACCAGTGCGTTGGATCAGTAACATATCTTCACACGCACCACCTTGATTTTACTTTTTCCACATCTCCAATTAATTAAAGAAGTTCTATATTTGGAGAAGTAGGCAATTTTAACTCACTTCACTCTAGCCCTCTTTCATCACTGATCACTACTGTATTACCAGTGGGTCTACCTCCAGGTGGAGGATAGCATATCCCAAAAAAAACCAATGATGATGCTGTCACGTGAATAGTAGGCGGATAATCAAGATATACCGCCCAACCACCTTTGTACGTGAATGAGGGTTTTTAAGAAGGCCACCTTACCTAGTCCTGGTTACATAGGTACAAGTGATCAATTCTCTCTTCATAATTGATTTAAGCAGATTAGCAACCAGTTTTGTGCTACAACAGACTATACGCTCTTGGCACAACAGATGAGTAGATTGTGAGGGTTAAATCCTCACTATTAGACAATGATATTTGGTGTCCATATTCAGTGTCCATTTCATCTGGTACAGCAAACACGTTTCATCACATGCACTTTTTCAAGGCCAGTTATTTGGTGAAGTTTAGAAGTGTATGCACGTAGTATGATGACATAGAAATGTGTGTAGTAGCCTTAAAAAATCTGCAATGGTTAGCATTGTGTATTTGTGTGAATTAAGCAAGGATGCTTCAGGTTTTACGAATTATGTCCCATGAAGAATACTAGTCACAATGGGTCAATTGGTTGGCAGTATGTCAAAGACAATGATCCATACTATGAGTTTGTGCAGATTGGAAAGAAGAGTGTTTGGTGTCATGGAGCATTACCCAGATAAATAATTGGTGACAATACGTTTGTTGATCCCCATGAATTAATTATTCATTAATATTATCCCCAGACCGGAGAAATAGGGAACGATGAGGGTGTCAGAACTGAAAGAGGACTACAGTCAATAATTTAGCGGCCATCTTGGAAGAGTCATTTTGGTCCATACTGAATAGGAGAAGAGATGAGATCCACAATGGCAGTCATCTTGGAGTGGAGCTTTCCCTAAAGCAAAAGACTCAGGGGGTCATTACGATGGCGGGCGGACAAAGTCCGCCCGCCACCGTAACGGAATGCGGGACCGTCCGCCAGGGGTGCGGCGGTCCCGCACCTGCAATTAGGATGCCACTGCCATCGTGGCGGTGGCATCCCCCATTCCCAGCATTGTGGCGGGCGGTGCTCACAGCACCGCCCACCACGATGCTGGAAATGCATGTTGTGCATTTGCATGCACAAGGTGACAGGCACCGCGCGGTGCCTGCCACCTTGTGCATGCAAATGCAGGGGGGTACCATAGGTACCCCCCATGTGCACCCCCCACCCCCTCAACACCCTGGGGGCCCGCACAGGCCCCCGAACGCAAACACCGTATGCCTTTCCATGGCGGCAACGCCGCCATGGAAAGGCTGCTCTCCGCATGTATCGTAATATGGATGGCGGTGTCTTGCAGACACCGCCACCATATTAATGGTGTTTTCCGCCCGGTCGACGAGTCGACCGGCGGAAATGCGGCGGACGGTCTTTCTGTCCGCCGCGGACCCCCCAGCCATCCTAATATGGTGGGGGTCTTTCTGGTGTGGTGTCGGGCGGTTCGCCCCCGCTGGGCCGGCGGTGGCTACCGCCGGCCCGGCGGGAAAGAACCGCCCGACATCGTAATGAGCCCCTCAGTGCTGAGGGAATTTCTTAATAGCAATCTCTTGCGACCTTAATGGCAGTTTCACATGGAGGGGGCAAAACTTACCTTTAAGTGTCAATCATCTGTACCTTTTTAAGGCACACTCCCCATTGCCCTTTTCCCTTCACTGCTCTCTTGAGCTCAGAGTAGCAGGTCTGTAAACTATTCCCATGACCTGCATGTCTGTGGCATCAAGCCTCAATGTATACCTTACTGGGAGGAATGCAGGTGCCCATAAATCAACTCGGCAGTGTGCAAAGATAAGGATAGTAACATTGTGCTGCAGTCTCAAAAACACTCATTTCAACACTGTCCTACGAAACGTTTAGCATCACAAAAGCCTCCAAACAAATGTTTTTGTTGCCAATTTAATGTATCAATTTTTCAGTATGCCTCTTTCAAATCCTAGTTAAAGGAGGACTGGAGGTCAATGGCTGCCTGACGTGTTTGCTCTGAGTAGGCGGATGCCTCCCCAGCTGACTCCATCATTGGATGACCTCCTTATGTGAAGTCTTTCAGATTCCTGTGTTTATCGAACACCTGACTCATGTAGAGGCCATTTGCATCATCCCTGGTCCCACCGATGCTGTGATCGACTGGACGATACAAAACAAGGACCACCAAATACCAGTGCCGTGGACAGCACCATTGCAGTGCAGTGCAGACAGTTCGAGCAGCAGGCATGCTTGCTGGTGGAAGTTCATAGTCTGCTGCTGCCACTGGAGGTCAGGAGGCTGAAGCTTCATAGTAGAGGGCTTAGGGTAGATAGCCGCACAGCTGGGGCTTTGAAAGTCCTGAGGCACTTGTGATGGCCTTTGGCTGGGAAAAAGAGGAGGACGCAACAGCTTCAGCCACCCCCAGCTGACACCTACTGATGGACTACGATAGTCGGTGTCAATACCATCAAAACTGTAGTTCCCAGATCCTCCTACAGCAGCCAGACACAGCTCCCTACACCCACAATTAATCTATGTTTTGTGTTTCTTGGCCCAGGAGTCAATTTGATACTGGGAGAAAGTCACCCCTTCATGTGGAAACAAGGAAACAAACATGATACCTACATATTTTTAACTGAAAGCTATAGTCTAAGCTCCACTGCACATACTACTCCTACATACTTCAGCTGAACCCTAACTAAAGCTTAGCCCATAACTCACAACAGAACCCAAGGAGAGTTATCAAGACGCAGTACCAAAGAACAATGATCCCACACCTAGGAAGTGCACTTAACCCACAACACCCCACCTCATCTTGAGTTGAACCTGATTGCAAGGAAATGGCCACAATATCCTACTTCTTTTCCCACTTCTCCCAACTCCGACATTGAGAGATGCGGCCCCAACTCCACATAACGTCTCAAATAATTTTTTTTTAAAATTCAAACACAACCTACTCAAGCAACTCCAAGAAAGACTAATACTAATATATACTACTGAGCTAACAACAGGACTCTGAAAACTGACTTCATCTTCTACTCCAAACACCCTGCAGAAACCTTTTCCTTCTTCACCTCAATATCTCAAAAACAACCAAAATTCCATATGGAACTAAACTAACATCCACCTCCTTCCGAAGCTTTAGTGGGGAAGTCACCATTTCTATCTACATAATGGGCAACATACTAATCTGAGCATCAGACCAGCACCTCACCATCTTTGATCAACACTTCTCGTCACTTCTCGCCTCATTAACACATTCTGGTCTTTCTTACCAGTTAACCGTCTAGCCACTTCACTCCTGGTTGGCTCGGCCATTCAATCCACACGTCCTTCCTCTCCTGTCACACACCGTAGTCTGATAAGCGTCAGTCCAAACCCCACTTCTTCCAGCCTTACACTCGATCACACCACAACACATCCTCTAGATGTGCTCACCGGTCACAACAGTGCCAGCTCAACTTATAGTCCTTACACCACAGAGCTCCCCTCGAACACAACCCTGAATCCCTATATTAAACCCGCCAAACCCAAATAAACCGTCCTTTCCACCCACCTCGATAACACTGCCCTTCCCTCCTTTGAGGATCGCCTGTCCACCTCAGACTCTGGACCCTCCGCTTGTCCATTCAACCACAGAATAGCAGTGGCAGCCGCCATTAACAAAGGGTGGAGGGGTGGGTGGGAGAGCGCAGGGGAAAGCAAGCGAGGGGACGGGGATATGTTAAATATAATATATAAAAAAACTTACCTGACGCAGCCAGCCGCCTCCTGCGTCGCGTCACATTACTCCTGCTGGCCTCTTCCTGGTCCCAGTAGCCCTCGGGGCAGACATCCATCCAATTTCCGGCCTGAGTGGGCAGGAAAGACGCTCCACTCAGGTCATGGAGTCTGTGGGGTTTATCCAGTCTGGCTGCTGAATGCAGCCAGGCTGGAGAAACCTAAGTACACATGAGACGGTCGGCCAAACACACATGCGTACTTAGGGAGTGCACAAGCACTCATCCTCCCATGCCCCGCCCCTCCATGCACAAGCTGGCTCAAAGCCGACAAACGAAAAATTAAACGATGCTAGAACTTTATTATATTTTTCGTTTGATGGCTCTGCGCCAGGCAGTGGGGGGACGCACCTTTGCCATTGCGGAGGAGCTACCATTGCAGAGTAGATAGCCTCCTTGATACTCACACCTTGCGCCTGAGCCAAATTCAACAAAAACTTGACTCTCTAGCCAAAAACGTCTCCCATGTAAAAAATGACCACATGATCCAGACCAAGGTCACAGACTATTCTGCCCCGACAAGAGAGAAAGGGTCTCCCCAAAAAAGATCTCCAAGAAACAGCCAACACCCCTGCCGAAATTCCCACAGACCCCCCCGCCCAGGGCTCTCGACCCCCTCTCCCTAATGGAAGCTGAATTACTTAGTGAATCCTACAGCACAAAAACATCTCTTGCTGACCTTAAACCTCTCTCCAGAGTCCCTGTAATCCTGGGTATGAATTGATTCCCTCGAGCCCACATATCACCTAGACCTCCCGCGCAATACATCACTGTCGAGACAATACACTCCATTAATAATAGTGCTCACTCACTATTCTGTATGCTCCTTAACTGCAGATCAGCAGTAAGAGACACCATAGATGTAGCTGAACCTATACTTGAAGAAGGAATCAACATTGAATTTCTAACTGAAACCTGGCTCAATGAACACTCTACCCCATTTCTAGACTTGCTCACTCCGCCATGCTATTCTATCATCAGACAGGACTGACCAGGTTGAACAGGGGATGAACATCCACAAAGAAGAAATTCAGCTTAACACACTAGAACCTACAAATGTTTTGACCTTCGAATACCTGGAAGTCATACTCACAGCTAAAGCCACCACTCCCATCAAACTCCATGCCATCTACCACCCCCCTAGTGATCGCACAATCTTCACTGAAGAACTAACTGACCTTATTACACAGCACTTCCTAACTGACAACAATGACATATTCCTACGTGACTTCAATCTGCACTACAGCGATGCTGAAGATGCCACAGTCGGGGCCCGATTCTGATGCGGGTTGGAAAAGCTTCCCGACCGAGGGCCTGATTCTGATGCGGTTAGGAAGGCCTCCTAACGGCATTTGCTCCTTCCAAATCGGATCGGGAACGTGTCTTCCCGACCGAGGGCCCAATTCTGATGCGGTTAGGAACAAATGTTCCCATTGAAGTCAATGGGAGTTCAACCAAATCGTATCTGGAAGCATACGGATGCATCCTACTCCGCCGGTTGGACTTTCCCGATCCGAGTGGGTCGGACACCATTTCCCAACCGATTCGGTCAGGAAGCTTTTCCAACCCGCATCAGAATCGGCCCCTTAGTGTACAGACTAGGGGCCCGATTCTGATGCGGGTTGGAAAAGCTTCCCGACCGATGGCCTGATTCTGATGCGGTTAGGAAGGCCTCCTAACGGCATTTGCTCCTTCCAAATCGGATCGGGAACGTGTCTTCCCGACCGAGGGCCCAATTCTGATGCGGTTAGGAACAAATGTTCCCATTGAAGTCAATGGGAGTTCAACCAAATCGTATCTGGAAGCATACGGATGCATCCTACTCCGCCGGTTGGACTTTCCCGATCCGAGTGGGTCGGACACCATTTCCCAACCGATTCGGTCAGGAAGCTTTTCCAACCCGCATCAGAATCGGCCCCTTAGTGTACAGACTAGGGGCCCGATTCTGATGCGGGTTGGAAAAGCTTCCCGACCGATGGCCTGATTCTGATGCGGTTAGGAAGGCCTCCTAACGGCATTTGCTCCTTCCAAATCGGATCGGGAACGTGTCTTCCCGACCGAGGGCCCAATTCTGATGCGGTTAGGAACAAATGTTCCCATTGAAGTCATTGGGAGTTCAACCAAATCGTATCTGGAAGCATCCGGATGCATCCTACTCCGCCGGTCGGACTTTCCCGATCCGAGTGGGTCGGACACCATTTCCCAACCGATTCGGTCGGGAAGCTTTTCCAACCCGCATCAGAATCGGCCCCTAAATATCGAATTTTTAATATCGAAAGGACAAAATATCGAGTCCAAAATATTGAGAGTACAGAATATAGAAAAGACATAATATAGTTGGAAAAAATATCGACATAAAGCTAAGTAATATCGAATGTCATTATATCGAATTTTATTATATCGAATTTTTTTTAAATTGTTTTATATGTTACTATATGAGTTAAAAATATATAGTATTTTTTTAATGTATGTTACAATTTTTTTAAGGTAATAGATTTTATGTGAATTAAATTTTTGCGTATATTAGTTCCGTAGCGGGTTGTGGGTTTATAGGGGAATAGGGTGGGAAGTAATTTAATTTACATTATAAAAATTAATAATTTATTAATTAATAATTTAGGGGCTCATTACGATGTCGGGCGGAAGCACAACCGCCGTGCTGGCGGATGCAAAAACCACCAGTTACCGCCGGCACGCAGCAGTCCACACGCCCGCCCAATTACGATGCGAAAAGTAGGCCAAACACCGCCGGCAAGCCAGCAACACCGTCTGCCATCAAAGTGCGCCCGTACACGTAGCGGCGCAGCACAACTGACACACACCGTCCGACGAAACACGTCCCGCCCGGCGCATAAATTACGATGCCGCAAACAAACGGCTCCCACGGCCAAGAGATACCGTACAACAAACCGAAGCGGTAACACGGATGCCGAGCACGGACAACGAAGAAGCGGCTCCCCCGAGCATGAATCCAGCACTGCAGGCCCTCCCCATGCTCCTGCTGATGCACCACCAAGGACGCAACGTACCGCGGAGACGCAGGTAGGCACACACACAACAAGTGCACGCAAACAGCGCACACAGTGCAAGGGCGGAAAAGCGGACAACCCCCCACCAGCGCGTGTACACTACACATCCACCATTGCATCCACATATGACACACAGGCCAAATCGTAACATCGCGTAACACATGTGTACACACCACCTGGGACTAGGAACCAACCACCCCGTCACGACCCCAAAGCGCCGATGACGCCGCCACACATGCGCACAACGCAGAGGCCAACCGCAGCGCCATGCATGCGTCGCACACAGACACAGGGACACAACCAAGCAGCACACACATCAGCCCCACCCCGAACGCACATGACACGTGACAGGCCTGCCACAGACATGTCCCCAACGCCCAATTCACGGACAACACCCAACGCCACACAACCGACGCACACATGTCAGTGAAGACACGCAACAGCAGGACACACCCCAGTGTAACAAACATGGCGTAGCACACAGCGGCGGCAACACCAACTAGGAGAAGCAGGGCTCCTTCGGGAAGAGGAACGCCAGTACCACACTGAAACACCCATACCACCCTGCACATATGAACAAGACATATAAAACGGAACACCAAAGAGCCCGGGGACCGACAACAGGTGGCCCAAGAATAACATTCACACACAAGGCCCAACGCAGAGCGGAAAGGCAGCCTGCCGCCCACACAAGGGAGAGCAGACAGCACTGAATGACCTTCCATTCCAACTCCGAAACCACAGCCCTACGACAGAAGCCGGTGAATACAGCCATTGTCCAAGAATAGACCAACACAGGCATGCCGAGGAGACCGACCACAGGGCAGATAGCGCATATCACAGAAGCACACAACGGACGGGGAAGAAAGAAGAAAACACTCCCCATGTCGGCCACATGCAAGTTAATTGGAAGGAGTCACACATCACTGACCTTGAACTGTCTGAGAAGCATGTGGGAAGAGGGCCCGTGTCCTCCAAACAAGCCAACAGAACACAAGTCCTGTCTCCCTACGACTACACAGAGCTCACAGCAACCTCGGAGCGTGCACATTGCAGACTGCACACACAGCCGGAGCACACCACCACAACGCACCGCTGCGAAATGGCAACCGCAACACACCTACCCAACTACGCCGAACAGCTCAAGCTGTACAAAACCAACCTGTTTCATACATTGGGATGCGATCTCCTGTCCCTGCTGAACGTAAGTTACCGACTGACTTACCGCATCACATTGTTCAGCTGCGTCATGCCCGTCTTCTACTGTCGGAGGTGTCCCTACCAGCATCCCGTGGAGATATGCCTCTCCAACCCGGCATGTCTGAAGGCGGACCTGCTACCACTACTCCTCCCTCTGGACGCACACGACAGGGCCTGCTCTGCCTATGGGGGCATGGCGTATGTGGCCAACATCGAACCCACACTGAAATGGGACCACTGTGCCTCCACACGACGGATCATCGAGAACAGCTACATCGAATGTCACCCAGCATGCCCCATCATGGTCCTCCAAGGGACAACTTACGAACAACACCTTGACAGCCACCATCCGCTACATTGGCTGGCAAACATGTACACCACCAATGACATGGAAGCCCTGCTGGACGGCATCGCATACCTGACAACCTGTAAATTGGTCGGACCACAACGCAGGTTCCCCGATTGACCTATGATGTCCAACCCCGCACCCATGCTTAGCTTCCGCACGGACTGGCCAGTCACCACCACAACAGCCATACCAAACGACCGGCAACTGTAACCACACCATCAACGACATCGCCATGACATCGGATATGACCGGGACATGCACACTGTTCCCCATCACATCCAGGAACACCGCATGCATCGTGGGAGGCAGTGGCATGGGCTCTGTGTATCGCACCCACATGGACGGAACTGCACGAACAACCAGGACACGACATGGATCCAGCGCCCATGGACACACACACCGCTCAGTGGACATGAATAGGTCGCCTGGAGTCTGTGGGTGCTGCACCCCTCCCACCCCCGCCCCGGGAATCCCATACCAGGACCTTTGCATGGACGACAAGTGCATACAACAACAACACGACCCCAGTGACTGTGACATGTCCAGTAACCACCACAGTGCAACAACAAGTGGCACGCCGCTGCATGCACGCAAGCACATGCCCTGATGTCATCTCACATGCACGCGTGCATGAGGAACAACCGCAGCAAACCTGTCACATGGAACTGAGATGGACTGTGCCCATGATGCCAAGCGGTCTGGTAGGCTACATGTATACCGTCTGTGTCAAAGTCCGCAGCTCCGCAGCTATACGTAAATGTACATTAGCACAGCCTTGGCCAAGCAGATGTCACTCTGAAGCCCACATCCCACATGCAACAGCCAATCACATGTAACCCCACACCCTATCCCATTTGCAATCATGCTCAGTATATCCTCAACATGTATTCCGCTGCCAGTAGTGTCCACTATACTGCATCACAGAGGACAGAAGACTCAATATAATGTTTGAAACCAAAAGTGTCTCCGCTGACTCATTTCACAAGTACGAATGAGAGAGGATGAGAGTATGTGAAGTACACGGCAGTCGTGACATGACCATGTAGTCCACTGGTATTGGATGTCAACGCAAATGAGTAGCACTACTGTGGAAGACACACATGTGGCGTGTGAAGTCGTATGGACGCAGTGCTCAGGTGGGTGGGTGCGACGGGTAGATGCGCACATGCCAAGTTGGAGCACGCCGTGTTGGGAGGGGTCATGAACAGTACACCACCGCTTCCCTGGGCATTGTGAGAGGACACCTGTCGGGGGAGTGAACACGTGTGTGCACAGCAGCCGGGCACACGTACAAAGCGGTACCAGGCGCACCTCAGCCCACCCTCTGTGGACAAGCTGGATCCTGTTGTGCGCCCACCATGCCCCTTGGCAAGGCACACACAGCCCCAGTCGACCAGGTGTAACCCCAACATAGTCAATCCGCACAGGCGATACAGGGCACGGGATGGCAGTGGAGCATGGTGTGTGAGAGGTCTCCTCGCGCTCCTCCTGGTCATATCACGCAGGCAATAGAACCTCAACGTCTAGCATGGCACAAGTCAAATGGAAGTGTAGGGGGACGCACCACAGCACGAGCAGCACTGACGTCACGGGAGGTGGCTCGCACCATCCCATCCATTGCCCATCATACCAACCACGCCACATGCCATTGCGACTAAGTGCAAGCGCGTGCGCCACCACCCCCGAGCCCTCCCCAGAGAGGCCAAAGAGTGAATGTGTGGGCCATCAGCCACAGACGGACGCGGCCTGGCCGCAAGGGCAGCCACAGCCACTGGGTGTCGCAGGTGGCGGATCCGGAAGGCGAAGACTGTGATGCATAGTCCATGCAGGCCGGGTCTCCATTTGGGGCACCACGCAGGTGGACGGCGTCCCGCCACACATCATACCCTGAGACAGCCCACTCGTGCAACTGGACCCACACATACACTCCTTGCCCTCTCTGGTGCGAGCTTGGGGCTGCCTGTGCAGGCGCTAGCCTCGCAGGTGAGCATGCATATTGGGGGAGCGAGGGGAGGACATGAGGGCTGGGGCGAAGATGACTGTATCACTGTCAGTAAGTACAAGGGATGACCCAGATGTGGAAAGGAAGAGACGTGTCCCGTGTGTACTGCAACTAGTCGCCAATCCAACTACCCCCCATGTCCGGAATGTAAGCCCGCACCTAGGCCCGCCCATCCGCCACATCGAACATACCACCAGCACGACAACCTTCCCATTCGAAACACTGACTGGGGGTGGCGACCAGTGTACAATCATGTGTAGCCTACCCACGCGTACATGTGGGCCCTCCATGATCCATGTCACCTGCGGCAAAGTCATGACATGCGCAATGAGGGAAGTGAGGAGAGCTGTCCGCCCCACGCGCAGAAGGTGCATCAGCTCCACAGACCCAGCAGCGAGTCCAGCAGGGGTCACATGTGCAGGGGCAGCTGGGCCTGGTGTGAAGGCACATGCATATAGACAGCACATCGACCAATGTGTAGTCTGCCCACATCTACAGTCCATCATCATGCGGACATAGGAATTGAACACAGGGCAACACATCTTCAGTTGGTGCACCCACCGTGACCAACAATGCGCAATCATCGACGTACCCGCCCTGTGCATGGCCCCCCACCCAACGGAGGCACATCCAGTGCCACCATCCCACACACACAAGCCTTCCACGGAACATGCTGTGTCCAATGGTCAGTACAGAGTCAGCGCCCATCTGGTGGATCCTGAACAGGAGACACATGCACACACATGCCAGCTCCCACTATGTACGTCTGCCACCTGGCACGTGCAATGTAACCTCTCACCTGTGACGTGTGACTGCAAGCACACAGCCGTCTTGGCATGGGGCTGTCAATGTGGACACCTGTCAATGTTTCGGGAGGTGTGATCCGTACAGTGCTGTACATAGGGTGCAGTGCTGACACCTACTACTGTCTCATATCCCTTAGTGCCACAGGTCCCACTTGTTTTGGCCGCTCAGCCTGTGCCCACATCGTCGTCGTCGTGTGCCATACTCATCCAGCCGCGGAAGCAGTTCCATGCTCAGCAGACATTCATGTTGCCGTGGCGTTGCCGCTTGACGGATATGCAGTCAGTCCCCATCAGCACGCCCCGCAAGTCATTGGGGCCTAGATCCCCATGTGCATGCACATGGCAGTGGTTTGTATCACTAGCCATTGCCATTGTTGGGAGACCTGTGTAAGTGTATTGTGGCCGTGCTCGCCCCAGCTTGACAGCTGGGCTGTGGCTCATGTGCTTGCTCAGTCATGTCAGTGATGTGTATGCGAAATTGCTATGTGTCGTGTTGCTTTGACATGTGTCCTCTGCCATTGTCCCTAGGCGGAGACCGAACATTGACCGCCCATACCAATTGCTGGCGGACATGGACGATACAGAGGTTATTAGGAAGTTTCGGCTGGACAGGCCAACCCTGCATCGAATGTGTGCCATGTTAGAACCCCATCTCCGTCCCCGCAGGGTGTATCCGACTGCTGTCACCCCCACGGCTAAGGTGATGGCCGCCATGCATTTCTTCGCCACTGGGTCATTCCAGCACACAGTGGGCATTGGAGGAGGGATGTCCCAGCCCATGTTCAGCAAGGTGCTGAGGGATGTACTGGCAGCCATGATGCTGTACCGAAACAGGTACATCCGCTTCCCCAGGGCTCGTGAATTGGCGGCAGTGAAGGGTGCATTCTATGCCCTTGGCAGAATCCCACACGTCGTTGGAGCCATTGACTGCACACATATCGGCCTTGTTCCACCACAGGCCACTGAGCACCTGTACCGCAACAGGAAGCACACGCACTCCCTGAATGTGCAAGTGGTGTGCCTTGCGGACATGGTGATCACCCACGTGTGTGCAAAGTTCCCAGGCTCGGCCCATGACGCACACATAATGCGCAACAGCATCTTGCCACGACTGATGTCCAATATGCAACAGGATCGTGCCTGTATTGTCGGTGAGTATGTGGAGTGGTGTAGCGTGCTGGTTGTGCGATGCTGTCCCCTGTCCAGTTGGAATTGCAACGGTTCTCTGTGTCCCTCACACCCAGGTGACTCTGCGTACCCGAATGGGGCATGGCTGCTCAGTCCATTGAGGAATCCTTGCACCCCAGCAGACGATCGCTACAATGAGGCACATGGGAGGACCAGACGTGTGGTCGAGCGTACCTTTGGCCTCCTCAAGTCCAGGTTCAGGTGCCTGGACCGCACCGGGGGTGCGCTGGCGTACTCCCCACAGAAGGTGTGCCGGATAGTGGTGGCGTGCTGCATGCTGCACAATCTGGCCATTCGGAAGCAGATCCCCCTCATCGTGGATGACGGAGATCAACCAGGGCCCCAGCCCGCAGACCAGGACAGCTCGAGTGAGGAGGACAGCGGAGAGGAGGAAGCTGGTAATGTGCGGCAGCAGCTCATCGCCCGCTACTTCACTTGACGGTGAGTGTCCATGTACGACGGCTGATGTGGCTGTATCTGTGCAGGTGTGTGTGTGCTGTGTCAGGGTGGCCGTTTGTTCACTGCGTGCTGTGTGTCAACGCTCCATGGCCAGGGTAGTATGCCACTGTTGGTGGCTGTGGCATTGTGCCCTATTGCTCTGTGCGATGTGTGTACATTGCTTGTAGTTGTTGACATGTACTGTGTGATGGGTGTGTGACACACTCATTGAATGTGCTCCTGTTCTGTCTCCCACCCCTAGGTCCCTACAGGCCCTCCGGATTCAATTGCCATGCCACGCATCAGGTGCCTTTCCGCCCAAGGTGGCCGTTGTATTCCGTACAAATAAAACACAGGGCACAAACAGCAGTTAGTGTAAAAGGTGCATTTATTACAAACTGTGACATGTGATTGTGTGTAAGGTGATGACAAAAGTGGTGCGTGCAGTGACAATGAGCTGTCGGTCATGGCTGCGTGATGCTCAGGGTGTACCCACTGGTTCTATGTCCATAGTCCAACACACACATGCCATCCAGATGGCTGTGTGGAGTGGGATCGTAGTCCAAGTCAATGCAGTGGCTGGTCAAGGAAGGCTGGCGGAAGGCTGGCTGGCTGCCTCACTTGCGTTTGGAGCGTGCGAAGTCCTCCCGGGAGATCTGTTTCCACTTCGGACGGCCCCTTCCACGTTTGCGAGGGGGTGCCTGCTTGCGACATGCTGGTGGTTGAGGTGTGCTCACTGGCTGTGGACGCAGGGGAACTGGACACTGCTGCTCCACCCTGCGCCCCGGCAGGTGGTGGCGGAGGGGGAGCTGCTGTCCCTGGCTGTGACCTCACCGCCACCACCAGCTGGCCCATGAGGTCCACGATTTGGCCCATACGGGCGTCCATGGACCTCAGCACCCCCAGCACCTCACGCGTGTCTGAAGCAGACCGGACCCATTGTCCTTGGGCCTCTTCATAGGCCCCAAGGACTCTGGCCATTTGAGGCAGGGCATGGCTCCCAGGGGAGGCTGGCGTTTCCCTGACCCTGCTCCTCCTACCAGTCCTGCTGCCACCGGCCTGCCCTCTAGCCACATTGCTCACCACGGTCCTCGCTGTGGCTCCCAGGGTGGATCCAGTCGGCCGGGCCACCACCTGCGCTGGGGCTGGTGCCAGCAAAGACGTGGTGGTGGTGGCGGCGGTGGTGGTCGGTGCGGCGATGGTGGCGGTTGCGGCAGTGGTAGTGGCCACAATGACCGTGGGTGTGGCCGCAACGACAGTGGCAGCAGGGGGCTGGGAATGTTCAGCAGCCCTGGATGATGGGTTGGTGGGTAGGAGGGGTCCTGGGGAGCGGCTGGGCCCTGCCACACCAGATGGGCCTGCTTGGTGGTCCGTGTCCGAAGAGGAGGACAGATCCTCCAGATCCGTGTGTCCTCGTTGGGGGCTTGTAGGCTGGCTGTGCTGGCTGCTGGCTCCATCCCCAGCATCCAGCAGTTCGTCACCTGTGGAGAGAATGAGATTTGTTATTGTGTTGCACCTGGCGAAGTATGTATTTGTCGCCTGACATTAACAGTTCGTGCAATCTCGTACATGGGTTTCCCGGAGGCGTGTGTGTGGCTGTAGCATCTGTAGTTGTGTGTGCTTGGCAATGGGACTGTGTGCTGTGCACATGTGGCATGGGACCGGATTGGCCATGCCGATGGGTGTGTTGCTGTGCCCCTACTTGTTGTGACTCTGGTGTATGCGGGCTCCTGGCCCATCCTGGGTCTGGTTTGTACTTTGCTTTTGGTGTTCAGATGGGACGCTTAGGAACGCATATGGCAACATGGGGGCCATGCCCCAGATTCGCATTTGGGAGGGGATATGCTTTTGGGGTTCAAATGGAACGCTTAGGAACGCATATGGCAACATGGGGGCCATGCCTCAGATTCGCATTTGGGAGGGAATATGCTTTTGGGGTTCAAATGGAACGCTTAGGAACGCATATGGCAACATGGGGGCCATGCCCCAGATTCGCATTTGGGAGGGGATATGCTTTTGGGGTTCAAATGGAACGCTTAGGAACGCATATGGCAACATGGGGGCCATGCCCCAGATTCGCATTTGGGAGGGGATATGCTTTTGGGGTTCAAATGGAACAGCTTAGGAACGCATATGGCAACATGGGGCCATGCCCCAGATTCGCATTTGGGAGGGAATATGCTTTTGGGGTTCAAATGGAACGCTTAGGAACGCATATGGCAACATGGGGGCCATGCCCCAGATTCGCATTTGGGAGGGGATATGCTTTTGGGGTTCAAATGGAACGCTTAGGAACGCATATGGCAACATGGGGGCCATGCCCCAGATTCGCATTTGGGAGGGAATATGCTTTGGGGTTCAAATGGAACGCTTAGGAACGCATATGGCAACATGGGGGCCATGCCCCAGATTCGCATTTGGGAGGGAATATGCTTTTGGGGTTCAAATGGAACGCTTAGGAACGCATATGGCAACATGGGGGCCATGCCCCAGATTCGCATTTGGGAGGGGATATGCTTTTGGGGTTCAAATGGAACGCTTAGGAACGCATATGGCAACATGGGGGCCATGCCCCAGATTCGCATTTGGGAGGGAATATGCTTTTGGGGTTCAAATGGAACGCTTAGGAACGCATATGGCAACATGGGGGCCATGCCCCAGATTCGCATTTGGGAGGGAATATGCTTTTGGGGTTCAAATGGAACGCTTAGGAACGCATATGGCAACATGGGGGCCATGCCCCAGATTCGCATTTGGGAGGGGATATGCTTTTGGGGTACATGCTGTGAGCCATGGGTGCCGAACGTGACATGTGTTGTGGCAGCATGACAGTGCATGGTTTGAGGTGTGTGCATGCTTGACATGGCCTGCATATTTGCTGTCTGTTGTGATTACTGGACATGGCATTGGACGCATCGTTATGAGTGAGTGATGGTTGTGTGCCAGCCAACGTATTGCAGTTGTCCCATCTCCTTGGTGTGCGTGCTGCCCTGTGCCATGTGCATCACTGCAGTGCTCGGGGGTGTGGCCCATGTTGTGTGTTGTTGCTCACAGTGTGTTGTGCGCTTCATTGACTTCTGGCACATGGTTGGTCATGGGCATGTATCTTAGCGTGACTGCTGTATGTGTGGCAGCTGTGCGGATGACATGCCTTTCATGAGACTGGGGCTGACGGATGGGATGGATGGTATGTTGTATGTGCATGGTGTGTCTGTGTGTTTGATGGGTTCAGTGGTGTTCGTGTGCATTTATGTTGTTCCGCTCTGTTGCGTCTAGTGTTGTTTGTCTTACATAGGCGTAGTTGTGGGGTGTGTGGTTGACAGGCAGTGGGGGCTACATGGACAGGACTTCAATGGTGTTTCGGTTGTGTGTGATGAGTTGCACAGTGGCTGCCGTGTGGTACTATATTCAGTGTGGCTTGTGCATGCAGACGTGGCTCCTTGGGTGTTGCTATGTCTGTGATGGGTCATGTGGGGTGTGAGTCTGTTGTTCATGTCCGTGTGCACATTGTTCACTTGTTCGTGACGGTGGGCGGTGCTGCGTGTTCGTCTGCTACGTGACATGTCCCATGTGTTGGTCGTGTTATGGTCCTCATGCCTCCAGTAATCCAGCCCTGTCCAGTTTCCCACCTGCAAGTTGTTCGTGCGTGCACTGTACTGGATGCCACATGGCTCTAAGCGGGGGGTGCTCCATGTTGCAGGTCTGTGGGGGGGGGGGGTTTTGTGGGTCGTGGGGGTGGCTGGACACCCACTGACACCGATTGCTGTGGACCGTGATGTCTGCCTTTCGGCTGTCGTTGTGCACTGCGGTGGCTGACACGTGGCTGTGGGGTGTGGGGGATGCTCCTCCTTGCTGTGCTGTGGGACTAGGGGCCTGGTGTGTGTTGTACTTGGGCTGTCCACCGTCCCACCCACTGCACTTTGTGTTCCTGCCACTTACCTGTTACTTGTCGGTTAGTGCAGCTGTGGCGGACACATGGGTGTGGTGGGTGCTCGTTGTGGCGCTTCTGGCATATTTGGGGACCTGTTGGTGGTTACGTGGCTGGCTGAGTGTACACATGTCCCCACGTATGTTACAGTTGTTCGGTTTGGGCTGTGTGTGGTGGTGTCTGTTGCATGTGTGTGTGATGTGTTGTGTATTGTGTGCTGGACATGGGGGTGTTTGTCCCTGGGAGCTGTGGCATGGTGGTAGTGCATGTGAGTACATAGCGGTGTGCTGGTATACATTAGTTTGTACTTACCAGCCTCCACTCCCCCTGCTAATCCGGCGAGGATCTCCGGATGTATTATGACTCGCACCTTCTCCTCCCACGCTTTGAAGGTCTTGAAGAGCGCGGGATTCCCTCCGCCAGTGACGGCAGCCAGCTCTCTGTTTTTGCCCTCCTTCTTCTTGACCAGGCTCTTTACGTCATTCCAACGTTCTGTTTCTGGTGGCTAGTGGTGTGTGCTGGACCATGTTCCCATAGATTTGTGGGTACACCTTGATGATCTCGTCGACCATGACCATCAGCTCAATGGGCGTGTACTTGGGCATTCTTTGTGGTGCCATGGTGTTTGTGGTGCTGGTGCGGTGTGTGTTGTGTAATGTGCAGGGGGTTTGTGGTGCAGGTGTTTGGTGGTGGTGGTGGTGGTGGTGGTGGTTGTGATGTGTGCGTTTCTGTGGTGTGCTGCTGTCCTTGCTGTGTCACTGTGTCCTCTCCTCTCCTCTCTGGTTTGCAATGTAGCAAGGGGTTGTGGTCTGTGGGAGTGCTGCTTTTGTACTCACCTATGTGGGTGTGTCCTCATGGTCTGTTGTTTTCAGGTGTGTTGTGTCTGGGGTTCTGGCCTTTGTATTTTTTGTTTGTCCGGGGGGTGTTTTCGGGATGTGTACTGTGCTTGTGTATTTGTGCGTGCCTTGCTGTGTGGACTTGTTGGCCATGTTGTGTGCTATTGGTTTTGTGAGCGGATGGTTTCTGTGCAGGTACGTGGGCGCCATGGCTTCTGCCGTGTCGATTCTCATCGGCGTTGTTTGCGCTGGCGGGCGGTATATTTGTGGTTTTCCCGCGCTCATGGCGGTGCGATCGTAATTTCACGTGCGGTGTGTCGGCCGTGAGGGCGGGCGGTTTTGTGTTGTCGTGCGTGTTTCCGTCCGTGGCGGGCGGTTTGACTCCGACTCGGACGTTGGCGGGCGGTATTTTGTGTGATTTTTCCGCCGATGGCGGTTTTCGGTTTGTGTAATCGTAATGGCGTGGTCGGTGTTCAGACGGTGTGTGCGGGCGGATTTTTGCCGCTTCCATGCCTGGCGGATTTTTTTACGCCGGGTATCGTAATGGGCCCCTTAGTGTTTAATAATTACTATTGTTTAATAATTTTTGCGTATATTAGTTCCGTAGCGGGTTGTGGGTTTATAGGGGAATAGGGTGGGAAGTAATTTAATTGACATTATAAAAATTAATGATTTATTAATTAATAATAAAGGGCCATATGTAGGTGGGCTAATACCGGTCGGTAACGGCCGAAAATCGGTAAATTTCCCGTTACCGACCGGTATTTAGCCCTTTGCGATATAGGAGGCCGGATTTAAGGTGTCGGTAATTTACCGATTCGTTATTTTAAGGAATCGGTAAATTACCGATTCCTTAAATCCTATGTAGGGAGCACTCAAGTGAGTGCATTTTTGGTTTAAGGATTCGTTATTTACCACCAACTACAAGTTGGTGGTAAATACTGAATACCTTTTAAAAAGCAATTTTGTGCTTTTTAAAGTGCCATGTGGCAGACATACATGCCCTTAGGGCATGTATGTGCGCCACATGTGCACACATGCAGGATTCAGGGGTGCAACAGGGTGTCAATTTGACACCCTGCCACCCTTGAATATGCTCCCCTATTACCGATTCGGTAAATACCGAATCGGTAATAGTGAATGGCTTCCCATTCATTCCTATGGGCCTCCAGGCCCATAGGAATGAATGGGAAGGTATTCCTTATTACCGATTCGGTAAATACCGAATAGGTAATAACGAATATTACCAAATCGGTAAAATTTACCGAATGTTTACCTACATTCTATTTACCGATTCTTAAATACCGAATCGGTAAAACTCGGTATTTAGGAATCGGTAAATAGAAATTACCTACATATGGCCCTTAGTGTTTTATAATAACTATTGTTTAATAATTTCTGCGTATATTAGTTCCGTAGCGGGTTGTGGGTTTATAGGGTCATAGGGTGGGTAGTAATTTAATTTAAATTAAAAAAAATATTAATTAATTAATTAATAATTTATTGTTTAATAATTACTATTGTTAATTAAGTTAATTAATTTATTATTAAATATATAAAAAGTGAATAATAATCTTTTTTAATTAATTGATAATTATGTAAATTGTGTAATGTTTTTATTAATTAGTAATTAATTACATATTAATTATTAAAAATTAATTTATTAATATGCTAATTATGTACATTTTTTTAGTAGTGTGTTCAGTGTTGATAGGGGAGTAGGGTGGGAATTAAGTTAAATTTAATTCAAATTTTTATAATTTTTAAATATTATTTATTCAAAGTTATTTTATAGTGTTAATTGTGTTAATTAATTTAGATATGATGGTTATTAATTTCATTGTTAATTGTAATTAGCTAATTAATTAAATGTTAGTTAATTATGTTGATTCATTAATATTTTACACTATTGGAGGTGACGTTTATAGGGAAAATGTTGGAAGGTAAATATATTTTTATTAATTAATTATTTGTTAATTAATTTTAATTATATTGTAGGAGTGGGTCTACTCAATTATTCCCCTACGCTACCCAACACTTTCCCTACTGTTGCACTCACTGGAGTGGGAATAGTAATTTTTACCCTCCCGCTATCCAACACTTTCCCTACTGTTCCACTCACTGGAGTGGGAATAGTAATTTTTACCCTCCCGCTATCCAACACTTTCCCTACTGTTCCACTCACTGGAGTGGGAATAGTAATTTTTACCCTCCCTCTATCCAACACTTTCCCTACTGTTGCACTCACTGGAGTGGGAATAGTAATTTTTACCCTCCCGCTATCCAACACTTTCCCTACTGTTCCACTCGCTGGAGTCGGAATAGTATTCTTTAACCACCCGCTATCCAACACTTTCCCTACTGTTCCACTCGCTGGAGTCAGAATAGTAATTTGTACCCACCCGCTATCCAACACTTTCCCTACTGTTCCACTCGCTGGAGTAGGAATAGTAATTTTTACCCACCCGCTATCCAACACTTTCCCTACTGTTCCACTCACTTGAGTGGGAATAGTAATTTGTACCCACCCGCAATCCAACAAATTCCCTACTTTTGCAGTTGTTGGAGTGTGAATACTAATTTTATTCCCTTAGCTATGCAACGTTTTTAATTTTGTTATATTTAATGTAGTGTAAATTATTAATTAACATAAAAAAATTTACTTTAATTATTTAAATTATTATATATTATTTATTTTTATATTTATATATGTTTATTTATATATATATATGTAAATATATTTTTAATAATGTTTTAAATATTTTATAATTAAGATTATTAATTATTTTATAATATTATTAAGTAAATATATATATGTTAAAAAATAATTAATATGTTTTTTTTACATTACATTTATTATTTTTACATTTTAAGCTTTTTTACATTATTTAAACTATGTTTTATTTAATTGTGTTTATTATTTAATTACTTTTATATTATTTTTAATACATTTAAAAAATTCGATATTTTAGTTAACTATATTTTAAACATCGATATTTTGTACTCGATATTTTAGTACTTACCTGTTTGTAGATAGGGACTCGATATTCTGTCCCTCGATATTTTGGCATCGATATTCTGGACAGTCGATATTCTGTCCCTCGATAGTCAGTCACTGAACCGCCACAGTCTGTAACTTAACTAACCTTCTTGATATCAACATCCTCAAGCAATTTTGCAACAAACCAACCCAAAGGAAAGGCTCTACTCTTGATGCCATAATTTCAAGAAATAAGCTTGTGTCCCTCCGATCCTTCAAGCCCACTGACTGGTCTGACCATCATCTCATACTGTTTAATCTCAATGCCCATCCCATACTCCACCCAGCCCCTGCCAATAAACCCACGCACTGGGCAAGGAATATCTAACACATCCCCTTAACGGAACTGGAATCCAGGATCTGCACCCAACTACACTTGCAACCTTTCCTTCACCCCGTTGACGACCTTACCACCCACTATACCTCTGATATTACTGATGCGCTTGACCAAATTGCCCTGCTTGAATGTAAGCGCTCTAGAAACATTTTATCCAGAAACTGGTTCAACTCTGATCTCAACTCTGAGAGGAGACAACTTAGATAAATCAAAAGGCTCTGGAGACAAAACGCCTCACTGGCTCACCTAGCACTCCTCAGATCCAAACGGCTATCCTACAAGAAACAGATCTTTAGAGAAAAAGCCACATCTTTTGCAAATAACTGTATTGAGCAAAGAACCGACGTAGGGAGCTGTTTAACATAATTAAACATTAAACCACCTCCACCTCCGAACCTGATACACCAGTCACCATTAAACGCTGTGAAGAAGTAGCTGAACACTTCACTGAGAAAGTTGCAAAAAATTAACAATCTCTTTTCCATGATCACTGACCCCTCGGTCACCACTGAAACCTCCCCCCAAGGCTTAACCAATGACCAGTATGACCCAAATGAGCCCCAAATAAATCATGATTGCCTACAACTGAAAAACAATGATCTGTGGACAGACTTCAAACTCATGACTGAAAGCAAAGTCTTCAAAATAATCACAAACTTGAAGCACACTTCCCAAACCTCCGATCCAGTGCCCTCCACCATAGTAAAGAACCTCAACCACATCATCTGCCCATTTTGGACCAAAATCATTAACACCTCTTTTTCATCAGGCTGTGTTCCTAAATCCCCCTACCTAGGTCAAGTCACACCCATTCTGAAAAAACCAGGCGCAGACCCTAACAACTTGAACAAGCTTAGACCTACTACCAACCTTCCCTTCCTTGCCAAAATGCTGGAGAAGTGTGTCCTCCTTCAATTCAACTGACAAATAGAGGAATTCAACCTCTACAACACTTTCCAATCAGGATTCAGGGAAGGCTGTAGCACCGAAACCGCCATGCTCAATATTTCCTATGACATCCACAGATCCTTGGATGAAGGCGATGCCTGCTTCCTAATCCTACTTGACTTGTCCGTGTCATTCGATACAGTAACTCATCCAGTTTTACTTGAATCTTTAAAAAAAATGCACAGGTGTCAATGGAACAGTCCTGAGATGGTTCACGTCCTATCTGCAACATCACTGTCAGCAAATTAAAATCAACAGCTGTCTCTCCAAACCTACTCCAGTAACACAAGGCATACCCCCAAGGCTCTATCTTCTCCACAACCCTGTTTATCCTATTCATGGATCCTCTCACCATCATTTTGAATCAAGCAGGCGGTAAATATCACCTATATGCTGACGACACACAACTCTACTACAAATAAAATTACCCTGTGACCTCCAATCTCATGGCCAAAAACCAACCACCTTAAACTGAACCCCAAAAGACAGAGCTAATACCCTTCTCCCCCAAAAACAATCCTTTACCTATCCAAGAATGGATCAAGAATATTTATGTGCTTAGCTGCTCTCTTTCTCTTTCTAACTCTGTTACATCCCTGGGTATCACCCTGGACAACAACTTGTTGATGATGGAGCACATTAACAACTCAAAACTTGACTACGGCAATGCCCTCCTTACAGGAACTCATAAATGTCACCTTGTGCCCCTTACAGCAGTTCTGAACACGGCTGCCAGACTCCTCCAGGAATCAAAAGATTTGATCACATATCTCCTGCCCTCAAGAGTTTGAACTGGCATCCCATCGAAGGAAGATGCATCTTCAAAACAGCCTGTATCATCCATAAAGTCCTTCATACAAAAAAAACAAATACTTAGAAACCAAAATCTCAAGAGCAGGAAGAATCCGGGCACTGAGAAGCTCCAATGCTCTTCTTACCTAACCTAACCTAAAGAAGAAATCATCCCATGCTCGCCCCTTCTCAAGAAATGCTCCTAAGATTTTGAACTATTTCCCCAAGGATCCCCACTGCCACTCCTCTTTTCCTTCCTTCAAATGGGACCTTAAAATTCTACTTCTCTACAACTACTTGTAAAACGTGCAAAAGCTGCTCTACGTTTCCCCTATTGAGTAGCTCCTTCAAGGCGGCCACCTGACCCTTTCAATCTCTTTTATTGTCCTTGATGCCATTCCTTAATGCGTCCTTGTATTATTCTGTTGTGACTTTATAACCACCTAATGATGTATTGCTCTTTTCTTTGACACTTGTGAATACCCTCATGTACATCTTGTAAATGTAATTTCATAACATGTAAAGTGCTCTGATAACCTCAGATCTAGCCAGCACTATATAAACCTCAAAAAATAAAATAAATGAATAAAAAAATAAATTATGACCAAGAAATAACCTTTGTAGATTTTCAAAGGGGACTATGCGCATTCCTATTGCACTGGACTGTGTGCACGTACAGAGAGGTGGTACAGCCGCCCATAAAATGCTGGTGGACAAAGGCACATATATGTGTTTGTGACTTAAAGAATGGCATAAAATTACCATGAATGATAAAAAGTTGAATGTTCCTGTGAATTGTATGCTTGATATAAAAAAAAATGAGAATTTAAGCAATGTAATGTTTGAGATGAAGCTGCAGTCAAGACCTGCACAGTTCAAAGCACCGAATGAGTGAGATTATGTGGAGAATGAAAAAGCACATAACAAAAGCTGTTAACCAGTGGTTGGATTTGAGATTGCATTTACGTAAAAAGATTAAGAGAGAATGTTCTTGAGACTGTAGGTGTGTTTTCTGTGATTGTTAGTGATTTAGACAAAAAGAAAACAAAAGATGACATAAATAAAATTAAAGATGAGGAAGAGAATAAAAATGGGATTGATTCTGAGATGGAGGATTAGCTCATAGTTTGCTCACTGATGCTGGCCACCACATATAATGAGGATCACACACAAGGAAGAGAAGCAGGAGTAGGAGAGCAGAGTTTAAGCACAGATCCAAAAGCCTCTAGCTCGTCTTCACAAAGAGAGGCAAAAGTGATGGATATTAGTATTTTAAAACTTAATGAAGATTTGGAAATCATGGCAGAAATGGACATTTTTAAATGACAACATTTCAAAATATAATAAAGATGAATTGCCTTTCTGAAAGCAGAAGTAGGGCTGCATGCATTTGACAAAAATTGACTGAATAATTCAAAGTGAATTTGAATAAAAAGATAATTTGTGTGAATTTTAGAATGAAACTTACTGAATTTCAATTGCAAAAACAAAAGATTGAACATTTATGGCAGAGTCTGAGAGAGTTACAGAATATAATTAGAGAATGGAAGATGTGATGAGGATCGAGATACATGGACAGAAATCCCGACAAGCCTGAAAGGTTGAGAAAGCGTAAATCATAAGAGATACAATTGTGAGTGATTCTGAATGTGAAGTGACAGTTAATAATTTCCATTAAGAGGAGTGCCTGGAGGATCATATGTGCAAGTACCTTGGTCAAGAAATGGCTTGCAGACTTTTACAAAGAATTTACTGAAGGTCAGGAAGAAGCCATTAAATTGGCAAACATAAGAGGAAATAATGGTGGCTATTTCAAAGGAACTTTGGAAGGATCTATAGCTGTTATTTTCAGTTATAATACATAAAGATTTGTGGACCAAGTGTAAGAGTATAGTTCAGTGGCCCGAGGAAGACCCACAGAGAGTTGGCCCAAGTAATAAGCCTTTGACAATTGTCATGGAAAAAGTATAAACAAGTTCTAGAGCATTTGAAAGAAAAGGTTACTCAGAAACAAGACAATTGGTTGTAAATCATGAGGGCAACACAAAATTCAGATGAGTCAGTTTATACATATTATGAGAAATTGGTGCAGATTTACAGGCAATACAGTGGAGTCAATGATCCAGAAAAAGAAAGCGTGTCCAGATTTGTTTCGGCATTTGTCTTGGGATTGCCTCCAGAGATCAATGCGCATGTACAGTAGACTGTAATGTGTTGGAAAGGAAAATCATTAGACAACATCCTTGCCTATGCAAAGTATTACAGTGATTTTTGAAAAGTAGTGGTCCTCGTGGTAGAGATAGAGAAGTTACTAACAATTTTAACACAGATAATGTAAGTAACAATGCACAAGTGAGAAATGGGCCATGTCATTTTTGTGGTAAGGAAGGCTCTGGAAACAAATGAGTAGAATAAAACCAAATAGATTTCAAAATGATTCACAAATGGTTCCTTAAATGCAGCAGAATATGAATAAGCTGGGAAACAATGGGATAATGCAGTCAGTGGTCCCAGCCCTATCAACCTCTGTGCAGAACATGCAGAAGGCAAAACAGTTCAATGGGTACATGCCTTCAACCCGAATAATATAACAACCTATGCAGAATAATACAGCATGATTTCAGCCAGATTTTAAATTTCAGCAAAAGCATTCAGTAACTATTGATAGTTTTTCACAATTTGCAGCTACATTCAGAGTTCTTATGGGACTGAGCTATGGGCCTTGCTTGACACAATGATGATGCCTGAGAGGAAAAAGGATTGCATGCTTGGTGCAGTCTTAGAGGTAAACCAGGATGGCCATTTATGTGAGAAGAGAAGTAAATGGCCATGCTTTATCATTTTTGATTATTATGTGTGCTGCCTGATCCACTGTAAGAACAACTGAGGTTCCCAACATCCCGTTTTGGAAGAAGAAGTCCAAGTTGTAGGCATTTCAAATAAACAAGTGGCTAATAAATTGTCGGAAATTGACCCGGTTGAAATCAGTTGTTCATAATCATGAGTTCCTAAATAGTGAGACAAATGCAGTAATTTTGGTAAGTCATGATCTTTTGAGCAAATTAAATTGTGCAATTTACGCCATGTCGGATGGTGTTTGCAATCAAACAAAAGCTGATGAGATGGACTTTAAATTAAAATCATAAAGGTCAAAAGTTAAGTTGTTCCCAGTTCTCACAACAGTAAAGTTTCCTCCAGATTTAGGTCAGTGCAAGACAGTGGGTTTTTGGCTGACTAAAATGTTAGCCCTGGTCAACCAACACCCACAATCCCTTACAGAGTGAGCCACAAAAAGTCACTAAATTAACTTGTGCATAACCCTGGATAGCGTGGCACATAAAACAGTCAGGCTTAACTTACAGGCAATATGTAAAGTATTTATGCAGCACACAAACAGTATTAAAGTGAAGAAACAACACAAGAAAATCCCAACCAAATTAGAAGAATAGAGTAAAGTTTAATAAATTATTTGTCACCAAAACAACAAAAATCAAATCAGTGGCACCGGAGCTATGTATTTTTAAAGTTTTTAAGCGAAAGCTAGTGCTTAAAAAATTAAAGCGCGAACCACGGACATTTAGTAATACAAAACCGGGTCAAAGTCCAAAGTTAAGGATGACTGCCATGGAGCGTGATTTGGATACAAGAAGTGGATTGGGTCTGGTCAGCACTTACCTTCAGGCTTAGAAAAATTCTTGAAGAAAAATGTCTGAGAAGGTAAAGTTCAGCGCTTTAAACAGGATGAGGTGTCTGAGGAGAGCGCGTCATTATCGAGTAGACTTGGGTCGAAGCTGCGGTGAAGCTTTTCTGCATTCGAACTTAGTAGCTGAAATGGAAGCCGAATAACTTCAGTGGGACAACGCAGTGGGCTGTTGCCACAGACAGTTCCATGAGGTCGGATACCCGTTTGATGAAGGGCCACTGAAACAGATTTGCTGATGTGGGGAAGAACATAGCGGAAGAAGCCGCGAAGAGTAATATGATAGCCGATGCACCTCAGGCGGATAGACAAGCAGGTTGGTCCCGGTCTCCTCCTGGTTCTCAGAGCACTTTTCGGCCAAATTTTGTCCTTCATTTTGGAAATTAGCAATGTGGGCACCTTTAGCACTACAACCAAGGGTCCTGGACTGGTCCCCTCTTGGGGATTCAGAACTCACTCAGACTGGGTCCCGATGTGGGTTCAAGATGTTGGGAGCCAGTTATGTCCCTGTGGTCCTGGGTGCAAATGAAGATGCAGGACTCAACAGCAAGTCTGGCCTCCGAGGGTTCAAGGCAGGATCCAGGCAGCAAAGCAGTCCTTCCAGGTACAGCAGCAGTCTGGCAGAGTGCACAGCAGGTCACAGGAGTAGACAGTCCTCTGAGAGTCCTTCCACAGGTCCAGTAGTAAACTGAAGAGTGGGATCTACAGATCAAATTTCCATACTCTGGTTTCTTTTTTTGTGGAAGGTGAGAGAGGTTTCTGCAAAAGTTATTTGAAGTGCTTAGAATTTCTTGGCTCCCTTGCCCTGGCTTTGAGCTGGCTGCGGTTACAATACAGGGTTCTTAGGCCCTTTGTGTGAAGGCAGAGCACGGGCTATTCCTATGTAAGTAGGGCTGTGTTCAGCTCCTCTTCCAACCCTACCAACAGATGGCCCATTCAGGCACACCTAGTCCCACTATTGTGTGATTGTCTGGGAGGAATTCACAAAGTCTATCTGTCAGCTACACCAAGTCATGTGACCCAAGACACAAAAGGGATAACCAAGAGCAGGATAATAATAACTTTCTAAAAGTCAAAGAACAAAGCAGGGGTTGGCCCAATTTGATGTCAGCAAGGCTAGGCCACTCTAAATATCACATACAACAAGAGACAGCACTGACATTACTTCACACAAAGAGATTCAAAGGAGGCGACAGTTGGATTTGTATAATTAAGTGACAGCTTCTGTAAGATAGCTGGAGACCTCACCAGGCTCTAGAAAGAAATGAGAAAATAGTTTCAGGATGTAATTGGTTATAGCCTTTTCTGTGCCCACATCAAATCAATTACAACAAATCCCTGCATAAAAGACATGCATTAAAGAAGACCTCTAAGCACATGATCCTGAAGCCCATTGGTTAGCAGTTCTCGGTATTGAGGAGAACCCAAAACTTGGTCCGGGTTTGAAACACGTCGACAGCAGAACACACCAGGGGGAGTGCAGCCAAAAAGCATAACGTTTTGTAGGACACTGGGTACCATTCATAGCAACAATTCGCAATTTCATGGTCCCTATTGTTCGTCTGTGGTGACATTTCATTGCTCAACAATTATGAGAGAGATACCCTTCTAACAAAAAGGGACAGGGTTCAGAATACAGCAACAATAAAAAACGATCCCTTTTGTGAGAACACTCTTATTTGTCCAACACTCTATTAGTCTTATTGTGGGGAAACATTCATACAACTTTCAACCATATCATTATCTATACACTAAATCCCGATTGATGCAAAAATGAATACCTTAATCATCAGGAAACAATAAAAATATAGTTCATAAAAGTATATTTTGTACCACGATACCAAAAAATCGCACTTTCATTTAAAAATTGTCTTAAAACATTGTGCATTATATTAAAAACAATATTAAAAACGATATCCTGTATGGTTTTTAATATTGCATTTCTCTATATATGTTATACACATCCTTGTTCATTACTGATATAAGGAGGAAACATTAATAGTGCTAGTTACTCTCTGACCTTGATACACAAATAAAGACCCACCTTATTTTCAGGCAGTAATCAATCACAGAAATGTCAGATTGTATATCGCACAAAAATGCCAAATTATATATCACACAGAGATGTCATCTCAAGTATGTGTATAACATATACTCTTGCAGTACTTTGCTGTCGTCTTTTTCTTTCAGGTACTTTGTTTTTCTTCCCACTGCTTGTTGCTTTCATCTGCCTAATAGAAATAAGTTACAACATGGTGCCAATCACAGGGGCCCAGGGTTTGCATATATTGTGGATAGGGAAAGGGTTGCCTTTCATCAGTGCTCAGTTTTAGAAATCTAGATATTCATTATGATATGTGAGCAGTGTTGAGGAGCTGTGCTTTGGTCTCTTCTGTGTTCCACACATGATTCTGTAGGACGGGGTTGCATTTGCAGTACACCAGCACTTAGACTGGCTGTAGCTTATTTTACCAATTTTTCCTGGCCAGTTAATATATGCTTCACAAGGAAATGGATGGGCATATCTGTCAGTACTAATCAACAGTAATAATCAAGTATCGACTTGTGAAACCTTATAAGACTCGCTGAGAGGTTGGGCCTGGACGGTGTTATAACAATAATTCAGTAAAGACCTCACACTTTGCTGCCACTAAATCCTTTAAACCCAAGAAGCTAAAGTTAAATACACTACTTTCACATATGTGTATTTCTTCTGTTGGTTTATGAATAATGTCCTTATCTGCACACAGTTTGTTTTCTCCTGAACTGGCAGGACATTAACACATTGTTGTGTCCAGGAGTTTACAGAGATTCTGTATGTTGCTCAGCTTCCTGCCGTGGCCTGGAATGGTGGGGGCAACGGACGGATGTGCAATGGCATCCGTGGGCCTGGTTCATCCATTACCAACCAGGGAGAGGGGTGGGTGTTTGTCTGGACAACACATACATCTTTCTACTGATTGGCCTCTACTTAAAATCTTACCCTCTCACTCCTCCAGCTGTTTGACCAGGGGGCCCAGATTATCACATAGAGGAGCTACTCTGGTCCTGTTGGTGATCCCGCATTTTATGTCCTCTAGTCAGTGCTGCAGCTGTGTCTCTGCTCCAAGTGGTAATTCCCCATTCTAAGTCCTCTAGACAGTGCTGCTACCTGCTTCTCTGGTCTCATCAGTAATTCCTCATTCTAAGTGCTGCTACCTGCTTCTCTGGTCTCATCAGTAATTCCTCATTCTAAGTCCTCTAGGCAGTGCTTCAGCTGCATCTTTGGTTCTGTCACTAATTCCTCATTTCTAAGTCCTCTAGACAGTGCTGCTAGCTGATTCTCTGGTCCCGTTGGTAATTCCTCATTTTAAGCCCTCTACATAGTGCTGCTACCTACTTCTCTGATATCATTGGTAATTCCTCATTGTAATAATCTAGAGAGTGCTGCAGCTGCTTCTCTGGTGCCAGTGGTAATTCCTCATTCTAAGTCCTCTAGACAGTGCTGCAGCTGCTTCTCTGGTCCTCTTGGCAATGCCTCATTCTAAGTCCTCTAGGCAGTGCTGCAGCTGTGTCTCTGCTCATGTATCCACTATACTCCAAACCAAAACACTTGGGTAAAAGACATTGCCATTTACAACGCCAGTAGCTTTAACTCTAAAAAAGGCGAGACCTATTGCGTTTGCAATGCAATAGGTCTCACATTTGCTGGAGTTGGAGCTATTGGCATTGCAAATGACAAATGGCTTTTATTTATGTGTTTTTCATTTTGAGAATTAACTAAGCCTGGGTGGAGTTTGCGGAGTTTTACTCTGCAGAACTCCGCGAAGTGCCAGAAAAACTCTGCCGCGCTCCGTGGAGCTCTGCCAATGGCGGAGTCTGTTAAGTTGTAGTTGTGCTACCCGCACTGATTTTTAGCGCCAGGAGTTTGTCCGGTGCTGTAAATTCAGCACGAACGGCACTACATGTAGCGCCAAAGGGGTCTGCTGCTCTCTGCGCTCGAGGAGACATTCTACTCGAGCAGCAGCTTCCGCAACGTAAATAGCAGATTTCTCAACGCAAGCAGTTGTGATCTGCCGTGACCACTCGGGATGAGAAATCTCGCCAGGAGGAGGTCTAGCGCGTTATTTTTTCTCGCAAGCACTCGCCAACTTACCGTTGGTGAGCTGCTCGAGAAAAAAAACTCGGCTCTGCATCACTATACTGAGTTTTTCAGAACTCCGCACTCCGTACGGAGCGCGGAGTGGGAAAAACTTTGTGAACTCCACCGCCGGAGCGGAATTCTTCTCCCACCCCTAGAATGAACCCACCAACCCCACAGAGCGAAGTGAGAATGTTTCTAGGAATGGTTGGCTACTGTCATCAATGGATTCAAAACCTTTCCTTGACTACAAAGTCACTGCCGAGGCTGATGCACAATGATGCCAGTGTTCAACTGTCCTGGTACACTTAATATATTAAAGCCTTCCTGGAGGTTAGACACTTAGGCATTTATTTATAACGGTAAACTTGCACTTGTGGGTAAGTTTACAAATGTTTGCTGTTCACAAAGATATTTTGCTGGTAGCATCTTTTTGACTGCAGAGTCTCCTCACATAAAAAGACTGGACTGTCCTATCTTTCAAAGTGCAGAGGCTTCACAGTCATAAAGATCCTATTTGTGAAATATGTTTGTGAATAGCAAACAATTGAAAACTTACACAAAGGTGTAAGTTTACTTTTGTGAATTTGAACCTACACATCAAAAGCTCAATCTGACTGATTTGACCACTACAGAGCTCTGCGTTATCCTGTAGAACCACAAATTCCAAGTCCAAAACATATAGGGGCATATTCTCAAGGACTCATCGCCGAGTTAGCGGCACTTTATCGCAGCCAAAGTGGCGATAAATTCATCGCACCATTCACAAGCAGGTGCTAACAGCCGTTATCACCAGTTTACCCGCGATAGCAGCCGCAAAAAACATCGCCACGGATGACACCGGCAACTAACGCTAATGATATGCAGAGTAGGCGTTCCCATGCAAAAACCCGCGAAAACACCACTCTGCAACATTAACAACGACCAGCCAGATCGGTGGTAAGATTCAAAAACATGCGATAAGGCGTGTTAGCAGCAGGGATTTAACACCTGCTCCTACCTGGTGCTAAGTCGGACGATAACCTGCACCATGAAAGGGAGCCTAGCCCACAGCCACACCTGAAGAACAACAGATGCCATGGAGCTACTGATCATGCAGCTCGGAGCCCCAAGAGGGCCACAACACCCACCGCCACCACACCCAGACCCCCCGCCCCTCCAGGATCCCTCCCGGGGCCCTACCCCGGGCACCCCCACGGACAAAGATATTTCACATCTACCTCATAAATTCATGAACACAACAATTCGCCTGATGTCGCACAAGTACAACAATTAAGATTCATGTGTGGTCAGAAAAAGGAAAAACATTCATACATCTTAGAATAATCATTTTATTCAAATTAAACTCAACACTAATAATTGGAAGAGTCATGGTGGGTCTTCTCAGGACAATCTGTAAGTCACAGCCTGCAAGACAAAATTGAAGATAAGAAGGTGCGTCATGCACTCAACAAAGGACAGAGAGAGAGAGAAAGAAATGGAGAGAGAGAGAGAGAGGGAAAGAGAGGGAGAGAGAGAAAGAGAGAGAAAGGGGGAGAGAGGGAGAAGGAGAGAGAGAGCAACAGAGGGAGAGAGAGAAAGTGAAAGAAAGAGAGGGAGAGTGAGAGAGAGAAAGATAGAGAAAGAGAGGGAGAGAGAGACAGTGAAAGATAGAGAGGGAGAGTGAGAGAGAGAGAAAGATAGAGAAAGAGAGGGAGAGAGAGAGACAGTGAAAGGAAGAGAGGGACAGGGAGAGACAGTGCCGACACTGCGCACCCAGGCCTCACAGCTCACCTGCTGCCCCCGGTGTGTCTCCAACCACGTGCCGGTATACACTGCAGTCCACCAGGTCCCTCATCTGAAACAGAGTCCACAGCTAATGATGGCAGAGTACATATCATTGCACACGGCAACATCGCTTGGCAGCCCCTGCGCACACAGGCTGCTGCACCCCAGCCCCTCCCGCCACCCAGCGGGGATTGCCCGCCCCAGCGCACCCAGGCCTCACTGCTCACCTTCCGCCACTGGCGTGTCTCCAAGAGGGCCCACCACATGCCGGTGCAAACTCCAAGCCCGGGGCCCGCGACCTTGGCAGCCTCCACATCATGCAGCCACGCACCGCGGTCCACCAGGCCGCACACTTGATTCTGGGTCTTGACTTTGCAATGGCAGAGATCATATCAGTGCACACAGCATCATCGCAGGCTGCACACCCGCCCAGCTCTATAGGTGCCACTAACTCTGTGAACCGCGAGGCAACGCCACGTGGCGGTAGGCCCACGCTGCCTGCTGGCTCAGGCCTACACTGCGGTCCACCAGGTCGCACACTTGATTCTGGGTCTTGATATTGCAATGGCAGAGACCATATCAGTGCACATGGCATCATCGCAGGCTGCACACCCGCTCAGCACTTTAGGTGCCCCTACCTCAGTGCACAGAGAGTCACCGTCCCGTGGCGGTAGGCCCATGCCTGCCGCAGTGTAACCGGTGCCACCGACTCCGTGCAACGCAAGTCATGGACCTTATATGATTGAGTCTCGTCATATGCCAGGCGGACGCAGCCATGTCACCTCCGGCAGTGGGGAAGAACTGGGACACGTAGCGTCGTCCCCCCTTTATACATAAGCCGAGTGTGATGGCTCGGCGTACGCCAGGCCAGCGTAGGGGTGTGAACAATTATCCCTGGCCTCTGGGCGTGGTTCATATCTGGGCTGCACAGGAAACCAACTGATGCGTGTGTCTCTGTTGCTGTGTCTGCGCCACACGGCCCGCAATTGACAATGTTGCAATGTTGCATGCAGCCGGAGGGCGTCCACGCACAAAGGGATTGTACAAGGAGTGCAAGGCCACTCGGGGTCTTGGCTCATACATGCCAACTGTTGTGTGTTCCTCGCTTTTGGTGCACCATAAGCCCAAGGCCTAGCCTCAATTGCAGCACGAAAGCCACATAACATTCCCAGGATACAAGCAGTAGTCAGACTAACATTAGGGATGAAAGCCCCTTTGTCTCAATACAGAAGGCGGAAGGACATCTGCACCTCCGACCTTGGAATTGCATGCGGCAGGCACCCCCTGAGAGAGATACCATGGCAGATGATGACGACTCCCACACTACACACAGCGCTAATGAAAGATCAACGTAGCCACACCCCACACACAGAAGTCCTTGCTCAAGGTACTCCTGCATGGAATGGCCTTGACACTTACGTACAGGACAACCCATACGTTAAAACCTTGCACACTCATACGACTCATTGCTCCGAGCTGTGGCATATCATCTACATAACAGCCGCAGATCAGAAGAGTGCCGGTTCCATGAGAGCGAACAACGCTATGTCAGAACATCCCGGGCACATGCACAACCCCTGTCACGTGGAACTGTACCGTGACCGAATGCTTCATTTGTTGGGGGCACTGCCACTGGCAGTGTTGCGCATCAGTTACCGTCTGAGCTTCCGTCTTGCGTACGTCACCTGTGTCCAGCCCTGGTTCCACTGTCGATCATGCATTTTTGAGTGGCCCATGGATGTCTGCCTATCCAACACAACGGTAGCTGAACTGGATTTTGACATGTGTGTGCGCCCCCTGTTGGACCACGACCAGGAGTGTAACAGTGATACCCGTTCATGGGATGGCTTGGTATTTGGCGTATGTGCTGGCAGTTGGGCAGGTGAGATTGCACAATTCCTCGTGTGCAGTGACCACATCGAAGCGCTCCCCTATTGGGCTGTGTTGCGGATTGGTGAAACGCCGTGGACAGAGCACATCTGTCCGGACCAGCTAATGGATTGGCTTGCCCCCGTATTCGTTGAAGTCGACAACGACGTACTCTTGGAACTGATTGCCCATGAAGCTGCGCTCGCTTTCATGGACGAGTAACTACGTTCCTGCAGCCACAAAAGATTGTAACCCATAGCACAGGTCCCAACACCCTTTTGCATCTTGGAGAAATGGACACATATCCCACCATAACAGTGGACATGGCTGCATTCGCCTGGACTCAGAATGCATGTGCGTGCAACACTGTGGGTTGACACACACCTGTGCAAGGTAAGTGGACAGCGTGCCTGGAAACGTTCCTCAACCTGACACACCGCTGGAGGGAGAGTACACACATGGCAATGTAGCACTACATGTGACCTTGTTGGACTCCTTCACCTGCTCACTGTCAGCAGAGCACACAGTCAGCGCAGTCCGGTGGTACAGGACAATGCAGATCCCATGGGCTGTGAGTGGTGTCCCCTGACACGGTGCAATGAGCATTCGCCAAACACCACATGACTCATCCAGCAAGGCAAGGTGGGCTGAGACCGTTGGCATCCGTAATGATTGGTGTTCATTTGTGCCTCCCCATGTCTTGCACCCCTACATGTTCCTTTGCTGCCTGTTAGTGTATGATGCATTGGTCTGCATGTTGTGGCCCTTGTCCTGCCCGTACTGACACGCACATGCTAATAAAGTGTACGCAACTTCACTAGTGTTCAACTGTGATGAGTGTTGATTAGCATGCCAAGTCGTGGGCCTCAATGAGCATTGTCCGTACACAGGGAGGGACTGACTGACGCATTTCACTTAGGGGTGAGTCCCTATTGCCAGCTCCACCTCTGTGAGCAAGACATTGTGGTTGGGAGAGTTGCTGGTAGACCTGTGCGCTTACGTGTCTTCAGCAATGTGAGTATGGTGTCCAACTTCTTGCCATGTGGATCAATGTGTTCCATCAAACCAGGCTGTGTCCACACAGTTGAGTGTGTGTAGGTATGCGAAGAGATGTTCTGTTGTCACATGTGATTGGGACACTACTTTAGGCCTCCTACCGACTTTGACATTTTTGAAAACACAGCCCTATTTAATACATGGACGTGGGGCTACGTTGGGGGGTTGCGAGATTGTTGTTCATGATCAATGAGGCCACAGCTAGTTCACACCTTCACAGTCATCTAATTGGCCATGTGTGTCACGGTCAAACATGCGCATTGATGTCATTTCCCAGGGTGTACCTTTTTGTGCAATCAATGTCCCTACAGTCATCCATACTGTTATACATGATTGAACATAGACATGACACATCTGTGTGATTAGGAATGTTTTATTCACATTCTGTGGAGTGTCGGAGCTGGAGCAGTACATGGCCATGCACACCCCACATTACATGGTTGCCCAGTGGAGGGCCAAACAGAGTCCTTTAGGGAATGACAAGTTAATCAGTAGAGGAAGGGTTGAGTCCGCAGCCTGTTTGCTGTGTCATTGGTAACCAGAGCAGATATGGCAGTCCATGTGGGGGTCCAGGTGAATGTCGCAGAGTGTTTCGGGGGACAGTGGAAGGCGTTGTACCAGGGCATGATGCAGAGGGCTGTACCAAGCAGAAACAGGCCATATGGCGGGGGATGAATGCTACAACCTCCTTTCTGACACAGAGTCATTACCATCCACATCTTCGTCCTCAGATATGTCTTCTGTGTCAGGTGTGCCAGGTGTATGTGGTGGTGTTATGGCTGCATCACTGTGTGCCACTGACACATCTGGGGGCGGAGGTGGTATGGCTGCATCACTGTGTGCCACTGACACATCGGGGGCGGAGATGTGTGTGTCGAAGTTCCTGCAGCAGTCATCTGGGACAGGCTCTGTGGCAGCAATGGCAAGATGAAGATCTGCAGGGCATGGAAGATCCCAGCTACATCTCGCTGGTGTTCAGCCGTGGCAGCCATCCTTCCTGCCTGCATCTGCTCCATGTTCTCCATTGTCCTCCGCATCTGTGCCAACTCTGTGCTGTGGTCGCTGGAGCCTGTCTGACTAGACAGTTCTTGTATCCGAGTAATGGCTCCAGCGAGGTCAGCCAAGGATTGTTGTAGGGCATGGAGCGGACTGTGGGTGTCCGTTAGGGACTGTAAGTGGTCCCTGATGGGACTAAGACACCCACGTATGGCATCTAGTTTGGCTGCCATGAGGTCGAAACCCAGCCGCACCTGTTCAGCCAGCCCCCTCTGGCAGTCTGACACACGGCATTGGAATGCCATGTGTTCTTCGGTGAGGTGCTGGGAGCCAGCCGTGGTGGTGGGTGCTTCCTGCTGTGTGGTCTGTGCAGGGGGTGGGATCACCTCGATGCAGCTGGGCTGCCCTGCTCCTGGAGGTGGGGTGCGGAGGCTGTCCATGAGACGTTGGAGAGTGTCAGAGCAGATGGCCAGGGGGTCCTCCTCATCATCACTGAAGAGATGTCTGGTCTGCTCTGCAGGAGGTGTTGATTGTCCCTCTGCAATGTGAAGGGGAGATGCAGGTTAACAGTGTGTTCCATGTCTGTGCACGCATTGTACATGTTTACATTCAGACTGCATGACAATGTACATTGTGACTGTTTTGGAGGAGCTGGGTGTTTGATGGGAGACAGTGGACATTTCGACTACATGACGGATGTGAGGTTGTACTCGTACATTATCATCTGACAGTTTCCTGCTATGCCTGATGTGATTGGCCAGTTTCTACGCACATGCGGCACCAGTTGTGTCCTCTGTTCTGTGGTGTAAGTGTGGCACTTTGTACCACATTGTCGTCAATGTTGATGTGCTGTGATTGCTATGTGTGTGTGCTGCATTGTGGGAGAGTCGCCCCCGCAGCTCTGATTTAGCGGCCCCTTATCCCTTTGAGGCGGTGTGCCTTTGACTTGTGTGCTTTTACGGTGCTGAGATGTTGGCGACTTGGGTCATTTGTGCTCTTGGACGGATTATAGACTCTTGTGCATTGTTTGTCTGCAGATGTGTTGTTGACGTCAGGGGTTGTATGTGCACGTGGATGTGTCAGAGTGTGACCTGTTCCTTTGAGGATGTTATCCACACTGGGCCACCTCAGTGTCGTGTCGTGCACCATGTCATGTATTTTGACTGCAGCCATGCTATTGGTCATGCAGTGTCACTTGCATTGTCAGTGTGGCTCACAGAGCCGTTGCTTTGCTGTGTTCAGCACATGTGCATGGGTAGGTTGTGATATTGGTGATGGGGGGGCATTTGTGCACATGGTGGACGGGGGCCTACTTGGTGTTTCTATGTGTGCTGCAGTGTGCCAAGGCCATCAGGGACATGTTCCACAGTCATTGCGGGTGTGCAGTGTGCTAAACATAATGGTGCATGTGTGCCATTGTGCCCATCTCCCCCCGTCCCCCCAGTCCCTGGTCGTTACTCACCCTGTTGCTGTTGGGTCAGGTCATATCGAGCAGTGTCCGGACCCCCGACTCCTTGCACCGTCTCCGCGCTGATGACTGTGGCCACCATTTCCTCCAGCTCATCCAGCTCCTCCTGTGGCGCAGGACTCCCACCTCCAGTCGCCGTTGCTGCCTTCCAGTTGGCAGCAAGTTTCTGCTTGGTTTGGCTTTTCACATCATGCCAGCACCTCTTGACCTCCTCCATTGACCTCCTCAACACTCTGACTGCATTCACGTTGTTCACGATGGACTGCCATATTTCCGTTTGTGTTGCCGATGACACAGTGGAGGTGACGAACAGTTGTTGGTAGTGTTCTGTCACCTCCGTGACGATGATCCGGTTTTCCTGCGGACTGAACCCCGTCTTCCTCTTACACTTCTCCTTGCCCTTCCCCGGGGTTCTGGGCTGGTCGTCTGTGGGGCTTGTGGGGTTTGCGTTGTCCTCTGCACTCGGTCCGGGTGCGTCCATGGTGCTACGCAGTTACATTTTTTTCTCTTTTTTTTTTCTCTGCTTTTATAGTGCATTCTCACGCATGGCACATGGGAATCGCAGGCCTGTCACTGGTTATCGCTGATTTTGGTATCGCCATTGGGGACATCGCCACTTTTTTCGCGTTCGCATTTTTTCGGCGTTGCGTACATTTTAACGCGGGCATTTGTCGCGTTATCGTGAGACTATCCCATGGTGCCGCCCGGTTGAGAATACTGCGTTAACACAGTGTTATTTTCCCGCAATAGACTGCGATGTGAGAAGTTGCGTTAAGCGAATTTGGCGATAGTTAACACACGTTCTTGAGAATATCCCCCATAGACTCCTGCCTTAATAATCCATGCTTGCCCTTTGGGGTGAATAGTTGTGATTTGAGTAATTTCTATTAGGGATGTGTATGTTTCCTACAAAAGACCCGTGTGTAACCTGTAGGTCATTCTTTCCAACCCCAGGTAACTGACAGCATTAACGGGTTAATGCACCCACTGTTGAGCTTTGTGGGGTTACCTGCAGGCCACAGTCTACTGTCCCTGTAAGCTAACTCAGAGAATGAATGCACCCGCTGTGGAGTGCTGCTTTGTGAGCGGCTCTGCTGGAAGGGGAGAACTAGATCACGGCGAGCACTATAACAAGCTGGGCGGAGGTGGACTGTAGAAGATTCAAGCAGATCTTTCCACGTAATGCAAGGGGTGAGCAATCAATCCTCCCCATCAAATACAGTGCGTGCACATAGGATTAAGCTTTTGTTCAGCTCCGTAGGATCAATAGCCTCAGAACGAGACAATCTTAGCCCTGGTTGTCGGTACCCGACCCTCAGTGATGCACACCACTCATTACCTACGTTAGATGTCTGCACTCCTCTCCGCCACTGGTCTGCTCATGTGGGATCACCTCTAATCTCCAACAGGATCCTTTATCAGTGCACCAGCCGGAAGTGCCGCCACAGCAGTGTTCCCATAGGACAACAAAGCTGATTCACTGCCGGAGAGCACCAGAAATGTAGGGGTGGGCGGTAAACTTCGCCATGCGGCGGTTGGCAGAGTTTTTACTGAACTCCATGCTCCAGGTTTACCACCCACCTCTAGTCTCTACCCTTTTAAGGGCCCGATTTTGATGTCAGACGGACCTGAGTCCGTCTGACATCAATTGAGTACTGGGACTGACCAACCTCCTTTCGGCGGTCCCAAACCAGCAATTAGGATGCGACCGAACACTGTTCGTTCGCAGTCCTAGTCTTCACAATGGGAGCATGCATTCTGACCGGAATGCATGCTCTCATTGTAAAGAGAAGAGGTGCAGTTCATCCCTGTACCCCGTGGCAGGCACCTTAAGGTGCCTGCCACGGGGTGCAGGGATCAACATGCACCCTCCGCCGCCATCCGGAGGTCTTGCACCCATGGGGGCCCTGCTGGGGACCCCCAAAGTCAACTTCCAACAGCCTTTCAGTGTCAGTAAGGCCGGCACAGAAAGGCTGTTGGAATCCGACATTGTACTCCATCGGGCGGAAAGAGCCGCCCTTGGGATTACAGGAGGCTTTCCGAATGGCAGACGGGCTCTCCGAACCCGTCGGAAGCCATTCCGAAATCCAGTTTGGATTAATTTCTGACCGACTCCATCCATATGGGTCGGTCGGAAATTAATCCAAACTGCTGCTTACGATGCTGTAGGCACGGCTCCGACCTAGGGTCGGAGCCGTTTCCTACGGCGTCGTAATCAGCCCCTAAGTGTTTGAATTAGAGTGTGGACAATTGTGATGATCCTGCTGAAATAAACTATTTTAGAGGAAAACATTTATTCTTCCCTCTCACTTTTCTCGTCCCATCAATTATTAAATTAGGTCATTCTCATTTCGAGTTTCTCAAAACTATCAAAGCATGTTATCAACATGATCGACGCGTACACTGTCAAATCAGATATTCTCCCCAGACCCGTTGACTCCTGAAACCCTTTCAAGCTCTTAACAAGCAAAGTGCTGTTAATATAATAATCTCTCTGATTGAAACTACTTACTTTGACAAAATCCTACCCTTTACAGTCTTCAAATATCTTCTCCCTGAATCCCTTACACCTCTCCTTGACGCTATGAAACCCTCCCTCTGTAAAGTAATTTTCTCATCCTTGGAAAAACAAGCCAAATCTTACCCCTTTTCAGAAAACCCTGATCATGATGAACTTTAAAAAGACTGCCCTATTACTCCACTCACTTTTCAAGGAGAAATCCCTGAGTGAGCTGAGGCCAACCAAAACCCAGAGCACATTGGCCAGCAAACCTTACTCCAGTCCCACCAATCTGGATTCTGACCATTATGTAGAAGGTGACTTCAACCTTCCAAACAATGCAAGCTCAAGTAAAAAAGTGACACCCTCTTCAACAACATTGATACACCTAATATGATACACCACGTCACACAACCAACAACCTAAAGCAAACCACCCATACATTTGGACTAGACTGACCACTCTGCCTTCCCTACCTCCCTGCTTAGCGTACTACCAACAAATCATGGTTGACACTAAAGAGAAGACCACATGAAAGGAAAGGGATCTTTTTTGCATGATCACCCTCAATTTTTGGACTGATGCTGCTGGTTTTTTGTCTCTGATGTGCACTGGGCACTGCTGAGCAGGCCTCAGTGCATTGCTCTGGACCTCTTAAAGCAGATGTGCAATTGGCTACTCTCTGATTAGCATTTTTAATATACTTCTAAAGTATGTTATGTTACTGGTACTTGCAAAAACTGCAGTTTCACAAGCTCTTTCTTGATGCTATAACATAAGGGAACGAAAAGAGCCTAAGGCACGAAGCTAGCATGCAGGCCTGTCTAAGTATATGGTACAAAGTGCACCCAGGGCTAGCAAGTTAAATGTCACATGTAACTGTACACTTATTGTGCCACCACCGTTGAGACATAGTGAAAACATGGGGCGAGGTCTGCCATTGCAGCCTATATGGGCAGTCATAACATTTAAATATTTGTAAATATTTGTAAGTCACCCCTAAAGCAGGCCTTAGTAGCCCATAAGGCAGGGTGCCAGATGTTAATAAGAAGGTCATGTGAATTTAAATGTTGCTCATGCTGACAGTGAAAACTCAAAATTTTCATTTTCACTGTAGCAAGCCTGTTAGTCCCATTGGCTAACAAGTGGATTCACTAGCCCACATGCTAAGTGTTAACCTCCGTATGGGACCTCCAAATATACTTCAAGGCATTGAAATAATTGTTACGTAAAACCCGACTTATTGCTGAAGTCAGATTTAAAGTAACTTTTAGTGTGAAGATGACTTTAGAAAGTCACCACTTCCTCACCCCAAAGTTATAGTAGCCGTTTCTGATTAACTCCATCAGTTGTCAGCTGAGACAGCCTGTTGCCCACCTGCCAAGAGGTGTGAAGCTCTTTACAGAACAGGTAACAACAGGACTATTGGTAGGAGGAGGTGTGACATCCTCCAGCAGGATGGCCACAGGGCTGCAGCCACATGTGGTCCTGCTTCAAAGGGGCTACTGCATCTGACATGCAAATGAGAATCACACTGCAGCCTGCCTTTCCCTTTGTGCACGTAGACAGGCTAATATTTCTACTAACCGAAAGGAGGGTTGAATGGGGTAATCCGGCGCACAGTCAGTGTTGTCCCCTGTGTTTCAATCCAAATGTAAGAAGTGCTCCAAGGGAAAGGGTGTCAACCCAACACCCTAAATATTCTTAAACATAAACCCAAGCCCTGAGCACATACATAAAGTGCCCAAGAAAAATATCTCCACGTCTTGTTCCAGTTTTCAGCCAGAATCCATTTTATTCTGAACGTCACAACAGCCTCACACCAGCCAACACGTGTTTCGTCTTCGGGTTTAATGTCACCCTATGACTTCTTCAGGGCTGGAATAAGTCAAGCAATATAACATCTCAATGTAAGCAAATTCTAATATACATGGCACCAAACCACCATAGTGTGAATTCAAAACCATGAGTGTCACATAGATGAACACCCAGAGGCACAACAAACCTCACGTGTAAAGTAAAAACCAATACATACCCTTGTTGTTGACTAAGTTTACAAGAGAAATATAGGTGAATCTCCACGTGCATGGAGAAAAAACTGTCCAAGCCCGTGTGCTGATACAAAAGAAGGCAAGGAGAAAAATATAAAATGATATATGATACCTGCCAAAAGTACGGGTTAACCTAAATGAGGGAAACCATATAACAGCAATAAGTATCTTTGTACATGAAATACATATCATAAACCATGGTACCACGGAAGACACATTCCGTACCTACCTCATGTATATAACGATTCTAACTGCTAAATCCTATTCAAATCTCAGTCCAGTAAAGCAAAATCGTGTGTCTTTTGATGACACTTCCTAAAATATAAGCAAAACGTACATATATCTGAGCTGTATTAATATCTCTTTACATAACAACCGTCACCACATCACCTTAACCAAGAAAAAACATGATAGTAGCGTGTAATAGGGGTGAGGATTCATACATTAAAAGTGTCCCGAGTAGATCCAATATTAGTCCTGAGCCCATGTAATATATATGGGAAAGAAGCATAAGCAATCCCAATCTGTCACAAGTAATGTTGAATAATGGCCAAATATAACCAAAACGGTCCCGTGGTAAGCGCAAGTAGAGATAACCCTGTGCCCACGTAACTGACAAGAGAAAAGACCTGACTCACCACGGGACACTGACAAACACACCACACACGCCATAATTGGTCCCCTAATGAACGTGAAGCAAATTTAACCCTAAGCCCACACAGTGACATAGAACCGGACCCGACTCCTAGTAGGATGTTGCCATACACCTCCGCTCCAAACTTACCCGAGTACGGGAAGAAACGTCAATCCTTGTCTCCGTGAACAATAGCGGCGTACAAGCGCCATGTCTGAGTAACGTGTGTATTTATACACGTGACCGAGACCAGCCAGTCGGAATCGTAACCTCCGTAACGAAAAGCGTGTTTCACCTTTGTTTGCAGGATATGGATGGAAGAGCGGTTCCTAGCTAGAGGATACAATGTACATGTGGTGAGGACGGCCGCAAACAGAGTCAAAAATATAGAGAGACAGCAAACATTACAACACCATACGGATACCAGAAAGGATTAAAAGATAGTGCGCCATATTGCAGATTTTAATAGTATGTCTAACAGATATCGCAAAAATCTTAATAGATACTGGCATCTGCTAAAGAGTGATATAGCATTGGATGGGGTTGTAACTGATTACCCCTCGGTGACCTATCGGAGAGGACGCACATTGAGAACTCTTTTTTGTCCCAGCTACCCATCACTTCATCCACAGGAGAATTGGTTGACACCACACCTTAGGTTTTTACAAGTGCAGTCACTGCACGGTATGCAGATGGACACACGATAAGACTAGCAATTTCATTGACAGAATGGGGAGAGAGTACAAAATTCGTCATAACATTACGTGTTACACCAAATTCGTAGTCTATGCTATAGTCTGTAAGTGTGGACTTATGTATACTGGGAGTACTATCAGGACACTCAAGGATAGGATTTATGAGCACATGACGGCATTAAAGATGCGGGATCCAACATATCCGGTAGCAGAACACATAAGTGAGTGCGATCAGCAAGGTGTACACAAAAGCTTTGAATTTTTTGGGATTGATTATATTCCACGGGATCCGAGGGAAGGAAATAGGGAATTATCCCTCAAGAGATGTGAGGCCAAATGGATATTACGTTTGCATACGGTGGAGTCAGGATTAAACACAGACCAAGAACTTCACTATTTTTTGGGTGATAGGTGAAGCAATTTGGCTCCCTTAGCCTCTGTATGGTGGCCTTTGACAATTCTCCCTTTTATACGTAGGGGTCTGTATCTATTCTAAGTTGTTATATTACCATGTGCTGTTATATGTTTAAGATGTACAGGTCAGTATAGTGCACTGTATATACATTCTAGATGTTACGTTTTGTAAAGTGTCCATAAAGGTTACTGCCCCTGGGAATATGATATAGACATACTGAGTATGGATTCAAGACTCTCAAGGGTTTCCCTAGGTGACCTTAGCTGTTGTGGTACTTAGATGAGGAAGTGTCTGACGTTATAAGTCGTTCTTGTCACAATGCGTTGGAGTTCTGAGAAACATGTGTACTACTGCTTGGATTTGCAGTAGGTCTTTAGAGATTAGCTTGGACCACTCCAAGATGGCGCCGTTTTTGTTATACAGATTGGGGCATTGCCTTACTAGGCATGTGGATCAACGTTCTAACATATTTTGACTGTTAACTTTATATTAGTTTGGATGCGGTTTTATACTGAGGAACCTCTATCTACCATCAAGACTTCATTTGTCTTGTATAAACACACGATTTAGGAACAAGTTACGGAGTAATTTAATGTTTGACATATGACTGTACCAAATAATATTATAGGAGCGAGTGTTGATTCTCCTTGTTTTTCTTTTTTTTACCAATTTCAATTGATCGGAGTACGAGTCTAGTATCAGGCAGAATGAGTGCCGGTTTACTGTGAGGCAGATTCCTCTATATATTACAAGATGGCGCAGATTATCCACGTCCTGCTGCCTCTAATTTTTACGCTTTTCAGTTCGGAGGTTACGATTCCGATTGGCTGGTCTCGGTCGCGTGTATAAATACACGTGTTACTCAGACATGGCGCTTGTACGCCGCTATTGTTCACGGAGACGAGGATTGACGTTTCTTCCCGTACTCTGGGTAAGTTTGGAGCGGAGGTGTATGGCAACATCCTACTAGGAGTCGGGTCCGGTTCTATGTCACTATGTGGGCTTAGGGTTAATTTTGCTTCACGTTCATTACGGGACCAATTATGGCGTGTGTGGTGTGTTTCTCAGTGTCCCGCGGTGAGTCGGATCTTTTCTCTTGTCAGTTACGTGGGCACAGTGTTATCTCTACTTGCGCTTACCACGGGACCGTTTTGGTCATATTTGGGCATTATTCAACATTACTTGTGACAGGTTGGGATTGCTTTTGATTCTTTCCCATATATATTAGGTGGGCTCAGGACTAATATTGGATCTTCTCGGGCCACTTTTAATGTATGAATCCTCTCCCCTATTACACGCTAGTATCGTGTTTTTTCTTGGTTAAGGTGATGTGGTGACGGTTGTTATGTAAAGAGATATTAATACAGCTCAGATATATGTACGTTTTGCTTATATTTTAGGAAGTGTCATCAAAAGACACATGATTTTGCTTTACTGGACTGAGATTTGAATAGGATTTAGCAGTTAGAATCGTCATATACATAAGGTAGGTATGGGATGTGTCTTCCGTGGTACCATGGTTTGTGATATGTATTTCACATACATGGATACTTATTGCTATTATATGGTTTCCTTCATTTAGGTTTACCCGTACTTTCGGCAGGTATCATATATAATTTCATATTTTTCTCCTTGCCTTCTTTTGTATCAGCACATGGGCTTGGACAGGTTTTTCTCCATGCACATGGAGATTCACCTGTTTTCCTGGTGGCAGTGGCCTTTATGAACACTATATTTCTCTTGTAAACTTAGTCAACAACAAGCGTGTGTATTGTGTAATGTGGAAGAGGTGTGGTGCAGCAGCCAGGGCAGCTGACTTCGGAGCACAGGGCTCACGGTTCGATCCCCGGCTCTGGCGGCAGCTCAGCTCAGCACCTTGTGACTCTGGGCAATAGCTCACTTAAGTTCCATGACTGCCCTCAGCGCCTTGAGACCCATAAGGGTGAGTAGTTTGCGCTTTACAAATACGATTTATTTATTTGGTTTCTACTTTACACGCGAGGTTTGTTGTGCCTCTGGGTATTCATCTATGTGACACTCATGTTTTTGAATTCACACTATGGTGGTTTGGTGCCATGTATATTAGTATTTGCTTACATTGAGATGTTATATTGCTTGACTTATTCCAGCCCTGAAGAAGTCATAGGGTGACATTAAACCCGAAGATGAAACACTTGTTGGCTGGTGTGAGGCTGTTGTGACGTCCAGAATAAAATGGATTCTGGCTGAAAACTGGAACAAGACGTGGAGATTATTTTCTTGGACACTTTTTGTATATGCTCAGGGCTTGGGTTTAGGCTAATATCTCTTACAATGATGAAAACCTATTGCAAAACTGGTTTTGAAGGAGGGGTGGCTAATTATACTGGACACACCACAGGGGTGTGTCCATGGCTCTATCCCAAGGAAGCAGAGTCCCGACATCTTTGATTTGGGCAGAGGGATGCACTGTGGGATTATTTAGTGGCAACCCCACAGAAAATAATGTAAAGGTGGGTAGGGTTGACCCATTGGACTAGTAGCCCCATTGGATAGTGAAACCTCCCCACCCACAAACTATAAATTGGCATAAAAGTGCTACCCTTGGCTTCGAGCCCCAGCGCACCACTGGATTCGGAAAGAACAGAAGAAAGACTGCACCTGCTGAACTTGTGGACCTCAAGAAGGAAAGACTGCACTGAGGAAGACTGCACCTGCTGCACCTACTAAACCAGGGCATCACTTCAGAAAGAGAAAGGCTGATCTTGCTGTTGTACCAGTGGAGAGAGACCCCCCCAAGGGCTGAATCTGCATCTGCTTGTGCCACAGACCAGTGAGTGGACTTTAAGGCCTATTTGGATCACCCCTTTTCAGGGACAAAAGTAAAAGAAGAACTGCACATGCAAAGTTTCCAGCTGCCCAGTTCGTACTGGGCTATCCCTAGACTCTGCTGGTTTAAGCCCCCAAGAGGTTCCTCTCAGGTCCTGAATCCTTGACTAATGCTGGACCATGCAGTTTTTCACCACAGAACTGCAACATGCCACCTTAAGACAAAAGATAATGTTTTTTAGCACAAAGTCTGAGGGTCATATACTACCACTAACTGCCAGTTTGTTGGTAGCCTCAAACACTGCCAAGCACCAAGGATTTCACCGTCCCCCTGGATTTCACCTGCCCACCTACGTCGAACCCAAAAAAATACTCAAACTGAAGAGGACTCTGCAGATCTCACCGTCAATGCATAGGAGAACCAGAAAAGTGCGAAGGTAAAATCTGGGAAAAACTCTGTGCCTGCATCTAAACCCAACTTCCATCGCGGTCGTCCTGAAACTTTGCCCCAGACCTTGAATTGAGAGCTCATAATCTACCACTAAGCGCGAATAGCAGTGATTTAAAAACTTTTTAAACTTTTCCAAACTTTTAGGAGTGAAAGGCAGTGATATATAAAACCTTGCAAAAACTATAACTCTGGTACTCTTCAGATTTTTGCCATTTTGGTGGCTATTTAAAGATAATAATATACTCTATTTCTTTTAACTGGAGTTGGGTTTTTATTGTGTCTTACATCTAACTTATTGACTGTTTTGGTACGGATAAATGCTTGACATTTGTTTTCCTTTGAGTTAGGCCTGACTGTTCTATGCCAAAGCTAACCAGAACTCAGCTAAGGTTTGATTTAAAGACATCTAACTGGACCTCTATGGATTAGTCACATTATTAATTGGTGAGCTCTCACAACCACCCCGAATAATAATCCACTTTCCTCACACTAAACCTTCAGACCCTCCAAAGACTTCTCCTTTGAAATCCTAATGCTTGAACTCATCTCACTTCTAATCAACTCCACACCTGATACCAGCACCCTTCTAAACAACTTCCACAATTTTTGGGAAAGTCATGTGAATGTTCACGCCCACATTACAACACGCAAGTACAGGCCCGAGTCTTCAGCACCCTGGTATTCTAAAGAACTTGCTGACAATAAACGATCCAGACACAGAAGAAAATAGAAGAAAAACAGAACTCTTAATGGCCTCTTGATGCTGAAGGCCCTCCACACGACACAGAGACAGCTCCTCAATGAAGCCACCAACATAAGCAGAACACTGTTCAGGACAATAAAGCTCTGCATCAACCCCCTGGAAGACCCATGTACTCCTCACTCCATAGAAAAGTGGAATACCATCAACCTTTTCTTCAGTAAAAAAATACAGAAGATCCGACAACACATCAATAATACCAAACCTGCTTCATCTTTAACACACACATATTCTGGTAGGATCCCACAATGGTCAGGCTTCAAAGCCATAGTTTTCCCAGAAAATGAGGGGCCTGGCACACGATCCATGGATGTGTGGGGGGGCACCACATGTCCCCCCTGGCCACTAAGCAGTGGCCCAAGGGCGACGGGACCCTGCTTGTGGCCCCCAAAGTCCCTTTCTGGCTACCTTTTCATGGAGGTGGGACCGCCATAAACAGGCAGTCGGAAAGGGACATCATGATCCTGGTGGTGGTGCCTGAGAGGAACCACCTCTATTAAGGATCGCGATTCTGACCGCCTCCCCGTCGGGATCAGTAGATCTTGTCGGAGGCGGCAGTCCATCCCCTGATATTTAATGGTCCGACCGACTGCATCGTAATGCAGCTGTTGGCCTGAAGGGCTGTATGTTGGTGGGACCGCCACCGACGACATGTCAGTGGCAGTCCCACCAGCATCATAATGTGCCCTTAGACGGAATTTCTGTTATCTTCCAAGAGCAACAAACAAGGTACAGTACAAACCTAGCTGAAGGACATGACACCGCTTCAAATCCCAAATGTCACTGATTGCCAAATCACTTGGATTGTCCATGAACACCAACCTCTCCCTCAATGAACACATTGCCCAAGAGAGGCTGTACACCTTATCCTTAGCCGGGGAAAGGTACTAAATCCCATGTATAATGCTATTAGGAGCACAATTCCAGAAATGTGAATGACTTCACACCACTGTGTTTTATAAAGTGATGCTTTGAATCTTACTGCATATTTATTTTATTGGTTTTAGCTTCTACACTGTTCCCTACTCCTAAAGGCAAGTGCTAAAAGGGTATACTTGGTGCTCAGTGTCTATATTAGGCCAGGTCGCTGACTTCAATGGGTTCAACCCCCATGATTGAGGCCCAGAAAAACCTGTGTTCCCCAGGGCCCTTGAACTGGGGCTGACCCTGTGCCACTCCAGAGAACAACCATGTGCTAATTAGCATTGGTTTAGCTCTAATCAGAACAGGCCACCCCAAACCACAGGCCCTGTCCCATTGAAAGGGAATACAAGCAGCACCAGACATTTTTCAAACTGGTTGGACCTCATCAGTGAGTTGCAGCATTTGTGCTCTTGCAGAGTGAGCTATGGGACACATGACGCAGACTTACCCATAGCACTTAAAATGTAACACTGAGAAAAACTAAAAGTGAGCAATGTGATACTTTGAATACTTGCATTTATCTTAGCCACTGATAATTACTTTTGGCTCCATTCCAATGCATCATTTTTTTTAGTTTCTGTGCATCTCCAGACACATATAAGAAATATGCAAATCAGCCCTGGAAAAATATGACCCAAACCTCCAAGCCACATCCCCTCTGAATAGGAACCCTAGACTGGTCTCTGTCTTTTACAGCCTCATTTGCAAAGTGTAGCTCTGGACCTGTGCCACAGTGAGCTATAAGAGCTATATCTGGGTATAGTCATGGCACTTAAGATATCACATTGAGAAAACAAAAACATTATCTTTGGAATACTTAAACCAATCTTGGCTATCGGTAATGACTGGGAAGCATTCCAATCCTTTGTTTTTTTGCTCACTGTAACACTCCATACAGGGAGCCACTATATGAAAATAAGCCATGGTCCTGCTCCAATAAACCGAAGCCCACCTGTATCGCCAAGTCAGTTACTCCCTGAAAGACAACACATGTCCAAAGACTGGTTTCAGTTGTGTAGGGCCTCATCAATGAAGTCCTGCTCCAATAAGAACAATCCAATTTGAACCACTAGGCCACCTCTCTCTGAAAGACAACACAAGCATCCCAAGACTGATTTCAACCTTGTGGGCCTCATCAGCCCTACAGAGCAATGGGGAGCAAGGGGAAGCATGCCTGGACATACTCATCACTCTTAAGTTTCATACTAAGAAAACAAAATGATGTGTTAAGTGATTGGAATAATCACAGCCAAGGGTATTTACTCCTGGCCGCATTCCAGTCTATCATTTTTTGCTCACTGTGCTACTCCAGACTGGGAGCACCCATATGCAAATGTATAAAACAGCCTTGACCCTGCTTCAATAGGAACATTCCATGCCAAATTGCTAGGTTGCATCCCCTCTGAATAGGAACACAAAAACCACAGAGCAGTTTCCACCTTGTTGGGGCTCATCAGCGAGGTGCAGCTTGCATGCTCCAGCACAATGAGCCACCAGGCTCACATTCTGGCATATTTTTCACACTTAGGGCATCATACTGAGAAAAACAATAAAAGTGATGGATGGAGCGTTTGAATTAATCTCAACCACTAATAATTGCTCTAGGCTGCACTCCAATTAATTTTGTTTTCTCATAGTGTCGCTTAACCCAGGGACCAAAGGCATGCAAATTAGCCTTCATCTTGTTCAAATAGGACTAATCTAGTCTGACCCTCAGGGCTATGCCTTCTCTGAAATGGAACATAAGCAACCCAAGACAAGTTTCAGCTTTATTGGGCCTCGTTAGTGAAAGGAGGATTGGGTCCTATGGTTCAATTATCCAGAGCCCATATGTAAGCATACCTGTTGCACGTAAGGCATCAAACTGAGAAACACCAAAAAGTGATGGGTAGAATGTTTGACTTTTTCTAAACCACTGTGGATATTGGGAGCTACCCATGGCATAATGATTATCGTGGCATATTGGATGCATCAGCTAGACATACACATTTTGCAGTTGTGTAACGGTTAGCTAACAACAGAGCTCGGATTGCAATGTGAACATTCCAAGTTTGCTTACATTTGAAGGAAAAATTCTGAAACAGGGCTGGACTGCCCATTAAACCCATTAGGCTGAAGCCCTTGCAGTCTGGTTTTTGAAGGTGTAGTGCTGTCACTAACACCTCTATCTCCCTCTAGAGCTCCTCTGGGTTTATGACAGCAGCCACCGTGGGGGTATAATCAGACAAACAGGAAGAAAAGAGAGAAAGGGGTGAGGGAAAGAGAGCAGAAGGAAAGGGAGAGAGAACGGAGAGAGATCCGAGACAGAGAACGGAGAGAGAAGAGAGGCAGAGAATGGGATTGATGGAAAGAGAGCAAACAGGGAGATGATGGAGGGAGAGCTGAAACTTTTCAGACACTCACCCCCAGTCACAGATCTGGGTTGAATCCATCATCGTTCTTTAGCTCACTTCGCCACCCCAGTTCAGACACAGCTATATGCAAATCAGTCTTGACCCTGTGCCTCATGGGAACAGTCCAGCCCAAACTGCCAAGCCATGTCTTCCCTGAACCAGAAACAAGCATCCTGGGACCGGTTTCGGGCTAACAGCCCTTATCAGCCAAGCTAGCTTGAATCCAGTGGCAAAATGAGCAAGGGACCCCCGTCTGGGCATACCCTGCCAACCTAGGGCGAACAAAGCAAACACAAGGAGATGATGGACGGAGCACTGAAACTTTTCAGACACTCACCCCCAGTCACAGATCTGGTTTTTGAAGGTGTAGTGCTGTCACTAACACCTCTATCTCCCTCTAGAGCTCCTATGGGTTTATGACAGCAGCCACCGTGGGGGTATAATCAGACAAACAGGAAGAAAAGAGAGAAAGGGGTGAGGGAAAGAGAGCAGAAGGAAAGGGAGAGAGAACGGAGAGAGATCCGAGACAGAGAACGGAGAGAGAAGAGAGGCAGAGAATGGGATTGATGGAAAGAGAGCAAACACAAAGAGATGATGGAGGGAGAGCTGAAACTTTTCAGACACTCATCCCCAGTCACAGATCTGGGTTGAATCCATCATCGTTCTTTAACTCACTTCGCCACCCCAGTTCAGATACAGCTATATGCAAATCAGTCTTGACCCTGTGCCTCATGGGAACAGTCCAGCCTGAACTGCCAAGCCATGTCTTCCCTGGACCAGAAACAAGCATCCTGGGACCGGTTTCGGGCTAACAGCCCTCATCAGCCAAGCTAGCTTGAATCCAGTGGCAAAATGAGCAAGGGACCCATGTCTGGGCATACCCTGCCAACTTAGGGCGAACAAAGCAAACACAAGGAGATGATGGACGGAGCGCTGAAACTTTTCAGACACTCACCCCCAGTCACAGATCTGGGTTGAATCCATCCTCGTTCTTTGGCTCACTTCGCCACCCCAGTTCAGACACAACTATATACAAATCAGTCTTGACCCTGTGCCTCATGGGAACAGTCCAGCCCGAACTGCCAAGCCGTGCCTTCCCTGAACCGGAAACAAGCATCCTGGGACGGGTTTCGGGCTAACATCCCTCATCAGCCAGGCTAGCTTGAATCTAGTGGCAAAATGAGCAAGGGACCCACGTCTGGGCATACCCTGCCAACTTGGGGCGCACAAAGCAAACACAAGAAGATGATGGACGGAGCGCTGAAACTTTTCAGACACTCACCCCCATTCAGAGATCTGGGTTGAATCCATCATCGTTCTTTAACTCACTTCGCCACCCCAGTTCAGACATAGCTATATGCAAATCAGTCTTGACCCTGTGCCTCATGGGAACAGTCCAGCCCGAACTGCCCAGCCATGTCTTCCCTGGACTGGAAACAAGCATCCTAGCTAGCCTCGCTGATGAGGGCTGTTAGCCCGAAACCGGTCCTAGGATGCTTGTTTGTGACTGGGGTGAGTGACTGAAAAGTTTCAGCGCTCCGTCCATCATCTCCTTGTGTTTGCATTGATGGAAAGAGAGACAGAGGGGGCAGGGAGAGAACAGGACTGGTTTGAACACTGTTGACTGGGCTGCTTTTGTTTGCCAATTGGCCCCGTGCTGAATAAAGAGCAATGACATTCTGTTTGATTATTATATCCTACATAAAGCCGTTGCCAAGCATATAGATTAATTAGCTGATGAAAAGGAATTCAAACTGAGACTAGGCCCCCAGTGGAGAAATCTGCATTTCCGAGGAATTGTGTAATTCTGTCAAATTATAGCAAATATTTCTAGGTATGACATCATACTGCTAAATATGGGCTTTGAAACTTTGTGATTTTTTCTATTCTGTGTTGAAGCCAATGGATTTTGGAAAAATGCTATTTACTGCAGAAGAAAAATTAGATTTTTTTAAACTTGCCTCCTGTCATCTTAGCTGCTAATGCTTTCTACTATAATGGCAGATAACATCTAAAGTGGGAAATGGATTGTGGCATTGCAAATGTAGAAGTTGTTATTTGACAAAATGCAGTGGCCTCAAAACCCATATTTCACAAGTGAAATGAAATTAAATGAAAATTGGAGCTTATAAAGCGCACGGCTACTCCTAGGAGTGTCCCGGCGCTACTGGACCGAGGGAACAGGGATATCAGGGATCTGAAACCCGCACACTAGAACAGGACAGGGCCTAGTGGTTAAAAAAGCCAAGTTTTCAACTGTCTCCTGAAAGCAAGCAGGTCCTGAACCATCCTAAGATAAGGGGGCAAACTATTCCACAGGCGGGCGGCTAGCACTTGGAAAGAGCGCCCGCCCGCCCGAGACCGAGCAAAGCTGGAAATACGTATAAGGGCCTGCCCAGAGGACCTCAGGGTGCGGGTGGGCACGTAATGGTGGACCCGTTTCCTCAAATAAACGGCTCCCGTGCCATGAAAGGCCCGGAACGCCAAAACCAATGCTTTAAATTGAATCCTCTTACGGATTGGGAGCCAGTGCAAAGTTTTTAGATGGGAAGACATATGTGCTCTGGGCCCCACCATAAGAATGGCCCTGGCTGCAGCATTTTGAGCCACCTGCAGGCGGTTAAGTAGATACTCAGGCAGACCCAAATATTGCACATTGACGTAGTCAAGCCTTGAAATAATCAAGGCCTGAACTACCGTCTTCCGGTGCTCTACAGGCAGCATAGGGAGAAAGTTATGTAACATTCTCAACAAGACAAAACATGTACCGACCACAGTCTGAATTTGGGCCTTCATAGTTAGCGAAGCGTCTAACTTTACTCCTAGATTTTTCACAGCAGTTACTGGAGACGCCGGGGGAGACATGTCGCAGGGCCACCATTCGAGCCAAGAATCACAGGGTGGACAGCCGAAAAAAATGATCTCTGATTTTTCAGAGTTACATTTCAATTGGTTGAACTGCAGCCAAGAAAAAACTTTCGATAGACAGGTGTTAATCTCCTCACTACTGAAGTCACAACCTTTGTCACGCATGAATAGCAGTTGTGTATCATCGGCGTAAGATATAATCTTAGCGCCGTGGAAGTCAGCTAGAAGAGCAAGAGGAGCCATATAGATGTTAAAGAGAGATGGACTCAAAATGGACCCCTGCAGGACCCCCACCTCCAACGGGGGAATGGGGGCCGAAAACGGGGGGTACCATATTTCTTGATGGCGGTCATTGAGGAAGGAAGCAAACCACTACAGTACCGTGCCCCTGATGCCACAATCCGACAATCTTTGCAAAAGCCGGTTGTGGGGCACGGTATCAAAAGCCGCGGAAAGATCTAAAAGTATCCACACCACGCTTCCTCCTCTGTCCAATTGCTCTTTAATGGAGTCAGCGACTTCCAATAAAGCTCCATTCATCATAGATCAGTCACTAAGCCCTTTTTCCAAGCTAAAAAGCGTAAGCGTAGTTTAGACTTAATAATAGCCATGTATATACCATTGCAAACTCCCCAGTATTGGAAGCTATCATCCCTTCTTGCCCATTTCCAAATACAGTAGCCAACTAACCAATTACAAAGAGCTCATGGACTCTACCTTCCTGACCCTAAGGTCACGCCACTCAACTTGCATCCACAGAAGAGCCAAATTACTGAGCAAAAAAAATTAAAACGCGATGGCCCTGTGGTTTCCGCATGCTTACCCCACCCAAACTTGCACCGCATCCCCCCCCCCGTTCAGGCTGCTGCTTAGAAGGAAGCTGCCCTTCGCATCCAGGGCACTAACTATGGTTCCTGCTCCTTGTGCACACTTCACCCCTGACCCAGGCACCCTCCCTTTCTGCAGAGTCCCGATTAAAACAGTTTTCAAAACGCCAGCAGCAGTGGCAAACTAAACAAACAAGCAATAAGTCTTGCATTTCCGAGAGTTTAAGCTATTGGAATTGTAAATGACAATGCCCTTTCTTTATCTGTTTTGATAATCAACACATAAATAAAAGGCATTGTCATTTACAATGCCAATAGCTGAAACTCTTGTAAATGCAAGACCTATTTCATTTCAAAGAAGCGCCTGCCATTGTCCCGGGCTGCTTGGAAAGTGAAAGCGCACATGGCGCGCTGAATGTTGCAGGAAAGCATGTCGTGCCTGCAGTAGGAGAAGCTCATTACAGAAAATAGTGCTTACAGACTAAATAAGACATACTGTGTAACAACAGAGGTAAAAGGGACAGTCCTCATGGGAGGTTACAAATGAAGACAAGGCGGTACTAAGGATGGACTAACAAGCCAATTAACGAATCAGAAGCAAGCAGTTACAAAGGACAATGACACAAGCCACTAAAAAATATGGGCAGAGAGTGGGCGGAGCTTCAAGTCCAATACTCGAATACAGCATGCCTCACAGAGCAGCGCATGCACTGCCCAGACTCGACTTAAAAAGCATTTAGACAAGGTTTAATTTGCAGTGTTTCCCAAACTGTGGGACGCAAATGACTGGTGGGTCCAGTGTTGATTTTTGGTGGGTTGGGAAAGTGAAAGCAATAAATAATGAGGCCTTTAAATTCTGTATTTATCTTGTCACATTTGCTTCGCTTCGAAGGCAGAGGTCAAATGTCAGGCTAAGTTTCTGCTGTTTTCGATAACACAACAAAATGTAAATGTTACCGTCAAAGTGTGAAATCCCGCATTGTATAGAATGCCTAGGTAATGTATAGAATGCCTGAAAAGGCCTGAAAATCGAACGTCAAAGTATGAAATGATTGATATTTTATACATTGCCTAGGCATTGTATACTTTGCCGGATTGTCTGCCGGCAAAGTATATAATACCCATAATCCTGCCATTTTATTCCCGCCCGGCAAAGTGTGAATTCCGGCATTCTATAGAATGGCTAGGTAATGTAACATAAATACCAGTAATGAACTGTACACATTCAGCAGTTAGGAAAGCAAAAATGCAGCACAATGTTTTTGTAATTCTGAAGTGTGATGGGAACAAATTTTTTAATAGGATCGGAACAAATCAAGACACTTTATTAGGTGATTAGGAAATTATAAATATTCACTGAAACCCGACTTCCACAAATTATTGTGTGCGCAATAGAGCGTTATCAGTAAAACCTTATGTCTGTGCAAATTTAGTGACAATTTTAATGAAAAAATGTGCAGTATGTAAATCACAATGCGTGACCATACGATGCCTTAGTTACATAAAAAACATTTTTAAAAATCACCCGCCTCATGTTCATTAGAAACAGGTAGGTCACGAAAATGTATTGTACTTAAAAGTGGGTTGTGCTTCTTAAAAGTTTGGGAAGCATTGATCTATAGATACACAGAGTGAAAGAGACGGTTTTTCAAGCGTTTTCTGAACCTTAGAAAGTATTTGTCGTTCTCATCTTGGAGAGGTGTTGTGTTAGACCACAGAGGCACGTACAATCATATATTTTTGCCTTAGTCATTGAATGGTCAGATATGCTGCAGCCACTCTGAGATGCCTTTAATGATAATAGGCTGTAAGAGTTTAGCAAATGCTGCTCTATTACTATGCATTTTTATTCCTACATGCCTAGATGCTGTAAGGTCTATTTCGACGACAGAACTATCAACAAAACAGAACTGTCAACACGTGCTTCTCAACCAACCAAAAGTAAACACCTTCCCCATAAAAAGGTATCATCTGTATCCGGAGCCAGTTTATTGGGTGGTTAATCACTACACAAAACATCTTGTGACATACTCTCCTACGTTGCAAACAGGTTTATGTTTCTTTACAAAAAAGGTGTGCTATGGAGCAGTTTCAGACAGATGGGCAGTGTGCAAAGGGTAAATTCTACTTTCCAAACAGAAGATGAAAATCTCCAGGAGGAAAGGTTATAACAACAGTGGGTAGATATCTTCCCACAAACCTTTATATAGATACATTTGAATTAGAGATGTCCCATTTTAAAAAAACTATATCTTTGGCATAGTCAGAAGAGATTTCAAAACCCTTAATTCACAAAAATGTCGTCATATCGGCATGGTGCTTTGCATAATTCACAGGAACTGCACATTTTCCATGCCACTGGATTTCAGCCAAAAGAAGAATAACAAGCATTGGCATAGCCAATAGGTCTCGCCTTTGGGACCTTATAAGTGTTTAGCCATGTAACAGTTAATGTGACAAGATAAATACAGAATTTAAAGGCCTCATTATTTATTGCTTTCACTTTCCCAACCCACCAAAAATCAACACTGGACCCACCAGTCATTTGCGTCCCACAGTTTGGGAAACACTGCAAATTAAACCTTGTCTAAATGCTTTTTAAGTTGAGTCTGGGCAGTGCATGCGCTGCTCTGTGAGGCATGCTGTATTCGAGTATTGGACTTGAAGCTCCGCCCACTCTCTGCCCATATTTTTTAGTGGCTTGTGTCATTGTCCTTTGTAACTGCTTGCTTCTGATTCGTTAATTGGCTTGTTAGTCCATCCTTAGTACCGCCTTGTCTTCATTTGTAACCTCCCATGAGGACTGGCTCTTTTACCTCTGTTGTTACACGGTATGTCTTATTTAGTCTGTAAGCACTATTTTCTGTAATGAGCTTCTCCTACTGCAGGCACGACATGCTTTCCTGCAACATTCAGCGCGCCATGTGCGCTTTCACTTTCCAAGCAGCCCGGGACAATGGCGGGCGCTTCTTTGAAATGAAATAGGTCTTGCATTTACAAGAGTTTCAGCTATTGGCATTGTAAATGACAATGCCTTTTATTTATGTGTTAATTATCAAAACAGATAAAGAAAGGGCATTGTCATTTACAATTCCAATAGCTTAAACTCTCGGAAATGCAAGACTTATTGCTTGTTTGTTTAGTTTGTCACTGCTGCTGGCGTTTTGAAAACTGTTTTAATCGTGCTGCATAACTAAATACTTATAAGGTCCCAAAAGCGAGACCTATTGGCTATGCCAATGCTTGTTTGATGTTTAAAGATAGTCGACGCGATCCAAACAAGACTCGTCACGTGACAGAGGACAGCAGAGGCAGCTCTCAAGACTTGCTTGAACTATGGTTACCTTTTATCAATATCAAAAAGTTCTCAAAGAGCAGGAAATGGTGCTGCTGCAATACTTGTCGTTATGCAGTAATAATCCTGTAACAAGCCGCAAAAGCAGCAGCAAGCAGTTCCAGTGGTTTCTTGCATGATGGTGAATCAAACATCCAGTTCAAACTTCTTTTCTTACACTGTAATCCACTTTAAAATGCAACACCTCGCCAGATCGGCCGTAATTCAGCCCTAATCACTGGTATGAAATCCTGCTGCAGTCACTGCTCACCCAGGAACACCATGTTCTTTCAAATCAAACACCGGTTAAGGCCTTCCTTACCATCAGGACCCGAAGTCCCACTCAATCTGCTTAAACCTGACCATCTTCTGTAAACACCTCCGAACCAAGCTCCTCCTTAATTATTACGTCACAAGAAAACACCTTCAAGGCTTCTACCTTGAATAGGAATATCATTTGCATGCATTAAAGCTCAAGTGTTTCTTTAAACAAAAATAATAATTTTAAAAAACGCAAACATAAATAGAAGACTGAGGCCGTACAGCTAAGTGGAACTTTGAAAGCGTGTATACCCTGTCCGCCTCATGTCAAAAATCTAGAACCACAGGTTTGCTGTATTAAGGACGAGAGACTCCGTGTAAATTTTAATTTGGTTCAGCCACAGTCACAATGAAAGAAAATCTGAACGCTTTGGGACCCCAATTGAAAAAAAACAATATTCTTCAGCGACATGAAGCACTTTCTACCAATTCACAAAAAGACACCGAACGCAGGCAGGCGTCTCTGAATTTAGATTGCAAAAACGAACTTTTGTAGCCTCATATAGACATGTGACTGATGCAACGTTTCCAGAGCATGAAAGGGAACGCAGTGTTCCGCTGGCAGATTTGGCAAGGTGTGCGTCATTGTCGTGTCCCGTGTTCATGGCACGAACTTTCCGTCGCGTCACGTGACGCAGAGTCAAAGACTAGCTCTCTACTATAAGACAAAATAGGCTGTTGACGATTGTAAAATGGTGAAAACTTTTTTGGCAAGCAAAAACTAAAGAAATAGAATTCACTCGATGACCACCACGCCCTGTCATTGTGTCTTCCAGCCACCCCTTACAGCCGGATTAGGCCCAAAATGGTCTCAAATGTTACCATAGGTTTCCTCGGACTAGCCACCCTCCTGCTTTCAACCCCAGCACGTTTTTGCCAGTGGGCGCGTGGCGGCGACTGCAAAACAGCATACGCTTGCACGTGAAATGTTCTTCTTAACGTTTTTAACAAATTTGAAGGTTACAACGATTTAAATTAGAGAAATTCAGAGCACATTTTTATGTACAATCTGCTTGTCAGGAAACTGGCCTGTCTTTAATATGCTTAGCCATCTGTCAAAGAGGAGACATTCGTGGGTTACAGATTTAACTTCCTTGTTAATGTGGCAAAAAATGCTTTGGGATTCTTTAAAAATGCATTGGGATTCTTTAAAAATGCATTGCTCGAGATAGCTTCCACCAGCACGGCATCACTATCTTTTCAAAAGCAAAGTTGATTTCATAAAGGGGCACCCAGGCTCTCGGTCTACACACTTATTCTGACCACTTGTGAACTGTCAATGGCATCAGCCGTGAAGAACATACAACGGGCACCTGCTCATGTTAACTGGATATACCTGCCAACGGGGCAGGATTAGAAATACTTCAGAGTTACTTTCAAGATCTCCTGCATTGAAGTCACATAGGGAAATCCCACTTAGTAAAGCAAAGGTGGCTTTAGGTGGTCTATTGAGATGTATTGTATAGTATGGAGTGTTGTCAGTGACTCCATTCTTGACAGCCTGCGAGATTCCCTTGCGGGAGCGAGCGGCGCCAGGAGCGATAATTGCTACCATATGGCGCCAGCTGCTCGCTCCCGCAAGTGAATCGCCAAACGTGCATGCGTTGCCATTGAAGGCAATGGAACGCGTGCACGTTTTTGGCTGAAAAGCCGAAGCGATCCCAAAAGGTCTTTTTGCCTATGCAGCGCATGCGCGCTGCTAGGCGAGACCTAAAAATGTGCTCTACATTCCGATTTCCTGCTGACCAGTCAATTAGCCTCTAAGCTTGACACGGCCTCCTTTCAATAATCAAACCTCACCATCAGCTTCAATCAATTCAGTGAAAGACATTTATTCAACAGCATTCTACCCAGAAAAGAAAATTGCAAAACTTAACAGTGATCCCCGTAAGCTTCTAAAACAAAAAATGTCTTCACTAAGCCCCCCTCTACTAACATTACAATTTCCAATCGTTCGTTTCATTTTATTTTATCACATGCTAGAGGAATCCAAAATGAACCATTAAATTGAGTGAAAGCTGTTAAAAACACTTATAAACAGCATCATGAAGTACTACATAAAAAACAATTCATAATTCTCTCTAGATAGAACACTACAATATTTATTTTAATGTTTTCAGGAACCATTTTCCTCGGCTGAAAGTAACGTCTCTTTCATGTGCCTATTTAAAACAAGCTTCTCCCGCCATCATGGAACGTTCAGGGAATCTAAGCCGGCAGGCGCGAGGGGAGGCGCGCGCTGGATCACAGCGTTTAATGCGGGTTGTCAGAAAAGATTAAAATAACCCATGGCAGTAACATAACAAGCATTTGCAATGTAATCAGTCCGATTGCATTGCAAATGCTTAAGTTTAAAACTGAGCGCGGCGCCGCTTCACGGACACCGCGCTCAGTTTCTTTATATATTTCTTAACTTTAACACTGAGCGCGGTGTCCTTGAAGGGGGCGCTGCGCTCAGTGCTAAAGTTAAGAAATATATAAATAATCCGAGCGCGGTGTCCGTGAAGCGGCGCCGCGCTCAGTTTCAAAGTTAACCAGCTGGAATGACAAAACAAGCTGATGCAGACGCCGTGAGCGTGCACATCGGCTGTCCGGGCGCGCACATGTTTTGTCTCCCTTCGTGCACAAAACCGACAACAATAGTCTCGCCAAGGCGAAGCAGCGCATGCGCTGCGTTCGCTAGGCGAGACCTAAAAACTACTGCTTTCTGCATACAATGCATGTATGCGATAAAGAATTTAAAATCTCATGACTAAGTATATTTACACGATGTAAAATTGCCCTCCATGTAATGTAATGTGATGTAAGCACTGGAGAGAAGATGTATAGATGCACCAAATAGCCAACAGCTTGAAGTGAGCGCAAAATACTTTTATGGCGAAGCCAAAGCCTACTCGGTATATTTTCACTACCTGTAATAGGTCATAAAGATAGCTTTTTTTCACGCCATACTTAAAAATATTTATTGCTCCACCCAATCTTATATATTCTTCCAAGCCTAAGATTTAGGGGCATATTTACTATCATCGGGTTTTGCATCACAAACAGTGATACAAACCAGCGCAAAAATGTTAATTTGTAATTTACTTTCGTAGAAAAACTAGAATTGCGCTAAGAAGATGCATGGAAGTAAAGCAAAGCAGCAATTTGTTCCCTGGGTGGAACATTGGTGTTCCCATGCAATCACCCATGGTTTGTGATGCAAAGCCCTATCTACAAACATTATAGACAGGGTTTTGTGCCCAAAAAAACAAGCATTAAAAAGAAGAAATATTTTCATTCCTCCAAAACGTCTGACTTTGTATGCGTGCTGCCCTGCATAGCATTCATCCAAAGTGTGAAAAGTTTCAAAGTGTGTCTTGATGTGGTATTTTGTACTGGATGGATACCCTCCCAGTATAAAATCTAAGTTAGACATGACACAGACACCTTTGGACCCTGGTGCACAGGTGAGTGGTGCTATGTGCCAGTGCTAAGGAGAGAGCAGGACAGCGCCATATCTTAGTAAATATAGCGCTGTTCGGCTCTCTCCCTCTCATCCAATCAGCTCAGAAACGTTGGTTGTTGCGCTGCATTGCTTAAGGTCTAATAAATATACCCCTCGGTTTGTAGAGCTGTAATAGTGCTACAGACATCAACTCATTCATTCACTGATCCATTGACACATGAGGTAGAGGAGCTCGTCCTTACCAGAGGCACGGCCAGCTTTATGACCGCTTTGGCTTCGTCCAGGCAGCCGATGGGGATACAGCGGCGCAAACATCGTGCGCAGGCCGGGCAGCAGCACAGAGGGTTCCTCGATGCAGCAGGGGTGGGCGCCTGCATTGTTTCAAATACATCGGTGTCCCCGGCAATTGCCCGTCTATCCATTGAGAGGGCTCAAGGAACAGCAGCCCACTGAAGAGTTCTTCTCTTTTCCTTTGCAAACACGCGCAAAAGTAGCAGCCGAAAAGAACAAGAGCTCATTGTCCAGAGATGTTTAGAAAGCTGCCTCCCCCTCCTTTCTAATCTATAAGGACCTACAGCAGAGTATAAATGAAACTGATTACCATCTTTCACTATCACATGACTGAGGAACAACAAATTCCTCCCCCTCCACACTGGGTAGAAGTAACTGCTGAGTGAGCCTGACTGTGCGCATTATGTATAAGGATGTATGCCACCGGCGTCAGACATTTTATTAGGAGAGTTGGCGGTGCACACCTAGAAAGATTAAAAAACGGAAAACAAATCGGCGACTTAATTTCCCCCTTTTAAGTATATTGAAGCAACGACAGTTTTAGGACGGAGACAGCTAAAGTAAAGCCCTTTTTAGCTTTAACATCCGGAAGTCTGTTGGCATCTATGGTGGTCTTCCATGAAGAACAATTATCCATCATGGAAACTGTACCCCACAGGCTAGGTGTACAGGGGAGTTTGTAGTCCACTCCCTCTTCCCTTGCGGACACAACATGTGATCTCGGGCAAATCTATTCATTGCCATTAATCTCAGCTAAACTTATATTTAAATTAAGGTTTGGTTAGTGAGAGCTATTCTGTCACATGAAAACTTGATAAACTTGGAAAAGGGACAGAAAGCAGCACCCTGGGCGGAGGAGATGGTCCCGGGTGATTCGGAGGGGAACAGGTGCGGGTGCAGTGATGCAGCAGCTGTTTGGAGTATTTATTTATTTATGCATTTTTATATAGTGCGAACATTACCCAAAGGTGCCAGAGCGCTTAGCAGTATGCGGTATGACGTTATATGGATAGCTAGTTAGGGTTCAAGAATGACCAAATATTACCAAATATAGTTACATATGCTCCTGAATTAAAAAACGGTAAATCATTATTGAAAAAACAAAACAAGTTATACAGTAGGTTTATATAGCATTGGAACATTTTTAAGCATCTGGAGATAGTGTAGTTATGTACCAAGCGGTGTCGAGGCTTCAGGCAGCAATGCTTCGGTGTTTTACGATGGTCTAGAACCTCCTGAAAGCTTGAGCTTGTCCACCAGGTAACGGAGAGTGGATGTGTGTAGGGTCTTGTGAGTGAAGCGAGCAGTTTTGTATACAGCCTTATCTTCAATGGGCAACCAGCAGAGAGAGACCAGCATAGGTGTGATGTGCTCATACCCTTTTGCCCCGTATAGTAAGTGTGCTGCCAAGTGTAGGATCGAATTCAGAGGGGTGAGATGGGTTTTGGGGAGACCAGTCAAGAGAAAGTTACAATAGTCTGTTCAGGAGAGCACCAATGTATAAGCAAGAGATTTCAGATCTTGTTCTGCACGGTTGAGGCGGATTCCACAGAGAACACCCTATTGATAGCGCATGTTTCTGGCTATGGAGTTGAGCTTCTTGTCTAGGATAACTCCTAGGGATTTGATACTGTCAACGATAGTGGGTATGCTTTTAAGGATGTTGAGTGTGTCCATCCAGGATTGTAATGGAAGTGTTAATTTCAATGGGGTTGTTAGACCTGGTACCATTGGCGTGAGTCTCCCTTCCACTTTTTTCTGATTGCCTCCTCTGTTTTTGATCTGTTTGCTGGTTTTAGATGCTTTGGGCACTGTGCCACTGCTATTCAGTGTCACAGTGCAAGTGCTCCCTATGTTGAATTGATGTATTGATTAGTGACTCCATGATTGGATCATTTGATTTACTTGTCAGACCCTAGTATAGTGCACCAGGTGTGCCCAGGGCCTGTAAATAAAATAATGCTGGTGGGCTTGCATCACTGGTTGTGCCACCCACAGAAGCGGCTTGTAAAGTGTGTCTCAGGCCTGCCATTGCAGAGCCTGTGTGCAGTCTGTGACTGCCATGTGACTTGCCATGTCGACTTGGCAAGTGCACCCACTTGCCAGTCCCTAAACCTTCCCTTATCTTCATATCAGACACCCCTAAGGTAGGCCCAAGGGCAGGGTGCATTGTAAGTATAAGGTAGGACATGCCCTGGTGTGTGTGGCATGTCCTAATAGTGAATTACAGCCATTTTCGTTTTTCACTATTGCAAGGCTACCTGTCCCCATAGGCCAGAATGGGCAGTTTGATTATAACATCTTATAATCCTAACTGACCCAGGGAACATGGTAGAAATTCGAGTTTAGTATGCCTGAACTCAGAATGATAAAATACATCTTTTAGTAAAGTTGGTTTTAACATTCTGTGTTTGAAAATACCACTTTTAGAAAGTAGGTATTTTCTTGCCTAACTGTCCAAGCCTGCCTTTGCTAGGTTGTGTATTGTGTGTCTGTTTTTGTGAGTGACAGGGGCTGGGGGATTCCAGGAGACAGGGTGAGTCAGAACAGGGCTGAATAGACCTATCTGCATGTAGAGTGGTGGGAGGAGTTGCACCTGGGTCTGAATAGGGCTGTGCCTGCCTTCCACAATGCTGGGTCCACCTCCTGTGGTGCGTCTGATGTCCCTGGCCCACCCTGCCAAAGGAAAGAAGGAGTCCTGTAAACAAAGTGCTCCAGGACTGCACAGAACTGGTTTGGACTAGGTACAGGCCCCTCTACCTTCAGAGGACAAAGGATTTTGCAGTATAAATATGGGGACCCAGACCCCAAGACTTTAGATCACTTCTGGAACAACAAGACGAACCTCTGCCAAGGAGAAGAACCAAAGGAAGCTGTAGGAGTTGGACAGCCCCCCTGCCAGTGTGCTGTGTTGCTGGGTTGGCCTACAGTGGTGCCTTCAGTGCCAAGGAGAGGAGAAGGAACTTTTAAAGAACTTTCATCATCTTGCAGAATATTACTCCAAGGGCTTGAACTTGTGCTTGCCTCCTGCTGAAGTCTCAGGGACAAAAGACTTCACCACCAGCTCCCCTCTGAATTCCCTTGCTGGGAATTCTGTCTGCAGAAGCCTGCGTGTCGCTGGGAGCTGGAAGCGCGACTCAACGAGAAGAAGCGTGTTGCAGTCGCAGCTGTTGCCGTCGCATCGCCGGAGAAGCGTGTCGCCGCCGCAGAGGTCGCCGCCGCATCACCAGAGAAGCGAGCCTTCGTCAAAGCTGTTGCCCGACGCATCATCGGAGAAGCGTGTCGCCGCCGCAGAGGTCGCCGGCGCATCACTGGAGAAGCGTGTCGCAGGGCCTGTCGCGGCTCCCAAGTTACAGAGTCGCCGCACGGCCGCCGGGCGTGCACGCATCGTCTTCACGTCGTCGCATCAAGGGCGCCATCTTATCGCATCGGACCGGATTGTCGCATCGCATCGAAGCGCCATCTTGCCGCATCCCAACCGGACTGCAGTACGAGAATCAATGCATCACCTCCTCTCCGGTAAGGACCAAGACGCATCCCCTACTCTGCGCAAGCATTGAGGCGTGACGCATCGTCTCCCCCAAAGTGAACAATATGATACTTTGAATACTTGCATTTATCTTAGCCACTGATAATTACTTTTGGCTCCATTCCAATGCATCTTTTTTTTAGTTTCTGTGCATCTCCAGACACATATAAGACATATGCAAATCAGCCCTGGAAAAATATGACCCAAACCTCCAAGCCACATCCCCTCTGAACAGGAACCCTAGACTGGTCTCTGTCTTTTACAGCCTCATTTGCAAAGTGTAGCTCTGGACCTGTGCCACAGTGAGCTATAAGAGCTATATCTGGGTATACTCATGGCACTTAAGATATCACATTGAGAAAACAAAAACATTATCTTTGGAATACTTAAACCAATCTTGGCTATCGGTAATGACTGGGAAGCATTCCAATCCTTTTTTTTTGCTCACTGTAACACTCCATACAGGGAGCCACTATATGAAAATAAGTCATGGTCCTGCTCCAATAAACCCAAGCCCAACTGTATCGCCAAGTCAGTTACTCCCTGAAAGACAACACATGTCCAAAGACTGGTTTCAGTTGTGTAGGGCCTCATCAATGAAGTCCTGCTCCAATAAGAACAATACAATTTGAACCACTAGGCCACCTCTCTCTGAAAGACAACACAAGCATCCCAAGACTGATTTCAACCTTGTGGGCCTCATCAGCCCTACAGAGCAATGGGGGAGCAAGGGGAAGCACGCCTGGACATACTCATCACTCTTAAGTTTCATACTAAGAAAACAAAATGATGTGTTAAGTGATTGGAATAATCACAGCCTAGGGTATTTACTCCTGGCCGCATTCCAGTCTATCATTTTTTGCTCACTGTGCTACTCCAGACTGGGAGCACCCATATGCAAATGTATAAAACAGCCTTGACCCTGCTTCAATAGGAACATTAAAAGCCAAATTGCTAGTTTGCATCCCCTCTGAATAGGAACACAAAAAACCACAGAGCAGTTTCCACCTTGTTGGGGCTCATCAGCGAGGTGCAGCTTACATGCTGCAGCACAATGAGCCACCAGGCTACCCATGCTTAGTAAGATCTTGGAAAAACATATAAATTCCACTCTGTCATCCTTTCTAGAAACCCATGAGCTTTTACATCACTCCCAGATGGGTTTTCGCCCACAACACGGTACAGAATCCGCATTAACGGCTGTGGTCGAGGAAGCTAGGAGGACAGTAGATCAGGGAGGAGTAGCGGCCATCATCCTCCTAGACCTTAGCGCGGCCTTTGACACGGTCAATTTCAATGTTCTCATTGAAAGGCTAAGAGAGGAGCCATCTCTTGGATTCAATCTTTCCTTAATGGCAGGACTTTTCGGGTCTTCGCGGGAGAATCCACTTCCGGGCCTCTACCTCTTAACTATGGTGTGCCCCAGTGATCCTCTCTAAGCCCCATGCTTTTCAACGTATATATGAGACCACTGGCCGAGGTCATCCAGCCGTTTGGGATTAAAGTAGTCACCTACGCGGATGACACTCAGCTGGTGGTATCTCTAAACCATCTGCGGACTGATCCTTCAGACCTGGAACTTTGCCTGGAAAAGGTCGCCACGTGGATGCACCATTCTTGTCTCAAACTCAACGGAGACAAAACGGAAATCATGTACTTGGGCAACACAGCCAAGTTAGTCCCCACACTGTCCTGGCCTCCTTGCCTGGGCGCCCCCCAGTCCTGAAGGCCAAGATAAAGAGCCTTGGCGTGTGGCTGGATAATTCTCTCAAACTTGACCAGCAAGCAGTGGCAGTGTCAGGGGCGTGTCACGGCATCCTTAGAATGCTGCGGAAAGTCCTCCCCCTACTGCCCATAGAGGCAAGGAGAGTCGTGGTCCAGGCCCTGATTCTTTCGTTCCTGGACTACTGTAACTCACTGTCTTTGGGAGCTCCAAAATCCACTCTAAGGAAGCTTCAGGTGGCACAGAATTGTGCTGGGCGACTTTTGACTGGCTGTTGTAGAACGCAGTCGGCCAGGCACAGTCTGAAAACCCTACACTGGCTGCCGATCAAGGAGAGGGTTTCCTTCAAGGCCTTATGTACGGCTCACAAGACTCTTATGGGCACAGGCCCTCGCATCAACCAGTCTCTGATCACCGTGTACCTTCCTAAGAAGTCTCTCCGCTCGGCGAATATAAATTTAGCCAGCATCCCTAAAATTAATAGGATGTATAGCGGAGGTCGCTCCTTTTCATACAACATAGCCATATTGTGGAATACCCTCCCTCTCAATCTGCGGCTTGAAACCTCCCACCTTACCTTCCGGAAGCGTCTGAAAACTTGGCTATTCCGGAAGAGTAATTGCTAGCCATCTACTTTAACCTGTTCTGCCGCTAGCGCTGGGATGCCTCAGGGTAGCCATGCGCTCAACAAATGCTAATTAATAATAATAATAATAATAATAATTCTGGCATATTTTTCACACTTAGGGCATCATAGTGAGAAAAACAATAAAAGTGATGGATGGAGCGTTTGAATTAATCTCAACCAATCAATCAATCAATCACGGCATTTATAGAGCGCGCTACTCACCCGGGAGGGTCTCAAGGCGCTGGGGGAGGGGGTAAGTTACTGCCACTGCCACTAATAATTGCTCTAGGCTGCACTCCAATTAATTTTGTTTTCTCATAGTGTAGCTTAACTCAGGGAGCAAAGGCATGCAAATTAACCTTCATCTTGTTCAAATAGGACTAATCTAGTCTGACCCTCAGGGCTATGCCTTCTCTGGAATGGAACATAAGCAACCAAGACAAGTTTCAGCTTTGTTGGGCCTCATTAGTGAAAGGAGGATTGGGTCCTATGGTTCAATTATCCAGAGCCCACATGTGGGCATACCTGTTGCAAGTAAGGCATCAAACTGAGAAACACCAAAAAAGTGATGGGTAGAATGTTTGACTTTTTCTAAACCACTGTGGATATAGGGAGCTACCCATGGCATAATGATTATCGTGGCATATTGGATGCATCAGCTAGACATACACATTTTGCAGTTGTGTAACGGTTAGCTACCAACGGAGCTCGGATTGCACTGTGAACATTCCAAGTTTGCTTACATTTGAAGGAAAAATTCTGAAACAGGGCTGGACTGCCCCTTAAACCCATTAGGCTGAAGCCCTTGCAGTCTGGTTTTTGAAGGTTCAGTGCTGTCACAAACACCTCTATCTCCCTCTAGAGCTCCTCTGGGTTTATGACAGCAGCCACCGTGGGGGTATAATCAGACAAACATGAAGAAAAGAGAGAAAGGGGTTAAGGAAAGAGAGCAGAAGGAAAGGGAGAGAGAACGGAGAGAGATCTGAGACATAGAACGGAGAGAGAAGAGAGGCAGAGAATGGGATTGATGGAAAGAGAGCAAACACAAGGAGATGATGGAGAGAGAGCTGAAACTTTTCAGACACTCACCCCCAGTCACAGATCTGGGTTGAATCCATCATCGTTCTTTGGCTCACTTCGCCACCCCAGTTCAGACACAGCTATATGCAAATCAGTCTTAACCCTGTGCCTCATGGGAACAGTCCAGTCCAAACTGCTAAGCCATGTCTTCCCTGAACTGGAAACAAGCATCCTGGGACCGGTTTCGGGCTAACGGCCCTTATCAGCCAGGCTAGCTTGAATCCAGTGGCAAAATGAGCAAGGGACCCACGTCTGGGCATACCCTGCCAACTTAGGGCAAAATAAGCAAACATAAGGAGATGATGGACGGAGCGTTGAAACTTTTCAGACACTCACCCCCAGTCACAGATCTGGGTTGAATCCATCATCGTTCTTTAGCTCACTTCGCCACCCCAGTTCAGACACAGCTATCTGCAAATCAGTCTTGACCCTGTGCCTCATGGGAACAGTGCAGCCTGAACTGCCAAGCCATGTCTTCCCTGGACCGGAAACAAGCATCCTGGGATCGGTTTTGGGCTAACAGCCCTCATCAGCCAGGCTAGCTTGAAAAGTTTCAGCGCTCCGTCCATCATCTCCTTGTGTTTGCATTGATGGAAAGAGAGACAGAGGGGGCGGGGAGAGAACAGGACTGGTTTGGACACTGTTACCTGGCCTGCTTTTGTTTGCCAATTGGCCCCGTGCTGAATAAAGAGCAATGACATTCTGTTTGATTATTATATCCTACGTAAAGCCGTTGCCAAGCATATAGATTAATTAGCTGATGAAAAGGAATTCAAACTGAGACTAGGCCCCCAGTGGAGAAATCTGCATTTCTGAGAAATTGTGTAATTCTGTCAAATTATAGCAAATATTTCCAGGTATGACATCATACCGGTAAATAGGGCTTTTAAACTTTGGGATTTTTTCTATTCTGTGTTGAAGCCAATGGATTTTGGAAAAATGGTATTTGGTGCAGATGAAAAATTTGATTTTTTTTTAAACTTGCCTCCTGTCATCTTAGCTGCTAATGCTTTCTACTATAATGGCAGATAACATCTAAAGTGGGAAACGGATTGTGGCATTGCAAATGTAGAAGTTGTTATTTGACAAAACGCAGTGACTTCAAAACCCATATTTCACAAGTATATAATATTATTTTCCTGATATAATAACATTATCACAAGTGAAATATGGACTTAATCCGCGGGAAGGCCTAGCCCTGTCCCAAAAAATACTCAGTTGAGGGGACGTTATGGTTATGATAATTGCCCTGGCTATAGTGAGCCACACAAGCATACCCCCCCACTGCTTAAGCCCACGCACATAAGTTCACTGATGACACCCAGCTAGCATTGTTGATAACATTAATGAACGTGCAACTGGGACTGTGATACTGAGATCAGGCTCTGATTGAAAGCATGATTCTTACGCAGAAAGCAATAGCCACAACCAAAGGATGGGCGCAGTGAGTTTTAGGGAAGGGGTGTTGAGCGCTCAACTTCAATGTAATGAAGATAGGGCTGGTGCAAAGTTATTTATGGCAATCCAATGGTAGTATGTCTTATTTTATGTCCGACAAAATTTGAATTGAAGAACCTGAACTGGACACACTTTGGGTCAGATTTACTAAAATGTCACACGATTCAGCAGAAGAGATGGGTGGGGAAGGGGAAGTTTAGAAGTTTAAGAGTTATGTTAATGCACTTGCAGCTGTACCTAGTTATTGTCTTACAGATACTTATGGAATGTATATGCATTGTGTAATACACCAGAAGGTACGCTTGGCTTGACAACTGGGAAGCACTGCCTAACATATAATGTATATGTAATGCATTCTACTATAACAAATGCACCAAATGTACCTATGTTTGTAGAAGACCCGAGAAACTTGAAAAACCCAATAAAGTGTGTTTTTTAAAAAATGCCACGTGATTCAGCACAGCAGGCAAAAGAGCAGTGCTGCATTGCACAAGAAGAAGAGAGCAGGAGAGCGCCATATTTTGAGAAATATGGCACTCTCCTCCCCTCTCCCTAAAATTAGCTGCTGCGTGCCATGCACACACCTTTGCACCATAGTGCAAGGGTGTCTGCGTGAGCCTAGCATAGGTTTTGTACTGGAAGGTTAGCCTTCCAGTACTAAACTTGCGGGAGACGCCATTTTAGCCATGTCTTATCTGTTTTTAAGGTCAAAATCCCTCCCTCATTAATATATGCTGCTGAGGTGTTGGACATGAATTATTGGCTCTTGTTTGATAAGGCGGAAGGACGAATTATGCGTCAAATTTGCAATTTAAACTCTTTGGCTGCCCCACATGTACTGCGCCTTGAATTTGGATTAGTCTCGTCCTTCATTTTAGCCCAGGCAGCGGGTCTCAGGTGGGGTAACTCCCTCCTTCTGGGGGAAGAGGGTACACTTAGGGCCGCCCTGAGAATAGAAATCTTTGGCACATTAAAAGAGCAATCAAGGTTTTTTAGGTCTTTTGTATGTGCAAATGATACTTTCGGTCTTAGTTTAAATCCCGTTTCTTTTATGTCTAAATCTGTTCTGAAACAGTTCTTAAAGAAGTTTAGATCTCCTATCAGTTTGGCGAGAGACGCTGCTTTGAGCCAGTCCAGGTCCAGTATGTGGCGGTCAGTGGGAGCACTTTGGGGAATAAACCACAGCCTTATTTAAGTTGGAATATCCCTCACAGGATTAGAAGGCTGATAATCCTACTGAGACTCAATCTGCTGCCTCTAAGAGAAGTTACTGGCATCTGGGATAAGACACCTAGAGAGAAGAGAATTTGTGAATTGTGCCAGTTGCAAATCCAAGATCTAAATCATGTCTTATTTGTATGTTCAAAGCTGCAAAGTGCCAGGCGAGTGTTCTTAAAACCAGATTTTATCAGATTTAATATTCACTCGGCTCAGGACGCACGATCTTTGGTCTTGTCCCCTCCGAATGAAATGGTTTGTTTTAGGATATATCAATTTTTTAAAACATTTTTGCCTATTTACTAGAAAATTTTCTAACAGTAGTTTTCTGGTTATGATTTAATACCAATTGGTTGGTTATTTGATTGTTTCATGTATTCATAGCATTATTTGCACATTTCTTAGTATGTTTGATATAATTTTTATAGCAATGTATAAGGAAGAATTTTGTATTGTATGTAAAGTTTGCCCTTTTAATTGCTGGTGTGTTTTTGTGGACCTCCGTAGGAGTTCCAAAACAAAATAAATAAATAAATAATAATTGGTTAATTGGTTGGTTAATTGGCATTGCTTTGCATGATAGGGAGAGGACATAAATGCACCATATTTACAAATATATGGAACATTTCTGCTCTCTCCTTGCACTGGTGCACTCTGTGCAGCCTAGCATCAACTCAGGCACACTTGCGCCATGGTGCAAGGAAGCTTGCATTAAAGACAGGATTGTTTTTGTGCCAGAAGGGACACCTTCCTGCACAAAAACAATCCTTAGGGGCATGTTTCTCTTTTTATGTGTGCCCCAGAATGCAGCACAAGTGGAAACAGAAAATAACGAGGAGAAATAAAGATATTTCTCCTTGTTATGCCTCACTTGGGTAGCTGAAGCATTTTGACGCATTCCCAGGTTTACTAGTCTGTGTAAATCTGGGAATGCACCAAAATCCTTGGGTTAATGTGTGGGTCGCTCATGCTCCACCCATGGGATGCCTCCCAAGTTAAAATGTAACATATTGCAGCGCAAGCAGCTGCCTTGCATTACTTTTCTTTACAAACTCGTGCAAGACCACGCAAATTAGGGCTTGCGTGGCTTTGTAAATATTGCTGAAGCCTTAGCGTTGTCTTTGGCTTCATAAATATGGGCCTTAATATTTGCTTTGTGTTCTCCAGTTCCTCAGATCGGAAAGAAAATCTCGGGGGGCCAAGTGGAAGCAAAAGGCACATCTCAACCCCAAAGCAGATCATTGCAAATCCCAGAAGAGTGTAAAATGCATTTATTTGTCAGAAAAATATGTACATTGGAATGCTAAATGCAAGAACTCCAAACCAATTCCATCCAGGAACTGTTTGAGTGCCACAAAAAAAAGTAAACAGGGATAAACAGGGGGATCTACAAAAACTCAAAAGGTGTTTGAATTCAATGGGCCTGCGCTTAACGTTTGTCAACCACATCGTATGGCCAAGAGGAGTTGGCTGAGACCACTGCTACTCCTACAGTGATACAGAACAAACTCTCGAGGGGGGGGATTAGCCGGAACGACATCACCCATGAGGGAGCACAAGACTGAAAGTCATGATCAATGGTCTGTGTGACAAAAGGAGACCGGAGCCTAATGGCTAAGGACAAGAGATGTGCTCATTAGGTGCTGGGGGTACATGAACAGGGCACGGGTGGTAGCCTGTGTTTAAAGTTGGCAAAGACCACACTTTCTGGTCATTCTGCCAAGCATGCAGTCCGAGGCTGCTGCCCACATCCGAAGGTTAGTTGCAGCAGGCTATATGGTCAAGGGGAATGGGTTTAGGGTGTGGCCACAACTCCCATCCCTAAAACGAACATGAGGAAGGCTGTACGCAGACATGGCGTAGCAAAGAACATCAAAAATAGCATCAATGACATCAGTGAAGCTGGGGCACCCAGGAATGTATTACAGGGCCAGGCTGAAGGTCAGAACCTGCCTCACATCACAATGAGCCGAGCCAAAGTCCATGTCCATTCACCTCTAGAAGTATGGGCACGGAACACAAAGCCTGGTTGAAGACCTGTACCCAAGGGGGAGCTAAAGAGCAGCTTAGCATGATCCTAGGTGCTCTCTAGGCCCCTGCATATTTTTTATCGTGGACGTATAGGATGCCCCCTAGCATAGCACGTGTATATTATTTAGTGCTTACAAGAATTATGCAGGCTATGCAAGAATAAATTACCTCACTTTTCCCACTTCTTGTGCTCTCAACGTTTGTACAGAGGGAAAAGCAGACATATGCAGATAAAGTGATTTACATCACATCGCATAATTTCGGTTAAAAGGAACAGCCATGATTTGAACACATTTATTTATTTATTTATTTAGTGTTTTATAGAGCGCGAACGTGACCCGTTATGGTATCAGAGCACTTTACAGAGATAAGCAAGATGTTTACAAAAGTTCTGAACAGACTAAATCATGTGAACGTTTAGCCGTGATAAACAGGATATTGCAGTGAGAGGGAATAGGCAACAAGGATACAACTTAAGGGAGAAAAACAAACATTAGCGGGAGCAGAGACAGATTGTACAGCACCAGACTCTGCCCCATAAAGTGACAGTGAGGTACGAATGAAGTAAAAGGAAATAGCAACAACCATGATACAAGACATTGCATAGGCTACATCAAGAAAGTCCAGATTGGCATACACTGGTAGAGGTCAAGAACAGAGCATATCGCTAGGCAGCTGAGCTGTAGATGAGCTCTCCCCTATAGACATGTTCTGTTCAGATTGTTTTGTTCCCTTGTACATTTTTCCATTTGCATGCACTCTCAGAAGCTACAAAATATAGTAAGTTGAAATGCCTATTCCTGGCTGCAGTAAGCTTGAGACTTAAGCACCCAGAGGTGATGGAATTGTTTTCGTATATCGCGCTGCACTGTTGTATTGTTACTATGTTGTGTGTACTGCTGTTGTGTTATTGTGGTGGTGTGCTTTTGTGATGCTCTTGTTCTGTTGTTGTGCAAGTCCTATGCTTAAATATTTTGTTATGGCTCATTTGAATGATAAAACGAAATCCTGGATGGCTAGAAGCTTCCTGAAACAATGGCACTTAAACAGAACTCTTCCTATGCAACATAAATCCCACCTTCAGCCTCCACACAGCAGCGCCCCAACAAACTAAACTACTCTATTCATCATAGATCAGTCACTAAGCCCTTTTTCCAAGCTAAAAAGCGTAAGCGTAGTTTAGACTTAATAATAGCCATGTATATACCATTGCAAACTCCCCAGTATTGGAAGCTATCATCCCTTCTTGCCCATTTCCAAATACAGTAGCCAACTAACCAATTACAAAGAGCTCATGGACTCTACCTTCCTGACCCTAAGGTCACGCCACTCAACTTGCATCCACAGAAGAGCCAAATTACTGAGCAAAAAAAATTAAAACGCGATGGCCCTGTGGTTTCCGCATGCTTACCCCACCCAAACTTGCACCGCCCCCCCTCACCCCTCGGTCAGGGTGCTGCTTAGAAGGAAGCTGCCCTTCGCATCCAGGGCACTAACTATGGTTCCTGCTCCTTGTGCACACTTCACCCCTGACCCAGGCACCCTCCCTTTCTGCAGAGTCCCGATTAAAACTGTTTTCAAAACGCCAGCAGCAGTGACAAACTAAACAAAAAACTACTGCTTTCTGCATACAATGCATGTATGCGATAAAGAATTTAAAATCTCATGACTAAGTATATTTACACGATGTAAAATTGCCCTCCATGTAATGTAATGTGATGTAAGCACTGGAGAGAAGATGTATAGATGCACCAAATAGCCAACAGCTTGAAGTGAGCGCAAAATACTTTTATGGCGAAGCCAAAGCCTACTCGGTATATTTTCACTACCTGTAATAGGTCATAAAGATAGCTTTTTTTCACGCCATACTTAAAAATATTTATTGCTCCACCCAATCTTATATATTCTTCCAAGCCTAAGATTTAGGGGCATATTTACTATCCTCGGGTTTTGCATCACAAACAGTGATACAAACCAGCGCAAAAATGTTAATTTGTAATTTACTTTCGTAGAAAAACTAGAATTGCGCTAAGAAGATGCATGGAAGTAAAGCAAAGCAGCAATTTGTTCCCTGGGTGGAACATTGGTGTTCCCATGCAATCACCCATGGTTTGTGATGCAAAGCCCTATCTACAAACATTATAGACAGGGTTTTGTGCCCAAAAAACAAGCATTAAAAAGAAGAAATATTTTCATTCCTCCAAAACGTCTGACTTTGTATGCGTGCTGCCCTGCATAGCATTCATCCAAAGTGTGAAAAGTTTCAAAGTGTGTCTTGATGTGGTATTTTGTACTGGATGGATACCCTCCCAGTATAAAATCTAAGTTAGACATGACACAGACACCTTTGGACCCTGGTGCACAGGTGAGTGGTGCTATGTGCCAGTGCTAAGGAGAGAGCAGGACAGCGCCATATCTTAGTAAATATAGCGCTGTTCGGCTCTCTCCCTCTCATCCAATCAGCTCAGAAACGTTGGTTGTTGCGCTGCATTGCTTAAGGTCTAATAAATATACCCCTCGGTTTGTAGAGCTGTAATAGTGCTACAGACATCAACTCATTCATTCACTGATCCATTGACACATGAGGTAGAGGGAGCTCGTCCTTACCAGAGGCACGGCCAGCTTTATGACCGCTTTGGCTTCGTCCAGGCAGCCGATGGGGATACAGCGGCGCAAACATCGTGCGCAGGCCGGGCAGCAGCACAGAGGGTTCCTCGATGCAGCAGGGGTGGGCGCCTGCATTGTTTCAAATACATCGGTGTCCCCGGCAATTGCCCGTCTATCCATTGAGAGGGCTCAAGGAACAGCAGCCCACTGAAGAGTTCTTCTCTTTTCCTTTGCAAACACGCGCAAAAGTAGCAGCCGAAAAGAACAAGAGCTCATTGTCCAGAGATGTTTAGAAAGCTGCCTCCCCTCCTTTCTAATCTATAAGGACCTACAGCAGAGTATAAATGAAACTGATTACCATCTTTCACTATCACATGACTGAGGAACAACAAATTCCTCCCCTCCACACTGGGTAGAAGTAACTGCTGAGTGAGCCTGACTGTGCGCATTATGTATAAGGATGTATGCCACCGGCGTCAGACATTTTATTAGGAGAGTTGGCGGTGCACACCTAGAAAGATTAAAAAACGGAAAACAAATCGGCGACTTAATTTCCCCTTTTAAGTATATTGAAGCAACGACAGTTTTAGGACGGAGACAGCTAAAGTAAAGCCCTTTTTAGCTTTAACATCCGGAAGTCTGTTGGCATCTATGGTGGTCTTCCATGAAGAACAATTATCCATCATGGAAACTGTACCCCACAGGGTAGGTGTACAGGGGAGTTTGTAGTCCACTCCCTCTTCCCTTGCGGACACAACATGTGATCTCGGGCAAATCTATTCATTGCCATTAATCTCAGCTAAACTTATATTTAAATTAAGGTTTGGTTAGTGAGAGCTATTCTGTCACATGAAAACTTGATAAACTTGGAAAAGGGACAGAAAGCAGCACCCTGGGCGGAGGAGATGGTCCCGGGTGATTCGGAGGGGAACAGGTGCGGGTGCAGTGATGCAGCAGCTGTTTGGAGTATTTATTTATTTATGCATTTTTATATAGTGCGAACATTACCCAAAGGTGCCAGAGCGCTTAGCAGTATGCGGTATGACGTTATATGGATAGCTAGTTAGGGTTCAAGAATGACCAAATATTACCAAATATAGTTACATATGCTCCTGAATTAAAAAACGGTAAATCATTATTGAAAAAGGAAACAAGTTATGCAGTAGGTTTATATAGCATTGGAACATTTTTAAGCATCTGGAGATAGTGTAGTTATGTACCAAGCGGTGTCGAGGCTTCAGGCAGCAATGCTTCGGTGTTTCACGATGGTCTAGAACCTCCTGAAAGCTTGAGCTTGTCCACCAGGTAACGGAGAGTGGATGTGTGTAGGGTCTTATGAGTGAAGCGAGCAGTTTTGTATACAGCCTTATCTTCAATGGGCAACCAGCAGAGAGAGACCAGCATAGGTGTGATGTGTTCATACCCTTTTGCCCCGTATAGTAAGTGTGCTGCCAAGTGTAGGATCGAATTCAGAGGGGTGAGATGGGTTTTGGGGAGACCAGTCAAGAGAAAGTTACAATAGTCTGTTCAGGAGAGCACCAATGTATAAGCAAGAGATTTCAGATCTTGTTCTGCACGGTTGAGGCGGATTCCACAGAGACCACCCTATTGATAGCGCACGTTTCTGGCTATGGAGTTGAGCTTCTTGTCTAGGATAACTCCTAGGGATTTGATAATGTCAACGATAGTGGGTATGCTTTTAAGGATGTTGAGTGTGTCCATCCAGGATTGTAATGGAAGTGTTAATTTCAATGGGGAGATGAGGAGTAATCCAGTTTTGGAAAGGTTCAGATTGCTCCTAAGTTGGTGAAGAGGATGGACTCATTCAGCGCTCCATCTGAGGCAGACATTCAGGCCATCCTCACTACCTTCATGGCGGCAGGCAGGATTCTGGTTGCACAAGTGTTGTAGAAGCCTAACGATGGAGGTAGGCCATAATGGCCTTCAGAATGTCACAAGGTGCAAGTGTCACAGACTCTTAGGAACCAGTGGTGCAGTCCGGGAACATTAACTGGTGGAACAGAGCGAGCGAGGAGAGGTTACTGTCACCACAACTGAGAGAAGGTTACAGAGGGCCTCCCAGACAAGGCAAATGAGGAGGTGGTATGACTAATGGCCTTCCCAGATGTGGCCCTGGAAAGTTGAAGACTTCAGAAGTTGCAGAAATCCAGGATTCCAGTACATAGGGGTAGAGTTTCCTGTGTGAGCACCCCGCAAGTGAGGAGTGAAGATAGTCAGCATGGACGGCTGTTATGTGGTCACATTAGGCCCGGGTTGGAACACCACCATTTTATATGTTCACGTTTTTAAGTTGCCTTCTTTTCTCAAACATGCTGACATTTTATACACATTCGCTTGCGTGCCTGTGCAGGATAATATTCTCTGAAATGGCTTTACTTACATTTACACTTTGTAGGCATATTATCAAATACCTTGAACATTGTGTACAAGGGCTAATTTCACTGCGCAAAATATTGTTGTGTGTTATTTTCCACTCGGCAACTGAGCTATCATAGAAGAGTCAACAATGGCAGCATGACTGGGACTTCGGCATGGCAACATAGATGATGCTTAATATATAAACGCCATCACTCCTTTGTTTAGTTAGAGGAGCATTTTACTGGCACTTAGAGGTCGCCCCCATGCTGGAATTTCAGCACAGCTGATTCCCATTTACATCTTGCGTGGGATGATGCTCAGCTCTACACCAAGGCAGGCTCTCTGATGACACTTAACTATAGGTAACAAGAAAGTTAGATCACCCTACAGGTATTTGGAAGATTCACCCACCCTAGACACACCAGGTTAGGTAGTGCTAAGTAGGAGCATAACATAAAGCAGTATTTGTATGCAAGCATATATTCTCTGTTACAGCACAACTGTTGAAATATTTATCTTATTCACTATTTTTGTTATGCTGATCACGTTATTCTGTTTCCTTCTATTGATTATTGCAGAGCATGTATTTTACTCAATAAACCAATGCTTAAATAAATATTGAAACACCTTGCAGTGTATTTCTTGTGTATCTCTTTGGGCATGAATGAGTAACCAAAAAAACTGTTCTAGATCTGTTCCCAAGATTTCCTTGAGGAGTCAGGGTTGTCATGTTCTGAGGTTTCACATTCCACCTGTTACCTTACCTAGTTAAAGGTAGAGATGGTGCACTGTGAGCTAGCAGAACTAAGGCCAACATATCCTGATGGTGTGCTCAGAATACGTCTCGCGCAGTTTTGACGTTTATGTTATCCAACAAAGCACAGTTTTTACTGAGAAAGTATAAGCCTTATGACATGGCATGTCCAACATTTTAGCTTGGGTTCTTATTTAATGGATCACCTGAGTAGTTTTCTTTTGTGTACCCAAAGATACCTACTCACATATTAACGGAGACATCCATGGTGTTAGGGAAAAATCCTTCTCAGCTGAGTAGGTAAATCCTATTTTATGACTGTAGGTTGTTCAAACTTGAATCTTTCAAAGAATCACCTCACAGAGGTACCCTCTCTGAAATCCACATATTTATATCGCTGATGACGCAGCAGTTAATATAACAGTAAACTGGAGACATGCGGTTACATGAATGCTGCAACAGCATGGACTACCTCCTGCGGGTGGAGACGTTACCATGGTGGTAGAGGCCCACAAAGCATATAGAACAGAGGTATTCTATTCATGGGTTACATTCCCAGCAGTAGATGCACGATCAAGATAGTTTCACACACACACTGCAGCTGAAGTTCCTAGCAACTACAAAGCTTATGTTATGCTTAAGTTTCGGAAAATGGGAAACAAAAGATCTAATGCCATCCTGGAAGGATCAGACATCGAACAAAGAATGTCGCTTATGCAAATATAAGGAAGAAAGTCTTGCACACATATTCTGCATTTGCCCGAGTGACCTGACAGAAAGAAAGATAATGCTGTAAAGAATTTTTAGAGAGCTAGAAATACGAACATGCAGGCAAGCGGTAACCCATTGGCTGGGTGGCTCCTCTATACCACTCATATGCCGGGGAGTAAAATTTATAAAAGTAAACATGAAAGCACTAGAACAATCAATTTAGGGCACGAGCACCTCGACAAAGAACCATAACTGGGAAGCATAACCAGAAGATCATCACATCGCATCTGCACTTTAACCCAGGGTTTACGTAACGTACAAAGGAAGAACAGTAATTACTCTGAGCAAAAGAACCGAAGGTCAATCAATAGAAATTAGTGTTATAAGAGCAATTAAACAAAAGAACAAAGACAGCGCACTTTAAACCCCGGGACAGCGTGAAGGAAGAGATTCAAATTAAAATGTACTTCAGCACAATAGCACTTTAAATATTAGCTCTTGCACTTTAAATAATGGGACCGCACAAAGACCTGAGGAAAATGGTCTCGCTCCGAGTAGCGAGATTTTGAAGGACAATTACTTGAGTCAAGGCCTCACAAGAACTGCACTCATGAAATTTTTATATTCGTTTTAAATTGGAGTTTATAGGTCTGTTTTAAAAGACTTGTCAGTAACCCATGCTTAAATCAAATTTTATGAAATGTAAGGAATGAACGATTGTGTAACTCCAATATTAGAGATCTATAATCGTAAATGCTTACCAATCTTGACATATGGAATGGGGTATCTGGGGCTGTAGGGATGCACACGCTGTGCAGATTGAGGAGAACAGATTTTGTCATCGAGTTCTAGGGGTTCCCCCCTCATCTCCGCATTTCTCCCTCCAGCTGGAGCTAGGTATGGACTATGTCCAAGATACAATGAATGCAGCCCCTTTAGCCATCTGGTGTTCAATCTGGTCCAACATGAAGCTGATTTTAACCGGGCTGTTATCAGAGATTGTCTAAGTTGTGTCGGTGGCCTGTCCATCCCTTGGCTCCAATATATCAAAATCTGCCTTTCTGCACTTAGTTGTGCCTAATTGTTTGAGCACCCAGAAACAATCGGCAAAGGGGACAGAAAGTGGGTTATGGATAGTTTCCGTAAGCATAAGCAATCCTCTAGGGAACTATCTGAAGTGATTAAACCTTCAGTAAGAGATTATTGCTTCATTCAAGTGCCCCCCTCAATTGCTCCGTATTTATTATATGTGACCAATGTCTATGAAAGAAACCTGTTGACAAGATTCAGGTTGGGTTTGTTTCGTTGGATGATATGTTTTCCTCTAGGACAGTATTCTTCTGAAACTGTTGACATTTGTCCATGTGAAGAGCAATCGAGTCAAACTATTTTACACATTGTCTTTTTTTGCCAATTTTATCTCCCTTTAACTAGGAAATTCTTATTACCGCTACTGCGCAGACACAAATTTTCTAAGTGCAAAGCGGCCCTTTATTACCTACAGCAACTTAATGACTGTAATGTCTGCTTTGCAGTTGCGAGTTTGCTGAAGTGCACCTTAGCAAAGAGAAAGAGTATGCTGTTTTGATACAAAAGCACTTTAGTGGCTCCAGTAATCATTGTATTTGAAATGTCATTTTAAATAGCTATTTTTGACACTAATTCCTACTATTTATCATTACATAATGTATTCTAGTGCTCTATTTTTACCAATTATCCCTCTGAAAATGATTTTTATGCTTATCGCTGATGCTAAATTTTATACTCAATTACCTCTTTCCTGCTATTTCTGGATCCAGTACTGTTGCACTGTCACTTTAGCTGCGGCCAAATTATCCTTCTTGACCTGTTATTTTATCTACAGCATATCAAGACGTCTGTGCTTATATTTTTAAATGGAAAATGTGGCTATTATTTTTTAACAAGTGTTGACTATAATGTTGTTTGTCTTTTTTTTATCCATTATTGTGTGTATCTTTTATGATCTGTCCTCGGAAGATCGAATAAAGACAATTTGAATTAAATTGTGTAATGGTTTTTATTGACTAAATACTTAAATAAATAAATACAAATACAAAGCTTATGAAGCACTAGAAACACCACTAACCTATCAAGAACACCAAATTTGGTTTGAAGGCACCCTACCACATGCATACAACTTTAGACGAGGTCTCCTTAGAAATGAGAGAGCAACATGGCCAGTCTTAGCTGGTTACACACCCTACCCACATATAGAAAATCTGACAGCACCAGACTTACGTATACTGTACACATTTCTGGTTAGAACATATACATGTCTAACATAATATGTGATGCGAATAATGTCAATAAATCCCACAAGGGCTGCTCAAGATGCACAACCACAATTGGCTAATCCTGGAATTAGTCCAGTAACAATCTATGCAGTCATGGGTAAGATTCCCGTCAGAAGGGAGGAGATTCCATTCTAGATTACACAAAAAACTAATCAGCTTGAAGCAGTGTTTCCCCATACAGGACCCCAAGTAAAACACAGAATTCTCATAATTTGCCTGCTAATGGGGATGGCTCCTCCAGTGGAAGACTGCTGCATTTGGGGTACAATCTTTGCTGCAGTATATACCAGAACACACGGTACAACCTCATTAACTGTTTTATCAGAAGTGCTTAAACAGTTCCAAAATGAGTAAGGGGCAGCCCCTGCCCTGGATTTGGGGATGAAACTGATGGGCAACTTTGCCGCAGTAGCAAAGGGGAAGCAGTAACGTTGGCTATACACTATCGACTCAGGTTTGCTCTGGGAGACCAGGAGTGCAAATTACCTAAAGTTCTTGAGAAACCTTATGCATCAATAGGTAGAGATAATTTCGGAGCCAGACCTAGTAAACCACAAATTGAGGGTAATTCTGAAAAGGGTAACTCAAAGCAGGCACCCGAGTCTTCTAGGAAGAGGTGGGATAATAAGAATAATAAAGAAAAGATTAAATCAGGGGGTGGATCTCCTCAACAGGAGTCACTGAAAAATGCTACAACCTGCGTAACCGTGCAAATATTAGGTTGCCTCACAGGTATTAGGATACTGATACACGTTCATCTCATTCCTTTCAGGAGTCATCTGAAAAATGCTCAGAGAGAGGAGGACGGTCAGAGCGCAGCTCAGAGGAGTACGTGAAACCGAAGAAGGACTCTGTAGTAACGAAGGTCCACGCAGGTAGGTTAACTTAAAGGAGATTTATTCAAGCAGGTAACAAGTAGTATAACAAGTAGTTAAGTTCAGAAGGAGAGCTCCACCAGGAGCAGCCTGTCAGCCGCTCAGCCCATGACCAACTGTCACTTCACCTCTCTGAGTCCCAACATTCTGAGGCTCATCCAGACTCCAACATTCTATTGGGCGTAGAGCACAGGCACTGCAACCTTACAAATGCAGGATACTACATATCCCCTTTCCTTCCAACAGAAGAACAAATGCAATATATAATAAAATATAACGGGAGAGAACAAAGGACAGATAGCAAGGAAGGAACAATGGAGTGACAGAGAGAACATAAAGGAAAAGAGCAAGCAAAGCAGAGCGAGGAGAAAGATGGGAGAAGACAAGGAGGTGAAGGTAAGGTGTAAGTAAGAAAATGGAAAACCCATCCTCAACAACAACAAAATAGGAAGCAGGAGACAGTGAGACGAAAGAGAGGAAATACGAAATAGAGAGAGACAGACGTGCCAAAGGCAACCCCCAAACATACCCACTGGCCAGGCAGGCAAGAAAGGAAGGAAGAATAAGGCATGACGCAAACCGGACACCAGCCTACACACAGACACAAAGAGGAGGGAATAACGGATCTCCTCCTGAACATGGAAGAAATAGAATAAAAAATACGAACAAGGGAAGGCTGGAGACAGAGGATGACAAACAAGCAATGTAACTCCAGAAACCAAGGATGAAAATAAGTAGAACATCACGAGGAAAGCTGGACATAATGGAAAACAGAGAAGAGGCAAAGTAGATACCTACAGTATAACTAATACTTCCCCCCCATTTTCAATTAGACAATAACAATACGATATAAGTGTAACATTGCGTTATACAAAACAGCAAAGTAACTGTATGTAGAAAGACAATATCAGCCAATGGGATTGAAACCCATGACCGTCCTCTACTCCTATGCAAGAGTGTGAGGAGCAGTGTGAATGGGACTGTGACCCATAATGTGAAAGCCCGTGAAAGGACAACCCCCGCGTAGAGGTACAATGCAGTGCAGAGTAGAAATGGGTCTAAAACCCATAAGACGCACCCTGTGTGAGGGTGACTGTGTAAATGTAAATGGGACTGTGACCCATGAAACGGGTCACTGTGTAAGGGAGAAAACCGTTTATTACCCATGTAGGCAAATGTATGTGGGGAAATGGGGCTAGACCCAAACCCATCCCTGTGTAGGGAAGAATATCGTGCAAAAACGTACACATGTAAATGGAACCATGAACCCAATGCAGGTAAGTACCCAGAGTCCATAATGCACGATGTAGCCCAGGAAAGCAATAGTGTAGTTAACAAAGTGGGAGTAGCACCCATTGCCATCCCTGTGAGGGGAAAAGATAGACATGTCTTTATGTAATGTGCCACGAGCCAAAGCAAGTAAGCCTACTGTGAAAACACAGACACGCTTATGAAAGGGTTAAATTACGAAACACATTGTGATTAAATAGGCTGACTTTCGTTTAGGGTGTGCGTGTCACCGAAGCCTTGAGACACACAGACAATAGTATGCAGACAACTTGGCTCTAGACGACTATGATGTGAAAGTTAGAAGAAAATATTTGCGGCCTCCACTAGTAATGGGAACATATTAGTAAAGCTAAACAGCATGTGACTACTGCTGTGGATAAAATATAACACAGGAATGTCACCTCGTAAAACGGTTCTGTTCAATAGGATGTCTAGGAAATTCAAAAATGACAGCACCACACTGTGCATTTATATGCCGATTATTCTGTAGCAGGCACATGAAAGGAAGAGATGCAAAAGGTGACTTATGTGGGTGTATATTGAGAACAACCCACGCAGAGTTTTCATGCGTGCGCCCGTTTGGCAAGTTTTCAGCTCCTCTCACCTCTTGAAATTGAAGACGGATGACTAAAGCAGGATGAAGACTCTTCTGTTCGGCATACCGAGAAGTGGGAATCCTCGGATAAAGAAAGAACAAAGCACCTCCATAGTCGGCATACTGCCGAAAACGCTGCCTGCTTCCCATTATCTTGGTAGAGGAACATGGATATCTACAAAGATGGTGACACGTAAAATACGCAACGCCGGGAGGTACTCGGCACGCTACTGCACCAAGAAGTGTCACAGAAAGGTTTTTTTCCCAGATGAAGATCGTGACGTCACTGTGGTTCGTTGAGGAGAATCGCGCGGCAATACGTTGAGGTAAAAATGGATGCGCATTTTAACGGCAATAAACAGGAACACTGCTGAGAGAACAAATGTGACTCACAGGCACCGTTCCATCGCTTGTCACAGAAATTCACAGCAACAAGGCAAAAAAACGTCAAAGGAAAAAGCTTCCTGAAACAATTAAATGACATGTGAACATCCTGACTAGAACAACGCAGGAGATACATCTTCATGTGAATTTCCTGGGATGAGAACACGACCCACAGCGGCTCGGTAGGTGAAATCTCGAGCATGTTCTTTTCTTGAATGATGGGAGGGTGGAAAACACGACAGCTCCCATCGACTCTGGTACAGTTTATTCATGGTTGACAAACTCAAGACAGGTCAGCAAAATGTGCACAAGAGCACACAGCGTAGGCAGCAGAATGACTCGAGTACATGCCACATTGTAGTTGTAAAAATCAGGGTTGTAGAGTGTGTGCCTGAGAATGCACCAGCGTGACAGAGATGAATAGTCAGCCTGTAGAGTTGAAGAGTATGAAAGAGAAGGCAGTAGATGTAAACAAAGTCCAATGAAGGTAATGAAGAAGAGCACAACACGCCAGGGAGAGGGCTGTCCGGTGGTGAGGACACTGGTGGGGCTTAACGGCGTAGTGCTACAACTTACTAGTGTAGATGTCTTCTTTTCTTTTCTGTGACGAAATTCTTTCTTGTAGATAAACGTAGCTTGTACCTTGTTCGCTGTTTTCCTTTCCTGTGGATACCTCCTCTTTTCCTTTTTGTAGCCTGTGACTGTCTGTTGTGTAGCTTGTTTCATCTTCAGGTCCTAAATTGTACACCAGGTTCCTGAGATCAGCTAGTTTCACGTAGGTACGTCACCAACTCGTCGCCATCAAATGTAGTAACGAAGGTCCACGCAGGTAGGTTAACTTAAAGGAGATTTATTCAAGCAGGTAACAAGTAGTATAACAAGTAGTTAAGTTCAGAAGGAGAGCCCCACCAGGAGCAGCCTGTCAGCCGCTCAGCCCATGACCAACTGTCACTTCACCTCTCTGAGTCCCAACATTCTGAGGCTCATCCAGACTCCAACATTCTATTGGGCATAGAGCACAGGCACTGGGCTGAGCAGGAGGAGAATAATACTTAACCTTACAAATGCAGGATACTACAGACTCACAATGCTCTTCTGACTTTATAATAAAAAAGGAAGACAAACCTAAACAGTCCAAACTTCAATTCAAAAAAGAGAAGGTAGCTGACATCAAAGTCAAGCATGCTACGGATATTGAGGACACTGGTTCTGAGCGGGGAGTGGGCTCTGAACATAATGGACAGCACAGCAGAAGTCACAATTGTTCGCCGGAATCTAATGGGGTATCTGGCGGCAGTAGCAACGAGTGATTATATCCAGGTGGAAACACCGGATAGGAGATTGAGTGTCCCGCATCAATTATATGAATTGCAAATCTAAATTGAGGTGGATATACAATGTGTCATAAATGTTTTGTTTTGGGAGAACTTGTCATTCAGCTCTGACATCCTCTTGGCTGAAAAGGATTGGCCACCAGAGTTTGCTATGGATTGCCCCGGAGGAGAAAAAGTAATTTTACAGCTTTTTCTGACCTTGTCCCAGATGCAGTTTAATATTCATATGCTTAGCAGTGGGCCTTAGCGTATACCCCGGTGTTATACTGCAACCATGTGGGGTGGAATGGCAGTTCCCCTTATCCCATCATACCTGTGAGGTAAACCCCACAACCACAAAGACAATACCCCATTAAACATGAGGCTAAAAACAAGTAAAAAAGATCCTCACATAACTTGAATACCAAGGTGTAATAGAAAGTTGCACCTCACCAATGAATAATCTTATGTTTCCAGTAATGAAACCATCCATTTATATTGTCTGGTGTTGGATGCTTGATTCCGGTCCAGGGAAGACATGGCTTGGCAGTTTGGTCTGGACTGTTCCCATGAGGCACAGGGTCAAGTCTGATTTGCATATAGCTGTGTCTGAACTGGGGTGGCAAAGTGAGCTAAAGAATGATGATGGATTCAACCCAGATCTGTGACTGGGGGTGAGTGTTTGAAAAGTTTCAGCACTCCGTCCATCATCTCCTTGTGTTTGCTTTGTTCGCCCAAAGTTGGCAGGGTATGCCCAGACGTGGGTCCCTTGCTCACTTTGCCACTGGATTCAAGCTAGCCTGGCTGATGAGGGCTGTTAGCCCGAAACCGGTCCCAGGATGCTTGATTCCGGTCCAGGGAAGACATGGCTTGGCAGTTCGGTCTGGACTGTTCCCATGAGGCACAGGGTCAAGACTGATTTGCATATAGCTGTGTCTGAACTGGGGTGGCAAAGTGAGCTAAAGAATGATGATGGATTCAACCCAGATCTGTGACTGGGGGTGAGTGTTTGAAAAGTTTCAGCACTCCGTCCATCATCTCCTTGTGTTTGCTTTGTTCGCCCAAAGTTGGCAGGGTATGCCCAGACGTGGGTCCCTTGCTCACTTTGCCACTGGATTCAAGCTAGCCTGGCTGATGAGGGCTGTTAGCCCGAAACTAGTCCCAGGATTCCTGATTTCGGTCCAGGGAAGACATGGCTTGGCAGTTCGGTCTGGACTGTTCCCATGAGGCACAGGGCCAAGACTGATTTGCATATAGCTGTATCTGAACTGGGGTGGCAAAGTGAGCTAAAGAATGATGATGGATTCAACTCATATCTGTGACTGGGGGTGAGTGTTTGTTTAGTTTCAGCACTCCGTCCATCATCTCCTTGTGTTTGCTGCGTTAGATGACAGTTGAACATCGCTACACACACATTCGCTGTACAAAACGAGCATAGTGCATCACTAATGAACAACATAGTGCGTAAAAAATCAAATGGATTTTTCTGCCAGAATATAGCACCTGAAAGCAGGTACTCTACCACATTTAGCTCGCTCAGTTCTCAGAAACAGTTCTGTTGATTGCCACAAGTGTATAAGAACAGCAGAGGGCTATTTTCAGCCCGGGTAACAGAACTTTTACAACATTTTGACAACCAGGCATTGTCCTATGTTGATGATATTTACCTAACGGCTGATGACCTATCAACTCATTTAGCAAGGGTAGATCGCATAGTTTTGGGATTTGGTCACATGGGCTACAAATTTAATTTCAAGAAATCAAAAATAGCCTACATCGTTGTCCTGTTTTTGGGACACGAGTTGTCAAGTGAAGGCAGAAGCCTTGCAACATATTTCCTAAGGAAGTGTGCTCTTCTACAGCCAACAAACACATTGAAGAAACTCCAATCGATAGTGGGCTTTCTAAATTCTGGCAGAACAAACATACCAGACTACGCACAATGGGTAAAACGGTTCCATGACTTGATTCGTCCCGACTTTTCAAGTACACATTAGACAACAGAATACACACAAATTTTACATTTCGGTACAAGCTAGCATGTTAGCTTGAAAACACTTACACACGTATAAACACCACAAACCTGGTGGTCTGTATAAATGCGGGTGCATCAGCATTCAATTAAGGAGACACTGTCCCAATTGCACATAAATCCCATTTATATACCAATGCAGAGATGCGTTTCGCACTGGAAGAAACAAATCTAATGGTGGTACAGACTGCTGTAGTGAGAGAAAGATCATTGGCTCGGGAGAAACTCAACACTGTTGTGACTCCAGTTCTACCCTTAGAGGCTGTCACAAAGGCCAGCATTCTAAACGCAAAAACTTTACATCCAAGATGGATACAATGGGCCTACTCACTCACAGCAACAGATGTAGAATACATATTTGACTCTACACTACAAACACAAGCATATCTGCAATATGAACATGAATATCCTCTGCCCAATGAAGTCATGCCTCTAGATCAGTATGATTGCATTATCTATACTGATGGTTCTGCTCAGCCTGCCATAGGGACAAAGCACCAATACTGTGCCGCATGCACAGCAGTAAAGGGCAGATTGCAGGATGGGGAATTCCTCCCTCATAAAAGCTGCACGCAGTCACTTGGTTGCAGAGCTCAGCTGGTTGAACTAAAAGCTCTAACTCTGGCACTTGAGAATACAGATCTCGGATTCCCCACACTCATTGTGTGTGATTCTTATTATTGTGTCCAGTCTTACAATGAGCACTTACACTAATGGAGCCAGAATGGATTCATAGATTCTGAAGGGTACATGATAAAGCACAAGATGCTTTCGGGACAGGTGGCCAAACTAAAAGCATGTTTGCCACTGACTCATGAGATTCACACACTGAGTCATCAGCGTGTAGGAATACACATTGCAGGGAATTCTATGGCTGACGAAGCCACAAAAGCAACAGTGCAAACTGCAGTCGCTGCAATTACTCATTCTAATACAAAGATAGATGGAGACATCATGACGGCTGTCAATGCTGCGTTCGAGGACACCCACTTACTTGACGGTTTCCCAACTAAATACTCATGCCAGTTAAGTTCCCAAAACATTCCTTTTCCTCATATTCCCGGAGTGGAGGATAGAGTAATACCTAATTCAGATCGTAGGTTAGGACTAATCCTAGCAGCACACGAGGGCCAAGCATCTGCTCATGCAGGGGTAGAGGCTACAATTTCATTATTGCAACAACACTAGTTGTGGCCAGGTTTATACAAACAGACCAAGGGCTTTGTCCTTAAATGTGACATCTGCCAGCAGATGATGATTTCCACTGTATCACGCAGACCATAGACACCTTTATTGATCTCAAACAAGCATCTGGCTTGTGTTTATTTAGACGCAGAGTTTTGCCACTTTGCGCTCCGCGAGGAGCGCATAGTTTGATAAAAACTCTGCCTACCACCTGCGGAGCGGAGTTTACCAGCACCTACCCCATGAAGTTTTTCTTTTTGTTTTGTTTCAATGCTATGTGCAAGGGATCACCACACTGCACTGAGGTCTGAACAGCACACATGACCTTTCTGTCCCCTGCTGACATGGAACGTAGCGTACAGTGCAGCCGAACTGTGGGAGGGGTGAGCAGCGAGGCCAGTCACTAAGGAGAGAGCACGAGGAGGCCATACCTTGCACTGCGGAACAAGCCGGAAAAGACTGGTATGATGGACAGGATGTAGCAACCAATAATATATGAGTAAGAAAGGGTGTCAGCGTGTCCAGGGAAGCATGTTAGGTGAATTAACAAATTAATTCGCGTAACCCTGACTGGACTCCCCAGGACAGCCAATAGTGGAGAGCTAGGGGCAGGACCCACATGTGTAGGGTTTGGGTGTTCTGTCCCTGACGGTGCATGAGCCTCGGTAGCAGCCGGATCTTTCACGTTCTGAGCCACTGTGAGTGCGTCCAGGAGGGCCAGATGAGAGGAAAGACAGTAGAGTGGTAAAGTCTTGAGCCTGCAGAGTGGCAGTGAAGGGGTTACACCAAGAGGCCAAGAAAGGTAAGGGGCTCCTGTAGCCCATGCTGTTGGGAGGGGGGGCAGGGTATTGGACCTGAACATCCCCGTCTCTGGTGTGATGGAAGGGGCCAGGGGTCTACACTGTCAGCCAGCCACTCAGCCACGGTGACAGCAGTCCCTGTCTATGGTGCAGCCAGGGACTCATAGGCGGCCTCACGATGGTTGTGTACCTTCCTCTCATCGTTGTTGTGGTCATTAATGATTTAGGGGCAGGGGTCCACTCCTGGTGACGCCCATAGTGGTGGACGCCACTTTGGTGCAGCCCAGCTAAATCTGGTGTCCTACTTCTGGGCTGGTCCATTTGGCTGAAAGATGGTGTACCTCTCTCCTTGATGCTGCTTCTTATCTTACATTTCAGTTGGTGACTAGTGATGACTTGAGAAGACCTGTACCCACCCGCAACACAGTGAACACAAGACACAGAGACACACTAGACTTCCTCAAGCTGTCTAAGCCTCTGTTTATTATTTAAACCCTGAGTCAAATACAATGATAATCCAATCCGCGCGCATGCAGAAGTCCGCGGAATGGATTCTAAAGATCGGTGATCTAGTCTGGGAGAAGATAGTAGACAAGAAGGTATTTGAGCCAGCCTGTACCTGCCAATGCTGTTGAAGGTACCTGAACTGTACTTTTACCACCCCTTGCTGGCAGCAAACACAAGAGATTTGTGCCTATTGATCCTATCAAATCACATCATGTGGGTGGTTCTACACAGTAGGGAATGGGCTCCTGGGTAGTTACCTGTCTCCTCTCACTACCCGACAGGAGGTCCTGATAGAAGCTTTGACAGACAATGGATCTTTTTCTCCCCAGCAAGGGACAGATAACACTGAAGTATCACTTCTTCCAGTTACATCAACAAATTCCATACAATCAACATGTACAGAAATACAAATTTCAATTTTACAAACAGACAAGAATGGCGTGTACCACAACATACCACCATTAGAGTCATCTACCAGTTCTACACAGCTGCACAAGCCTCCCAAACTATAATGACTTCTCTTCGGATTCGTCAGAACCAGATACACCTCCACCAAGTAAACTATGTGAATTCTACATTTGGCTCAAAAAGACATACTTTATCCCTCCATGGATATACTTTTGGATTACAATTTCATTACTTTTCCTCTTTATCTGTATTGGTATTGTAACTGTCTTTTTCCTGCTTCTGAACGGAAACTATCTCCCAGAACGCTCTGCTGTTTAAAAGGTAAACAATGTTTTGAAACCCCATTCTTCATCACACAAAGTGCAAAGGGAACTTTCTCTGGTGAACATTTTGGCTGTTCCGATTCCTGATGGAAGTGTTTGGGATAAGGTATCCTATATTATATTTGGTCTGACTGAAAATCTTCAAATACCTTATGTATTTCATATCTATTTAAGCAATATTATCACTCCTGGTGCTATCTCTGATGATTGGGACATTAATACTGTGCATGAAATGCTTGATGATCTAGAACATTACACAGTTTGCAATACTGAAGAAATGTATGATGGAACTTCTAAATATGATGAAATATTCTGTTTCACCATAATGGTCTCCATTATTTATATAGAGCAGGTACTCCACGTGCAGTATTTAATTACAGACAATGGGAACACTGCCCTACACCATCACAGGGTAGCTCGAAAACATTTGCACAGAAGTTTGCATATTTTTCAGGTCACAATTCAGCTGACCCAGAGTCTTATTATTATAAACTCACACCTTCACAGGCTAGGAAAACCTATGCTTACTGATATCAAATTAATTTATTCTGCATCTTTTATTTCCCAGTTGTCCTTGCAAGCGTTTGACTTTTGGAAAGACAATGTCGATATAAAATCTATATGGGGAACTAAAGAGTGGCTGGTTTGGGAGAATGAGGCTATATTTAGAGCATGCCTTATACCACACCAAATGATTTTCCTGAAAAAAACTGCGCAGCAGACGTCCTGTCTTGGCTTGGCTAAGATAAAGGATCTCAACAAACCAAACATTCCCACATCTGCAAGTTTTGCGAATTGGCAACGATTCACAAACTACATGGAGGACACATTTAGCAACATGTTTGGGAATGGGACATATAATTCTTCAGGTTCCAGTCAGGAGTTAAGGTTAGTGTGGCCGTTTAATACCAACGGATGTCATGCACTTTTTCTTGACAGCACAAAAGGGTTTAGGATAAACAGGCCAGACCCACGTTATGTGCAGACAGAACACGCAGGAGTGGTCACAACATACAGTATTCGGAAGTTGTGCCTAGATTGGCTAAAATGCTCAATGCTGTCTGAAGTGAAGCAGCACTTGTCTCTTCTTTCTGATGGCATGGTCGTACAGGAGTTTCAGTTCGGTCCCCCAAACCCACGTCAAAAGTGCTTTTTGTATGCAATATGCAATGAAGTGTGGAAAATTTCACAGCAGGAAGCTGCTGAAAGACTGCACGAGATTGACAGGGTAAATTTAGAAAAGGGCTCTGACAGTAGCAGACAATGGTATGACTACCTTATCCACTGGGATATATGCTCTGGGTAACAGTGTGCCATCTGCTATCTACATCATACAGTGTAAAATGTCCCCTTCACAACATGGGCAATCACAGCTTAGGGCTATCATGCTGCTGAGTTGGACTCTACAGACACTACTGTTTGGTCGCGTCCCATGGAGCACCTAAATGCCAGTAGCTTGTTCTTGCCATACAATTTAACTAAAGAACAAATCACGATGGCTAAGAAAGACATGACATACACTATGTTAAACATGGAAAAGTTTGAAAAGCTACCATATACTGTTGCAGAGGGGCCAAGCGCAGAATGGATAATACACAGATTTGTTTCTCTGCCAAATTCAACGTTTCACTTCCAATACTGCTTAGAACATCATCAAGTAGGCAGATATGAAGTGCTAGAAGAGGGATTCGTACACGAGCCATGGGTCTTGCCTTTCACATATCGTTGTAGGAATGGCACAACTGAGGTTTTTGTTAGAGACACAGACTGTGAGAGTACTTCAGGTTATTCTTTAGTTTGCAGGGAGGTTACTCTCAATGGAGCATGTAATGCGTCCAAGGCAAACTTGTCATGTTATCTGAAAGGTTCTCCGGCAGCTGTGATTTGTCCAACATTCAGATTGCTTTCCAATGGTAGCTATTTGATGTTGAATAGTCAAGGTTGCTGTGGGATGAAACCGGTAATACCAACTCTGGTGATGGTTTCTAGGGCCGTGACCTTTTGTGCACAAGTACTGTTTCCAACTGCCCGTATAGTTAGAGATGCAACAATTTAGCCTGCGATACAGATTTGAAATGGGAACTTTAATGCTTTAAGCAAACTGAAAGCCTTATTGTTTCAGAAGGAAGTGGCCTTAACAGCTGCACAGGAGATGTTTGATCTTCAAGTTGCAAGGTCCTCCTCTGAGATACAGTCGGTACTACGCACCAGTCTCCCACACCATTTTGGGGAGATAGTGCACTGCATTTTTAACATTTCCAGCACTGCTGAGATAGCACACTTTTTAAAATCAATTGACTCTGACTTGGTTAGCACCAGGCATTCTTAGGAGTTATTCCATCTTTTATACATTCCGTAATTAAAGAATCGCAATTACCTATGCATGTAGGAATCGCAAAAAATGTTGCGATTCCTAAACATTCCTTAATTGCGACTCGCAAATTGCGAGTCGCAATTAAGCAATTTGCGAGTATCAAATAGGTACTCGCAAATTGGGCATGCAATTTCAAGGGTGCAAGGGTGCCAAAAGGACACCCTGTTGCACCCCTGAAATTGCCATGTGACCACATGTTGCACACACAGATGCCCAAAGGGCATCTGTGTGTGTAACATGTAACTTTGAAAAATGCACTTTAGTGCATTTTTCAAAGTATTCGCAAATTACCGTCCAGTTTCATTTGACGGTAATTTGCGACCCCCAATAGCGAAATCGCTATTTCAATTTGCTTCATGCATTGCAATTAAGGAATCGCAATTTGCGATTCCTTAAATGCAATCGCAATTTAAGAAATCGCAATTTTTGCGATTCCTTAAATTGCGATTTTTGCATTTGGGATGATGCATCCCAAATGCAAAAATACCGGTCGCAAAGGGGCAGATTCTGCAAATCTGCCCGTTTGCGACCGGTTTTTGCCTTGATGCATCTGGCCCTATGTTGTTATTTGTTATTGTCCGCTCAGCAACTGAGCTATCATAGAAGAATCAACAATGACAGCATGACTGGGACTTTGGCATGGCAATATATTATTATATAAACGGCATCCTTCCTTTCTTTAGTTAGAGGAGCATTTCGGTGGCACTGAGCGGTCACCCCATGCTTGAATGCTAGCCGAGCTGATTGCTGCTTACCTTTTGCATGGGATGATGCCTCGCTCTACACTAAGACAGGCTCCTTCATGACACTTACACATAAGTGAAAGAGAAGTTAGATCACCCTACTGGGATTTGACAGATTCACCCATCCTTGGCACACTAGGTTAGGTAGAGCTAGGTAGTAGCATAAAATATAACAGTATTTGTATGCAAGCATATATTCTCTGTTACAGCACAATGGTTGAATTATTTATCTTCTTCATCATTTTCGCAATGCTGATCATGTTATTCTGTTTCCTTCTATTGATTATTTCAGAACAAATATTTTACTCAAGATTCACAATGCTTCAATTAATATTGAAATGCCATACAGTGTATTTCTTGTGTATCTCTTTAGGTATGCATGAGTAACCAAACAAAACTGTTCTAGATCTATTACCACAATTTCCTCGTGGAGTCAGGTTTGTGGAATTCTGAGGTTGCACATTCCACCTGTCATGTCACGTCACATGGCTGATGAGGTTCGGGGAGAAACACTGCCATTTTACATGCACTTGTTTCTTAAGTTTCCTTCTTTTCCACACGTTAATTTTTGACACACATTTGCTTGCGTTACTGTACAGGATATGGTTTTTAGAAACCACATCTGATTACATTTCAACTTCATCTGCACATTATCATGACACCTTGAGCATCTAGTACAAGGGATAAAGTTAATTGCGCAAATGTTGTTCTTTGTTGATGTTCCGGTAGGCGACATAGCTATTATAAGAGGATAAACAACGACAGCATGGCTGAGTTCTCCGGATGGTAGCATGGATCTGTTTATTATATACATGAGCACTTCCATGTTCAGATCAGAGGAGCACTCTGCCATCACTGCGAGCCCACTGCTTGTCTGATTTCCAGCCCAGCTGTTCCTGTTTCCCTCTGCGAGGAGGGATGTCCAACTTGTGACAAAGACGGGCCCCTAAAGACATTTGCCCTCAGGTAATGGGGAGTTAGATCATTCAGTAAGGGATTTAGGCAGATCCCCCACCCTAAGCAATATGTTAGGGAGCGCATAGTAGGAGTATACTATACAGAGTACTTACATGCCAGCATTTATATACTGCTTTAGCACAATGATGGAATTGTTTATCCTTTTCATTATTTTCGTGATGCTAATAACTCTCAGCTGTTCCTGTCTATTAATCATTGCAGCACATATATTTCATACAAGAATTGCAATGCTTCAATAAATATTGAAACACCTCATTGTGTACTTCTTGTTTATTTGTTTGGGTATGCACAAGTGACTGGGCAAAAGGGTTCTACATCTGTTGGCACGATTCCTTGAGGAACCAGGGTATGTCATGTTCTCAGGTTGCACAATCCATTTGTTACCTTCTTAGGGGTACTCATGGTTGCATGGTGAGCTAGCAAGACTATAGGCCAACATATCCTGAGGGAGTGCATAGAATCAGTCTGACACCATCCCAAGGTTTATATTGTCCAACAAACGCACAGTTCCTTCTGAGAGGAAGAAGCCATACGACATGGCGCCGCCAACATTGGTAATTTGAGTTCTTCTTTAATAGATCACCTGAGTAGTTATCTTTTGTATTCCCAAAGACCCCTACTCACCTCTTAACCAGAGACGCCCGTGGTGGTAGGGAATATCCTTCTCAGCTGAGTAGGTAATGCCTATGTTTTGGCTGTAGGTTGTTCAAGCTTGAACTTTTCAAAGTATTGTCCCATTGTAATACCCTCTCTGAATTCCACATATTCTCTTGGCTGAAGACACAGCACTAAATATAGCTGAGAACTGCAGACATGTGGTTACTCAAAAGCTGCTACAACATGCTACAACACCTTACCTAGTTAGGGGAAGAGATGGTGCACTGTGAGCTAGCAGGACTAAGGCCAACATATCCTGATGGTGTGCTCAGAATCAGCCTCGCACAGATTTGATGTTTATGTTCTCCAACAAATGCACAGTTTTCACTCAGAATGTATAAGCCGTGCAACATGGCTGGCAGCCAGGAGCAAGAGTGAGTGGAGTCAGACAGGACTGAACCTTCACCATGACAACCACTGGCAGAAGAGACGTGGACGGATCATTGTTTGGGACTTGCCAAGGGTGATGATGTGTTCTCAACTGGGAGCATAGAAATTTTGGTCAGCAGCGTACTAGTGCATCCGCCAGTACATAATAGGGTGAATAAAGAGAAGCAGTTCGGGAATACGGCGGATGCTTTGCCCCAGAATACAAAATGCTCTTACTTATTATGGTTTAAGCGCCTTTACGACATCACAACGTTGCATCTTTGGCATATAAAGAACTGTTTGCAACTGACAGACTGGGATATAACAATTGTCAAATTGTATATTGCCATGACACCAAGAACGTTATCTATGGCGTGGTTACACTAACTTCAGGTTGGCAGCTATACTACTACTTTAGAAGGAAAAAGAATAATACACTTTTTCATGTTTGGAGTCTTGAATAAATTTGACCGGAAAGGATTGCTTATTGTCAATTTTGAAATAAGCCTTGAAAAAGTCCAGTAGGACGAAACGCGCGTCGGCTGCCTTTGTTTTGTCTACAATGGAATAAACTAATATGATCTGATACGTCTACGACTGTGAATCACTTTTTGGGAAGTTGAAAAAACAAGTCTATTTAATCGATAGTGTTCTTCTTGTTTCATGACTGTCTGAGGATAAAAGTAACAGTGGTTAGGTGTGCTTCGGTGCATTTATCTAACATTTTGGTCTAGACTGCGGCTGCAGGTCTAGCAGATTTTTACCCAAGGTGGGTGGGTAATACGGCACCAAGAGAGCACCCCTTGTACTTTGACATGTTATAAATTGAATGTCCAAATACAATTTAAACTGACTTACAGATGTGCAGATCTGAGAGCATATCCACCTAATGTATATATGTACAGTGTATGACGATGGTGGTGTAGAATGCAGATTCTCCAAGTAGGTGAGGAGAGAATCTGGGTTTCAATAAAGACACGGAGGCTTGCATTATGCATATATCTTTTATTGCCAGCTCTTTGCAGCACTTTAAAGCAAAACATCACCAAACACAAAATTCAAGAGTTAGGCTGTCCCCTGAGCCTATATAACTCTCTTTTTTTTTTATAGTATATATGCTCTATGGGATCAATATCTCCGATACGAGCTACACTGTTTTTATTTAGATTAGCGAGCTGCATTAATAACATTTATTTAATGAGTCTCCCTAAACCTTTTTTAAATTACACTTACTACACTACTCACTTCAGCTCACATACCCTCACTCACCAAACGGCTTTATCAAAAGAACTCCGCCAAAGAGCCCCTTCGCGGGTGCCCGTCAGGCATTGCAGTGCCGCCAAATGAGGAGCGTGCCCAAATGATGAAGCATGACACCTTTCGGGGTGTGTGAGGTCACTTCCTCCATTTGGAGGTTATTCCAGAGACCTGGCTACCACTTATATCTTTAGGAACTGCACACCCATACATTTAAACTATTACTATTAGGGAGTACGTGTGCTGGACCTGTCCAAAAAACTCCTGGTTCCTCTTTTTCAAGTACCTATATAACTCTCAGCATAGCAGCCATCTTCCTCCTTTAAGCTGCTCTGTTCCCATAACTTGAAACGTCTTGCTAACGAACGAACAAAACAGTGTCCTCATCCTCTTCTCTTCCACATTGCGCATCTGAAACAAAAACAAATATATATAGTGTTCTACAAAACTTACTTATAACTTAACTACTCCCTCCTTCATAATTACTCACCTAGGAGTGAGGGACGGTGGGAGAGATAATGCTAGCCTCCTTGTCTTCAAAGAAATCCAGATTCTCTCGTCACCTATTCGGAGAATCTACATTTCATGTCAAGACTGGAGGCTAGCATTATGCATGTTTAAAGCTGTGACAACACCACAAATGATACATGTTCTATTGGCTTTAAGTAATACCTTGCAAACACATCCGCATTAGACCAGTCAGCCACCTGCAAAAATTCTATCAAACGTCCACCCGATGTGAACACCTTACTTGCCATAGCTCCTCTCACTGAATGAGCCCCAGATCTCTGCAAATTAACACCTGCTTCAAGCATACTGCTCCTCACTCAATGGGCTATTGTTGCCGAACTTACAGGCTTGTAAGGCTTGACATACAAAATTAACAATTGACTATCTCCATCCCTCTGAATTCTTCCATTCTACTCTCATATTCTCTCATACGTCTTACTACACACATTTAGGATGGTCATCAACCTTTGGGTAAAATATTGAAGATGACATTGTCTTTGTCCTTTTGTGACCTGCAATATTACTCCATCAGGATTAGTAGTAGTAATAGACTTTATTCAGATTATACAAAAATCCTTAAAATCATACAAACCACTCAAGCATTACTTAAATAAAATACAATAGATAAAAATAAATACAATTTATCAAATTCCCAAAGAAAACACTGTCTTTATAGTAAAATCCATAAAAACATTGGTCTTAAAAACATTCTAAAAAACAGATAAAATAGGCCTTAACACAAGACAAAAATCCCTAGGCACACCTCCAGTTCTGCATGAGGTAATTTATACTGTATTGATTAAGTTATTTGCCCTACAAGAAACTCATCACTATGGTGACTAATCTAATATTTGTCCTAACTTTGTAACCAATTAACCATTAAAACCAGCCTGGACGTCTCAGCCTTCAAAGGGCAAACATGTTTTTCTTAGTCTCAATGCACCTGACAAAAAACAGTCAACACTAAAATGAACTACAGGAGACTGCAGCATCTGTAAGTAAATTAGAGCGGGTTTGACCTGGAAAAACTCTTTACCTTTTAGCAATGGAAGGATATAATTCTGCCTTAAAGCAGTATAATTATCACAAAAAAAGACAAAATGGGTAGTGTCTTGTGTTGAGAAATTATCTCAGTAACACAGCCCTCTACTTTCCACATTATGGTGGCCCCCAGGTTCAGCTAAGAGCCAATGCAGAAAATTTAGTCTAAATTGTGTTAGTAAGAAACGACGATAGCATGAAGACACTTCCCGCAAATAGGGTTCCATACTTGGGACAGTTTTGAGAGAAATATGTACGCCCTCACAGTACATTTTCCCAATTCCCTTTCTTCTCTTTCAAGTTTAGCTCTTGCCATAAACAGGTTTTTAAACAAGGACAGATCTTTTTTCTTGACTTTTTCAGGAGCCCCAAAAAGGGCAGCACAACCCAACTTTGCCAAATAGATTTTAATGTAGTGCAACCATGGTATAGTGGAGCCTTTTTCCAAGGCAAAGCAGTCTCTTATAATTCCTTTGTTTAGCTCTAAGTCAGAACCTGCCCAAATTTTAAATCACCTCACTATGGGGGTAAGGGCTAATGTATCCAATATAAAATCCAAACCCACTTTTTCATGCATAATAAAATTAGATACAGATTGTGGGAGGGACAGCAGCCTCCTAATAAAATTATTTTCTATTAACTGAATCTCTTCACAACCCTTATTTCCCCATATATCACTGCCATATCTAGTAATTGCTAGGCATTTAGATTGATACATTTTCAACAATGCCTCATTCGGTCTAGCCCCAGCCTACTCGCAAAGTCAAATACAGAAGCCACTGATCTAGCCATCAAAATTTGCTTGATTTTTCTCCCAGGTTCTTCTATCATCGAAAATGACCCCTAAGTATGGAAAAGTTGGCATTCTCTTTAACTTCTGTTCTCCGTCCCACCCCAGATTTTCTTATGAGGCTTGTTCAGTTGCCCAATCACCATTGTGTGGGTTTTTGAGTAGTTAATTTCCATATCAAGCGACAGCATGAACTCTGTAAATGAGTTCAAAAGTCTCTGGAGGCCCACCAGAGTCCTAGCTAATAATACAGTATCGTTTGAGTATGTTAATGCTGGTATTTGCAAGGATCCAGCCATCAGGATTATAAAACCTATTACCTTCCTCCATAGCTATTACATTTTAAACTCTCCTGAAAGAGATCAAGCACAACAAAGTTGCCATCTTCCCTGACAACTGTTTCAAGGATACATACCTATTCACCGGCCAACTCTCAAATAATTGAAGAAGCGAATTGTATCTAGGCCTAGGAGGCCTTTGTAATGTAATGCCTTTTATTACTTTACAAACTAACGGAGCTCTACCGATAGAGCATCCACCTACCAGACTATGCCCTGCTGCAACCGCAGACCTATAACAATTTATAGTTCTGTAGCTCAAACCTCTTCCAAACAACAGTCATAAAAAAGTTGATAGCTCTATGGCAGATGCCTACACGGGATCCAAACCACTTTCCATGCACCAACACACCCATCTTTTCCATGCACCAACATATCTTTTTGTAGTGCCTGGTAACCATGATTTTCTGAGTAAGTCCTGAGCTTGTTGTGAAAGTCCCACAAGCTGGTCTCCTCCCCTGAAATCTTCCAAACAAGAAGGATCAAAGCCCCTACCACGACCATAGGATGCATTTCCCCTTCTGGCACCAACAGCACGTCCTCTGACTCTGAAATCAAAAGGGTTCCTCCACTGCTAACTCTAACATCCCTGGAAACCAAGGTTGACCTGCCCAAAAACGGCTCACCAGAATTAACTGACATCTCTGCTTCCTGACCATTAACAATACCCTCTGTATCATCGCAAATGGAGGAAATGCATATCCCTGTACTACCTTCCAATCCTGTTGAAATGAATCCACTTCCTCTGCGTGGGGATCTGGCCTCCAGCTGTAATAACGAGTTAACTGGAAAGTCAGTCTCGACGCAAGTTAGTCCACGTCTTGAGGCCCCCAAACATGAAGTATCCACTTGAAGATCTGAGCATCCAGCTTCCAATCACTGTAATCTCTGAGATATCATGAATTCCAGTCTGCACTAAATTGTCATGCCCTGGGAAATACTCTGGGACATATTAGCAAGGAAGTGGCGGAGAGAGGCGTTAGCCTTCTTGGCTTAACGCCTCTCTCCGCCACTTCGGAAACGCGAGGCTGCACCATATTATCAAGGATATGGTGCAGCCTCGCGTTTCCCCCTGCGATGGTGCTAAGTTTTACAACTTAGAGCCAACGCAGGCACCCTTGCACCAGAGTGCAAGGGTGTTCTGCGAGCAGGGAGGTTTGCTTATGTACAGGAAGGTGTCCCTTCCTGCACATAAACAAACCTAAAATGCCAGTTTGTAACTTACATGTGTACTGCTTCATGCAGCACACATGTAAGTTACAAAATGGCATTTTTAAAAGGTTTGTTTATGTACAGGAAGGGACACCTTCCTGTACATAAACAAACCATGGCATTTTGCTTTTTCCATGTGTGCTGCACAAGGCAGCACACATGGAAAAAGCAAAAAGAGGAGAAATAAAGCATTTCCCTTCTTTTCGCCATCTTAAGACCAGGATTTTCCTGGTCTTAAGTTCGGCGCTGCCACCTATTATCGCCACCCTTGATAATAGGTGGCAGCGTCGAATTCAATGGGTGTTGGGGTGGAACGCCCACCGCAGCACCCACTGCACGCCCCCTTTCACGCTAAGTTTAGCGTGAAAGGGGCACTATTATCAAGGCAGCGTTAAGCCACTTAACGTGGCTTTAAGCCACCTTAAGTGGCTTAACGCTGCCTTGATAATAGGGAGCTGACCCTATCGCCACCATACGTCACAAAAAGTGACGTTGTGGTGGCGATAGGGGCTTGATAATATGCCCCTCTGCCTATAACCCAATTTTCTGTTCCAGACAAAAATTCCAAATCTGTTTCGCAATCTGAGTCAGATTCCTCGACCTGTTTCCTCCTGATCGGTTTATATACTGTACCACGAGACATTGTCTGTCTTTATCAAACAATTGTATGTAATTCCTTAACTTCTTCCCAGAACTTTGCAAAGCAAAAAGACCTGCCTTCATTTCCAAACCATTTATATGTTCAGAACTCTCCTGCCAAGGCCATCTGCCACCAGTCTCCTGATGCTCCAAACAAGCCCCTCAACCAAAGAGGCTCATGTCTGTCTCTAACACAAAATCCCAATGAACTCCAAAGATGACGCGGCCATTCCAGTCTTCCAGATTGTCTAACCACCATATTAATTCCGCTCGTGCTTCTTCTGATAGAAAAATCTGATCTCCATACCACAAACCTTTCCTTAAGCCTACCACCTTCAATCTCCGCAAGGCTCTGTAATGGCATCCGGCTCGCCTCGTCCCCCTCCCTATGTAGCCTTTTACTTGAACGCCCAAACTTGTCGAGTCTGTCCCAGGTGTCTAGTAATTCCTTCTTACAATCCTGTCATGCATGCAGACTGAGGGGCTTCTCAACCAATTCCTTTTCCAGGGCACCTAAGCATTTCTCAAGGCCATCTAAAGGTTTAGTAAGAAATGAAATGAAATGAAAACCAAATTTATAAAGCGCGAACAATCACCCGGGGGTATCTAGGCGCTAAGGAGAACCTGACAGGCTGGGAAAATCCAGAAGCTGGCAGAATTATTTGGAAAAAAGCCAAGTTTTTAGATTTTTCCTAAACTCTAGTAAGTTTGTCTTGAGTTTTATTTCTGCCGGAAGTGAATTCCATAGTCTCGATGTGCATAAAAAGAAGCCTCTCCCACCCCAGTTAGCTTTCTTAAATCCAGGGTTCCACTTGTGGATGAGCGCAGTGAGCGCGCTGGGATATATTGTTGAAAATGCTGTATAAAGTAGTCTGAGCTGACACCATGTTGTGCCCTGGAGGCAATGCAGAGTGCCTTAAACTGTATACGTTTATCAATGGGGAGCCAGTGTAGTTGAATGAGTGCTTGAGAGACAGATGTATGTTTTGGAATGCCCAGCAGTAGCCTAGCTGTGGCATTCTGTAGTGTTTGTAACTTATGTAAAAAATGTTTTTGAATGTTGTTAAAAAGTGCATTGCCATAGTCTACCTTGGACGAGATCAGAGTCGTGACTACCCTCTTTTGCAGGCTTGGTGGAATGAAAGGTAATACTTTCCTTAAGGTTTTCAGAATGAGGAAACACGAAGAAGTGATGTGATTTATTTGTCCTTCAAAAGATAACTTAGTATCAATAATCACCCCAAGGTTTTTTGCTTTTTCCCTTTGAGTAGGCAAACTACCCAGTTTCTGTGGCCACCACTTATTTGACCAGAAAGAAGGGTTGTTGCCAAACAGCAGGACCTCAGTTTTTGAGGAGTTTAATTTCAAGCAATTGCTGCTCATCCAGTTACCGATTTGGAGCATACAGTCGTGGAACTGGGCTGCCGTGGATCCAGGATTGTTGGTGATGGCTACAGCGATCTGCGTGTCATCTGCATATGAAACCAAGGAAAAACCAAATGATTTCATTAAAGCTGCAAGTGGGGTAACATAAAGATTAAACAATGTGGGGCTCAAAGATGAGCCCTGAGGGATTCCACAGGGTAATGAAAAAACTGGTGAGGTGAAATCACCTAAGGAGACCGTTTGAATGCGGTCAGTCTAAAAAGAAGTCCTGAACTTGAGGGCATTATCCTTGATCCCGATTGATTCAAGGCAATCAATGAGAAGAGCATGGTTGACCGTATCAAAAGCGGCGGGAAGATCCATAAGGATCAAGGCCACATTTCCCCCTGTCATAGGGATTCTGCACACACAGAGCTATGCACAGGATAATAGAACCTCGGAATATAGTGGTGAGCCAACCATAACCCTTAGCACCTAAAACCCCAACCCAACTAGCCTTAGCGTCCCATTAGCACCAATGTACCAATGATTAGACAACCCAGAACACGGTATCTCTCTCTCAGGACTCGCAGAAACAAGAACACTCTTTCGTCACTCACTCGTACCTGTCCACAACATGCGTAAGAAGAGACACTGTATAGGTTAAAATGTTTATTTCAACTTACGTGCTCTAAGATACAGTACACATGTCAGTACTACTAGCATAATACATATGAATAATATAATCAGCATAGTTACTACTCCATAGAATATGAACGGGGAAAGCATCTCATAAAGCAGTGGATATATGTCTAACTAACATTACCACCCTCCCCGTGCTGGAAGCCAGTTTATTATGAGAATAGAAGACCTCTGGGCTTTGACTAGCGAACCCCCATACCTCAGTCTCTAGATGCAAAACTACATCAGCAGACAATCACAGCTCTTCTCTCTGGAAAGGTCGTCTCCAAGTGTGTATAGAACGGACCAACCGCAATATTAAAAGCACACTAAGTTTTCCATGGCAGCTGTACCTAGTGTTATGTCTAGGTGTGAGGGACTGACCAAATCAGCAAGACAAGGAAACGTTGTTATTCGACCTTGTACATGTTGTGCAGTCTGAGCCCAAAGGGAACAGGAGAAAAGGTGAAAGATAGAAAATGCAGACAGTGCAAGAAGAACTTGGCAAGAGCAGAGGTAGATAGAACAACGGCCCAGAGTAACGTGTGCAAAGGAAGGAATTATGGCAGCCAGGCCCAAGACAACCTAGCGAGGCAGGCCAGGGCCGGGAAGCCACAAACCACAAGACACCCTCCCCTGGACAGTCCATCAGTCAAGACCAAGGACGAAGACAGAGATCAAATGGGCCGAGCAGAACAAAAATGTCTGTAGGCTATGCAGTCCCAATGAGGGAGACGGACAAAAAAAACAAAAGTGTCCAAGGACAAATGAGAGCCAGCAAGGCAGGTCGTTCAATCCAGGAGCGTGTAAGAGCAGAAAAACGCTATAGCATCCAGGAGGACATCATTGGAAGTGTCTGAAAACATAGACGCCATCCAGTCCATCAGATCAAACGAGCAGGAATGTTCCGCAGAGGACAGAGCATCCAAAAGCAATGCGGGACAGCTTGCGTGATATTCAATATAGCTCTGTTGTAGGAGATCCTGAGCAGCCGCCCAGATATCCCATTGTGCCAAAATCCCAAGTGCAGGCGCACGCGTCATACAGCCAGTAACGGAACAGTCCTGTTCGTGGGCCTCTAAGGGACCCACCAACCGAACAAAATCCGGAACAGACAACGACGAATTGGAGAGGCAATAATCCATGGTCCAGGTGAAAGGACAGCGGATGCAAGACATCACAGGTTGCACGCAAGTGAAATACGCAAAGCGAAATGAAAGGGTATATGACACACTGATGGTCGCTAATGGCAGAACACCGAAACTGTCCAGGAGTCGCTCACGGAGCAGCTGGAGGCGTTCGGGATCGAAAAGGACCCATCGGGGAGCAGCCATTGCGCAGAAAACAGACCAACAGCAAGACACCAGCCGCCAAGGCGAGGATCAAGGGGAATCCACCAAAGACACTGGAGAAAATAGAATGAATGAACGCTGGTATCACACCGAAAATTGTTTGGAAGGTGGACACCAGGCCGGACCCCACAACTTTAAAAAAGTGCACCAGACCCTCAGTGTTTGATGCGTTAAAAATACGATGAATCAACTCCCCGAAATGTTGGGGGAGGTCAGTGTTCAAAAGGGCCTGTATTTCACTGTGGGTACTCGCCACCTGGAGAATGAATGTCTCCCGGGCGGATGTGAGCATAACCTCCTCATTCAATAATAGGGCCTTTATTCTGCTCAACTTATTGAAATCTGCCTCCATGGTTGGAATGGAAGGCCAAATAGAATTATCAACGATGTCGTGAGGGGGAGGAAAAAGCACATTCTTGCAGCAGACAACTCTGTGCGAAACCGTGACAATATACGGAATGCCGGCTTGTAAGCCACAACAGTCTTCGTTATTTAAAAGCAAATAGCTACCATTAGTAAGCAAAGTAAAGGTGGGAGAAATAGCAGGAACAGGAATACCTTTTAGCACACATGCAAGATTTGGAACGGAAACGCTACAAGCTCCGTGCAGCTTAATGTGTTTACAAATAAGTGAATGACCTACAGTCGAATCACAAGACTCCCCCGTGAGAAAAACTTCCTTGCCTTCTCTAAGGCATTTATACATGAAAGGCAAGGACCAGAGTTCATGCAGGAAGGCACTTCCCAAAGGCTGGAAACGGCCCACAGGATAATGCTTCATGCATGAGCTAAATTCAAACAAGGAAAAAGGTAAAGCGATAACCCCATGAACTAACCACACAGCAGAATCTAGTTCCGCTACAGAGAATGGTAAAGGATCCACTTTTTCAATATGTAACAAAGTGTACGATGCATCTTTCATGGACATGAACTGCTGTTTTTCAGTCAAATTAAAAGGCCGAAATAGGGCGGTGGTGTTCAAGAAATTCCAAGGAACTTTACCTAACTTAAGGGTTTGCAAAGTCCACGCAAACTGCATTACTGAACGCAATTGATTCTGACCATGGTACAATATAGATACATCATCTTGTACAATATCGACAACAGAGGACACAATATTCTCTAATGTGTAAATACGGGAAGACAGGGTATTTATACTATTGTCAACAACAGCAAGCACCTTTTCCAAATTTGCTTGGTCTATTTCCCGAAGACGGGATGCAGCTTCCATTTGTGATAGCTTCCAGAGTTCATTATATGCTTCATAAATGAACCTCTTCGGTCGTGGACCACGAGGTCCCAAAACAAAGTCGGACAGATCAATGTTGCCTGAAAGGAGGGATAAATGCTGTTTTACAGAGTCTAGGGACGAATGCTGCAACCACTGTTTGCATAATTTACCAACAGAATATGTGGTGACAGTACGGGAATCAGAAAACCTCGGATCAGGCCTGTCCTGTGTATAACCAGGAACTGAGCCGTGAAAACGCAGTTGGCAGGCATTAGACGATATGGGCCATACCAACCAGGGTGACTGTACAAGTGTAGAAACATTGAATGTATTGTCCTGAAACATGGCCTGCAAAGTTGCAAGGGACATATTAAAACGCGAACTATCATTGGGAGCGCTTGACAGGGATGGAAGGGAAGGTGCGTTTAATTGTTTAGTAGTAGCCAAACCCCAACACGTAGTCTGATAGATGGAAGCATTTAGAAACACAATTTGGGCCGGGATAAGGCAAGCACGGTGCAAAGCCTCTGTGCCCTGCACCTGCCATGGCTTTGAGCCCCAGATTGATTTCAAATCCACAGTGTCCCTCCAGTACTCATAACCACCCACAGCTAAGCCGTTCAAAAAGGAACCTGAATAAAGTAATTTCGTGTGGGTCAACATGATTTTCTGAGTTGCTGGGGCATTCAGTTTAAAATAATAGGACCCAGGGTTTGATCGATTGAAATCAGTGAAATAGGTAAATTTATTTCTAAGAGTCTGGGAGCTACCTGGTATGGGGTTTGGGCAATGTTCCCATTGGGTGTAGGTAACAGGGCTACGTAGTGCACTCGGTTTGTGGAGAAAATGGTTGCCCCAATGCTGGTAGCAGTACAAATCGGCATAATTCGCAGAATTCATATACAAATCCTCAGCATTAAAAGAAGCATAATATTTTAAATCAGCAAACAATGCTTCAACGGCATGCACATCCCAATCGTCAGAATGAATATTACTTTTTACCACATCACCCATCGAAACACGAAGGACATTTGGTACATTAATAATTTCTGTCGGACCATGGATTTGAAAGTTTACCGCATCCCATACGATGCCATCAGCAACTGGAAATGCTGAAATGTTCACAAATGTGTGGTCACGCTTCATAATGTGAGATGAGGAATGGGGAGCTAAAGTTCCAGTAACACTGTTCACAGCAGAGCGTTCAGGTAAATAGTGACCATTGATGAGTAGAAAAAACACAGTGACAAAGCCAATGGACATGAACAAAAAAATCAAGCAAAGCACCAACCAGAGATATGTCCAGGGTGGAACCAAAAAATTGTCTCTAAACCAGGATACAAAAAGACTGAACCTGGACGGGACTTTTGAAGAGGTGGAATCCGAGTCAAAGGAAAAACGTGTCGGGCTCAGTGGCGTTGTTGGTTGATGTGCCACCGACTCTGTCGCGGGATAGGTATACTCGTCCTCGTCTATGCAGGGGGATGCAGGGGGTTCGAATATATTTTCAGGCAAATCAACCATCTCCATGGTAACATCAGTGACCATTCGGGCAGGAGTGCCTCGAACACATGTCCGATAAATGGCAGGACAAGAGACCGCCGGTGTAACACTATTCAGGATCGGCCAGATGTTGTAGCTTGACATTTTCCACTGAGATGTATCTGTTCTCCTTGCGACCAGGAAGCGGTGGTAAGATTACTGTACGTGTTCCCTTCAAGCCCAGAACTGGAACCGGTGCTCGAAAAGAGGGGCCGAATTCTTTTTTGTTCTCCACCTTCTCTCGAACCAGTTCGCCAATCTTCGGAAGCCAGCCGGCAACCGGAACCTGCAGAGCAGGGTCTGTGGCTGAAGGCAAATGTGCAAGTTTGTCTCGGGCTTCTTGTAAGTCCTGTAACATAGCAGAATGGTTATCTACATCAAACTTGGCGGATTGCGCCGCCATGTCTAGACCATCAAGGTCAGGCACAAACATTCGTATGCCGAAAAGCATTTCGTATGGGGTCCGCCCACCCAGAGGTCTTCTAGGGAGATTATTAAGTGCACGTTGTATGGTATACAAGTGGGCCAGCCAGTTCCTGCCAGTACCTATAACTCTAGCTGTCAAGGATTGCTTTAAGTCACGGTTCATTCGTTCAACAATAGAATTGCCCTCAGGCCTATACGGAGACGAAAATTTCACCCGCACCCCCAATGAACCCATTGCGTCCTTGTAAGCCTTAGAGGCAAACGCCGGACCTTGGTCAGAATGGAAGGTGCCGCATGCGAAAATTCCCACAAAGACACGCAAATCCCTGATGACATTTCGAGCGTCAGCACTCCGTTGTGGCCAGACCCAGATGAACCGTGTGCACGAGTCCACTGCCACTAAGATATATTTATAGGCAGTGTCTGAAGAAAATGGACCGCAGTGATCCAGGTAAACACACCCAAAGGGTCTGTTAGAAATGCCTAGCGAGGTCTGCGGTGGTCGTGTAACCGTGGAAGGCTTGATCTGTTGACAAACGTCACAGGAAAGCACATAAGTACGGGTGTCTTTATATAAACCACGCCACCAGTAACGCTGCTGTAAGATGGAAACTGTCGCAGACACACCAGCATGAGCCGAAGCCATGCCTTCGTGCGCTGCCGTTATCAAGGAAAACCTGCGGTCCGCGTTGGGGATCAGCCGATCCCCAACACCGGGTATTGTTACATAAGGAGCCTTTTTGGGACCTAACTGATAAGAATATTTGGAAGGAAAACCCCTAGGGTAATTAACGCCTTCCTTTGTCGCAGCAATAGCTGCCAATATATCGGTGTCTATTTTAGACATGGATCTAGTAACTGCTGCTACTGAACACGTGACTACTGCTGATTTGGCAGCTTCATCTGCCAAACTGTTACCAACAGCGTGTGCGCCCACCCGCTGATGGCCTAGGGTGTGTACCACCTGTGTGAGCGGCAGACGTTTTTGTAATTCTGCCACCCGAACCCAAAGCGTTTTATGCTTGATTGTGTTGCCTTTAGCGTCTCTATAGTCGTTTTGCGACCAAAAGAACAGATTGTCATTATATGATTGAACACAGTAGTAAGAGTCGCACACAATTAGAGTGGTCACATCAGGATTAACGAACTCAAGTGCAAGCACCAAAGCGCGCAGTTCGGCCAATTGTGCGGTACTATCCCCGAGTGTCTGAGTGTGCACTACAGAGGATTGGAACTCACCGTTCACAAAGGTACCTGCGACAATAGCACATGCGGCTGAATAAGCATGCTTGGACCCTGTGGCCGGTTGTGCCGAACCATCAGTGTAGATCACACAATCGTAATCCTCAAGCGGCAGTAAAGACAAAGGAGGAGGATGAACTAATTCATACTGTAAAAACTCCTGAGTCTGAAGAGAAGATTCAAAAATGAAAGTGACATCCGGAGACGTCAAAGATGTTGCCCATTGAATCCAACGGGGGTGCAAAGCTTTAGAGTTTGGTACACTTGCTTTGGTCACTGCCTCTAAGGCAGGATATGGTGTTACCACCAGTATGCGTTTTCCCTGTGCCAGTGCGCGCTCTTTTAGAATCGCTATTTGCACTGCTGTTAGCACTTTTTCTACAGAGGAAAACCGCATTTCCGCGGAAGTGTACAGATGTGACTTGTATGCGATGGGTACTGTATCACCTTCGTTAAAGGTTAAGTACGTGAAACCCACTGCCCCTGGTATGATTCTAATCACCAAGTTTGTGTGGTTATCACGCGTCAAAAGAAATGTTGACTCAAGAAGGTCAGTCTGTAAAGACTGTAGAATGGAGGTATGCTCCGGAAGCCAACAAGACTTCGAAAAGTAGGTTGTATCAAGGCATACAGTGGCTTGATACGCTGGGCGTATTCGGGAATGTATGTACGCCCGAAGTTCAAAAAACTCCAGCAAGGACTGAAGCTTCTTCAGATTAGTAGGAGGGCACAGAAGTGCACATTTCTCTAGGAAATGGGGGCTAAGCCCTTACCTTCATTATTGAGCTCATAGCCCAAGAACAAAACGGTAAATTCAGCAATGTGAGATTTAGCAAAGTTAATCTTGTAACCTTGAACCGCAAATTCAAGAATAATGCGGTCTACTCGGGTCAGATGCGGAAACAATTCATCTGTCAGATAAATGTCATCTACGTACGAACATGCGTCTGGATCTATGCCGTCTAACAAAGAGACAACACGAGCGGCGAATACGCCTGGACTATTTTTGTAGCCCATAGGAAGACGCCTGAATTTGAACATTTTACCACCGGAAGTAAAAGCACACCATTGGCCACTCTCCGGGGCTAAGTTGTGCGTGTAGAATCCATTTGAAAGGTCAAGTGTCGTTTTATATTTTTTACGAACAAGACTGTCTACAAGCGCAGAACTATGGGTATTTTGCACCGCAATGGTCCGACAATGAGAGTTCAAATGCCGGTAATCCAACACTAAGCGGTACGATCCATCGGGTTTAGAAACCGCGAAAAGGGGATTGTTCATAGGTGATACGCAGGTTTCGATTACTCCCTGATATTCCAACTGAGTCAGAATTTCGGAAACGGGGCCTTTGGCTTCACGTTTTATGGGATATTGAGGTTGTGGTTGCGGTAGTGACCGCAAAGGTATTTCATGGGGGAGATTCTTCGTCCCAACCCACGTGGTTGCGGTATAACGCAGGAGCCAGGGACACAGCCCACTCAGCTGCCAGAGCCTCCGCTTTGTCCTTTGGGACATGTCGAGAAAAGCTCGGAAGGATTGCCTCCTCCCCTGTACGTGCAGCTAAAACGAATGGGGGTGGCCAATCCACCTCCGCTAATAAAATATCATATGAAGAGGTTAGATTTTCCCCAAAAATCCCTTTAATAATTCGCTGTATATCACCTTCAATTTGAATGACAATATTAAAAAGTCTATCAGGGGGTGCCACTCTGGTGTCAGCTGTCTCGACAGTAATGAATGTTTCAGTTGCTGTCGCCTCCATATGAGGACGTAGCGCCTCCCGCACTATGGTAACTTCCGCGGCGCTGTCTAGGAGGGTTACTGCCCACGTCCAATTCAGGAGCCTCATTCTCACCGTCTGTGGCATATTTCGCTGTTACAGCGGCAACTTTCTTCTTCTGAAATTGTGGTCGAAAACGTTGAAAGTCTTCTGCTTTTCCTCTGACTTGTTGTCGAGGTTGGTCTCGTCCCTGGGGAGCCTCTCGGTCCCTCCCTCTATCCTGGCGGTCTCCTCCACCGGCCTGTGACGAAGTCTGTGCCTGTGAAGAACGAGGAGAACGCGCATCAGGGATCTGAAACCTATCCGGTGATTTAATTCTCGCTCTATCGCGTAAATCATAAGTGCGTTCAGAAGAGACCGAAACCGGGAAGCACCTCTCGACCCCGGTTTCTTTTGTTGCTTACCCTGTTTTTTCAGCCTCCAACTCTTTTTAGTGAAGACTGGTTTCTCATCTTTCTCAGGCTGAGATTTGGTTTGTTGTTGTTGTTGTTGCGATTGTGTTTGCTGTTTTGCAAAGGCTTGTTGCCCAGGCTATTTCTGCCAATAGTTTTGTAAGCCTGGGTAATAATTTTCGGTAATTCGCGAGGCCTGTCCAATTCTGGGACCAAAGCCAAAGCATTTGCTACTTGAAAGTTCACGGCATCGCCCTTGACATTCGCAAGGATCAGCTCCGCTACTACTTCAAACACTCCCACCAGTCTCATCCCTAATTCCACAGCCGCTTCAGGGCCATGTTCATCCTGTACTTTTTAATTACTGAGGGGAGAACTGTCATGGAAGGAGTACCAAAACACTTAGAATATACTGCTGCGAATACCCTACCCCAGTTGTCACATGCTGTCAACTCGGGAATTAAGTCTTTGGCAAACTAATCGTAAGAATGCGGTGTTTATCCACCGGGTTGTGTGTGGAAAAACTGCCTCCAACTGGTCAAATTTTTCTGCAAGCCAATAAGGAAAATCATCCTTATTTTGTGGACTTTTGCCCATCACCGAATTCACCATGACAGGACTTATGGTCACTCCGCTTGCAGCAGCTGGTTGGCCGGCAACTCCAGGAGCGGCTCCATGGATGCTGCCTGTAACATATCGCACTAAAGCTCGATGCACCTGCACCAAGGCTGCATACATAGTGCGCAGTTCCGCGACTGGTATAGTCATATAACGCGGATGTGGGGTGTACCCGGCCAAAACAGGCCAAGTGGCCCCCTCAATTGATAAGGGGCCTAAACGAACCGTGGTAGTCGGTTGTGGAAGGGCGCCATTAAACCAGACACGGTGCCGCCAAGCCGTGAGCGGTACTTCAAGAGTAGTATACGGTCGATAGACAGCGGGAACATTAGTGGGTTCATATTCATGGAACAGATTATCGTTCGCGTCCACCGCTGGAAAAGTGATCCAAGAGTAGAACACCTCAAAGTGGAAAGCCGGATCGGCTTGAACCACAAAGACTAGGTCGACTCCCGTGTCTGGCACTCCATACACCCGTAAGTGATCCCGGAGTGCTGTGCGGCTATGCGCCGCTATGTCTATACCCGCCATTACTAACGGGATTATTCGACAACCTTACAAGAGGCAGCACAAAAAGGGTTTTGAGTAAGAAACCTTTTTTAACAACTTCAAGCTTGAAAGAACCTACAAAAACTTCAATATAGGAGGTATCGCCGTCACACACGCTTCCGGAAGCGTACGTGAGGGGATTGTGGACAAGCACAAGTACTACTCAAGCATCTCGCAGATAAGCCGCCCCACTCGTTGGTCGCGCCATATCATAGGGATTCTGCACACACAGAGCTATGCACAGGATAATAGAACCTCAGAATATAGTGGTGAGCCAACCATAACCCTTAGCACCTAAAACCCCAACCCAACTAGCCTTAGCGTCCCATTAGCACCAATTTACCAATGATTAGACAACCCAGAACACGGTATCTCTCTCTCAGGACTCGCAGAAACAAGAACACTCTTTCGTCACTCACTCGTACCTGTCCACAACATGCGTAAGAAGAGACACTGTATAGGTTAAAATGTTTATTTCAACTTACGTGCTCTAAGATACAGTACACGTGTCAGTACTACTAGCATAATACATATGAATAATATAATCAGCATAGTTACTACTCCATAGAATATGAACGGGGAAAGCATCTCATAAAGCAGTGGAACTAACTAACATTACCACCCTCCCCGTGCTGGAAGCCAGTTTATTATGAGAATAGAAGACCTCTGGGCTTTGACTAGCGAACCCCCATACCTCAGTCTCTAGATGCAAAACTACATCAGCAGACAATCACAGCTCTTCTCTCTGGAAAGGTCGTCTCCAAGTGTGTATAGAACGGACCAACCGCAATATTAAAAGCACACTAAGTTTTCCATGGCAGCTGTACCTAGTGTTATGTCTAGGTGTGAGGGACTGGCCAAATCAGCAAGACAAGGAAACGTTGTTATTCGACCTTGTACATGTTGTGCAGTCTGAGCCCAAAGGGAACAGGAGAAAAGGTGAAAGATAGAAAATGCAGACAGTGCAAGAAGAACTTGGCAAGAGCAGAGGTCGATAGAACAACGGCCCAGAGTAACGTGTGCAAAGGAAGGAATTATGGCAGCCAGGCCCAAGACAACCTAGCGAGGCAGGCCAGGGCCGGGAAGCCACAAACCACAAGACACCCCACTGTCTATCGTTTGCTGAATTTCTTCTGTGGCTGTAATCAGCGCCAGTTCGGTACTGTGGTGACTTCGAAAACCGAACTGTGTAGAATCCAAACTCTTGGTTTTTTCTAAAACGATGGTCAGTTCCTTATTTACGATTTTCTCAATCAGTTTGGCAGGAAATGGTAATCGAGTTATTGGTCGATAGTTGTTGGGGTCACCAGTGTCTAAGTTAGTCTTTTTTAATAATGGCAAAATAGACCCTACATTCCAATCTTTTGGAAAGAAACCTGCTTCAAAAAGATTGTTGAAAATGGCTGTGAGGTGTGTTGCTATCACCTCTGGGGCTAAAAGCTGCTGTTTGACCCGGTATTTTGTTTTCAGGCAGTCCCCCCTCAATACAACCTTCATTGCATCCCAATCCATGGCTCTGGTGGATGCGCTGCCCCAGTTTTCACTAAAATACACAGCCAGCACCCTTGACCCCTCATGCGCAAACATCTGGTCTGTTAACGCCTCCACACTCATTCTCCATAATGGCACCAGCGGGACATGCATTCGAAACGTAACCAGCAGGGGTGAATGGTTTGAGATATAACGCACCAGGTAAGTAACATTTTCCACCCACTGTAGGACCCTAGCCGATAGCAGGCAGTAGTCAATACAGCTATATGTCCCTGTGAAAGGCACATAGCAAGAGTATAATTTACTCTGTGCGTGGCGTATTCTCCAAACGTCTTGAAGACCCAGATCTCTCATCATTTCCCGTAGTACACCAGTCATTGCTGGCTTAGTATCTACCTTTGGGGCTGGCGATCAATCTCTCCATTCAGTACACAGTTTAAATCTCCAGTCATAACCACAGCCACCCGCATGTGTTCTAATGTTGTGCACATAACAGTGCCAAAAAATGCAGGATCATCTATGGTTGGGGCGTACACATTCACCAGGCATACTTCTCTTGCATCCAGCGTCCCAGCAACTATCACATAGTGGCCCTTCGGATCCGTTTTCACCTCCGTCGCTACAAAGGGAACCCTGGGGGCCACTCATATTATAGCCTCCTAGCACATCTAGAGTACATTGCTGCAAAGACCTACCCCCGCCATCTAAGCCACAGGGAGGGTAAACAGGCTCCTCAAGTATGGGTCTCCTGCAGGAAGGCCACCGAAACCCCATATCGGCACAGGTAAGAGTGCACTCTCTGCCTCTTACGAAAGTGACCCAGCTCTCTGACTCCAGGTCATGTATTTCCAATCAGAGGTCATCTGTAGCTTTGGTGTCCAGCAGCAGTGTACAATTCTCTGCCACTCCATCACTCTCTCCCCGATCTTGTCTCACAGGCCACAGAGTTCAATACAATCATGGAGTCTGAGCCAAACTTTCCCCATTGAACAAATTCAAAGCCCAAACCTTGGATAACTACCCCCCTCCCTCAGGCAGTGAGTCCAAACTGGAAGGCCTCCCCCAACGTGGCCAACACATAGGTCCCACTGCCCCATCCCCCGAAGAGGCAACAGCCTCCTCAAGTGTGTGCGCATCTAGCATAAGGCCCATCAGCCCACCAAACCGGTGAGGCCGCGGCGCTCAGCCCGCTCAGCAGAACCGTGGCCCGTGGTGAGCCCCCCGCTGACATCTAATTCGAAGCACCAAACAAAACATAAATTCAAAGGCATAAATGTTTCAGTCGCCCCACCAACTCATCTCCCCCACATATGATACCACTCACCACATCACTGTACAGTTCAGCACAGCAACAATGGATTTAAATTGGCATAAATAGCAATAAAGCAAACAAAGCAATACACCAAGTATGACAATAGTGCCATATCCACATATTCAGATCAACACCCCCCCTGATCTTTGTCAGAGGCCCACTCCTATATTCCCTGACATTTCTGTGGTGCAGGTAGGACTCAAGAGTAATCAAAATACAATTAGAGTCCGCCAGCGTACCATCCGGACAGACAAGAACTCTACCGGTGCGGTCAGAAAACGAGTCCAACAGTAAGTCCACGGAGTGCCGCCACGCACGGGGCCCTCCCCCCGGTGTCCGAGTCTGTTTCTTAGCACGATCCTGAGTATTCTGCCGAGATCTGCCGCCTAAAGTATCTAACCAGTCATTGGCCTTCGCAGGGCTCGTGAAGAAATATGCCTTCCCATTGTGTTGGACTCTAAGTTTTGCTGGAAACATAAGGCTATACCACATGTTGCTGTCTCTCAGCTGTTTTTTCATTATCCAAAAATCCTTTCGTAGGTACCTTGTGTGTATGGTCCAGGAAAATCATGATGGTTTGAACATTAAACTTGGGTGTGCCATGTGCCCTAGCATGCTGTAAGATCACATCCTGGTCCTTGAAATGAAACAGTCACGCTATGATTGCGCGGGGCGGTGCTCCCAGTCAGGGTGGGGGGGCCAGTGCCCTGTGCGCCCGCTCAATTGTGAAACATTTTGAGAGTCTTTTGGACTATAAAGTGTTCACAATCCAATCTTCCAAGAAGAGCCCCGTAGATTGACCCTGCGCTTTCTCAGGAAACCCTACAAGGCGGATGTTATTCCTCCTAGAGCGCCCTTCGGCATCCTCCACTTGGCCTTCCAGGTGTAGGGACTGTGTCCGAAGCTCAGACACTGTTTTTTGTAGGGTAGCCTCAGACTGCAGGGTCTGTACATCCTTTTCAGTGTCCGTTACCCTGTAGGAGATTTTGTGAACATCAGCACAGAGCAATCCTATTTACAGCGCCACAGTGTCTCTCTTAGCAAGGGTAAGTTCTCTAGATCCTTTGATTTTGGCCAGTATCTCTGACATCATGGGGGACCCCTGCTCTTCCAATGGGGCCTGGAGTGTTGAGCCCCCGCCATTCCATCAGACTCTAGTGGTTGTGCGTAATTGTCAATTTTGTTAGCCTGAACCGTCTTGGCCACCTTATCCTTGGCCATGGCGAACTTGTAGCATCCTGCCCTCAGCAGAGGCCGAGAGACCACTCAGAAAAACATTGTGGGGCCCAATGCCCCCCATTATCTCATGGGTCCTGGACAGTGTCTTGAACACAGCACGGTTCTCGCCTCTTGATCGACTCTGTGCCAGGGGCTAAACATTGAACAATCAGACCGATGCCGAGGGCCCATAGTCAGGCCCCACCCTCAGTCGATCCAAGGGCAACACCACGAGGGCCCCAGCCGCACCAAGGCCGCTGAATCCCAGCTTTAGCACCTGCCAATTCTGTCATGTGGGCAGGCCTCGATTGTGGCCATGATACCCTCCGCAACGGCCAGCATCAACTGCCTATCTGCCAGGCAGCGCTCCACTCACACGGCCCAGTCAGCAGGGCCGCCGCTCTCCTCCAGCTATTCAGGTGTGGCCCCGCCCACAGTTATTCGTGGCCACTAGCACAGGAACGTCAGCAACCTTCCAGGGCTCAGGCTAGCAGGCCACACCCGATCCGTTCACTCACGGAGCCGCCCAGCACCAGGCCCAGAAGCCACCCACCAGCCACAGTTCACCTCACCTTCTGGGCCGACATCACTGCCCTGACAGCCAGCAACACCACCGCAAGGCCCGAGGACGGACCCCACCCGGTCAGGCCTCAATCCAACGCTCCGTGCCTCGTCCGTGTGGGCCCTTGATGCAGCCGGCGCCGCAGTCCTTCCTGCACTTCTGATTTGCGGCTCATCGTTCCGCAGGCACCCGCTAGCAGATCCGCTACTGTTAGCATGTCGCAAAGGCCTCCAGCAATCAACCGTGGCCCAGCCGCGTGCCGCATCCAGCAACCAGCAGCCAGCAGCCAGGAATCACCGGGTACCGCCACCTCCAGGCCCTCCGCTAGCACCGGGGCATCAGTTCTCAGAGCAACAGAGACCATTTTCAGCCCACTCGCCGGCGGGCCACAATCTTCTCAGCGGTCTCGCTGTGGCGCAGCACTGTCCACAGGACGTTGGGCCTCACCCGTCAACCGCCCCTGATATCGCTTTCCAGTACCAATTCGCTCAGGACTCAGCCTTCTTGACAGGTGGCGGCCAACCTGGGAGAACTTGCGGACTTACGTCTTAACTATAACTGCCGATGGTGCAGGATTATGGAGGATTAAGAGCGTGTTGACTGGAGCTCTGGAGAAACACGTCTAGGCAGCCATCTTGCCTGGCCACGTCCCCGAGAGTTACATGTTGGGGACATGTAAGACCATGAAGCAAGGGATTGGATCTGCACCTACTTCATCATTAAGTGAGCAAGAGTGCAGGTGGAGAAACAGAGGGAAGTTGGACCAGGGGGGAATGTGGTGATTCATTGGTACACGATTGGGGTAACATGATGGGGTCAATTGATGCTGACAGTGTCAGAAATGTGGAAAAATGGTCTCACCCAAATGTATTGTTGATCCATTTAGGGGCGAATGATTTGGTTCAAGCTACGGGTTTTGAGCTGGTAAAGAAGATGACAAGGCATTTAGAGAATAATGGCCTGGAATGGTGGTTATGTCACATGGACCAGTTGATGCCAAGGAAAGTATAGTAGGGGTGCAAAATCCATTGGCCATCCTCAGAGTTAGGAAGGGAGTTAACAGAGAGATGTTAGGGTTCTGCAAAGTGCATGGGATGGAAGTGGTAAAACACACAGACATTGGGCATGAATGTCCGCAATTATTCAGGCATGACAGAGGTAATTTATTTTGATGACGAACAGACTATACTTGGAACGGGTGACAGAGGCAATGGAAAGATGGTAAAGTGAGAGAACAAGTTCCCTGATAGGTAGAGGGGACAGAAGTATCACTTCAGGGGAGGGATTCTTCTGGTGGCAGTACAAAGGGTTCTAAGGATGAGACTAAGGGTAACAGGGAGACAGCATTGGAAAGAAAAGAGAGAAGACGGGAAGGAAAATATGGCAGGCTTGGTCCAGGGGCAGGCAAGTCGATGATGTGAAAGAAGCAGGACAGACAAGAAAAAGGTGAGAGGCCTGAGCAAGACACAAAAACAGAAGGGGTCAAGTTGACCTTAAAGTGTAAGATGTTAATAGGGGCTGGGAACTGTATAGGGGATGGGTTCGTTGTTATTTGTCATAATATTGTGAGGGAAGGTAGCCAGATGATGTTATTAAATTCATGGTCTGCTTGCTCCCAAAAACAGTAACCTTTTTACAACAGCTAAAGCGCCTGTAGTGATTTTCCTCCCAATTCGTCACATGGAGCCTGAAAGCAATCTCTGGCATGCATGGTACTTCAGCTCTACAGTGGAAAACTATGAGCGGAGATTGACATGAGATGGATCCAATGGAAACTGTTTCAGTACATTTCTGTTCACCTGTATTCTTCCACTTTTTACGCTCATTTTATACGATTATGGTGGTTGCGAAACAAAATTCCTATTTTTATTTTACAACTGGGATTGATTCGCTGTCTTTACAACAAAATGCTTTTTTGAGTCCACAATAAACTCATACACATGAAAATTTTAAGGATATGTTTATTAACTGTTACAGCAGTTTCATGGGACAGTTAAGTTTGTAATGTGAGCTACATAAATAGTAAATCATTCGTCAGACCCAGCAATCTTGAAATGCTTCATTAAAATGGAGTCAAGGAGTCAAGGGTTCACGATACAAGCTCAGTGATCGCTAAAGGTGAAATGATCATCGCATGACAGACACAGAAGCCTCTTATCATAAAGTACTCAGTTGCCGAAGCGTTGTTTCACCTATAACAGTCTAGTATTGGGACTGTGATGGCCATTTCTGTATGGGACCTGAACACAGCACATGAGACACTGGAGGGCATAGTTACAAGGTAACTTGTATTTACAAGAATGCGGCGCACCCCTGCGTTTCCCCCAATGCTGGCGCTAAATTTAGCTGAATAGCGCTAACGAGGGCACCCTTGCACCATAGTATAAGGGTGCCTGCATTGCAGGGAATGATTGTTCATGTGCAGGAAGGTGTCCCTTCCTGCACATAAACAACCAATAATGGCGATTTGTAACTTCTATGTGTGCTGCAGAATGCAGCACTTATAGAAGTTGCAAAACATCACTTTTTAATGATTGTTTATGTGCAGAAAGGGACACCTTACTGCCCATGAACAATCACTAGTGGTTTATTTGTTGTTTCTATGTGTGCTGCAGCACACATAGAAACAGCAAAAACGAGGAGAAATTATTCACTTCATTTGCACCTGTTTAAGATTCGGTTTTCCCTGGTCTTATTTTTGGCACTGCCCCATATTTACGAGACACTTCTAAAAAAGGGGCAGCCTCAAAAAGCAATGGGGATACAGTAACACCCATTGCACATCCCTTTGCAGCAGCGGACTGCTGTGGTAAGGGGCATATTTACAAGGTACTGTTAAGCCACGTTCAGTAATTTAGTGACACCTTGTAAATATGGAGCAGGGCATTGCATCACAGGAACGTCATTAAAAGTGGAACGCCATTAAAAGTGATGTCCCTGTGGTGCAATGCCCTTGTAAATATTCCCCTGGAACGGGTTGCATACTACAGAACTACCATTTCACTGGCTCTCTGCATACTTTTATTAACTTTCATGACATCACTTGGGCTGAACCATCCAGGCCTCTGTATTCAGGGGTGCACATACCAAATCATGGCCCTCCCCAAGCACTGTGCACACCCAAATACTACAGCCCGTATAGGAGGATATCAGGAAGGTGGTTACTTAGGCAGTGCTTAAAATGGTAATCGACCTCTGCTTAGAAGTGGAGGCACCTGTCCATTTAAAGCACTGGGCATTGGTTGAAACAAATTACTAATCTCAATGCTACTCGTTTAATTGCCCTCAGACCTTTGACAGGCTCAGTGGTCACTGCTGGGATTTAAGGGCCTCATTTATGAGTAATTGGCATAGGGCAGTGCCACAAGTCTTCTTGCTACGCTGCCCTACTCCAATGTGAAAGGGCAGGAATGCACCTTGTTTATGAAATACGATGCATTCTTATCCTTTGCCCTTGTGCTGGCACACAATTTCCTGCCTAACGCCAACGTAGGTACCCTTGCACCATGGTGAAAGCATGCCTCCATTGCATGCAGGATTATTTTTGTGCATGAAAGGAGATTTTCCTGCTCAAAAACAATCCCAAGAGGCGTTGTTAGGTCTCGCCTGAGCCAGCGCATGCGCTGCTCTGCGAGTGTCAGGGTCTAAATCCCTTTTGCTGTCTGAACCACACAGGAGCAGAATGACGCTAGGTCCCAATACCCTTCTCAGAACCAACCCTGCTAGGTCTTTTAGTATTCCATTGCAGGTAAGTTCTAAGGGGGAAAAGGGGTTGGGGACAGAGAAGAGACTGCTCCAATATTCTGCCTGTTCAGCTACGTCTTCTTCTTCTTACTGGACTGCAACATTAACATGTAAAAACCTTTATTTACTGTGCCTTTTAACTTACTGTTTTTTTCTATGGTGTATAAATAACTTATCTTACCAGAATGTTTACTGAAGCTTACTTCTCTTTTACTTCTCATGTATTGTTTGCTAGGTTGTATGAGAAGTCTTCACTCAGATCTCTTTCCTTTTCGTTCTCAGGTACAATCTGCACTTGATCCTGCTATTCCTTAATGTAAGAAAGATAAGGTAAGTATTTATTTCTGTATTCCTAATTTATGTATTATTTGGGTTTCTCTTTCTTTCTATTAACTCACTGTTAAGAGACTGGAGTGGGCCTTGAACTGGGGTTTCTGTAGTAGGATGACTGGTTTTCTGTCTTTAATTAGTTTTTTAAACAATGCTTCAGAACTTAGGTTAAATGTTAAAAGGAAGCTGCCTTTTATTCAGGCCTTTGGTTTTAATGTTTGCTGGAAGCACAATTTATTCTGCCATACGTGAGGAGAACATTACTGGAGTTCTTTAACACATGGCATGAGAAAGAAACATGCCGGGCTTTTGACCCTGACTTCACCTTTTAATTAATTCTCAGAAGAGTGAACAAGTTTCAGTCTAAGAAGACACTGCGTGTTGAAAGGTCACGCCTGCGTCTGACAGATTCTGGAACAGCTGAAAGAGACAGCTGATTCAAAAAGCTTTTTATTTAATCTTCTCAGCTAAGGAAAGCAATTACTGAAAAAGTATTTCCAGTTTTCAAACGAAGGAAAATATATTCTGACTTGTTTCCTTTTTTCTCTTTAAATAGAAATTTACCTCTGACACGATAACCTTTTCTCACAGAATGTTTTATATTAGCTACAAGTTTAACACTAACCTGATTAGTGAGGGAATGTAGTTCCGACGAAGCTAACCCCGATTTTATCGCAACTACCCTAACTGACTTCCACGACGCTGGGAAAACAGGTGCTCTTCAAATTATTTCTTCAGTGAAGTGCACAGTGGAATGTTGAAGCACACTTCACCTGATGTCATGAAGCCTAAAAGACTAGACTGCTAACAGTGGTGTGCTGTCGCAGTATGTGCATGTTGGCAGCCATCTTGGAGTTCCATCGGTGCCAACAAGCACTCCAGCTTGAGGGATTATCTGACTTTTGGTAAGTTTGTAGGGGGAAAATGGTAGCCAGCATACAGTTAGAAGGAGGAAACCTCCCGTGAGTCCTGACAGTACCCCTCCCAACGGGGTTTCCTCCGGTCGTGGTTTGGCAGGGAATTTGGCATGAAAGGCTCTAATTAAACGGGGGCATGGACATTAGTACTCTTTTCCCAGGAACGTTCATCAGGTCCATAACCTTGCCAATCAATGAGGTAGAAAATTTCATTGCGGATGAGTTTTGAATCCAAAATTCGTTTAACTTCGTACTCCGCCTCACCATTAACCATCAGAGGATCAGGAGGGGAAACCCTACGCAACCCCGGTTGAATTGGTTTAAGGAGAGAAACATGAAATACTGGATGAATTTTGGTAGAACCAGGAAGAGATAGTTGATAAGTGACTGGATTTATGACCTTCTCAATTGGATAAGGACCCATAAAACGAGGCTGAAATTTACGGGGACCTTTGAGTCTGAGATTTTTTGTACTCAACCAGACTAAGTCTCCTACATGAAGCTCAGGTTCTTTTACGTTTTCGGTCAGCGAAGTGTTTGTAACGATCCTTCGCGATCAACAAATTCTGGGTTACTGAGTGATGAATTTTAGTTAACTGTCGGGCAATATCTTGAACAGCAGGAACATTAATATCATAAAAATTAGCATGAGAATTGGGATGTCTGCCTGAGTTTATAAAGAAAGGGAGTGGCCAGTGGATACATTTAGAGCATTATTGTGAGCATACTCCGCAGTCCATAAGTGGTCAGGCCAGTCACCCTCCTCATCTAACAAATAAAGTCTGAGGTGTTGTTCTAGGTCTTGGTTAATGCGTTCAGTCTGACCATCAGTTTCTGGGTGAAAACTGGTGGAATAACGATGGTCAATATTAAGGCCTTTGATGTAAGCCTTCCAAAATCGTGATAGGAACTGAGAGCCCCTGTCTGAAACGAGGACCCTAGGAATCCCATGAAGGCGAATAACATGTTGATTGAAAAGTTGGGACAATTGTTTAGCAGTGGGTGTACCTTTGAAGGGTATATAATGTGCCATCTTACTAAAAGTGTCGACAACTACAAGAATGGTATCATACCCATGGGAAGAAGGTAGATCAACAATCAAATCTAAGGAGACTGTGTGCCAAGGATATGGGGGTTGGCATGGGTTGTAGGAGACCTTTAGGAGCTTGTCTGTCCGATTTTCCCCGTGCACAAATTTCACAGCCTAACACATATTGACGGACGCTCTCGGCACATGTATGGCCACCAGAAACGACGTTTGAGTAATTCTTCGGTTTTCACAACACCTTTGTGGCCAGCCAGAGGGTTGTCGTGACATTCCTGCATTGCCTTCAGCTGAAGCTCCTTGGTGGGTAAATACAGGGTGGTACCTAAATAGGGAGGCCATTGCGAATGAAACGTTGTGGATCTTCTGTTGCCCAGTTCTCCATTTCAAGGTCGGTCATTAAATTTCGAACGTGATGTTCAAAAGGTTCTAAGGAGATAGTTCCAATGAATTTTCCATCAGGTATGATTTGCTGGTTTTCAATGACTGAAGTTTGATTTTCTGTGTCGAGTCTAGAGAGGACATCAGCCTTTCCATTCTTGGATCCGGGACGAAAAGTGATAACAAAATCAAAGTCCGCGAAGTAAAGAGACCAACGCAGCTGACGTGGTGTGAGAGTTCGAGCAGATCGCAAAAATTTTAGGTTGCGGTGGTCCGTAAACACCGTTACAGTGTGTTTTGCCCCCATTAAGTAATGCCTCCAATCTTTGAAGGCATCTTTGATTGCCAAGAGTTCTTTTTCTGTAATCGTATAGTTGCATTCCGCAGGGTTGAGTTTGCGGGACCGATATGCCACCGGGTGTAACTGTCCCGTGTCCTTGTGCCTCTGAGAAAGTATTCCCCCGATGGCTAGGTCCGATGCGTCTGTCTCCAAATAAAAAGGCTCAGAGGGATCTGCATGAAGCAGCACCGGTGCTGTGGTGAAACTGTCCTTCATCAACTGAAAAGCTTCTTCTGCTTCTTCTGACCATTGGAACGGAACTCCTTTCTTCAGAAGACGAGTCAGCGGAAGTATCTTATTGGAGAATCCATTAATGAATCGTCTGTAAAAATTAGAGAATCCGATAAAGCTTTGAACCTCTTTGATACTGGTAGGAGATTTCCAGTCTGTTATCGCCTTCACTTTTTGCTCATCCATTTGAACTCCTGCAGGTGATAACACAAAACCTAGGAATTCTACTGTATCTGTGTTGAAGAGGCATTTCTCCAATTTAACGTATAGAGAGTTCTCTCGTAGACGTTGTAAAACTGCTCTGACCTGGTTGTGATGTTCTTCAACCGTGTTGGAATAAATCAGGATGTCATCTATGTATACTATAGCGCATCGGTCAATGAATTCACTTAAAACATCATTGATAAAGTACTGGAAGGCCGCTGGTGCGTTACAGAGACCATATGGCATCACAAGATACTCATAAAGGCCAAATTTGGTCCTGAACGCAGTCTTCCACTCGTCGCCTTCCCGGAGTCTAATCAAGTGGTACGCTCCTCGTAGGTCTAGGCGAGTGTATATCTTTGCTTCCTTCACTTGATCAATTAGTACCGAAATGAGAGGCAATGGATAACGATTCTTCACAGTTATCCTGTTAATCGCTCTAAAGTCAATACAAGTCCTGAGATCTCCCCTTTTTCGGCACGAAAAAAAGTGGGGAAGAGACAGGGGACTGCGACGGTCGGATAAATCCGTTCTCCAGATTCTTAGCTAGGTATTCCTTCAAATGGATGTTTTCCTTCTCCGTTAATGCGTAAACTCTGCTGCATGGTAGATTAGCCCCTGGTTCTAGATCAATTTTGCAGTCATAGGGCCTGTGGGGGTAACGTCTCTGCCTTTTTCTCATCAAAGACGTCTGCAAAGTCTTGGTATTCATCTGGTATCATGGTAGTTTGGATCGCACATACCGAACCTCCACCTTCACACAATTGGGTGGCAGCGCAGATTACAGAAGAATGTGTCTGGTCGTCGAAACAATTTTTGGTGCAGTAGTCTGAATTTAATTGAATAGTTCGGCTCCCCAATCAATTAACGGGTTGTGTTCCGTTAGCCATGGTAGACCTAGAATCAGTTGAAATTGGGGGCGTCTATTAAATTAAATTGCAAGGTCTCTTGGTGTCCTTCGACAGTAGTCATGTGTACCAATTCAGTATGACTGGTTATGGGCCCTGAAGTTAAATCCGTACCATCCACCGCTCTGACCTTCTCACTTTTCTCCTTCTTGATAGCTTGTAAACCGATCAGGCTAGCGAATTTGTGGTCGGAGAAATTACCTGTTGCCCCAGAATCTACCATGACGATGATTCCTGTCAAAACCACATCTCTAAACCTTAAGGTCACAGTCATAACCAAATGGGGAGAGGAGACTTGTAGTGTGTTTGCCAATTGGTGATTTGTTGGAGTCGTTTTTCCATTCGCATCCACAGGTCCAACTCCCCTTACCTGTGGTGCCTCTAGTTTTCCTTCTCCTTAGCAGGCAACTTTGGTCTTTTTAAGCAATTCTTGACAAAATGTCCACTTCTTCCACAATATAGGCACAGTTTGTTCAGCCTTCTCTTTTCTTTTTCTTCTTTAGAGAGTGGACCTCTGACTACACCGATTTGCATGGGTTCAATTCCCGAAGAACTCTCTACTGTCCGTGTGGATTCTGTTTTGACACGGTCAAAACGAGGAACACTTGGTCTAAGCTCCTTCCGCCGTTCTCCTTTCCGCTCACTTTGCCGATAATCGATCTCTATGGTTAAATCCTCTAAGGCAGAGATATCGGTGGGTCGATTAGGATTTGAGATAGAGCGTCCTTCAATTCCTCTCGCAATCCTCTATAGAATACTGCTGCTCTTTTATCCTCGGGCCAGTTGGTCTCGACCACTAGTTTATTAAATTGGGCTAGGTAAGACACGAGTTCTCGGTTTCCTTGCTTTAATTCCAACAGTTCGTTGTCTGAAGCTTGAGATGCTGTTCTTCTATCAAAAATTCGGAGAAATTCCTTCTTGAAGTCATCTAAACTGTACAAAATTGGGTCATCCTTGGTTACTAGTGGCATGGACCATGAGGCGGCGTCCCCACTAAGGTAGGACAAGATAAACGCCACTCGGGATTGAGCATCGGGGAAGATCGTTGACGGCACATAAAATGCAGAGAGCATTGGGTCAAAAAAATTGCGCTTTCTGCGGGTCTCCATTAAATCGCTCTGGAGGGGCAAGAGGAATTACTGGGGATAATGAGTGGATTACTTGTGTGGGGGCAAAGGATGAAGTGCTGATGTTAGGACTCTGGGTTTCAAAGGATGCGGTGCTTGGCCTAGATCCCAAAGCTGGTGTTCCCGCTTTAAAGGTTATTATCTCCTGTCTTAGTATTTTATTTTCCTCTCTGACTGCCTCCAAGTCCCTTTGTATATTACTCAAAATCTCGCCCAAATTTTTTAAATCAAGTCCTTCTGCCATTCTGCTCAGGTGCTTGTACCAACGTGGGCACTTCACTCTGTCAGGGTCTAAATCCCTTTTGCTGTCTGAACCACACAGGAGCAGAATGACGCTAGGTCCCAATACCCTTCTCAGAACCAACCCTGCTAGGTCTTTTAGTATTCCATTGCAGGTAAGTTCTAAGGGGGAAAAGGGGTTGGGGACAGAGAAGAGACTGCTCCAATATTCTGCCTGTTCAGCTACGTCTTCTTCTTCTTACTGGACTGCAACATTAACATGTAAAAACCTTTATTTACTGTGCCTTTTAACTTACTGTTTTTTTCTATGGTGTATAAATAACTTATCTTACCAGAATGTTTACTGAAGCTTACTTCTCTTTTACTTCTCATGTATTGTTTGCTAGGTTGTATGAGAAGTCTTCACTCAGATCTCTTTCCTTTTCGTTCTCAGGTACAATCTGCACTTGATCCTGCTATTCCTTAATGTAAGAAAGATAAGGTAAGTATTTATTTCTGTATTCCTAATTTATGTATTATTTGGGTTTCTCTTTCTTTCTATTAACTCACTGTTAAGAGACTGGAGTGGGCCTTGAACTGGGGTTTCTGTAGTAGGATGACTGGTTTTCTGTCTTTAATTAGTTTTTTAAACAATGCTTCAGAACTTAGGTTAAATGTTAAAAGGAAGCGTTCCTTTATTCAGGCCTTTGGTTTTAATGTTTGCTGGAAGCACAATTTATTCTGCCATACGTGAGGAGAACATTACTGGAGTTCTTTAACACATGGCATGAGAAAGAAACATGCCGGGCTTTTGACCCTGACTTCACCTTTTAATTAATTCTCAGAAGAGTGAACAAGTTTCAGTCTAAGAAGACACTGCGTGTTGAAAGGTCACGCCTGCGTCTGACAGATTCTGGAACAGCTGAAAGAGACAGCTGATTCAAAAGCTTTTTATTTAATCTTCTCAGCTAAGGAAAGCAATTACTGAAAAAAGTATTTCCAGTTTTCAAACGAAGGAAAATATATTCTGACTTGTTTCCTTTTTTCTCTTTAAATAGAAATTTACCTCTGACACGATAACCTTTTCTCACAGAATGTTTTATATTAGCTACAAGTTTAACACTAACCTGATTAGTGAGGGAATGTAGTTCCGACTGAAGCTAACCCCGATTTTATCGCAACTACCCTAACTGACTTCCACGACGCTGGGAAAACAGGTGCTCTTCAAATTATTTCTTCAGTGAAGTGCACAGTGGAATGTTGAAGCACACTTCACCTGATGTCATGAAGCCTAAAAGACTAGACTGCTAACAGTGGTGTGCTGTCGCAGTATGTGCATGTTGGCAGCCATCTTGGAGTTCCATCGGTGCCAACAAGCACTCCAGCTTGAGGGATTATCTGACTTTTGGTAAGTTTGTAGGGGGAAAATGGTAGCCAGCATACAGTTAGAAGGAGGAAACCTCCCGTGAGTCCTGACAGCGAGACATTTACTAAACGGGCTTTAAAAAGTCCGACCACAGCTTTTTGGGTGGCATAGACCGTGCGGTTACGCGCACAATGACGAGCGGAGGCACCATCTGGCTTTCCTCTCTCGTCATGGTGCGCGCACATCGCACACTACTTGCCCGCCTGCTTTCACTTTTCCCGTCGCGCGCACGCACACAACTCCCGGGCTTGTTCTGTTGCTGCTTTCACTTTTGCTGCCGCGCGCGCGCACCACTCGCGTGCTTTTTTAAAATTTCCTTTTTGCGCGCGCGCGCACACAACTCCCGGGCTTGTTTTCCTTGCCTTTTATTTGCTCCATTAATGCATTAAGTGGTTACTTAGATTTAAGGTAAGAATCCCCGAGGGCTGGTTTTCCATTCTTTAACTTCATATGGAATGTTACACATGGGGAGTGAGGCAGAGAAGAGGTGTTTTGCTTCATTCATCTATTTGACTGAAATTGCCCCTCTGTACTGTGATACAGACCACAGGCACACTGCAGATCCCTCCGATTCCTAGATTTTGTGTTATGTTAAACTGAAATAAGGGACATCTTCGTTTCCTTTTACGTCACATTTCGTGCAATTATTAGAAACTGCAACATTTGAAATTAAGGTTAAGTATGTGTGAGCGTTTAGCTCGGCGATACCTCCCCCTGTGTAATATTCTTTTAATTCTGTGTAAGGTGTGCTATGTTATACTTTTGTTCACGAGAATACTGGTGTTCAATTACATTCCGATTAAAAAAAACTTGATAATAAATGTGTAAAGATAAAGATCACAAATATTTAATGTCTATGTTAATCTTTTTAAATGCTTAATTGTTTCATGTCTTTCTATTGTACCTGTATCTAATAGTTTGTGCTGCAAAGTTTCCGTTTAAAATGTCTTGTCTTATGCACAATTTGCCGATTTTGAATCAAACAAAACATAGCAGCTGTAGGTTCTTTCTAAGTATAGTATTTGAAAACGTTCTCTCTCTCTCTCTCTCGCTCTCGCTCTTTCTCTCTCTCTTGCCCTCCCACTCTTCCTTAGCTGCACCTTATTATTTTCTTTGTTTTAGCTCCCATCTCCCTCCTCTTCCCAACCCTTCTTCAATTCCCCATCCGCCCTTTAAGACTCATCCCCTTCTTGCTCTCACCCTCTAGTTCCGCCTTTTGTCCCATGCTCCTTTTCATTCTGTCTCTCTATCCCTCCTTATACGTTACTCTTAACCTCCCTCTACCTCTCTCTGGCGCCCTCATCCCCTCCTTCACCATCTGTAACTCACTTGCATGCTTCTCTCAACATCACAACCAGTGGGCAGTTGTGAAATGCTATTTTGAGCAGAGCTGAAACTATTTCTTGATTATTTAATTATTCAAAAGTCTTTTTGTTGTGTTTTTTATGTAGTGCAATGTTTGGTCTGTTTGTATTTTAATTTTATCAGACTGCAAAAATTAAATATTTTTGAGGGACATGTACACATTAACTCAATTGGGAAAAAGATTAGCGAGGCAATAGGTTTGTGTTTATTGTAATGTTATTGTAAGAGGACGTTAGATGTAAGTAGCCATTTCCTTCTGAGGTCCGTTGATGTCGGACAGTGTCTTCAGTAGATTGCCTTCAGTGAAACTGTGCTGCTGATGACACCTGATGAGTGTAAATGCGCAAAGCGGAATACAAAGCTGAGGGTTTCTGATAGCATGCGTAGAGACAAATTTAGCTGTTTTGTCAGTCTGAACAGTATTTATATGTGTGCATGTGTATTTTCTACGTTTTTTATCCTGTTCTATTACTCAAGTTTTTCACGCCTCTGTGTCTCCACCCTCTCCCCCACCACCACCACCCTGGGGTTAGGCACTTTTTATTGTGCCTTGTCTTTTCCATGGAAAACAAATCCTAAATCTTAACCAATTTCAAGATGCGAAGAGATCATTATCAGCTAATCACATTTGTCCAAAAATTCAAATGTAATTGATAATATTCATGAATCACTGCGCTACTTTAAATGTCTGAGATATTCAAAAGTGTTAACCATTTCAAAACCAACCAGCACCTTTTTCAAACGGTTAGTTCTGAAAAACTACTGAAGTGATTTTCACCAAACGAATAAAAGCACGTTTTCTGAGTGAAGTTCCCTTTATGCCAAGTTTGGTGTAAATCTATTCAGGAGCTTTTGCTGTAGGCTTGAAGAACAAGCATTGGCATAGTCAATAGTCTCGACTTTGGGACCGTATAAGTGTTTAGCCATGCAACAGTTGATGTTGTTGCACCAAGGATATTGTGCTGGATAACTAAACACTTATAAGGTCCCAAAGGCGAGACCTATTGGCTATGCCAATGCTTGTTCTCTTTCTATGTGTGCTGCAAAATGCAGCACACATGGAAAGAGGAAAAAACAAGGAGAAATACAAATATTTCTCCTCGTTACGCCTGCTCTGGGGAGGCATAAGGTTTTGGCGATGCCCCAGGTTTACGTGATTAAGCAAATCTGAGGCAGCATTAAAATCCTTAGGTGTTGCATTGAAAAACACGCTGCAAAGCCCATGGAATGCCTCCTTGATGCAGAGTAAGGCATGCTTGTTTCTGGTCCACGGAAGATCTGGCTTGGCAATTCGGTCTGGACTGTTCCCATGAGGAACAGAGCCAAGACTGATTTGCATATTGCTGGGTCTGAACTGGGGTGGAGAAGTGAGCTAAAGAACGATGATGGATTCAACCCAGATCTGTGACTGGGGGTGAATATCTGAAACATTTCAGCGATCTGTCCATCATCTCCTTGTGTTTTCTCTTTTCGCCCTGGGTTGGCAGGGTATGCCCAGCCTTGGGTCCCTTGCTCACTTTGCCACTGGATTGAAGCTGGCCTGGCTGATGAGGGGTGTTACCCTGAAACCAGTCCCAGGATGCTTGTTTCTGGTCCAGGGAAGACCTGGCTTGGCAGTTCTGGCTGGACTAGTCACCAGAATTAATGACAATCATTTTAATGACATCAGGATTACATTCAAACCTGTGACCAGATTCCTCAGCATTAGCCCACTGAGGCAACTGACTAGGCTGTAAGCATATAAGACAAAGGAGCATAAAGCAAAAAAGTAACACAATCGAATCAGGAGACCTGATACATTTATAATGTTTGTCTTGGGAATTGGGCCTGAGGGAAGCATGAAATAAAGAGCTGCACAACAAGAGACAGGAAAAGAAGGAAGAAAAAGAAGGAAGCCTTAAGTGGGCAGTGGACTTCACTCAGAGTAAAAAAAATATTTTTGTGTTGCAGAAACTTTGAATGATGTTGTATTGTTGGTCATGCCACTTTCAAAGCTGTAAAAAGTTGGGGTGCATCTAAAATAGTGGAGTGATAGGATGTTTCCATCTCTCTTCCCGTTGGAACTGACGGAGCAGGGTTTTCTAAATCTTAGGACCTGATTATGATGGTGGTCGGACTTTCGTCCTGTCGGGCATGAGACCGCCCAACTATCTGTCGGCGGTCCAGCTACCGGTATCATGATGTAACCTCCTTCAAGGCGGTCGCAATGTGTATATTTTGTATTGCGGGATGTGCTGCGGGCTGCAGCACACACCGCAAAACTTTTGCATATATGCCTGCACTATGTGGCAGGCACTATGTGGTGCTTGCCACATGGTGCAGGGATATGTAGGGGGAAACCATAGGTGCCCCCCAGGGCCCATATCGGAGGGCCAGGGGGCAAGGGGGCCTGCTACGGGACCCCAAGTCACTTTCCACCTGCCTTTTCATGGTGGGTTAACCGCCATGAAACAGCGAGTGGAAAGGGACATTGTAATCCCTACGGCGGTGCCTGAGCAGGCACAGCCACTGCCGTAGGGATTGCAATCCCTCTGACGGTCCGACAGGCTCAAGGAGCCCATCGGATCCGTGGTGGTCGATCTCTCTCCGCCCACCTTCCATCTGCCCGCCATCATAATGCAGCGGGCGGTCAAGCAGAGTCCGATGGTGGTGGGACCGCCACCGATGGCCTGATGGTGGCGGTTACACCGCCATCATAATCAGGCCCTTAATCTTTGGGTGTAATCATTAAACAACCCCCACAATTCGTTGTAGGGAACTTTGTACGTCGACAAGGAGAAGTGTGAAGGAGCGATCATCTAAATTAATTCAACAATTCGTAATGACTTTTAGAACAGTCAATAAAGAGAGTTTGTATTAGTTAATCATTTTATTAAATAAGAATTAGGGCCTGATTTAGATCTTGGCAGGACTCCCGCCAGCCTCCGGTGGAGGTGGTTACAAGTACTATATCCAGCTGACGGATTCCCCACTGCCATATTTAGATGTGGGGTGGCTGAACCGCCATCTGCATCAGCAGACTGTTTTCCGTCGTTCAAGTGGTGCACCTCCGTCAATGCGACGGACTCCTCTTATGGCTAACATGCTCAATCACCGTCAGGCTGACGAGTTTAAGCATACAGAAAACAGTCGGTCCTGGACCTTATTGTCAAACAATACAAACTTAGGAAAAGATTACGATTTAGGTACAATTTTATGCATACATAAAGTCAGCAAAAGGTTTTGAATAAACACAATTCTTAGATGTGCACCAGGCATAAAGACAAACTTGGCACCTATTGGCTTTGTAAAAACATGACTGTTTATTACTCACAGATACATTTCAAAAATGGTAGATACGCTACCATACTCAGTTGTAAAAAGGAGAGGTTGCTCCAGGAAGGGGGTGCAAAAAGTGGTGCTCATTTGTGAGATAGGTAGAGTGAAAAAGGGGAAGAAAATCAAAGTAAGTTTATGCATGCATAAAATTGTACCTAAATCATCATGTTTGGATTCAAAATCTTTTGCTGACTTTATGCATGCATAAAATTGTACCTAAATCGTAATATTTTCCTAAATTTGTATTGTTTGACAATAAGGTCCAGGACCGACTGTTTTCTGTACTATTCGATACCCAGGTCCGAGGACATTGTTTGGGTTACCCCATTATTTTATAATGGTGGCGAGTTTAAGAGAGCCTATATAAATTTCCCCATTGTGCTGCCGTTGTCCTAGCATCGGATTCCTGGTGAAGTGAGCACCTGGTGGAGTGGAGATTGGTAAGTACTACTTATTAATGTGTCACTACACATATATTTTGCATTTGCTTCAAAAAATATGTTAGTAATGTTTTAGGCTCCGATTTTTATATATAGCATAGCACACAAACAACATACACACAGTATTGAATGTACACCCACAGGTACCAATAGCATAATACCCACAACAACAACAAACAAATATTTTTTTAAGTGTCAATACAGGTGTGTTCACTTTACCTTGATAAGTTGTAAAATGAACACTGATGCACTACACATATGAAAAACATTGAATGAAAGAGCAATGTAAAACTACACGAGGCCAAAGCAAATATTAAGACACGATTCAAAGGCAGACAAGTGAATAAGAAGCTTACCATAAATCCCTGACAACGAAGTAGATTAGTGTTGTGGTCAAGTAGTAGCAGCAAAGGAAGGACCTGTACAATGGGGTTCAAAACAGAAGCAGAAGTAGAAAACAGAAAAAAGGTAGGTTTCTACCCCATTTCCTTTGATTCCGTCAGCTCAACTTTGGAGGTGTCCCCGCCACAGTTTCCTCAATGGAATGGCACATCATTATTGGCCAGGCGGTAATCTTGGGTGGACTTTGTCTGACAGCTGCTTTTGCCTATGACACTGTCGGGGCGGAGGAACATTCTGGCGGAGACAGCGGCACTCAGACGGCTATTGTCCATAGACCCGCCAACATCTAAATAGAGCAGGCGGACCGCCAAGTAGGCGGGCGGAGAAATTGTCGTAAAAATGACATCAGTAGTTCAGTACCAGATCCGCTGATCTAAATCAGGCCCTTAGACCTGATTTAAATCTTGGCAGGACTCCTGTCTGCCCTCTGTGGTGGCAGTTACAAGTACTCAATCCAGCTGATGGATTCCACCTAATTAGATGTGGGCTGGCTGAACCACCATCTGCATCAACAGACTGTTTTCTGTTGCGCAAGTGGCATACCTCCGTCGACGGGGTGGACTCCTCTGCTGGCTAACAGCACTCCATTGGCTGGCAGGCCGGCATGTTTGCGTGAATCCTATTTAGATTTCCTTGTTGTGCTGGCATTATCCTCGCAGCAGATTCCTGACGAAGTTAGTCCCTGGTGGAGTGGAGACTGGTAAGTACTACTTATTAATGTGTCACTACACGTTTATGTGTATTTGCTTAAATGTAATGTGCTATGCCCCTTTTTTACTAATAGCATAGAACATACAGTTGTATTGAATGTACACTCACAGCCACCACAAGCACAACATCCACAACCACCACAATAAATAAAATATTTTTTTAAGTGTCAATACAGGTGTGTTCACTTTATCAAATGAACACTGATGCATTACACATAAAAAATATTGCATTTAAGAGCAATGTAAAAATACCCAAGGCCAAAGAAAATGTTAACACACGATTCATAGTCAGACAAGTGAATAAGAAGCTTACGTTAGATCCAGGTGACAACAGAGTTGATCAGGGTCGTGGTCAAGTAGTAGCAGCAAAGGAAGGACCCGGGTTCAAGATGGAAAAAGAAGTGGAAAACAGAAAAAAGGTAAGTTTTTACCTCATTTTTTAAAATTCCACCCACTCAAGTTTGGATGTTTCCCTGCCAGAGTGTCCTCGAAAGAACAGCATATCGTGATTGGCCCGCCAGTAATCTTGGCTGGACTCCCTCCGACAGCCACTTTTGCCTATGATCCCGTCAATGGGGGAGGAAAATTCTGGTGGAGACAGTGGCACTCGGACGCACTATTATCCATAGACCCGCCAACACCTAAATAGAGCGGGCTGACCTCCAAGTAGGCGGGCGGAGAAACAATCATTGATAAATCCATTTCCATTTGAGCTTGAATACAGATATTTTACTTGCAACAACATTTTATGTGGAGTTCAGCATCTTAACAATGTGCCACTCCTAAAAGCCTAATGCTACATTCCAGGATTGCCTTTTGATTTCTGTTTCCATTGTTGTTTGTTTCAATATTTCTGTTCTGAGTAGTTATTTGTGTCTGTTGCCTGTCTCTTGTTCTTCCTCCTTCTTTGGTCCTGTGTTTGCATTGTTCCTAGTTCTGGACTGCACACATCCAGACCTGTCTTGTATATGCAGATTGCTTGACTTTTATTCTATTTTCCTGTTCTGACTGCATATTCCTGTCATGTTCTAGTTAATGTGCAGATATCCAGTATTCACAGTTCTGTGTATTCCTGTCCTGTCCCTGATCCTTATTTCATTTCAGCTTTTGGCTGAACACAGTTTCTGTTTCTAGGTGCTTTCCACTGTTCCCTTTTCCTTCTTGTATGTTATATTATAATACTGATTTTCATTGCTGCCGAGTGTGCTAGTTAAACTGAAAAGCTTGTGGCGTTGGCGCAAAGAACTATCCAGCTCTCCTTCTTCCAACAATTGTAATTTCCTTTGTTAATTCCTGTAGGAAATTTTGGTAAGAAATACAGAAAAATGGCTGAATGGAACTACACCAAAGTTAGAAGAAGGTTAGAACTTTACTCAGAAAATGTGTTTTTCATTATTTGCTGTAAATACGTTAAGCTGTGTTTGAGAAATTAGCATTAAGGAAGTGCTCGGGTGGTCATTAAGGGGTTAAGAAATTAGGTATATCTGAATTGTTGGTGTCCAGATATACTCTGATTGGCCACTTTAAAGGTGACTAGTCAATCCAGTTTGGCTGCCCACAACCTTAACAATATGTTGTGGGAGCCATTACTGTGCTCAGAGATGTGGTTTCTGTGTTCTGAAAATTAATTTAAAAAAAGATAAGTGGGTAGGTTAAGCACACACTAACCCCAAGGGTCCCAAAGGCTAGCCCCTACATAGACAAGATGTTGTGGCAGACACTACAGGACCCGCGGACATCATCCATTCAAATGCACGTAGTGAAAGTTTGTTTAAGAAGATGCAAAATGGAGCACAAATAAAGGGGGATAACAGATTTTAGTCACCATATAAATCATTTATTGGGTGGCCATACTAATTTTAGGAATTGTGGTGTGTTCTATGGTGATTTTACCCGGTGAAAAATGCTGAGATTTGATGTTGTTGTTTGAGAGAAACATTTCAAGGGCACTATGTTCTACTCCCCCCTTGCCTTTTTTGCCTCCTTTTCTTGTTTTGGCCATTGTTTCTTTTGTTTCGTAGTCTCACCCAACGGAAGCAATGTCAGCTCCTCTAAAAAAGTTGCAGGTTTCTTTTGGCTTTCAGTGTTTGATGGACCTTCTTCAGGATCCATATCAGGTCCCGAAATGACTTCTGAACTGTTTTTGCAATGTAGTTTTTGTGCTGGTCAATCATGCGTTTGTGCATCCACTACAGTCAGGTGCCCTTCTGACAAAAAAGCCACTTTAAACTTTGTTTTTTCAATGAATTTCTAAGGTTTCTTTTTTACCTCAGTTAAAATCAAAATTTTACTACCTTACTTACGTGTAACTTCACTTTAGCCTTTGTTTTTTTTAGTAAATCTAAGTATCCTATATATATATATTTATATATATATATCTATCTATCTATCTATCTATCTATATATATATATATATATATATATATATATATATATATAGATAAAGCCTGGACGGAATTTCAATTACGCCAGAGTAAGTGGAGAAATATTGGTAATCCATTGTTACTTTTTGATGTGGTATTAGGAATAATTACGCAATTACTCTCCCGCTCATTCAATTAGGAGTCATTTGGGGGAAAAGTCCTACCCCAAGAGCACATTTAGGAAGTGTCTGCTTATACTCACTATACATGTTCTGTTGCATTTAGCACCATTTTGGACGTGAGGGGTCATTCTTGCACTAAGAAATAGCCATAAATGCAGAATTACTCTTCTAGCAGTATTACAGCGCAATTTTACTGAATTTTAGGTAATTCTGTGTAATTATGCTACACTGAATTACAAAAGTTATGCCCACCTCTAATTTATAGAGCAAGAGAGAGTGAGAGAGAGAGAGAGAGAGAAAATGTTACTCACCCTGTAACCATCTATTCGTATTGTGTTGTGCTGTAGATTTACATTAACTGCATACTCCTGTCTTCTAGTATTGAGCAGTGGCGGCTGGTGTGTTTTAAAAGTGGTGAGGCAGAAAGCTGTGAGTTGCATATAAAGTGAGAGCAAGCTTGAATCAAACATGGGTTGGTGGTGCAGGGGGATCTCCCCTCACAAGACAATTTGAGAAACAATTGGTGTCATTTATGTATTCTTAGTATATCTTCAAGAAATGGACTCACAAAGTCTTGCTACTTTCCTTGCACTCATGTGGATACATAATTTACCCTAAACTCAGACACATCACCCTGCTCACCCTGCATTTTAAGCTGCACATTGTTTTGCTCACCACATACTTACACATGCGTACTGATCACCTACCACCCACACAGGCAAACCCTTCACCTTACACTCATACAGTGTCACCACTCACCCTGCACTCATACAGGCACATGGCTCATCCTGCACTCATACAGGCACACCAGTCACCAAGTGGACTCTCCTACCTCACCCTGCACTGATACAGGCACACCACTCACCCTGCACTTGTACAGGCACACTGCTCAAACTGTACTCATACATAATGAAGATGGAAAGACCTAAGGCACATACAGGAATCCGTAGAATCATAGATATACATAATCACCCACCAGCACAAACTGGAAATCACTAAGTCCAGTTGAAAACCTTTAGAGGAACACTCTCTTTCTGGAGACCAGAACTTCTAAAGTTTAAACCAGTTAATAGGATGAGACACTAACAAGGAACATCCGCGTTCCTCTTACCAGGAGCTGTGATTAATCAGCCTGGCCTCTCTTCATTGCAGTGAACAATAAAGACTAGAAGGATGTCAGGACACCTCTAGAGGCCTTTGTTGCCTTTTCAAGGGATCTGGACAGAAAACAGAGTAACTATGCAGTTGGAATATGCACACTCGAGAGGAGAGTTGGCCTTTTTATTAACAGCAACAGGGTGACTTGTGTGACTTCCCTTCTCATTGTAATGTAAGTAAAAGACTCGTTCAAAATATGAATATGCCTTATTGTCGTGCAAGCTTCTCTTTCAATGTCTTGGTATAGCTGCAGGAAGGCCAGCCGCCAGGAGCAGTGTTAGACTCACTTCGGATGGCAACTCCATCTCAAAACTTACAAATGGCAACACACTGTTTACATCATTAGTGCTGTGACGTGCTAGCTGGTATTTTGTCTACCTAATGCAGATGTCCAGCTTTCTCACGAGGCAGCAAGCAGATCAATTTAATGTTTTGTGGCTGGGACTGAAGCCTGGTTCTAATCCACAATGGCCCGCTGCAGCTCTGCAGACCTGCTGCTCGAAGCAAGGATGGTGGCAGGAGCAAAGCACCATGCTGAGTTAAGAACAATATGAGCTGCACCCCTAACTTTTTCCCTCACATATGTCAATGGGCAGATTCACTGCGCACCCTGTCTTCAGCCCATCCTCTGCAAAACAAAAGCATACTGACATGGGGTGGAGGAGGGCCTCGCATGTTAGTTGATACCTAATCAACCCTGCCTCTCTTGTATCTGGTCTGGACCCCGGGACAACGGACTTAACACCCATACAGAAGCAAATACACTGACATTGTAAAATGCCGTGCCCACCACCCGGACGACACAACACTGCCTTGTGTCTCCAGGGCGAGTGAACTCTCTCCCAGTTGGCACATGCGCAGCTGCATCCACTTTTGCAGCTCTTAAAAAATGATTTTTTACTGATAGTGGGGCAATGCCCACTTTGCCTCTTAATACCAGCCGTCCATGGTACCGAGATTTGGCATTTGCAACTTGTTTTTTAGGTCGAGCCTATAGCTTTGCGAGGCATGCAGTATTCAGTATGGAGTGGAAGCTCTGTGGAAGCTCCGCCCACTCTCCACCCATCTTTTTCATTGGCTTAGTTCCTAAATGCTGCCTTCAGATTGGTTTTAGGCTTGTTAGTCCCTCCTTATGACGAGCATGTCGTCATTTGTATCCTTCCATGGCTACTGGCCCCTTTACTTCCTGTGTTGCACAGTATGTTTTATTTATACTGTGAGCACTATTTTCTTCCTGTGCCTCCCCCTCCTGAAGTCCGTGCCTTCTCGCCCGCCCGCAATGCAATAGGTCTTGCGTAAATGTGAGTCCTATTGCATTGCAAATGCTTGTTTAATAAGCATAGAGTAAGCGCCTGTTTACCGCGGGTTCACCTCTTTTATGTATCAATCAAGGCGGACATGTTGAAACTAATTGTTACCCATTTTCACATATATAGAATGTTGCAGCAAAGCCCACAGAACGCACGAACAAAATGCATATATTTTTCTCTTACATATATGAGAGACTACATACAAATAGATAGAAGTACTTTACATTTTAGGATACTCTTGCAAAGAAATCTTCAAAAAATCTATGATCCCCAAAAAAGTGCCGCTTTAGATACGTTTCAGCAAAATCCTTATAACAAACAAAACCGTGCTATATAGAAGCTAAACAATTTAATACTAAACATACCATTTCACATTTACTTTTGCTGCAGTAGTCCTATTATTATTTTGGCAGCTGCTAAGCATTGCTGCTGCATTCGGCGAGTAGTTTCGATTTGTGAAACAATTTCAGTCTTCGAGACCGATTCGTCGGCACATTTATTTTACGGGTAACTAAGGTACTGTAAAGTGAGAAGGCTTTTGTGCATTCCTTTCCAAAGATAAGTGCATTCTGCACTATCTATCGTGTTAGGGCAGCCTGTTTCTGTTTCTTAAGCAAGACGGTCTGTTCACCCTCTACGGTAGTTGTGCCCTTTCCACGAGGTAACAAAATGCCCGCAACTTCCATCTTTCAGATTTTAAGTCGGCATGTTAAACGCGGAAATAAAAGTAGGTGGGGCATATTGATTTGCAGTGTATTTCTAGCTTAAAACTAAGTTTACCAGTTCGCTCAGTATCACGAAGGGCACAGTGCTACTCCATTCCCGGGGTTTAGTATGACAGCTAATGAATTCTGGGAGCTGTAGTTCTTGTCCACTTCAGTTGTTGTACTCGAACCAATACACTCAAAAACAACGATTTCTAAACAAACGCACAGTTCTCTCCCCTTGATGGCTTGAAATCATCTGGTAAAATGCATTATGATATCATAGGGCGATGATGAAAAATTCAGGGTTTCAACCTTGCTCAATTTCAATTGGACATATCGTTTCAAGTCCTTTACTGACCTCTCACAAACTTTTGTCATCAGGTGTCTTAGTCCAATTGCTTCAATGGACGCAAGCCCCGATTAAAACGCCCAGATTGAATGAGGGTGTCAAAACCCCACTGTTGGAAGTTAATGTCCCTGTGTTATGGAGGGAGGTGGCAACCCTACAGAAGATTGATGCGAGAGATTTCAGTTAAGTTTGTTATATATATTGATATGGATATAGGGTTAAAGTTAAATGTAAAGAAAACTTTTGTAATGACTTGTGGGCGAAGGAGAAAAAAATGCAGGAGTCTCCAAGTTGGGAAATATAGGATAGAATCCGCAAACATGTTCACATACCTGGGAGTCCTGTTCAACAGTACTGGCACTTGGGGTCAGGCTGTTAAGAGCAGGAGTCTTCTTTTCATTAAATCAACTGCGGCCCTTAAAAACCTTTCAAAGAGAATGGGCAGAAGACCCCCAGAAATTCTCTTAAAAATTTACCAAGCAAAGTGTGTGAGTGTGGCCGTGTTTGGGGCGGGAATTTGGGGTTTTCACGATCCCTCCCCTATCCAATTGATTGAAAATGCTTTTCTCCGATTTATATTGGCTGTTCCTGCTAGTTCCCCTGTTTATAACTGTAATTGCGAGCTAGGGATACCATATATCTCAGATATTATCCGGGTACAACCTGTGCTTCTTTGGCACAGAGTTTGGACTTCCAGCAGCACAGGCCTAAATCAAGAAATAAAAAGGGACTCCATGAAGTTGGATCATGCTACAAAGATTAGCTGGTTAAAGTACATAAAAAACTTTATGCATGATCTAGGGCATCTAGAGTATTATACATCCCCAGAGTCACTGAATGGTATTAATCGGAAGGAGTTTAAGGCAATCTGCATGGCCCACCTGGAAGCAAACAGGTTGGTAATGGAGATTAACAAGCCTGCGGTCATCCAACATCAACTGACCGTAACCACCTATGACATCCAACCGTACCTTCTACGCTGTCCGGGGGGGTATGACAGGTATGTTTTAACGCGTTTTAGGTTTGGGACCTTTCACCGACTAATTAGCTACCCTGAAATGAATATATGGTCCAGAGAACTATGTCATTGTCCCTGTGACGATCTCTCCCAACAGACAACAATTCATGTGATCTTATTCTGTAAACTATATGTTAAGGAAAGAACCAGATGGATCTTGCCCCTATTAAAATCAGGTGGATGGAGGCAATGTCGACCGGCCTATTTATATCTACAACAATCAGATAATGACTACTGCATTGGAGTTATGGCGGGTTTCTTGAAAAGCGTACTGAGAGTAACGAAAAAGATTAATGTTTGATTATCGTTCGATAGTAGAAACTGAGGGGCTTATTTACAAGCCCCTTGCGCCACTTTTGCGTCACTTTTAACATAGGAAAAGTGACGCAAAAGTGGCGCAAGGGGCTTGTAAATCTGCCCCTGAATATCTTATATTACGTAGGACTGTCTCATTTACCGTATTACATCGATAACATTCTTTGAAGAAGCCTAGTTGTATATAATGAATTAATAGAACTGTGTACGTATGTATTTTATACAATTCTATGAAATGACGATTCTAAATATGTAACTGTGTGCATATGCTTTTTTTAAGATGTTTTTATGAAATGTTATTTTATATGCTTTTTATCTGCTTGCTTTTGTGATTTTACAAGACTAAAATCGAATAAAGCTATTTTTGATTTGATTTGATTTGATATGGAATACATGAAAATATGTTTTGTTAATGGAAGAGAGTGTCTGTTGAACAGCTGTAAGGGTCGCAGGTTCCATGCAAACACTAGCTGTTATACCTAAATGCCTATAAACTATTTTGCCTAATCTGTCAAGTAATACGTACTCCATTTGCAGCATCCTTTTGATGTCTTCAGTACTGTAATAGTCCTCCATTTGCTCTTCAGTCTGACAGACAGCTAGAAATATTAATAAGGTGTTGTATAGAACATGGCAGGCAAGCACGTTTCATCAAATAGGTGGTTCAAAGCACGTGCTAATGAAGAGAAAGAAAACTACTGCTTTTTAGAAGTCTTGTCGTAGAGTAGTCTCTGGCACAGGAAAATAGCTATATCTTGGGGCACAGCATTTTGAGTTACACTGCTAACACTTTATAAGTGATGCAGTTGTTTAGGTCGAGCCTAGCGGCAGCGCGCATGCACTACTCGCTCTGCGAGGCATGCGAAGCATGCAGTAGTCGAGAATGCTGTGTAAACCTCGCCTTCTCTCCGCCCATACTTTTCATTAACTGGTGTCATTGTCCTTGGTAAATGCTGGCTTCAGATTCATTATGAGGTTTGTTAGTCCCTCCTTGTTACCGCCTTGTCGCCATTTGTTACCGCCCATGACGACTGGACCTTTTACTTTATCTAGGGCACAGCTTTCCAAACTTTTCATGTTGGTGACACACTTTTTATAAATGCAACATTTCGCGACACGGCAATGCAGTGTAGTGAGCGAGCGTAGCGAGCGAGCCCCAACCAACTACAGGGGTTCGGGGGGTTCTCCCCCGAGAAAAGTTTGCAAAGAGTGGGCAAATGGTGCATTTTCAAGCACATTTGAGAAAGCAGGAAGGTTAATGAAGCAATTGTGAATCTGTTCTAACAAAGACAGTGACTGGCAAAACTGTCTATCGCTTGTTCTGCTGACATCCCAGGCGTGCAAAAAGAGACCAATATACATTGGGTGTAAGGTTAGGTTTGTGCCTGAAACAAGAATATAATCATGCACACATTGACACATTCCCCAGTGATTTACGGCACAAAAAGGGCGGGTGCACGCACTGCCAACCCTTTCAACCATGCACAAAGTCCGCCTGCTGCCTTGCTGAATATGAGTTATACAAAAATCCGTTCAGGAAGGGGAAATGTGTGGCACTCCCCATCGAAGGCTAAGAGTTGGAGACCCAGGGTGGATAAGGCAGAAGGGGCAGAGCAAGCATGGTCAACAGGGAGGGCTAGACCATATCTGCACAGGGAGGAAACCTCTGAGCCCCTCTGGACCAGACGAGACAGCACAGTCCTCCATGGAAGCCGTAAGAGACAGGACCAGGCTAGATATGGGTCAAGTGTCAGAGCAACAAACCCTTGCTTCAATAAACCAGTTGTATCTCCAGCTCAAAGCCAACATGCCATAATGCTGGGTTTCCTGGTAATCTAACCCTCCTTTTTGTGAGTCTCGGTAGATTCTGACAGTAGGGGTATCCCTGCTAGGAGTGGACGAGGGGCAGTCTTGCAGGAGTAAGTTCTACCACCCTCCCTTACTAGCCTTGATGGGAAATGACTGTGGTGGCACATTAAATGCACACCAACTCGCTTGAAAAGTGCTGTACTCTCCTATTGAAAGTACAGAATCCCTTCTGCGATTTCTTGTGACTGTCTCACCAACATATAGTGCTCAATGCGGACGTTCTGTCACTCTCATATTAAAGTGAACCAGCCTTGCTGAGAAGTGATTCTGCCGGCACTTTAAAATTAAAATATCCTGCCTGCTTCAAATGTGCTGCCTGCACCATTAAAAGTATGTTGTCCTGGTGAGAAGATCTGTCACAGTCACATTAAAAGTGAACCAGCATTTGCGGACACATATAAAGGTATAGCTGTGGCATGAAGTGTTGGTGCTGTCCCATAAAGTAAAGCAGCCCGGGTCTAGTGTGTTAGTGCCCTCCCATTAATACGAACTTTCCATGGATATTTGAGTAGGGGGCTGTGGAGCAGGAGGAGCCGTCGCAGCCTCCAGGGCACAGACTGCACAATAGTGATGCCCTGAGTGTTCCGCCTGATAATAAGCAATATAACCATAAGTGCAACTCAGGCTTAGACCCTGACGTCTGCTGAGTCGTGTGTCACTTTCACTGATGACTAGGCCTGGATACAGCTATGAAGCACTGCAGAGCACACACGTCATAATTATTTGCTCAGCTGTAATTGCATGACGGTCTACTACAGTTGTTGCAATGATGTGACAAAATTACTTAGTCTACTACTCTAATCCACATTGTATGATTTTTGGCAGGGCTGAATACTCCGGTGCAATTACAGAGGAGTAACGATTATCGGTCATGGGGAATGGTCAGAGGGACAGAATAGTTCCCTCTCTCCAACATTATGTACAGCGCTCGCCACACTTATCTAGGCTTCTTCCACAGAAGTACCAGTGCCAATACCAATCATTGTTATTTACTCAGTCTGGATAAAGAAATAAAATGTACCAAAATAAAAAGAGGTAAAACGTATATATATATATATATATATATACAGTCAAAACAAAAATACATTTTATGAATGTTCTTATTTTCTCTTAAACGGTCTCTGAATTTGGTAGGCAATTCTACATTGCGGGGGTGACGACCATCCATTCCAACCTGTCTCGTTTGAATCCAGGAGTAACCTCATATGTCGTGCTAGGTGTACCTGTTAGCGCTATACAGCATGTAAAGGGGGTACAAAGCCAGCTGACAATGGCAGGTCATGAGTCTGGACATGTATAATGACGGATTTCTGAGATGCTATCAGAGAGGGACATCTACATATATTTGGTCTAATGGCGATATCCCATGGCTATGGGTGGGCAAGACAAAGATTTTAATAGTACATTGACCTCATGTTATTGTAAGAATCCTTTATTGTACAGTAGTTTCTCATGAATCCTTCTAACTTGTTGTGGAATAGTCATGTTATATATTGTTGGTGTACATTGTATATATTATATTTTAATCCAATCTACAATTGAGCAACGTTGGTTTTAGGACTGAATGCTTGAGAAGTCAATAAATATTAGTCCCAGTCCAGGATTTCTGCCAGGAGGAAGGAGTGAAATTTGGCGGAAGCTTCAGAGATGAAGAATCAGGACATGTGTTTCACAGCCAGAGCTTCTCAAAACCAAGGGATCCAGTGTCTCAAATGTCTCTGGAATCAAAATAAAGGGACACAACTTCGATTCAATTAAAATGGGATTCACTGCACTGATCTAGGTGACACTGGTGACTGGTTCGGTCTGCAGACCACCAAAATGGAAGGTGTTTCAAGAGATGGGCGGGGAGGGACCATTGTGGCAAGTAAAGGTTTTTTATGGATAAAGAATACACCTATCGGCTACCCCGAGACACTGCAAGTACACACATGCAAGCTGCCACACACCTGGTATCCATGAGGATGGCACGTTTAGTGCTCTTGTGATCATTTTGTCGGCATTAATAGAGGCTGTTACAGAGAAGGGGAGATAATGGTCCACGGGTTTATGTGGGATTTACTGAAGGCAATACATTCTGAAGCATCGCACACACCATGCCGTACGCAGAACACCAGACTCAATCTCTCCTGCTAAATGAAATGTGGGCACAAAGGGAAGATACAGGAGACAGGGTTGAGAATGTGATGGGTTTTGGGAGCGGTGCCTGCAGCGCGCAGCCTAATTCTAAAGTCCAACGGAAAACTGATGCTGGTGTGCGCCGAGACCGTGGGGAGCAGAAACGGTGACAGTCCAGGCTTCCTTTCTGCAAACATCTGGTGCCGGGCAGGTTCCCGCTCGACGGACATCATATTTTCCATTCTCCTGGTGAGGGGGCGAGGCGGGGCAGTGCGCTGCACAGCCAGGGCTCAGGATTTCCCCGGTTTGGCCTGGAACCTCGCGGAGGGCTGGGGAGGCGGAGTTGAGTGGGAGAGCTTATTAATTTATGGTGTGGAAATCCCTCCAGGGGCCTCCAGCTCTTGCTCCTCGCTCTGCTCCAGCATCTTCTGGAAGCTCACCGGACTCTCAGCCATCACAGCCCCAGGCATTCTCCCGAGAGCGTAAGTTGCAAGCATTGTATGTACATACACCAACAATATATATAACATGACTCTTCCACAACAAGTAAGAAGGATTCATGAGAAACTGATGACCCATACACATCTCTCAAGACAGAGGATAATTTCACATCTTTAACTATGACGCAGGTCAGGCGGCCGCTGGCGCAGCACCTCCACGGTGTATAGCCCACCTACAGCAGGTCGGTCAGGCCGGCCGGTATCTCGATGCTCATGGTGGCGGCCCGGGGCTGAAACAGACAGCGGAGCCCGGCTGTGGTCCCCCGCCGTACCTCCTTGTCCCCGGGCTACCACTCCTGTCAAAACATACCGAGTGCCGGGAATAGGGAGCGGAGGGGGCTCTGTGGACTGGACTGCGCATTCGACGCGCACGGCAAAGGGAACGAAGCCGCGCGCACATGCCTAACGGTCTCCCTCGCCTTCCTCCGCGTAGTGTGTCATTGACATACACAGTACCGTCCTGCTCAATCAATGAATAGAGCGCGTCTCCTCGTCGTTGCGCGACACACCCAAACATGGCAGGCGACACAGTACCGTGTCGCGACACAGAGTTTGGAAAGCTCTGATCTAGGGGGTCAGCACTATTTTGTTTATGGGCACTTATGGGGACAATGGCGGATGCTATTTTATTGTATTTGTATCCTGAGCGCGGCGCCCGCTTTAGGGACACCGCGCTCAGTTTATTTATTTATTAATATTTAACTTTTATGTTGAGCGCGGCGTCCACTTCTGGGACACCGCGCTCTGTTTATTTATTTATTTATTTTAACTTTTATAATGAGCTCGGTGCCCGCTTCAGGGACACCGCGCTCTGTTTCTTTTTTTTTTTACTTTGAAACTGAGCACCACGCCGCTTTAAGGACACCGTGCTCGGTTTCTTTATCTTTTTTTTTACTTTAACATAGCGCGGCGCCAGCTTCAAGAACACCGCGCACAGTGTTAAAGTAAAAAAAAAAAAGAAGAAACCGAGCGCGGTGTCCTTGAAGCGGTGCCGCATTCCGTTTTAAATCTAAACAAGCATTTGCAATTCAATAGTCTCGCATTTACGCAGTTTAAGCTATTGGCATTGTAAATGACAATACCTTTTATTTATGTTTTAAAAAACAAAAATAATAGGCATTTTCATTTACAATGCCAATAGCTTAAACTCGCGTAAATGCGAGAACTATTGCATTGCAAATGCTTGTCTTTCAAGAAGTTAGAGACCTGTCTAGATGGTAAAGCAGGCCTCCCACAAAGCGGTGGTAAGCTAGCAGATAATGCAGCTATTTGGAAAAGTTTCCTTTAAACTGTTTAGCCAACTAGAGCTTGCTAGGTTCATGCACATCAACACAATAATGTTTTGTGAAAGTGTGTGGTGTGCGTAGCAGCCTTACATATGCCCAGGTTCATGATATTTCCTAGGAAGACTCGTATGACCCCTTTTTGTCATGGGGGGCACTAATGGAGTGCATTTAGCCTTAGCATAACATATTTGGATATTTTTAACTATCCAGCTGGCAATGCCAGCTTTGGAAATAGCAGATCCTTTATGAGGTTTGGCAAAGGCTACGAAAATGTGATTAGACTTTCAGAATGTCTTAGTTCTGTCAATATGATACAAAAGGGCTCTTTTAACATCAAGAGTGTGAAGTGCCTTTGCAGCCATCAACTCTGGCTGACAACCTTAGGTAGGAATTTAGGATTAGTGCGAAAAACTGCTCTATCTCTATGAACCTGAATATATGGTTACTGAATTGTAAGAGTGTGGATCTCACTAATGCATCTAAGTGAAGTTATTGTTATGAGGAAAGACATTTTCTAAGATATATATTGTAACACACACAAATGCAAAGGCTCACAAGGAGGGCCCATACGTTGTGTGAGTATCTAAGTAGGTAATGGAGACATTTTTAGAGGAATAACGGTTTTTAACCCTTGCATCATTAATGACAGTATACTGAAAATGGAGGAATGTTGTGTGTTTTGAAGATATGCTGCAACTATAGTGAGATGTAGACATATGGAAGTGTATGCTATCCCTGTGTTATAAAGGTGGCTGAGTCATTGCTGATGCTGAGTTAGAAAGTCCAGCTACAGTGAGAGCTTCTTGTGATGGCTAATTGAAATTTTTAGAAGCATGGTAAAAGCCATGGCTGGTATGCCCTTGTAAGTGCAACTAGAAATTCAAGTAATGGACACCTGCAGCATCTTGCTGATGAACTATGGGATGAGAGGAAGAGTCGGAAAAGCATACGAAAATATCCCTGACCAATTGATAAATTACAACTTGCCCCTGGATTGGGAGTGCAGATATCTGTCAGTGAAGTTTTGTCATTTTGTGTTTTCAAGATTGGCAAACAGGTCTACTGTGGGACTCCCCTAATAATGGAAGTACGTCCGGAGGACTTGAGGGTGGAGCTCCCATTTGTGTACTTATTGATGTGTCCTGCTGTGCAGGTACGCAAAATGTTTGTCCACTCCTGGTAAGTGCGCCGTCAAGAGGTTGTCTTCCCTATGGGTGTAGTTTTCCCTAGAGAAGTGGGAGAAATGCTTTAATAGCTAGTCTGATGGCTAGCAGTTCCAAGTAGTTGATGTGGTGACCCTGGTACTGTAGAGGCAAAATGCCCTGTACTCTCACTCCACAAGAGAGGTATCTGTGGTGATGTTCGCCTGCAGAAGGGGGGTCTAAAAAAAGGCCTGCAGATCAACAAATTTTTGCTACTCCACCATCAGAGAGAATGCTGTGCTCTTGTAATTACCAACAGTAGATCCTCCCATAATTTTTTCGCTTGCTCCCATTGCTATAATAGACACTCTTGTAATGGTTGCATGTGTAACCTGACGTGCATAGTAGTTGCTATGCAAGAAGTCATCATGCAGAATAGTTTATTCACAGTGTGGACAGTGATGGGACGGTGTATCTGGAAAAGAGGCTGCAGTTTTTGGAATTCCATCACCCTCAGTTGCTTCAGGTATGGCTTGCCTGTCTCAGCATTGAGGACTGATCCTGGGAAGGGCTGAATTTGCTGGAATAAGTGATGCGATTTTATCACCAAACAGTAAATCCCAGTCTGTGCAGTGGAGACACTGCTATGTGATTGTGTTAAACATTGATCTTTGCTACCGTTCTTTATCAGCCCACTATCTAGGTATGGAAATGCATGAATAGCATGTCTGCATAGATATACTGCCATAACTGCTAGGCATTTTGTGTTACAATTGGGCCGTCAGTGAGCCCGAAAGGGAGAACCTTGAGCTGGTAGTGTTTTCTACTTACCAAGAAGAAAAGGTACCAATAGTGCACTGGATATATGGGAATGTGAAAATACGTGTCTTTCAGATCCAGATTTCAGATCCAGAGCTGCTATGAAGGTACCTTGTCATAGCAAGGGTGTTAGAAATGGGGGTCTCTAGTTGGCAATGGCTGGCCACTGTCCAAGTAGGGACCCTTCTTCCTAAGTCAGAGTAAGAGGGCTACCCTCCTTGATACCCCTGCTCAACCCTGTGGTAACGTAGCACGAGCAGGTAGGCTTATCTCAGAGGCAGTGTGTGAAGCATTTATGACCATACACAGTAACACAGTGAGGAACACTACAAAGGGACACCACACAAGTAGTTATAAAAAATAGGTATCTTTATATATATGTAGACTTATCACAAGACCCATAACTGTAAAAGCCACAATACTGTCAAAAATAGGATTGCTGTTGAAGGGCTGTCAAAAATAGTTCAAAGGTTGCAAAAATAAGGTTCAAATTCAAAGCAGTGGTCTCTGCGACCCTTTCTCGTTCAAAGGTTGCAAAAATAAGGTTCAAATCCAAAGCAGTGGTCTCTGCGACCCTTTCTCTCACAAAGTACCTGAATTCAGTAGCAAAACCAACAAAATGTCGCAAAGAAGTGGTAGCGATGATTTTCCTCACGCGAGGCCGGCGATGCGTTAAATCCTTGCCGCAAGGGAGGATGATGCGCCGATCTGCTGATGCGTGCGGAGACGATGCGACCAACTTCTGCACGCTAGGCCGCCGATGCGATGACTTTCTTGCCGCGAGGGAGAAGTCGATGCGACGATCCTGTTGCGTTGTGCGATTGTGTTGCGATGCGAAGAAATGGCGCTCCGCGAGGGAGCGACGAAATCCGGTGCGATGCGATGAAATGGCGGACGCACGGCGTCCGCAATGCGATGTCTTGAAGCGATAATTTCTGTAGGGGTTGCGAGCGCCGGCGACAGCAGCGCGATGATTTTTCCAGCGCGTCTCGGCTGCAGCGGCTCGCAAAGAGGCGTTAGCGATGGTTTCGTGTTGCGAGCACTCCAGCGGCAGCAGCGCGATGATTTTTCCAGCGCTCTCGGCTGCAGCGGCTCGCAAAGGTGCGTTAGCGTCGATTTCCAGCACTCTTTTCTCTGAAGCAAACTAGAGGCCCTGGAACTCACAGGAGCCTCATCAGCAGATAGCAATCCTCGCAGGGAGGAAGCAGGAGGTTGGTGGTGGAGTCTGATGTGCCTGAGACTCCAGCAGGGGGCTAGCTCTTTTCCTAGCCCTTGGGTAATTGCTTGTAACAAAAATAAAAGTTCTCTCAAAAGTTCCTTTTCCTCTTCTTCAAGGTCCAGTGGTCACTGCTGCAGGCCAGTGCAAGAAAAACACACAAGCACAAGGACAGTCACTTCCTGCAGATTCCTCCAGTGGCACGGACAGAGTTTCCTCTTCAGATCCAGGGCAATACAAATTGTAGGGGTTTGAGCACAGATATTTATACCCCAAAAGTCTTTGTTCTCAGAAGCTACAAGTCACTGAACCCAGCCAGAACCAGTTCTGCTCAGTCCTGGAGCACTTTGTTTACCAGGCTGCATCCTTCCTTTCAGAAAGAGGGGTCTGCTAGCAGACACACAGTAGGAGGTGGAGCCAGCATTCACCTTGCCAGGCACAGCCCTATTCAGGTCAAGGAGCCACCCCTCCCCATACTCTAAATGCAGATCTCTCTATTCAACCCAGGTCTGACTCAGCCTGCCCTGTCCCTCCAAAACCAGACAGCCAATACACATAACAGCAGAGCACACTGGAAGGCTTAAGCAAGAAAATACCTACTTTCTAAAAGTGGTATTTTCAAACACAGAATATAAAAATAAACTTTACTAAAAGATGTATTTTAATATTCTGAGCTCAGGCATACTAAATTCGTTTTTCTACCATGTTCCTGGGGTCAGTTAGGACTATAGCATGTAATAGTCAAACTGCCCATTCTGGCCTATGAGGAACAGGTAGCCTTACAGTAGTGAAAAACGAAATTGGGTGTAATTCACTACCAGGACATGCTACACACACCAAGGCATGTCCTACCTTACACATACAATGCACCCTACCATAGGGGGGACTTACATGATGCCAAGGGAAGGTTCAGGGGCTGGGATGTGGGTGCACTTCACAGCCAAGATGGCAGTTCTGGACTGCATGCAGACTCTGCAGTGGCAGGTCTGAGACACACTTTACAAGCTGCTTCTGTGGGTGGCGCAAACCAGCGCTGCATGCCCACCAGCAGCATTTGGTTTACCAGCCCTGGGCACACACAGGCCACTCTACTAGGGACTAACAGATAAACCAAATAAGCCAATCATGGATGTACCAATTCACATAGTCATATTTACAAAGGGAGAGCATATGCACTTTAGCACTGATCAGCAGTGATAAAGTGCCCAGAGCCATAAAACCAACAAAAACAGGTCAGCAAAAATCCAGGAGGAAGGCAAAAGTTTAGGGGTGACCCTGCAAAAAGGGCCATTTCCAACAAAGGGTATGACATGTTGCAATGTGACTAAGTGAAAGTGTTCGGTGCATGTACTATGATGCAAAGGAGAAAACTTTTCTGGGTTATGATGTAGTGTCTGGCCGTACCCTTTTCCCTGCCCAAACTGTTTTTCATGACCTCCTCTACCATTTATCACACATTCCTAATGTTCCTTTTTGTAAAAATTGCAATCCGGCCTATTGATTACACTTTATCCAGCCCCAGCCGGAGATTACGGCTCGAGCCGGAGAGTATGGCCCTAGCCGGAGAGTACGATCCGGGTGCGGAGAGTACGGTCCGGGTGCGGAAATTCCGGCCCGAGTGCGGACGTAAAGTTAGGAGTCGTAAGAACATTCTGTGAATACCAAAAATTGTAAGTGCCTTCTGTGAATAGCAAAAGTAGCAAGTTTAGGATTTTGTCTCAGATTAGTTCTGTGAATCGGCCCCGTTGTTTTTATCTTCTTCATTTCTTACATCAGCACTCAAGTGCAAGAAGAGGGACGTTGTAGAGGGTCTGGGAGAAGCTGGTCAGCAGGAGGCTCCGACCACCATCGCCACCACCGAGAGCTCTGCTAACCGCATTAAGTCCTGTTATTTATTATTAATATTTCCCTAATGTTGGGTTTTATGATTGTTGTGGGCATAGGGTAGAATCTTGGTTTATTGGAATGTTGGTGCTGGATTCCTGAATGGGAGTTGCTTCCTGGAGGCTGGTGTTGCTGGTGAGAAATAAAGTTTCTCTGGCACCCTTGCCTGCCGTCTTCCTTCCACGTGGTGACAAAAACGGCATACAAACCTACTCGCACAAAGCTCAATGGATTACATTTTTTTCCTTATATTACATATTTTTCTTTTTTGGTAGCTGATTTTTTCCGGTCTCTAGTCTCTAGTTCACATCTTCTGCTTTGTTGGTAACCTTTCTCTCTCTCCTATATATCTTGTTGTACTGTAAGAGTAAGACTACGAATAACACATTTTGGTACTCTACTGTCTACCATGAAGATTGCAGGCCCAAGTAAGCTAGTATTATAAATAATATTCACCATGAATGTTTGTTGAGAAGGCTTTAATTTTCCTGCTCATGCTCTTTCATTTGAGGTCACGAGAGAGTGGCCATGGTCATGGGCTCCCCCCCCAATGTTGTGTGCTGTGTCATTTGTTTATGCAGTATACCAGCTGTTTTCCATGTCAGTGCAGCCTGGCTGAAAACAACGGATGAGGTCCCACTCTCATTGCATTTGCCAACCAACACAATACGCCTTTCGTTGACCATTATTCTACCCCTGGCTTGCCTATCATTCTGAACCAAACAAATGCCTAGAGTGATGTTGAAGATACTGCAGTGCTAACCGAACTGTAGTGATGTACTGCGGTTTTATTTTTTGATTGAAAAAATAAAGGGATGACCTATCTTGCATCTGAAATATGTATACATTTTTTTTCTAGCCACACAAACCACCAGTGATGCCGGCACCAGTTCGAGGTAAGGCAGATGGTAAGTCACATAGGGCCCCATGCATCAACCGAAAAACCGGTCGCAAACGGGCAGACCCTTTGCGACCGGTATTTTTGCATTTGGGATGCATCATCACAGATGCAAAAATTGCAATTTAAGTAATCGCAAAAATAGCGATTACTTACTTGCGATTGCATTTAGGGAATCGCAAATTGCGATTCCCTAAATGCAATGCATGATGAAATCGCAAATAGCGATTTCGCAAATAGTGGTCGCAAATTACCATCAATTTGAACTTGATGGTAATTTGCAAAAACTTTGAAAAATGCACTAAAGTGCATTTTTCAAAGTTCCTGGTTACACACACACATGCCCTTGGGGCATGTGTGTGCGCAACATGTGTTCACATTACAATTTCAGGGGTGCAACAGGGTGTCCTTTTGGCACCCTTGCACCCTTGAAATTGCATGCGCAATTTGCGAGTACCTATTGGGTACTCGCAAATTGCAAGATGTACTTCCATTCATTCCTATGGGCCTGCAGGCCCATAGGAATGAATGGGACGCCATTCCTTAATTGCGACTCGCAATTTACTGAGTCGCAATTAAGGAATGTTTAGGATTCGATATTTTTTTAGCGATTCCTACATGCATAGGCTTTTGCGATTCCATAATTGCGATTCCTTAATAATCGCAATTAAGGAATCGCAAAAGCCTACCTTGATGCATGTGCCCCTTAATTGCTTGCTTATTGACATTTGCTATTATACTCACTAGCTAGTACCAGGGTGTTGTCAACTCATGGCCATGAACACCCCAGCTTTACAAGATGCAGCGGGGTTGAGTTATTATGCCCTCTACTATCTGCATCTCACCAAAAGCTCATTTAATGGGTGTCGTGGCTTGAGGGAAACGTGAGAGAACGAAAGCTTAAAAGAAAGGAAAATGGTATATGAGTGAAAGGGTGAGTGGGTGAAAGGGGGCATGGGTGGGTAAAGGGATGGATGGGTGAAAGGATGGTTGGAAGAAAGGGTGGCTATTGAATGGATAGATAATAGATTGGAACTTTTGGTGGAAGATTGGATGAGAGAAAGTAATGCTTAATCATGGTGGCTATGGGTGAATTAGAATGAAAGGATGAATGAACATTTGGACTGTTTGGATGAATAAGCAAGCAGTTCTCCTCATGGAGAAGGGCATGCTGCTCACCTACTTTGCTTACTTTGTTTATGTAGGGTTATCAAAGCTATGGTTCAAAGTGGGGGGTATTTTTTATTTTTTGTTCTACTCCCTTGACTCACTGTATTTGTTAAGTGAGCCAGATGTATCCCACTCATCATTCATCACTCCCCGTCCCCGTTCATGGCATTTTGCCACCTATGACAGTAGTGCAGTATGGTTCAATTTGTGACTGCAGTGTTGGCTTTGCAATGTGCTTCTGCTTCAGTTAATGCGGCATTTACAAAGTTTTCAATGCATTGCAAACCGAACACACAAGGTGTGTTTACATTCTCCAACTCAGTCACCTCTTAGTACTTCACTCCTTTATTTTTTCCCAAGTTCTTCTGTCCCAGCCTACCAAAAGATTGGAAAATCCATTCTTGGCATGTGCCACATTTGATTTTATAACCATGTGAAGTAATTCCAGAATGTATTTCATGGTTTCCCATAACAGATTTATTTTACACCTGTTGAGATTTTTCCCTTTCAACTTCCGTCGACTAGTCCAGTGACTGAATAAGCCAAAGATGACGAATTGATGATCGGTGTAATGACCCCTCTATTCTATATATTAAAAGCTCTACCCTACCCACCTAATCCTTCAACCCTAACCTGCAGGAGAGTAAGTCAAGTTTCCTTTCCTTACTCACTGCCCAGCGAATGAATTTTTGGGAAATAATATGTGGTGGTGGGCGAGGCCAGTGAGTAAAGTGGGAGTAAGTGCACTGTTTGATGTCAAGTTTCACATATGAGATACACTGAAACGAATGTGCTAAATACAATCTCTATAGACAGTGCAGTCCATCATTTTACCCATCAATTACTTACAGCAGGCAAGATAATATCCGCATTTCATTTGTGAGTTGTGTGACGTAGTATCTTATTTATTATTCATCTGCCTCTTTGGAGTCAGGGTAGAAAGAAAAATACATTTGGAGAAGAGCAAGGCTATTGGAATTAAAAGTAGATAATTGTCAACTACAGCTGCCCCAGCGGCGTACAGTAGCAACATACCTGACACGCTGGCTAGCACTGAAAATGACTCCATTATTTTAGCACAACATACAACTTATACTCCATAGTGCATAATTCTGTACTCATTATTGGGAGGTAATTTATTTTTCCACTCAAAGTGTTTGTTTATAGTTACTTGAAAAATCTTTAGAAGAAAAAATATATAAAATCACAGGGGCATATTAGCAAGGCGATTATCGCCACTTTAGCGGGACTTTTTCCCGCTAAAGCGGCGATAATATTATCGCCTTATCAACAAGCTGTCACTAACTGCTGTTAGCGACAGCTTGTAGGCGATAGCGACCGGGTTGAGTGCCGCTTGCATGCCAGCGATATTTATCGCTAATGGCATGCAAAGTAGGCGTTCTCCACCTAACAGCGACTGGAAACAGTCGCTGAGGTCGCTAACACCTATCAGCGAGGCAGGGGCGGTGATTACGAACCAGCGCTAAACACGTTTAGCGCTGGTTTGCTAACACCTGGTCCCACCCTGACTTAGCCATGTAATCCAATGAGAGGTGGATTACATGGCTAAGTCCCCTCGCACTATCAGCAAGCAGAACTGGGGAACAGTGTGAATATTGCCTGTTTTCCGGCGATATTCACACTGTTCTCCAAGATTTCTATCGCTTTGGAGATTAGCATTGCTGATTGCACGCTAACTCCGCGATAGAAACCGGCGATGCCTGGCGATAATTATCCAAGCGCTAATTGCGCTTTGCGATAATTATCGCCAGGCATTGCTAATATGCCCCACAGTTTTTTAATCCGGTGTTATTCTGCCTTAATACTTTTCTGCCACACAGTCAGTGCTTTTTATGCAAGGCATGTGTGGGTATAACAAAATTGGCATCGTGACTCTCCTAATCATAATCACATCAAATTCCAATGGCCCAATGGGACCAGCAATGCAATGCTACTGTGCCACCAACTGATATTAAACAATTGTTTGCACAGAGCATTATTTACAATTTGTCTTTTTTCTTTTTGTTTTTCTCAATATAGCTACTCCTGCTGGGCCACCCGTAGGACCCACCAGGTAGGAGATAGTGACCTGTGTGCAGCTGCAGATGTTGGAGCGTATCCAGCAGGAATACAGGCAGCTAGTGGTCTTGGAAGAGGAGGATGAATTAAATGCCTCTCAGCTGGGCCTCAGTGCGGCCGGTCCCCCTCAGCCTCCAGCTTCCTTGCCATCCCATCACTGGCGCCACCGCCAGCTGACATCAACTGCTGCCACTCCCTCTCACTCTGACAACTGCAGGCCATTGCTGCGGCACACACTTAAGCATCTGGACTCCATAGAGAGCCAGCTCACCATGATGGTACAGAGCCTGGACCAGCTCCATACCCAAATTCAGAATGCCTTATTTTAGCCCTTTTTTAAATGATTTGTTTTGGTGGGAGGGACTTGTTGTGGCTGGGTGGAGAGGGTGGGAAGGGAGTTAGGACCGGGTTTCTTTGGACATTTCAGATTTTGGGACATTGGGGCTTGGGTCAGTTTGTTTGGGGAGAGAGTTGGGCATATTGTGTGGTTGGAGAGGGTGGGTTTGTTTATGCCTGAAGTAGTTTGTTTTACTTTGCGCTGCTGTCTTCAGTTTTTACACAGCCTGTTTATGTGCTTGTAGGAGAGAGTGTACCACTTAGTTATAGAGTTATACCTCTCTAACTATCTTTACCATAGGGGGGATGCTGCCATGACCTGTATTGTCTACAACAACTTAGATAAACGATTACTTGTAGCAGCAGTTAGTTACTTACTTACAAACGTAACTAGTTCACTTCGCTCCATACTTGTCTTACCTGAATTTAGATGAAACACTAACAGGGAAGGCATCACAACTTCACAAGCAAGGTCCCACTTCCACCCATGTGTGCTCTAACTGTAGGATAAATCGGAAGGATTACCCATTGTAGGCAACTAAATGGAAATAAAAACACTGAGTATGGGTTTTTATCAAAGCTTTACAAAGAATTTACACCAGACTACTACATGATGACACAACAAGAATCATTGTTAGGGATAAAATAACAAACAATAGCAATAGTAGTAATTTAGCTAACGGGAAGCTACTAGTAACTTACGAAATACTCAAGTCATAAAAAATGGACTAAAAGTCTGGAATGGAGAAGCTTAGGTTAGGAGTTTACAGCTACGCAACACAAGACCTGAATGATGATGCTGGTGACTGATGTTCTCCGTTCTATATCTAAAATATGGATCACTTTTTAATACGCAGGTAAATGGGGCCAGTGTGGGCTAATGCTTAAAAGCAGGCCTAGGCGTAGTTCATGAAGTTTTGCAACGTGGCACTCCTCGAAGTGACAAAAAAACTCCACTTAGTGCCGTTCGTGCTGTTCTTCCTGCCGCTTGGGTAGAAATTCTACCCGAGTGGCAGATCAACCTCGCCAACTTACTGTTCGCGAGCGCAAGTGGGGAAAAAACTCTGCTGCACTACGTGTAGCGGAGTTTTCTGCACTCCGTGAGCTCCGCGGAGCGTGGAGAGCAGAAAACTCTGTAAACTCCGCCCAGGCCTACTTAAAAGATCCTGCAGTGAGTTGGTGTTGCTTTCACCTTATCCGCCGAACCAAGTATGTGATCCATTGATGGTGTAAATTGAGCCACGCCTTAAAAAACCACACAGCCCAGAGGAAGAGGGTTAGGGATTTGATGAATGGATGGAAAAGGATATTTGGGGAAAGGTTTGACAAAGACAAACAGTACACAAGTGCAACATATATCTGGGCAATGAGCAGGACATCATTTGTCATCAATCTGTTGTGGAAGAAAATGAAGGAATGAGTATGACAGAGTTCAGTTAAATTCATTGCAAACAGTCCTTCTGCCCCCGAGACTCAAGTTATCAATTATTTAAATGTTATGTCTTTCAGTTTGGGAGTGAGCCCACCAACCGAATATGATTTTTCAAAGAAAAATTACACTGTATTGCAAAAATAGGAAGTGCATCTGCATTCTCCTCAGGAATGTACATCACTTGTGGGTGCCTATCTGGACTGGTCCGGTAGGTAAGCAGGAGTGTTGAGCTCAACTTTCGCCTTTCATTCATGCAGGAGACTAGAAGACCTGCAAATTGTAAAACAGAAACTGTATTTTAGAGTCAAGGAGAAGGACAGAAGGAAGGAATGTTTCATGATAAGTGTATCAAGAAGACTTAGAGGCTGAGCATAAAAAAGAAGAGGGGGAGTCAGAGTTTCACTTTTGCCACAAGTGCAATGCACACACACACACACATACAGCAGCATTTCACAAATAAATGCACCTCTCTCCATTCCACATAGCTTAGTAGTAGGCCTCAGACTCTTAGTTTACCTTTGAACTGAAGCCAATAGCTTTTTGCTTCTAGCTGTTGATGAGGTAGTCCCGCAGCTCCCACCCTGAGTTCTTCCATTCTCTTCCTGACCCCGAGTAACTCGGTCCTAGACCAGTCATCATGACCCAAGCAAGACAGACGTGTAGTTCACTGCTGCTGAAGAACAAGTAGAGAAACAGAATTGCTGTATTTTTCATAGGTTTTTGTTTGTTATATAACGTGACTGTTCTGGTCCAAAAAAAGGAGAGGGCCTGGCAAGTAAATCTGGCTAAGTGTGAAAGGGCCACTCAACATGAGGGAAAAAAGGATCGCCATCATAGATGTTCTTCTAGAGTGGCAGCTTCCTCAACGCAAACAGAAGGTTTCTCAACGCGTGCAGTAGCTACCCTCATCGACCGCCCGCGTTGAGAAATCCCACCGGGAAAGTGGGAAAAACTCTGCAAGCGGAGCAAAGTTTAATGCCCAGGCCTAGGCTTCTTCAATGCACACTGGTCCAATTGCAATCCAGCAATATATGTGACTACAAAATGGTGGGGTGGTATAAATCTGACACAAAAATAATAATGCTCCACTAGCTACTTCTTTTTGCAACGATAGAAGCTTAACAAGAAATAATTAAAATGTTCTATGGGGGCTCTGGCATACTTAGTCCGTGAAGTAGAGTTCACCCAGAAGTTAGTCAACTAACACATTTGATTCTGACCATTCACCCTTCTCCTCCTCCTGTGCTGTATCACGAACAGTGTAATTGTGTGTTATGAAATGTTGGTTCACTTTTATCATAGTCAGTCTCTTCATGTTTTGAGGCAAGAGACTGATCATTCTCACTGTAACAACCTCACCAGCTCCACTGAACACATGCCCAGCAGACACACTGGCTACAGGGCAAGTCAGATACTTTATTGCCAGCCTGCTGAGCTCTGGCCATTAATGCATCCTTCCATAACAATACATCAATGGATTTTGATACACATAGACCTCTTTTGGATCTTGGATCATCCAGATACTCCTGGGACATCCTGTGGATGGTCATTGGTACTGCCACTTGCTCAACCTCTTTCGCCATCACCTCTGCACTGGACTTAAGCCCTGCCGATTAAAACCAATACAATGCAGAGGTTGGGTCAGGTCCTTCTGTTGTTGTTGTTGTCAGTGTTCTGGTTGATGGTGTTGTTGACTGATGTGAGACAAGATTGCCCTCTCTGGAAGTTAAAGGTGGCACCTCAGAACTGCAGGGTGGAACTCTAAATTCCAGCTATTCTTCTTCCAGGTCTCCAGCTTGCTCTACAATCCACCTCTTATATTTTGAAACATCCCCTTCAGAAGAAGGAATGAAAGTGAGCAGAATTTTTTTACACCATGGATTAAGTAGTGTCGCACAGATGTACGATTTGGATACAATTATTTCATGTTCAACCTTGAATTATAATCTAAGCGAAGGATTAAGCTCTCAACCAAGGCATGCACTTCTGTGTTTTCATACACACCTGCAGGGGTGAACCTTTCAAACACCTTCTTTACCTGGTCCTGTAGCAGATGCAACAATGGGATAGCTTGACCCAACGTACTGTCCTCCTTGCTAACTTCCCATGTGAAAACCTCACAAGAGACTAGCATCTGTGTCAGGCATTTGACAAGACCCTATTTGTCCGCATACATGGTCATAGCTTTCCCAACTGCATCCCCTCCTCTTTGAATGACATAGTCATCGATCTGTTTGTACTGCTCAAACAGACATTGCAACATGTAATAGGTTGAGTTCTAACATACTGGCACCTCCTGTATTAAAGCTTTGACTGGTGCTCTATTAGCACGCTGAACAATCCGCAGCTGCTTCCAGGCTTTAAAAAATGTCTGAAAGGAGTGAAGATTCTTCTGCAGGTGGTCAGTGTGTTGCTGACTATGTCTTCTTTTTTAAGAAAGTCTTGCACCATCAATTTGATGGAATGGGTTGAAAACAGAACCCTCAAATAGCCTCCGTCTGAAATGGAATTGACTATGTTACTGCCATTGTCAGTGGCAATAAATCCAATTCTGAGACCTCTGGGTTGCAGTCATTCATACACCTTTCTGTTAAATGTTTACAAGATGTTCACTGCTGTATGTAATTTCTCCATGGCAAACATGGTCACTGTTGCATGACACAGAATGCTCTTAAAACTTTCCTCAGGGCCAAGACCTGTAGATGTTGGTTGCTTTACCCTCGCAAAAGAGCTCCAGTGTGCAGTGATGCACATGTTATCAGTCGATTGACAACTGGTCCACATGCCTGTCGTCAAGCAGATAGTGTGAACAACACTTAGCTGGAAAGCTTGTACAACCAACTGCAGCACATTGTGATGCAGTGCTAGAACAGCAGCTCTGGCAAAATAGGTCCGACTTGGTAAATTGCATTCTGGGCAGATGGCTGCCACAAATTCTAAGCATCCCACTCCTTCCACAAAAAAAAGGGTGGAGGTCCAGCGGTAAAACTTTTGCCAGCTTCCTATTGTACAAATGTGCAGATGGGTGGTTCCACTCATAGGGCCTGTCCTGCCTAAACATGCACCTCATAGTAGCCTGGATTTTCTACTTTTCTTGGGCCACTGGCACATGCATCTTTCAAGAAGTAGATGGTGGTGGTAGACCCAATGTGCGTCATGGTGGGGCAGTCACTGTATGCCGTGGTGACTTCATCTTACTCCGAACCTTTTGCCATTGTGAAGTTGCAGAGGTGGTTGATTCTTCTGCTGCACTGTTGGGGACATCACCTTCCACTATGATTGGACTTGTCGCTGATGTTCCCCGGCTCTCCTCACTACCACGATCATGTTCAGCAATATTTTTGAAGGGTGCTCCTCCCACTTGAATGTGTGGTGTTTTTCATATGGGTCATTTGGCCTCCAGTACCATAATATGTACCAGGCTTACCTCGATGAAGATTCTTGTGGCAAACGGTGCATATTGCAATGTGCTACCCCTCTGGAGAGCTGGAGGTAGGTGGGCATGTTGTCGATTGCCTCTCTGCTTCTCCTGAGGTAGGGGTTGGTACAGGTCTCAGCTGGTGCTTTGCAAATATTGGAGGTGGCGGTGTTCCCTTTGCCACATCCTTTGGAGCAGGTTGAATAGCAATGTCAGACTCCTCTGTGTCACTTTCCACAATGACTGCATCGTTGTTGTCATCCTCCTCATCATCCCCTTCCATAAGTCTAAGGGGGATATTCACAAGAACATGTGCTAAACATCTCCAAAAAATGTTAACGCAACTTTACACATCGCAGCCTATCGCGGGAAAATAACCCCCTGTTAACGTGGAATTCACAACACGGCGGTACCATGCGATAGTCTGCCGAAAACGCGGCCAATGTCCGCGATACAACCACCTTGACGGAGATAAAAACACAAACCTCAACACCAAAAAATGTGCGATGAGCCCATTCGCGATGAGGAAAGCAGCGATAAGCAGCGCCAGGCCCGCGACACACACACGGCAGGCTGGAATAAGCACAACAAAAGCCTGAAAAAGAAAGACAAACCAAACAGAAACCAACAGCGAAGCACAATGGAGGCAACCGGAGCCAGTACACAACCCCACAAGCCCCATTGGCAACAAAACATTGTACATGGCAGGCCTTCGTGGACAAGGTGAATGCAGCCTGAGAGCGGAGGAGGACAATGGAAGAAAACCAGAACAGCTGGAATGATGCGAAACGCACAAACAAGCAGAAACACGCCAACAACCACAAGGCAGCAATGCACACCGGAGGAGGGAGTCCAGCGCCACACCAGGAGCTGGATGACATGGAGGAAATGGTGTCCACCACATCAGTCTGGAGATGGTGGCAGGAGTCGGGGACCGGAAACTGCTCAAAATCAACAGACACAACAGCAACAGGGAGAGGAACGACCAGGGATTGGGGGGATGGGAGGAGATGGGCACAATGGCACACATGCACAATTAAGCACAGCACAACTGCAGACAAACCATGCCCAAGAGTAACAACACCAACCAAGAGCACAAGTCACATAACCCGGCAATATCACACCACTGAACAAGCACAGAAGTGAAAACCACACTGCCTGAAAGGGAGAAGGGTGAGCCAAATCAGAGCTGATGGGACATCTCACACACAATGCAGCACACACACATAGGAAGCAGAGCACCCCAACATCGAACACAATGTGGTACGAACAGCAACATTTGCACAACCGAACACAGGACACAAGTGCACCCGCTTGTGTACGGGAAATGGCCATACGCATCTGGCAAAGCACAAAACGGACATGATAATGCACAAGTACCAACCCACAGCCCTGATGGGGTAGCAATGCACGTATGGCAGGGATCCAGAGAGGCCGTGACACACACACTGGCCTACAAATCAAGACTCAACACAGTTGGAGACAAGTGAAAGTGCGGAAACTTTATCAACAAGTGCGTGTCAGTACGGCCAAGAGAAGTGCCACAACATGCAGAACAATGCAGCAGCATGTCTGAATGAGGAACGTTGGAAAGCGCCCATGTCCACCCCGGGGGAGTCCATCACCAACACAAGTCAGTGCCAACCCGCGTTAGTTGTCCGCGCATGGATCAGGAATCCAGGCCAATGCAGCCATGTCCACTGTCGTCTTGGGACATGTGACCAGATCCTCAGCATGCAACCAGGCGTCGGGACACATGCAATGGGTCACATCCAGTTGTGGCTGCAGGTACCGTGTCACTCGTCCATGAACGCGAGTGCAGCAGCGTAGGCCAACATTTCCAATGAGAGATCGTTGTCCTCCACATCTAACATGTCGGCGACGTAATCCATCAGCTGTCCCGGACAGATGTGCTGACTCCAACCCCTGACCCCAATTTGCACGAAAGCCCAATCGGGGAGCGGCTCAATGTGGTCACTGCACACAATGACTCGTGCAATCTCCCAAGTCCAGTTGCCAGCATGCATGCCAAACATCCAGGCATGCCATAAACGGGCATCACGGTGACACTCCTGGTCGTGGGCCAACAGGAGCGCACACACACGTCAAAATCCAGGTCAGCTACCGTCACGTTGGAGAGGCAGACATCCATGGTCCACTCGAATATGCACGAGCGACAATGCAACACAGGCTGCACGCAGGTGACGTTCGCAAGGCAGAAGCCCAGCCGGTAACTGATCCGCAGCACTGCCAATGGCAGTGCCCCCAGTACATGCAGCAGACGTGCACGGTACAGGTTCACGTGACTGGAGATGAGCATGTGTCCGGGATGGTCTGCCATTGCGTCAGTGGCTCTGCTTGAAGCGGCACTGGCTTGCCCTGTGCCAGTCCTGTGGATGAAATGGCACAGCTCGGAGCAATGAGCAGTGTCTGTTAGGCCTGGGCGGTAAATTCCGTTCCTCTTGCGGAATTTGGGTAATTTCGCATTCCGCGGAGAACGCGGATTTACCAAAAATTCCGCGATCCGCGGCTTTGCGGAATTTTTTGCTTGTTCGCGCTTTCAAATGCGTGTTCACGAGATATTTCTCCCCGAGCACGCAAACAGCGTTCGCGAACAGGAAAAAAGCATCACGAACGGGTGGAACAAGCAATCCTGCGTGTTCGCGGAACTTTTGCGTGTTCACAGAGATTTTTTACCGTTTCGCGGAGCTTTGCGTAGCGCGACTACGCAAATTCCGCCCACCCCTAGTGTCTGTGTGCAACGGCTGCAGACCTGGGGTGGGGTGGGAGTACGTGTGAAGGCCATATCACGCACGCTAACTATGACCAAGGACTCCTGCATGTGGGATGCATACACGTTGGTCTCACGTCGGGCAGTGCATAGTGTGGGAGTCGCAAGCAAATGCTATCATATCTGTCAGGGGGTGCTGGCCACATGCAAGTCCCAGCTCGGAGCTGCAGATGTGCTACCGCCTGATAGTTTAGACAAAGGACCTTTCATCCCTACAGTAACTTCACCATCTGCATGCATACAGGAGATGTACAGAGGCCTGTCGTGGGTGTGGTGGGATGTCTGCGACCCAGGGAATCATGGATGATATGCCCAGCACGTGGCACATGAGAGGCCTCACTGTGTGTTACGTTGCCTCACAGCTGCTCCTCCCCCCCACGAGCCCCCACACTTGTGTGCGCTGCGCTGTTGTACCACGTGCACTCCTACGGCACACCATTGTAATGCCTGTCCGCGCATGTCCAGCGGCATGCCAACAATATTGTGAAGCTGGCCTTTGAGGGTGTGTGGCCACGTGAGTGTAGGCCAATGGTCCAGACAGGGCGGACACAGGTATACAGTCCATGGCTGGCTGTGATCGTGCTGCGATAGAGGCTAGGCAACTGACTTATGCATTCGCAGGACTGATACACATAACACTTGGCATGCATGTGCCAAGACCCCGACTGGTCTTGCGCTCCTACATTTCCCCGTACGTGCGTGCCCGCCCTCCTGGTGCATGCAACATTGCAACATCAACTACTGTGGCCCTGGTGGCGACAATACCCCAACACAGAGACACACTTACTGCACTTCCTGCTCAAGGCCAGACCGGAGCCACGTCCTGATCCCCCTGCCAAATCAGCACACCCCTGCGCTGACCTGACGCACGCCGGACCAGCACACGCCGCATGTGCATGCAGGGGGGGCTGGCAAAGCTACATGTCCAAGGTCTCAGCCACTGCTGAGGTGACATGCTACCGTCCGCTGAAGACAGCACACTGTGATGTTGCAGGGCTCGGGCACATCATGCTGACATAATGACCACACGGACACACTTGCTTAGATGGTGGGAATGGCTTCGGGCACGTGCGCCCGGCCACTTTTATTAGCAGGCTCACATGTCGAGTGACACCTGTGTTGGATGTGTGTGGGGGTGTGTGCACACCAGCCGTCATAGAGTGCCTGGTGCAGTCAAAAAACGACAACAGTGTACATCGTTAAGGACACACCCATTCAACCATAAAGGCCCCATTACTTGTGCTGCCCTGGATGCACAGCGTCCTGCACGGGCCTACCGCCACGGGCCGCTGACTTGCGGTGCACTGGGGCAGGGCCACGAGAGCAGAGCAGGTTTCCGTAGATGACAAAGGGGGTTGTCACGGAGTGTCTCGGTGGACAGTGGAAGGTGTACCCACAGGGCATGATGCAGAGGGAAGAACCACGCTGAAACAGTCACTATGGTGGAGGTGAATGGAACAGACACATGTCTGACACCAAGTCCGATCCAGCCAGATGATGATGCAGACAACCCCCAGGCCATGGACTCAGATGTCACCAGAGCCCAACCAGAAGGTGCCCATGAGTCATTGCGCACAGAGTTAGTGGCACCAGTGCTGATAGGGGAGGCCGCCTGCGATGAGGCGTGTCCAATGGTGTGGACTCCTCCACATCTTACCCAAGACACAGTTCCACATGTGTGAACTACTCGACTGCAGTGTACGCCGGAGGCAGCGGTCAGCAGGGGCCATTCACCGAGTGTCGCTGGCATATGTTGGATGGTCCCACCGGCCTGCGTAGTTCAGGTTCAGTGGCACCATGGTACGCGGACTTGCGGTGAACAGGGTTGATGGCACCAGGTCAGTTGTTGCTAGTGTTCGGTCACCTCCGTGACTAGGATCCTGCTTTCATCCGGACTGAGCCGCATCTTCCTCTTACTCCTCTCCGTGCGTTCTCTTGTATGGACTTTGCCATTCATGAATCACGCCTAAGTGCTGGATGTGGGACCTACTGGAGCACAGTGTAGGCCTGAGCCAGTAGCCTGCAGGAACCCACAAACACGTGTCGCCGGCTTGCAAAGAAGACTTTTGCTTCACTGATCAGAGGGAGTTCAGCGATGTGGCCGCTGCCACGGACTTGGGGTCACTGCCATTCAAGACTCAGGACACAGTTCCATATGTGGGACCTACTGGAGCGCAGTGTAGGCCTGAGCACTCATCCATGTGTCCCCGGCTTGCGTTGAACAGGGTTAGTGGCACCACTTGTCGCCGGCTTGTGTTGAACAGGGTTAGTGGCACCACGTGTCGCAGGCCTGTGATGCAGAACTATGCTTCACTGATCGAAGGGAGTATAGTGCTGTGGCCGCTGCCACGGACTTGGGGTCACTGCCATTCAAGACTCAGGACACAGTTCCACATGTGGGACCTACTGGGCCAAAGAGGACACCGGTGGAGTATGTCAATGAGAAAGGAGTAATGTGGGCCAGCATCGTGGGGGCCAGCAATGGTCTGCGGAGGCTGCAGAGGTCGCGGGACTGGGGCTTGGAGCTTGCACCGGCACGTGGTGGGCCCTCTTTGACACACACCGGTGTAGGCAGGTGAGCGGAGCCTCGTTGGTGCACTGGGGCAGGCATGACGGGTCTGGGGACCAGCGGCCCGGGGTGCAGCAGGCACACAGGGACGCAGGCCCCGCTGCGCTCGGCGCCGGAATCGTGGCGGGCTGAGAGGCGTCGCCCTGCCAGACGCGTTGTACATTCCGAATGAGAACCACGCCCAGTGCGACTGGCTTTTTGTTCACACCCCTACGCAGGCCTGGCGTACGAAGGTCCAACCCACTCTGACCGCGCATGCAGGGGGGGACGTAACGTGCGACATTTCCGTGTTCTGCTCCACAGCCTGTGGGGACATGGTAGCGTCCACTGGCCACTACACTCCATGCACCAGCAGTTAATCTCCACATGGCCATTTCCATGGTTTGCACACTGTGGTCTGTCCGGCACCTCCACGCCACACCTGGCATTGGGTAGGTTCACATTCCTTAGTCACTTGCCGCTCTCTCACATGCCTGCTCCATGCCTCTCCTCACATCCTGATATTGTGTGTCTGTGGTGTCATGCCGTGGCTGGGTTGTGGGCATGGCAAGGCCAAGTTCCCAATGGAGTTGTGTTGTCGTGTCTGGTCGGTTGGCATGTTGTGTGGCATGTTGAATGTAGTTGTGCTGCGTGCCCATTGCCAGTGTCGTGAGTTGCATGACTGTGGGCTGGAGGTGTGTGGTGTGTTCATTTTGGACTTACCAATGAGCACTGCATTTCCATGGGTGCCATCCTGGGAGCGGTGGGTGATGATGGACTGTCGGGAGATGTGAGAATCATGCACTCTGCCTGGGGAGTTGGCCACAACATTGTTGATGAGTCCCGGGCGGTCCACTATTGCCTGCACATTAATGGGATGCGTGTGCTTTCTGTTGTGGTAGTTGTGTGCAGTGTCGGCAGGGGGCACGAGGGGTACATGTGTGCAGTTGATTGGCCCCGACACGTGAGGGAATCCAGCTATGGCGTAGGGGCCTTGCTTGGTCTCCAGCTGCTCCTGCGCAGTGTGGGTGAAGTGGAGGTGCTGGGGTACCAGGCTGATGATGGCATCCAGGACAGGTGTGATGACCTTGGATGGGGCTGGCTGTGAGACTCCTCCCACTCTGGCAGTTGTGGGTTGGATGGTACCAGAGGCCGACATGTGCAGCGCAGCAGGCAGCTTTGTCTGTGGAGGGATGTTGGTTGTCCGCTGGGTTGGTACCGTCAGCAGGTGGGGGATGTGGGTCAGGATGCGGGGGATGGTTGTCCTTTTGGGCCTGTAGTGGGCAATGTCCTCCTCTGGCGTTGGGTCTGGGCAGCAGGTGCGTTTCAGGTGGGTCCGCTGTCTTTGTGTACGCTGCCTCTGTGGTGTTCCCGGGGGGGGGGGCGGGACGGGTCCTGGGGGTGGTGGTGGGCCTGGGGTGGGTGGCGGTGGGTGTTGTGGCCCTCATGGGTCTCGGTGCTGCATGATCATTGTCTCCATGGCATCTGTGGGTCTTCAGTTGTGGCTCTTGGCTGGGCTCCCTTTCATGCTGCAGGTAGTCGTCCTGCTTAACACCAGCAAAAGGCAGGTGTTAAATACCTGCTGCTTCCGCGGCTTATTGCGTGGTTTTGACTCGCATCGCAGATCTGGCAGTTCGTTGTAAAAGTGGTGTTGTGGTTTTTTCGTGTGTTTTTGCACGGGAACGCCTACTCTGCATCTCATTAGGGTTGGTTGGTGGTGTCCACCGTGGGGGTAAATTTTGGGGCAGTTATCACGGGAATACTGGCAATGTCTGCAGTTTGCACCCGCTTGTGAATGGGATGTTGAATCTATCTCCACTTTTGATGCGTTAAGGTGGGGATAACTCGGAGATAAGTCCTTGTGAATATGCCCCTAAGTCTTTCAGGAACTTTTCTTTTCCTTGCCTCTCCTGTTATCTCCTGGACTCTGCCGGGGTCCACTCCATGTCCCTATGATCATCATCAGAAGTGGTGCTGGGAGAAGATGGTGGAGTAGTACCCTTCCTTTCCCGTGCTGGAGATCGGGGAGCCAATGATTGTAAAAGAGGAGGTTCTTTCTCAGAAGGAAGCTTAACCTCCTGTTCTGCTCCAACATCAGGAAAATGTACTATTGATGGCTGCTGTCAACTTTCTTCAGTTTCCTGAACTGATTGTGTACTACTTTGTGAAAGGGATAATTCCAATTGAACATAAATCCTCATGGGCGTCAACATGATTGCATGGCTGCCTCACTGACAGACATTGTCCTGGGCTTAGGTTGGGGTAATGCTGTTGATGCTGGTATGCTGCCCTGGCGTCCATCAAGAGAGGGCCGTCTGTAGCCTAGATGGCGGTGAGCGGCATTGCTGCGATCGGGAAGACGGAGTAACCACATCCGAGTCCTGAGGACACAGCCGCGAAGAAGAGTCTGCCCAGAGGTGATACACGTACTCTGGACCAGCGCCCCATCCATTGCATCTAACCAGGCTTGAGCAAGTCGGAAGGTGGAGAGCGGCCTTTACAGAAGATGTTGCTAGGTGATGTGGGCTCGGAGTCCCGAAGCCGGTGAGAAGCGCAGCCGTGCGGGGCAGCAATCGATTCAATACAGCGGGAGGCTCGGTGCACAGCCTGGGCCCTGGGACAGCGGAGATCAGTTTGAGGAGGCTGGCTGACATCCGTGTGGTGCCCAACCCTGAAGGAAGCTCCCAACCGGGCCGTGTGCGGCCCCCTTCACGTTGAAGGCACCAGACAGTGGGAAGCGCACCCCGGGACATCCGGAGAACAATGGAGGATGAAGTGTGAACCGGTGAGCGCAGGACACTCTCTGATGGTGCAGGGGGGCTGGTTCTATTTCACACTGTTGATTGGACCACGGCTCCCACCCCCTCCTCCATATATTCAACACTATACTGTGGGACCCTTGCAGTGGGACCACGCACCGGATACCAGTGGGGACCTTGTGAGGTGACCCAGGGGCACGCAGATGGGCCCCCCCAGACTGGCCAATTTAGCCACGCGGATGATCAAGTGGCCCCAGCCTAAAAGCAGACCAGCCGGGTCAGCCTGAACCCCACACGATGGCAAGAAGTACATGGTGTCAGAGTGGACTTAGCCAAACCCTACAGGCAAGTCTAGATTTAGAAGGGAAAGCCAGGAGCAAAAGCCTGTATCGCAGCCCTACAAAGAATCAACAGGCATTGTACTTGAAGGGAGGACTGCATTAACAACAGCTGGTGCCAGACAAAGACGGGATCGAACGTTTTACACGACCCCCCCAAGAACAGACGTGCTTGGTGAACTGACCCACGCTTGCGCTGGAACGTAGGCGGTGAGCACAATGACAACCACCAGGCCAATAAAGGACATTATATTCAAAGACCTTCTCACTAAACATCCTACCCAGAGAGCAGGGGTGACCCCAGGCGTGACATCTCCGGGGCACGTCAGCCAAGCGGAGAAATCAGATGAGAATTTCGAGGCCCCTGTTACCCACGGATTTATGGAGGCCCTTTTCAGCTCCTTGCGGGACGATATAGCTTCCGTAAGAACAAAGGTCTCGAAAGAAGAAAAGGAAGTGCGCCATGACATAAGCAAATTGGAACAAAGAGTGGATTCGGTCGAACGATCAGGGGATGCTGACCTCAACTATCACTTGGAAGATCTAGAAAACGGATCCCGTGGATCCAACATACGCATTAAGGGCGTTCCATTGCAGGCCGATGCTGGTCGCATGGAGGACTAAGTTCTACGCTTATTTCCCCACATCATCCCAGAGCTGGAAGGCAAAGATCTCCCGCTAGACCACACACACAGAGCTGGCAGACCCTCATCGGCTCCTGGTTCCCCACAGGACATTCTTATGTGCCTCCACGATTATAAACAAAAAGAACTCATAATGTCTGCAACATGTGATCAATCCTACATTTTCTTCGAAAGGAATAAAATTTGTCTCTTTCAGGATTTGTCTACCATCACTTTACAACGAAGACGTTCCATGAGGCCTATAACGGACTTTCCAAGGGACAGAGGTGTGGCGCCGCGGCCAGGGCGACTGACGCTGGAATCTGGGGCTCACGGTTCGATCACCGGCGGCAGGTCAGCCCAGCACCATGTGACTCTGGGCAATAGCTTGCTTAATCTTCCCGACGGCCCCCAGCGCCGGGATGCCTTCGGGTAGCTGTTCGCGCCTTACAAATACTGGATTTACAAATACTGGATTTACAAAGGGGTGAGGTATAAATGGGGGCACCCCTTCAGACTGGTTTTTCCCTGGAATGGGCAGACACACACAGTCCATGCACTACCTGAAGCGGCGGAGATCCTGGGATTCGAGCTGGAGCAGGAGACCTCGTCGCAGCGGGCTGACTCCCGTGCAGCTCCAGGGGAGTTACGCCAAAGACGCAACCCGAGGAATAGGTCGCAGCAACAAGTGAGCAGACCAACCAAAACAGAAAGCTTCAGGGAACGCTCAGCATTGTTCCAGCAACTCACGGATCAGAAGCAGTCCCCAGAATTCACAGATGAATGAAGAACACAGACTCGAGATTGCAACCGAAGGATGACAGCTACAGCTGGAGGACCTATACAGACTTGGGAAGATTGTGGACATGGAGAAGACGCTGCCCGGCAGAGCCGCCGGGTTGGTGCAGGGGGAGATGGACGTGAGGGGACTGAACATACCAACCAAACGAATAGCATTATTGTCCCAGCTACTGTCAGTGCGCTGCGATATATGCCTCCTACAGGAGACCCACCTCCTTAAAAAAGATTGGGGCAGGATGCGATCTAAATGGTTTGATTGACAATACTGGTCAGCAGGCCCACGGAAAAAAGTGGGAGTCGCCATCCCAATTGCTACACATTTCCAGGGCCAGGCCCTACACACTCATTCCGATATCGCAGGCCATATGCTCTCACTGCGCCTTTCCTTCATTCCTACATGTTCACAGTAGCATGCCTCTATGCCCCCAACGATCATCAGGAGCCCTTTTTGAAGCAAGCAATTGGCACTATTTTTGTCGATAGATGCCGAGAAGGCATTCGACCGAGTGCACTGGCCATTCTTGAGGGCGGTGCTGGAGGCCTACGGCCTGGGCCCCCACTTCCAGTGATGGATCTGGGCCAGCTACGAGAAACCAACGTCATTAGTGCGTGTCAACAACTCATTACCTCCCTTCTTTCCAATCTCTAGAGGTACGCGGCAGGGGTGCCCACTCTCGCCACTCCTGTTTGCGTTATATATGGAACTAACTGCAGAGCACATTTGCAGGCACCCACTCATCGAAGGAGTGTGGAAGGGAGGTCAGTCACATAAGATAGTGCTATATGCTGATGACATTTTATTAACTATCACCAACCCCCGACAGTCGCTAGCCCCACTACTAGAGGAGCTCACTGCATTGGGAGAGGTTTCTGAGTCTAAAGTCAACAACACCAAATGTCACTATTCCCCATGATGAACAAGTGCGACTTGCATCAGAATTCCCCTTTATGTGGACCACAAGGGGGATCTCTTATTTCGGCATAACTATAATGTCAACTGTAGATAAATCAGTATCATATAACTACTCCGAACTCCTGAGAACAGTACGTTCGCTTATTCAATCTTGGCATGGGGGACCCATATCCTGGCTGGGAAGTATCGCTGCTGTAAAAAGGTCTCTCCTGCCCAAGATTCTATATCTCATACAGGTGATGCCACTACAACCACCTATTTCCATGATCAAAAAATTTCAATCTACCATTGAATCATTTATTTGGGGAGGCAAATGGGCCAGAATGGTCAGGGAACGAGCATATCTACCTATGGCTACAGGAGGACTGCGTATACCCCATTTAGTGCGCTACTACCAGGTAGCACAGCTGCGCTTTTTGGCGTAGTGGCAACGTCCACTCTCTGAGAAGCATTAGTGTTTCTTGGACCAAGCAGTGGCAGGAATACACATATGGAAAATTCCATGGTTTCTGGTCAGTTGCGTCCTGCAGGGGTGTACATCTCCCCATTTATCCGGGCTGCGGTGGCAGCCTGGGATAAGACCTGCGCTCCCAAATGGCTCTCTACTCCGATTTCTCCCTGACTCCGATCCTGGGAAATGCAGACTTTCCACAGGCTCTAAATGAACAAGCGTACGTCTAATGGCAAGAAGCCAATCGCAAACGCATTGGCAACCTGTTTGATGAACACGGCCTGTTAGATTTTAAAGACATGCAACAGAGTTTTGGACTTCCAGACTCGGAGCGCTGGCGTTACATAGCAATACGACATTGGGTTACATCACTCTCCGTAAGACCACACTTGAGCAGGAAACTCACCCAATTAGAGCGCTGGCTACTATCTAGAAGAGACAACCATAGACTGCTATCAGATATATACGCATTCATTAACACCACCACTAACCCCTCACACATGCCCACTTGGAAAAGATGGGAGGTAAAATGCGAATGCACCTTTACGGAAAAGCAAAGCACAGATATTCACATCAAGCGTGCAATCAGCTACTAGTGCATCCGGTAAAGAAACACTACTAAAAACTGTCCATTACTGGTACTACTCTCCGACCTGCCTAGCTCAGTGGCAGAAGGGGAAGGACGGCCAATGTTGGTGCAACTGCAATCAGTCTGGCACGCTTGTCCATTTGCTATGGCACTACCCCAAACTCCATCGCTACTGGATGGATGTCTTAGCAGATATCGACCAAATGTTTCACACTGAGATGCCCCGCTTCCCCATCTATATTTTACTAGGCCTTCCCAACATTCAAACATATCCACTGCATTCTATTAGGGGGAAGGCCATCACCCTGGCACTTTGTGCAGTGAAGCAGGTTCTATTGTCTAGATGGGGCACGGACACGGTACCAACACACACAGACTGGCTACATAAACTATGAGACTTACTGGGCATGGAAAGGTGAACAGCTGTAATGACTCACACTTTACCCAAATTTGAGAAAACATGGGGAACATGTATCAAGCACCTCTCTGACATCTATCGTGAACTCACCTACCCAATATATCTATGAATCCTGCGTCTCACGTCCACAGCTCAAACTGATGATTAGGTTGTCTTCACAAATGGACACTGACAAGATTTAGAAGCATTATTTAGAAGTGCATGGTCTGTTTTGTTCTCTCCCATTTTTTTTATTTCCCCTTCCCTCCTGCCCACCGCTTCCTATTACCCCTCTTGTGTTATGCTCCTCGCCGGCCATTGGATGTAGGCAATGGCTGTTGTATTTTTCCTTTTTCAAAATAATAAAAAATGGTACAATCCTACAAGCAAACAAGCAAGAAAATATTTAGTGTGAAACGTGGTATTGTTTGCATTTTGTATTAGTACAGACAAAGGCAACATTAGTGTGGTTGTCTTGTTAACTTAGGTAACTGCTTTAAAGTCAAATCACACTACCATACCATAATTCCCCATCAGAATAACACACAGGGGTATATTTACTGCTGCTAACTAGCGCTAGTGTTAGTTAGCTGCAGTTTTCTTACTGCGGCCTATCACCAAAAACTATTGCCCTGTTAGCGATGTATTTACAATACATCGCTACATGGCGATAGTAACAGCTAGCCGCGGTGAAAACTGCCACTAACACTAGCGTCAAGGTTATAAAAATTTTGACATTAGCGAGAGAAAAGTGACGAAAGGGCCATCTGCTGCAAAAAAACTCACGTTAGTCAGCACAACGTGACTTTTTTTGCATCTAGAGGCAAAAATAGTCTATAAGTCCGCCTCCAATGAAAAGTAGGGAAAAAAAACAATGGAATGCAGAATGGAGCAGCCAGGGCCAAGTGCAGCACAGATCAACAACCCCCCTAAACCCCTCACCAGCCAGGATGACCAGCCAGAGTCCCAGGGGAAGAGGAAATGCAGATTCAGGGCAACAGTTATGAAACGAGGCGCATCACTGGGAAAAACCAGTGATGCATCACTTTTCATAGCGCCCTCCTTGCAACACCATGGCAGCCAAAACCTTGAAAGCGGGGACAGTCCCCGGGGGCCCGGAGGCCTCACTGGGCCTGCATCTGTGACCCAGAGTGGGTGGCCGAGGTACTGTGGAGTTGCTGGGCCATGGTGGTAGACATTGAGGCATCAGCGATCTCCCTTACCTGGTGGTGAAGTCTGGCAGGTCGCATGGAGACACGTTGCTGACCTGTGTGAGAAGACCGCCTGGCACCCCTTGGAGCTGTGAATAGAAGAGGCGCTCCTGCGCACCAACGTAGGGAGGTCTGCATTGCATACCATGCCCCACCACTACACTGGAGTGCATGGAGGAGATTACCAATGGTGGGCCATGCCTCTCTGCATCACAGGCCGGAGGATGTTGCGCTGGCCGAATGCTGTGGACGGTGAGGCCCCTGAGCTGCACCAAACTTGTGTGGAGGGAGCGCTGCAACTTCACGACTAAGGGGGCCCTGTTGCATCACCTGCATCGGGAGGTTACTCAGTGAACTAGGCGGCGACTGCTGTACTCAGGTTTGTGAAATCCCGCCTGGCTGAGGCTCCTGCTGGCTGAGTCACAGATTTGGAGAGAGTGCAGTGCATTGAGCCCCGGTGCCAATGTCCATGTGAGGAGAAGGTGGGACGCGTAGCAGAAGAGGCCCGGGGGTGAGTTGGGCCCAGGTCTAGCGGTGGGTGACGCACACCGTGCTTTGAGCAATCCCTAAACTGCGGCTGACCTACATCACTGAGGGCACCGCACAACTGTTGGGGGACTCCACTAACTGGCTCAAGTCACTGAGATCAGCCATTGGTGGCAGTGGGTGCCAGGGGCACGGGAGCCGGTTCTGGCCCATGCCCTTGGGCATGCAGCTTGATCCTCCATTACTCGCTGAGGAACTGGGGAACACGGATTCTGGTCGCCACTGTTAGATCAGAAGAGGCAACCGGGTGGTGCTGCCTTTCCTTGCCCCCTGTTAGTTTGCTTTTGTGTGTACGGGGCACTAACCCTTAGTGGAATTCCTCTTCCCATAGCGCTGCGCCGTCTGGTTGCTGCTGCTGCTGTCCCCATCTGCTGCTGCTGGTTCCTCTCACTCGGAGGTCAAGTGTTCGAGTCCCTCCTCCACCCACAGCCTGCGCCTCATCCCTGGTGGTCCAGTGGTAGAGCGTCACTGCTCTGCAGCTTGACTGCCCTCCTGTACCTCTTTTCTGCTGTTCCTGTTCATCTTTCTGCTCTTCTCTGTTGCTTTTCTACCTTTGTCTTTTTTTTAATCTTTGCTTTGTTTTTCCTGTGCTTTTTTGCAGTTCCTTTTTCCCTATCCTCCCTTGTTGCTGCTGCGATCCCCCACATCCCTGCCTCCTCTAGTATCCTTTCCTGCATTTCACGCGTCCCAGCTGTCCAGCCCCCCTGCAGCACTACTTAGAGGTGGACGCTGTGCGGCCATGCGCAGCGGGCGTGCCACTGGTGCGCCGAAGGCAAGCAAACGGCAAGCCCATCTGCATCTGCCCGCCCCTGTATCGCGGCCAGAACCAGGGACCCTGCCTCTCAGACACTCCACCGCTACGACGCTAGCACCCTCCTCACCCTTAACCCTGGACGCCACGTCGCCTGCCATCTAGCATCACCAAAGAATACCCTGCACCTGCCAAAACTGCAAATGCACCTCCTGCCACATCAGCACATCAGCACCTCTTGCCACCCGGCCAACCAACAGCACACCCGCCCGGCTCAACTGCATCCTCCACAAATACGCCACAGAAATCTGGGACCTCCTCGGTGCCGCCTCTTCAGACATCGCCTACTTCACAGAAACCTGGACCAACCTCTGCTCTGGACCGTACATCGCCATCACTATCCCCGACGGCTCCAAAATCACCCGCAAGGACCACCCCGACCGTCCAGGAGGAGGTATTGCCATTGTCTACAAAAGCACACTCCGACTGACCACGCACTCTAATGACCCAACGGCTACCATGGAACACTTCCACTTCCAGATCCGGACCAACCCCAACGCCCCCCTCCACTGCACCCTCTTCTACAGGCACCCCAGGCCATGAACCCCCATTCACTGATGCAATTGTAGCCCTCATTGCACCCCAAGCTCTCCCATCCACTGACTACATCCTACTCGGAGACCTCAAGTTCCACCTGGACAACCCCAGTGACCAGAACACCACCCCCCTCCTGGGGAACATCGCCAACATCGGACTCAAGCAGCTATTCACTGCACCAACCCACATAGTCGGACACACGCTCGAGCCCGTCTTCTCCGCCAGTGGGAACTGCAACTACAGCCACACCACAGAACTCTCCTGGACCGACCATCATTGTATACATCACGCCTTCACCACGCCCACCATACACCACCACCATCATCGCCCCCCCCTTCGCAGCTAGATCAAGGCACCAAAGAACTTCTCGTCAAGTCCCTCAGCACCACCACTACCACAACGCTTTCAGACACCAACACCGCAGTGCGCAACCTCCACTGATGGATCTCCAACTGTGCCAACACCCTGGCACCCATCAAGAATAGACTGGGCAAACAACACTCCAAGAAGGCCAACTGGTTCACTCCCACCCTCCACTAGTCCAGACGCACCTGTAGACGTCTTGAGAAGAGATGGAGCCACAACAATAGTCCTGAAACTCACACAACCTTCAAATCCGCCATCAACACACACCACACAGAGGAAGAGGAAATACTCTGGATTGATAGGTTTTGTGCAGGTAGGTGTCCCTTCCTGCACAACTTCAATCAACTCCGCAACACCATAGCGCAAGGGTGCCTGCGTTGGCTCATGGCAACCATTGTGCGTCAATGTAGGGGAAAAATACAAGGTGGCTTATTCATGAGCCCCTTCTGACAATTTAAAGCCACCGGTGCGTCATTTTCTTGATGTACTAGCAGCATTTATTTTGCACCATGTTGCGCCGTATTTACAAAGTGCTGCAACTAGGCATATACGTGACCTTGTGAAGCCCTGTGCCACATTATACCTGCGTCAGGTATGATGTATGCAGGGTGGGCATGCCCACGCAACAACGCCTCATAGGAGTGGCCACTGCGACAATTCTAGGACGCCACTGCGTCAGAACCTTACGACTGCCTCATGGCAGGCGTAAGGGTGACGCAGTGCCATAGGGATAGGCTGGCCCCATGCATTGCTAGAGTTGTGTCATGCTTGTGACACAACTGCAGCAATGTGTGACTTTAGCACTGGCAGATACGTCAGGATTCCAGACATATCTGTCATTAATTGCGACATGGAGCGCCGTACAGTGAATACGGCACATCCATGGTGTCGCAAGAAGGGCACAGTGAAAATTGTTGCAATGCTGTTTTGTCGCAGCGATGCAACACATTTCATGAATGAGGCCCAGGAATGCACCCTATCTTATTGATAGTACGCATTCCTGCCATTTTGTTTTTTCACAGCGCAGCAACATTCCTTGCAGTGCTGTCCAGCACCAACACCTCTGAAATGGGGCCCCAAGTGTTTACACCAGCTATTTTCTGGTCTTAAAAAACTGCCTCTAATTGGACTTAGCAGCAGTTTTGGTGGGTTATCGCCGGACGGAAATTTCATTGTAAATATCGCGAAGTGGGGTTAGCAGCAGTTTTTGCATGGGAACGCCCACCTTGCATCTCATTTTCGTTAAGTCCGCAAACAGAAGTGGCGATCTTGAAAATTAACGTTTATGCTGGAAATGTGCCGCTAAGTTAGCGATAAGGCGATAAAAAAAAGCAGCCGTAACGTCAAAAAATTGACGCTAAGGTGGGAGTTAAGTTCTTGTACATATGCCCCACAATATACAGAATTCTAGAGCTCTTTCCTTTATGTTCATATATTCAAAAGGAGACACCTGTGGCACTCAGGGAACTAAATAGGTAAATGTAATAGAAATCTTTTTAAAAATGGAGGTAACTGTGTGCCTATGGCAGGCAATGTTGTCCAAGGGGAATGAAATGCTAATCATCATTACACAAATGAATGATGCTAATGTCTACTCTAGAGTGCACCGGAGGAAATTGTATTATATACCTAAAAAACGTAATGTATTGCGCGGCTGTGTGCCTATGGTGGATGGATGAATGGATGATAGATCGACCGAGGCAAACTGGGAAAAAATAATTGACAATAAAAAAGTTGACAATGCAGACACATGCAGTCCTATGACAAAAGCACACTGGCTGCCTACACAAAATACCCACCAGCCTCATGGTCAAACAGCAACAAGCAGGAGGCCTGGAAAACAAAGAACACATACTGGCCTATGGACACTGACTATACTATAAAATGGCTCCTGGCCACATGGCATGGGGAGCAAAGACAAATGTTTGCCTGTGGCAAACACACTCACACACTAGCCTGACAAACTAGGCATGCTAACACAGAGAAAACAACATTAATTCATCAATGTGAAAAACAATAATTAACTGGGCTAAATATTTTTACAACACACACCCTCCAAAGCCATCAAATATAGTTACCCCACCTATACACTTCTCACACAAAAATACCCAACTCCAACGACCAGTTTGAGAAGAAAATCAACTCAAAAGGCCTCTCAGCTGCTTTTCAAGCACAAAAGCTGCTCTAGCAGTGTGTTCGCGATCGACACTACATTGGCGCCGTCGCAGCTGGAAGCCATGCAAATGAGTGCAAAGTATCACGCAAGCTCATGAGAGGCCCAAGATTATCGTGGCACTCGCGAGCTTGCACCAAAACAAATCTGGAGTGCGCGAATAAAAAACAAAGCTCTTCGCACCTAGGAAGGTGTAATTGAAGAACTCCGTGCTCCTCCGCAGGGTGCCAAAATTCTGTAAACTCCGCAAGTGGAGTGTTATGCCTGGGCCTACTTAACATACTTACCCTTCTGCAATCGTGCCCCCCTTGCTACTCTGCATCTACCCCCATTGACACCATTACTGGGCCTGGCACTGCACTCGTCTTTATGTTCTTACTTGGTCATAAGGTCGGCGCCTGCTCCGTGCCTCCGTGGCTCAGTAGACTGACCTGCTGCCATCCGTGTGACCTATAAAATGTTACTAGATTTGGAGTTAGTTTGACCTGCCTCCTCTTTGCTGACAGAGTACCCCTGTTTCGGGGTTGACAGAACTGGCTGTTTCCATTTCAATAATTTCTCCCTCCTCAAGACTATTGTCCCTGTAACCCAATTCCACCTCATCCAGCCACGCATTCCCCTCCATCCCACTCACCGTGTCATCCACACCTTGTGGCACCAAATACCCACCTGTAGAGCTACTTTCCAAAACCTGAGGGGCAGTACCAAACCCTCTCATCATTGTAGTCATTGCAGGCCGTTGTGACCCCTGCTGTCCTCTATCCATGGATGTTCGCCATCCTGGAAAGGCCTCCCGGGACCTTCATGCACCAGCTAAAGCCAGGACCCACGATGCATTCCGGCCGGTCGTTCGGGGCAATGCCTTTTCTTCCTCCCGGGCTTGGACAAGCCGCACTGTGCTCTCCCAGGTCTGGAACTTGACGGTGGTTTTGAGCCTGCAACAAATAAGGTAGTACCGGTGTGCAGTGCCCAGGCATCCTACTGTCCTTCTTTCCTTCCCTCCTGTCTACAAACAACTGGGCCAGTCCCCTACATTGCCCCTCCTGGTTTGGTTCCCATGCACCCTAGGGGGAAGAGAGGCATCGCCAACCAGCCCCCCCCCCCCCCAAGATTTTCCTTGTCGCTCTATTCGAGCATGGCAGCAACTATTACTGATGCTCTTCCTGAGGTGCCTCGTGAAGGGTGCAGAACTCTGCCTGCACCCTTTGCTGAATATCGAGGTCCTCAGACCCCTGGGCCCCCTCCTTCCTGACATCTGGCACCTGCCACCGATCCCTAACTCCTGCAGGGGCCCTGTCTCACCAGCCCCACTCCCCCAAGACACCTGTCTGTGGAGTCCTGCCACAGAGACCTCCCCTCTATCCGGCCCTGACCCACCAGCCTGCTCATCTCCTTCCATATACCCTATATCAAACAGGTCCTCAGAATGACCTGGGGTGGCCCCACTCTGCAAATCAATTTGGTCCAACAATACCGGGGGCAAGGACAGGACGTCTCTTTCTCTACCTCTCCCCCCCCGTCCACAACACGCTTCCTGCCCTTTGCCTCAGCTTGCTCCACTTTATCCCCTTCGGCAACCTCTTGCTCATTTACGGAGCGTGTCGAAGGCTCTTCCTCCTACCCAGGCTTGCTGGAGGCCTCCACTGCCTTGTTCACGAAACCCTGGCCTCTCAGTGCTCGTTTTGAGCCTCTGAGGGCTGGCTTCACAGAGTTGGCTCCCCGCCCCGCTCCCTTCGTGATGTTGCCGTCATCGCCTGTGGCCCGCCCATCCCTAGCCCCGCCGCCCTACTAGCACTGCAAGGGCTGCTCGGCGCATCCGCGGGCAGCCCCAACAAATCACCTCCACCTCATTAAGGCCCTGAGAGCTGGTATGTGGTGAGGAGCACGCCAATATGGAAGCAGGCACACCAGCAGAAGCCCGCCTCGCTGCATGCACCGCTGCGCCGGCTGCGCTGGGACCCCACCCCAACTAACAAATCCAGGCACCCATCCCCTGCAAGGAGCCACAATGCCTGATAGACTTGCTCATTGACGTCAGTAGGTTCCATTCCTGCACTAACTACATGCTAAACCTGCTCTCAAAAAACTTTTTCCTACTCTAAGATAGGGCTGCCACCGTGTACACCTACTAATAAAATGGTGGAAAGCAGCCCCAAAATGGACAGATTTATAACTATTGGGCTACATCCTATACCGGATGTAGCCCAAAGCATACAGCACTCTGTACTGCGCCTCCCTCCTCTGACCCCCAAAGCCCCAAGAAATTTCACATTATGGTCAAATGATGTTCAATAGACATGTTGTCAATACATGCTGAAAGATACAATAAAGGTAGCACAGATTCAATTAGATTGTTATCATTTTAGAAGATCTGTCATTAGATATATATAGCATTTATTTTTTAAATATAAAATTGAATATTGTGCTTAAGGATTTAGGTTTACTGAGTCAGGTGCAAACACGACTGGGCTTGGTAAATATTTTTTCGAATTGAATTTTTTTTATCAATTCACAGTAGATCTGTAGTGTTTGCGATTTCTATGCTTTGCAGTCGAAGTAATTATCTAGTGGTACAGGTTTCAGTGATATACTTTTACTTCTGTTTCCGATAGGAAGGAATCATGAATTTGCGTGCAATGCAAAATTCCCGAAATAGTACGAATTTGCCAGTGTAATTTAAATTTCACCCAGGCCTACCCGAAGTTTTGTAGCGTGAAGCCATATGCAATTTGATTTAGGAAAGAAATGGTTCACATGATAATTCACCGACCAGCTACAGTAATTCCTGTTTTTATAGAAATGCATATATTTCTTGAAGGAGGCCTTTTGTAAGAAGGGGGGTGTAAGAAACACATTGGGCACACTTTATTTCTAATGTGCAGTACATGGCCTACTAACAGGTTAAAGCAGGAAAATAACTCCAAGAGCTTCAGTCTGGAAAGCCTCGATTCCTGTCACTGAGCGCAAACTCCGATAATCTGCAGACTGCATGCAAAGAATGAATTGCATAATTATAAAGTAACTTTTAATAAAACAATGATGTATGCCATCATCTTGATGAACTCGTAAATTACGCATTTTGCATTTCAATAGTATGTGTGAAGTCGCCGCAACCGGAAAATCAGCGGCAGCTTTTGTTCAGGCACCTGACTCCCTTCTTGGCTGCTATCAGTGCCACGCAGAACTTCCTCTCTGTTCAAAGGTGTGCTGGAAGCTGCGCCCCTCCCCCATTCTGATAGACTCATCAACTTCAAGGGCTTTTTTTGCAGGCTGATCTGCAGTCCTGCTAATGTGTTTTATGTCAGGCACAGGTGTGCATTTACATGTCTGTAGCAGCCCATTCTAAAGTTCTGTCTTGAGTTTCTTCCCAAGGGAGATTCCGACATCTCCAACTGTTGTACTGCGAGAAATGATTTTCTCCCGCAATTGCAAAAAAACAAAACATTGCGGTAAATTGAAATGTGAATCAAACAGGGTGCTACATCATTTCATATTTTGGTGCAAAATAGTTTTATGTTCATGCGCTTTCATGTTTATATCACATACACTATTCGCAAAGCATCACAAAACAGGGGCTGTTTAAAGTACATTGTTCTAAACACAATTCTTATTTCAATTGAGTGCTCAGAATTTAGACTAATCCTAACGTTTACAATATACTTTTGAGAACTGATGACTTCAATGCCAAGGTATATATTAAAGGGGAATGTTGTTTAAGGATTGAAGAGAATGACCATACCATACCACTTTCTTGAACATTGATATGCCTTTTTAAATATTTGTATTGTCGCCACATCCATGAATGCTGATGAGACGATGAAGTGCACCATTCGGTTGTGTTCTTCTGACATTTCTGATAATATCCAAGCCAATATAATCAACGTACCCAGCATGCCAGCTCCAACAGCAATAAAACAAAATGTGTATTTTTTGAAGTTGCAAAAGTTTTTCGTGTTCCAAACTATCTGACCAGCAGCCGCACCGTTTTGTCGGCTACCTAGGCCAAGACAGGTTTGAGAAAACATGGAAGCAGCAACATCAGTTTTCTTCATCCACTTCACCCCCCTCACCAAAACAGTTTTACTTTAGTCTGCGTTGAACATGGTCACATGATGGGCATATGGGTAATGAGTCTCTGGCAGACTGTGACTTCAGACCACTGGCATGGGATGGTTCAGTCTCATATTCGCTCTGTCTTTTATTCTATTCTAGACGATTATGTTCAATATTTAGAAGTCAAAACCCTTGTTGCCAATGACACCATTAAATGCTCTTTCTCAGAAAGGTTTTCGAGGCCCTGGACTTTCAGGACTGGAATGTGTACCTGGACTTGTAGGATGCTTAATTTCAAATCCCTGTCCTGCAATCCCTTGAGAGGTACCTGAGGTTCATTTTGGGGTTAGACTGCTACCAAGCTGCGGTCTTTCCTTTTGGTGGTCACTTCATTTCCTTACAGTCTCTCTAAGGTACTGGTGGTCTTCACAGCACATTTTTGCAAATTACAGGTACAGATTTTCCCATTTGTGTGACTGGCTCGTGAAGGCGGTCTCATTCCGGCTATTCTCTGAGAATGCTCTGAAACCTGTCACCCTCTGTTCCTGTTTGGGATTTTTAATCAGCTACCCCAAATGACAGCTTTATTACCTGGTCTACCCAGTAAAGAGCCACTGTCACAGAGTAAGCAGCAAGGTGAACTCGAAATAATTGTGCACAGTAGGTTTCCAGGACATATGTGGAGGTCCTGCACTGCAGAAATCCATTTATACATTTTCTCACGGAACTTAGTTATTGCTGTCTGGTAAGGTTGGTGTGGCTGTTTAGGTAGTGCTTTGGGTACAATGTCTCATTCCTTCTCCACGGCTCCACCGAAGGACCACCCTCTCTTTTCCTGTATAATCAAACAGTGTAAATGACTCTAAAATCGGCAAGTCTAATTTAAAAGCTGCACTTTTCTTCGAGTAATTAAAAGTCATTTGGTATGTTTTCTAAGACATAACTAGTCACTGTTAATGTTTTTATTCCATGCTGGTCTTTTAACAGCTTTGCATCACAAAATCATCACAGGTCTACATCATTAAGGATTAAAATGATCAATGATGGGTAGTTCTGTCCTTGGATAATAGGTTCTACGATACCCCTTCTTGGGCCCATCTCAAGGATAATGTTGCCTGAGGGACTTAAAATCTAACACCCCTACCCACAAAAAGGGACCATCTCAGTCCCTGTCAGCCTGCGGCTGTCTAAAACTAGTGGAGGGTCTCCTTACACCTGTGTCTACCCTGGCTTGTACCCAGTCTTTCTAATAATTATGTCATGCTTCTTAGTGCTGTATTTGTCATCCCACTATATTTCCATCAGATAATGGCTCTGTCCAAGGCCTCTTCATTCTCCCTCAAAACGTCTTCTTTTGTAAAATCATGTGCTCTTTTATTGTCCTTAACCACCTAAAAGTTGATATATTTTCTTCTTCTTACTCTACCCCACACCCCACTTTCTAAGAAATCTCCATATGCCTTACAGCCATTAGGAATTGTATACTTTTCTGCTCTACATTTAAAAACTCATCTAAAATGGCGGTGGTCAACTTTCCTGCTTCCTTTGAATAAACAAATCTTTCCTTTGTTGACTATCTTTAATGTTTCCTTATTTTTCCATTAAGCCAAGAAAATTGGAATACAGCTCAGTTCCCCAAGAGTCTTGTGTAGGTTGTCCACTGCTTCATTTGTAAGGTTAGAGCTACTTGGCATCTAGAAGATTCAACCCATGCCAGCGTCCGGCCGCTTGGAGCTGAAGCTCCGTGCAGACCCCGCGCGCTATGACAATAAGCGGCGTTTCGCCGCATGGAAATCCGGATACCTGCGGTGATTCAGCTATCGGAACAATTGGTGAGGCTGAAAAAGTTGATGCCGCCTCCCGATGAAGTTTGGGAGCCGCGAAATCGCGTCTGATGTGCCTGGACGTCCGGAAGGCAAGATGGCGGCTATGGAACTGAGAGCCCGGGACTCGGCGTCGGGGACGGAGCTGCCCTGCCTAGCTGCCTAGACTGCCGGAAGGCTCCCCCGCGTGGATGATCGGCGAGCTGCTTTATTCCCGCCTGAACCCCTGCATAAACTTCTGGGTCCTGTGTCGCGGTGTGGAACACGGCTTTGCAGGATGGGTGACGCCGATGCGTCGCGGCGTGGAGGATCTGATCGGAGGACACCGCAGATGCCACATCGATCAGTGGAAGGAAGGCCTGCTGCTGCGGAGCGCACTCTCTTCGTGCGGCTCCGCTCATCTTCATCGGAATTACTGCTGCTGTTTGTCCCGCTGGGTCGCTGTGAGAGTCCTGAGGCGGCACAGGGAGGATCCTTTCTGCCAGCCGGTAAGCCTACGCAGTGGGTGCTCTCCCGATTACGCTATGGGCCGCGGAGGGCCTAGTACACTGCCGACGCGAGCTGAAACTTTAGCGCGGGGGAAAAGCGGCATCTCCCTCCCCCCTTATCCTTCATAGCATAGCGTCTGCTCTTTGGGACTCACAGCCCGTTTCCACCCTGCGAGGGCCCGAACCTGAATCATTGACTGGTCCCCTCCCCCACAGTCAGCATCACGCATTGGGGCAGTCCGCTCGGCGCAAGAACGCTGGCTTACAGTTTGAAGGGAATGTTCAGCGCAAGGGCCTCAGTATCTCAGTACAAGAGACAAGACAAACGGCTGAGTCACGGGGTTAAGCAGTCCCCCCTTAAGCATCACTCCTTACCTGGGACTTGCCTGACTCTAAAATGGCGCCCAGACTCAATTTCTTCAATGTCCCCATGAGTGGCCTATTGAGGACTTATCTCTGTTGAAGTTCAGGCTTCTATTCTCTACCCCTCTTCAGTCTATGGCTACCAAACCACATTCCTTCTCCTATCCTGCCATCCTCGCCAGCTCCTACCTCCCGTCTTTGGATTCTAGACTTTTGATCACCTCCTGTTCCTCACTCTATTCTGGCGGAGCCTGAAACGCATACATGGCCGATTCCCGGTGGAGCTGCTCCGACAGTTATAGGGGAGATTGGCTCTGGCACACCGCTATGGCCATCACCTACCCTGCCGGACTTCAGACATTTGTCTCGTTTTCTTCCCCGCTGCTGTCTCCTTCCTGTCGATTACCAGCTTTCCCTGGTCTTTCTGATCCTGATTTTCGTGTTCGTTAAATTACTCCTGTATTGTATATTTATTCATTCTGTAACTATTGTGAAACTTTTGCAACTTGTAACATGCTGTTTCCTCATGTAAAGCGCTCTGATACCTCCGGGTCTAGCCAGCGCTATATAAAACTCAAATAAATAAATAAATACTCGTTACTCCCCTCATTAAAATCATTAATGTCCCCACGTGAACACTGTTCTTCCATGTCTAGATTTAACATACAGAAGACACCGAAAGAAGGTACTTGTAAATAATCAAGAGAAGGGAGAGAGAAGATCCGGTTGCAAGTAGATAGCAAAATACATATGTAGCTAGAGCAACATCAGCATAAATAAAATGTAATTCAGAAAGTATTATTTTGCAGATTAGGAATAGTGTAGAGTAGAGTACGTGGAGTGTATAATAGTGGTGTAAAGTGGTGTTGAGTGGACTGGCATTGAGTGGAGTGGTGTAGAACAGCATGGCATAAAGTGGCATAAAATGGGATGGAGTGCCGTAGAGTGGTGAGGAGTGGAGTGACGAAGAGTTACATAAAGTAAAGTGGTGTGGAGTGGCATAGAGTAGTGTGGCATAGAGTAGATTGGCATAGAGTGGATTGGAGTGGCATAGAGTGGGGTGGTGTCATAAAGGAGAGTGGTCTAGTGTGGCATAGATTGTAGTGGATTAAAGTAGAGTGAAGTGGAGTGGTGTAGAGTGGTATGGAGTAGTATTCAATGGAGTGGCTTTGAGTAGAGTAGCGTAGACTGGAGTGGAGTAGAATGGCATAGAGTGGAGTGGCATAGAGTAGTGTGGCATAGAGCACAGTAGAGTGGCATGGAGTACAGTGATTTGCAGTGGGGTAAAGTAGCTTAGAGTAGAGTGTAGTGTTGTAGAGTAGAGTAGCATAGCGTGGAGTGGCATAAAGTAGAGTAGCATGGAGAGGAGTGATGTAGAGTTGCTTTGGCTGGAGTGGAGTGTCATAGAGTAGAGAGGAATGCCATACAGTTGCATTGAGTAGAGTGGCATAGAGTAGAGTGGTGTGGCATAGAGTGCATAGAGCAGAGTGATATAGAGTGGTGTAGGGTGGCATAGAGTAGTGTCGCATACAGTAGAGTGGAGTGGAGTAGCGTAGACAGATGTAGAATGGTGTCGAGTCGGGTAGAGTGGCGTAGAGTGGTGATGGGTAAAATGGTGTAGAGTGGAGGGGCATAGATTAGAGTGTGTACAGTGGTGTTGAGTGAAGAGGCATAGAGTGGAGTCACATAGAGTGACATGGAGTAGCGCTGTGTAGAGTGGGGTGGAGAGGCATAGAGTGATGTGGAGTAGAGTGGAGTAGCATACAATGGCATAGAGTAGAGTTCTGTAGAGTGGAATGGCATAGAGCGGCGTGCAGTAGTGTGGCATAGAGTAGAATGAAGTGGCATAGTGTGGAGTAGTGTAGAGTGGAGTAGAGTAGAGTGGAGTAGAGTGGCAAAGAGTGCAGTGGCATAGAGTGGTGTGGGGTGGTATAGAGTGGAGTGGCGTAGAGTAGTGTGGCATGGAGTGGAGTGGCGTACAGTAGAGTGGCATAGAGTAGAGTGAACTAGAGTGGAGTCGAATAAAGTAGTGTGGAGTGGTATAGAGTGGAATGGAGTACAGTAGAGCAGAGTGATATAGTAAAAGTACACACAAAGTTCCTTTTCTCCTTTCCTTGGCAATGAGTAACCACTGCAGGCCAACCCCAAACAGCAAACAGCACAGGGGCAGTCTCCTCCTTCAGCTTCCTTGGTTTCTCTCCTTGGCAAAGGGTTCGTCTTGATTCCCAGAAGTGATCTAAAGTTCTGGGGTCTGGGCCCCAATATTTATACTGCAAAATCCTTTGTTCTCTGAAGGCAGAGAGTGTCTGTGCCCAGCCAAAACCAGTTCTGTCCTCCCTGGTGCAGCTTCCTGGCAGGAGGTGGAGACAGCATTGTTGAAAGCAGACCTGGCCCAGGTAGCTGAAAGGAAATCTCCTCCCCCTACTCTCTATTCTATGTAGGCTCAGGCAAGTGAAAGGAAATCTCCTCCCCCTACTCTCTATTCAATGCAGGTCCTATTCAGCCCAGCCCTGACCCATCAGACTGCTGGCGCCAAAGCCCTCTCCAGCCCCCTGTCACTCACAAACCAGACATGGAATACACAAACCTAGCAGAGGCTTGCTGGATGGTTAGGCAAGAAAATACCTACTTTCTAAAAGTGGTATTTTTAAACACAGAATGTAAAAATCACCCACACTAAAAGATGTATTTTAACATTCTGAGTTCAGGCATACTTAACTTTATTTTCCTATCTTGTTCCTAGGGTCAGTTAGGATTATAAGAGGTTATAATCAAACTGCCCATTCTGGCCTATGGGAACAGATAGCCTTGCAATAGTGAAAAACGAAATTGGCTGTAATTCACTATCAGGACATGCCACACACACCAGGGCATGTCCTACCTTTCACATACAATGCACCCTGCCCATAGGTGTACTTTGGGCCTGCCTTAGGGGTGACTAACATGTAGAAAAGGGAAGGTTTAGGGACTGGCAAGTGTGTGCACTTGCCAAGTCGACATGGCAGTCCCAGACTGCACACAGGCTCTGCAATGGCAGGCCTGAGCCATATTTTACAAGCTGCTTCTGTGGGTGGCGCAATCAGTGCTGCAAGCCCACCAGCAGCATTTGATTTACAGGCCCTGGGCACCCATGGTGCACTGTACTAGGGTCTGACAAGTAAATCTAATAAGCCAATCATGGAGTCACTAATCCAATACAACAATTTACAATAGGGAGCACTTGCACTTTGGCACTGAATAGCAGTGGCAAAGTGCCCAAAGCATCTAGACCAGCAAAAACATAGCAAAAACACAGGAGGCAACAGCAAAAAATGGAAGGGAGACCCACGCCAATGGTGCCAGGTCTAACAAGTAGCTTATGCTGGAGTGGCATAAAGAGGCATAGCTTAGAGTGGCGTATAGTAGAATGGCATACCGTGGAGTGGCGTAGAGTGCTGTAGAGCGGCATTGTGTGCAGTGAAGTGGAGTTGAGTAGAGTGGCGTGGAGTGGTATCGAGTGGAATGGAGTACAGTAGAGTGGAGTGACATAGAGTGGAGTGACGTAGAATGGTGTGGAGTGGTGTAAAGTGGTATAGAGTAGAGTGGTTTAGAGTGAAGTGGAGTTGAGTGTGTGGAGTGGCATAGAGTGGAATTGAGTCACACAGAGTGAAGTGGCCCAGAGAGGCATAGAGTAGAGTGGCATAGAGTAGACTGGTGTGGAGTGGCATAGAGTGTTGTAGAGTGGGATGAAGAAGAGTGGCAAAGAGCGGAGTGACGTTGATTGCCATAGAGTGTAATTGTGTGCTTTGGAGTCGAGTTGAGTAGAGTGGAGTGGTGTAGAGTGGAGTATAGTTGTGTAGAGTGGAGTGATGTAGAGTGGAGTGAAGTAGAGTGGAGTGGATTGGTGTGGAGTATAGTAGAGTAGAGTGGCGTAGAGTGGCATAGAATACAGTGGAATAGAGTAGAGTAGATTGCATAGAGTGGAGTGGAGTGGCAAAGTATGGAGTGGTGTGGCATAGTGTGGAGTGGCATAGAGTGGAGTGGCATAGAGTGTCATGGAGTAACACTGTGTACAGTGGAGTGGAATAATGAAGAGTGGCATGGAATGGAGTGGCGTAGAGTGGAGTGGATTACAGTGGCGTGGAGTGGATTACAGTGGCGTGGAGTGGAGCAAAGTAGAGTACACTGATGTACAGTATAGTAGCATAGAGTAGAGTGGAGTGGCAGAGAGTTACATTGAGTAAAGTGCACAGAGTGGACTGGAATGGTATACAGTGGCAAAGAGGAGAGAGGCATAGAGTGGGGTGGATGGGTGCACACAATAGCCCGAAGTAGACTGGAGTTGTATAGAGGGGCATAGATTAGAGTAGCATGGAGTGGCGTAGAGTGGATTGGCATAAAGTAGTGTGGCATAAAGCAGAGTGGAGTGATGCAGAGTAGTGTATAGGGGCATGGAGTGGCAAAGAGCAGTGTAGAGTAGAGTGGTTTAGAGTGAAGTGGAGTAGATTGGAGTGGCATCGAGTGGAATGGAGTGTCTTAGAGTGGAGTGGCATAGAGCAGCATTAAGTAGAGTGGAATAGAGAGGCATAGAGTACAGTGGCATAGAGTGCCATAGAGTGGCATTGTGTGCATTGAAAGGAATTGAGTAGAGTGGTGTGGTGTGGTGAGTAATGGAATGGAGTGGAGTGGCATAGACTGGAGTGGTGTACAGCAGGATAGCATAGAGTAGAATGCACAGAGTGAACTGGTATGATTTAGACTAGTGCTTAGTGGAGTGGCATAGAGTGGGGTGGAGTGGCATACAGTAGAGTGGCTAGGAGCGGAGTGGCAGAGAGTGGAGTAGCGTACCATGCAATAGATTGGCATTGCGTGCAGTGGAGTGGAGTAGAGTAGTGTGGCATTGAGTGGAGTGGCGTAGAGTGTTGTGTAGTGGAATGGAGTAGAGTAGAGTGCAGTGGAGTGACGTGGAGTGGCTTGAAGTTGCTTAGAATAGAGTAGAGTGGCTTAGAGAGGAGTTACATTGAGTAGAATGAGTGGAGTAGTGTAGCATAGAGTAAGGTGCACAGAGTAGAGTGGAGTGCCTCAGAGTGGCATTGAGTGGAGTGGCATAGAGTGGCTAGAGTAGAGTGGCATAGTGTGGCATTAATGAGAGTGTAGTGGCATAGAGTGGAGTGGAGTAGAGTAGTGTGGGGTAAAGTAGAGTGGAGTGGTGTAGAGTAGAGTGGGGTAGTGTAGAAAAGAGTGGCATACACTGGAGTGGTGGTAGAGTAGAGTGAAGTGGTCACAAAGAGGCATAAAGTGAAATGGCGCAGAGTGGCAGAGCATAGCATAGAGTGTCGTAGAGTAGAGTGGAGTGGCATAGAGTAGAGTGTCATAGAGTAGAGTGGTGTAGAGTGGCATAGATGGAATGGAGTAAAGTGGAGTGAAGTGGAATGGAGTGGTGAAGAGTAGAATGGAGTTGCATTGAGTGGAGTGGAATAGAGTAGAGTGGCATAGGGCAGAGTGGTGTAGAGTAAAATGGAAAGGCCTAGGGTAGAGTAGTGTAGGGTAGAGTGGCAAAGAATAGAATGGAGTGGAGTGACGTACAGTAGAGTGGAGTGGTGTTGAAAGACGTATATAGAGTGGCATAGAATAGAATGGCACACAGTAGGACAGAGTTGCATAGAGTGGAGAGGCTTAACCTGGGGGCATAGAGCTAATGGAATGAAGCAGCACAGAGTGACGTAGAGCAGAGTGCAGTGGCATAGAGTGATCTACAGTAGGGTGGATTGGCGTAGAGTGGCATTTTGCAGCGTGACATAGAGTAGAGTGGAGTGGCATAGAGTAGAGTGGCTTAGAGAGAGTGACGTGGAGTAGAGTAGAGTGGCATAGAGTAGAGGGGCATATAATGAGAGTGGAGTATCCTAGAGTGGAGTGGAGTAGAGTAGTGTGGGGTAAAGTAGAGTGGAGTGGTGTAGAGTAGAGTGGGGTAGTGTAGAAAAGAGTGGCATACACTGGAGTGGTGGTAGAGTAGAGTGAAGTGGTCACAAAGAGGCATAAAGTGAAATGGCGCAGAGTGGCAGAGCATAGCATAGAGTGTCGTAGAGTAGAGTGGAGTGGCAAAGAGTAGCGTGTCATAGAGTAGAGTGGTGTAGAGTGGCATAGATGGAATGGAGTAAAGTGGAGTGAAGTGGAATGGAGTGGTGAAGAGTAGAATGGAGTTGCATTGAGTGGAGTGGAATAGAGTAGAGTGGCATAGGGCAGAGTGGTGTAGAGTAAAATGGAAAGGCCTAGGGTAGAGTAGTGTAGGGTAGAGTGGCAAAGAATAGAATGGAGTGGAGTGACGTACAGTAGAGTGGAGTGGTGTAGAAAGACGTATATAGAGTGGCATAGAATAGAATGGCACACAGTAGGACAGAGTTGCATAGAGTGGAGAGGCTTAACCTGGGGGCATAGAGCTAATGGAATGAAGCAGCACAGAGTGGCGTAGAGCAGAGTGCAGTGGCATAGAGTGATCTACAGTAGGGTGGATTGGCGTAGAGTGGCATTTTGCAGCGTGACATAGAGTAGAGTGGAGTGGCATAGAGTAGAGTGGCTTAGAGAGAGTGACGTGGAGTAGAGTAGAGTGGCATAGAGTAGAGGGGCATATAGTGGATTGGCGTAGAGTGGAGTGGCATAGAGTGGTGTGGAGTGGTATGGTGTGCCATGGAGTGTACTGGCACAGAGTGGAGTAGTGCAGAGTACAGTGGCGTAGAGTAGTACCCTTGTGGGTGTAAGTAATTAAAGCATTGATAGAGATGGCTGATGATGTGAAAGCAAATTCAATTAGAAGCTGTATGCCAGTGTTAAAAGTTGGAAAACACATTGCACATACAGGACTAATACTAAAATTCTTTTTTTTTTTTAAAAGAGTACATTTCAAAAAGATGGGGAATAACAAAGATGAGAAAGATTGCATGTACTTGGTCCTTGCTCCACAGAGGAGCTAAGACAAGAAAAGAAGGGAAACTTACGGGAGCTAAGCAAATGAAAGATTTCAAATAAGAGTGACAACAAAAACGACTAATGGTAAGCTGTGGGCAGGTTGTAAGGTCACTGAACAGTAAGCAATACATGTGCTGTCTAGTTGAGACCTAAACACTGGCTCCTTAAATAGCTGCAGGAGGAGGTGATGTTAGACCACTGACTGCTACTTTTATAACATGGTTTGGTAAAAGCAAGTATCAATCAATATCTAGGGAGGTCTGTGGCAAATCCCCTGCCTGCATGTAAGAAAAATTGATTCTGGGCAGGCTCCTGAAAGAGAACATTTGTTCACTGTGTTTCTCTGAAAAGAGCATTTGTATTAATAGTGTGTTGTGCACACTAATCGGTAGAAGTGGATACATTATTTGATGTTGTTGAAGAAGATCCAGTTCCTTTGTTGTGAAATGTACTCTGTCCTTTCAGTGCACTCTTAGCATGTCGAAGTGGATATTATTTTGGTAAATGGACCCCATCCTGTGGTCATGGAGAAATGCCAAAAGTGATTTATTGACAGGTCTCCAAAATTTGGAGTTGGACAAAACTGACTGACACTTGTGTCTTTGACATATGCTGGAATATACAAAGGCAGTGTGAGGAAGGAGAGCCACCAAGTGTGCCAACATCTCCTTCATTTGGATTTCGAGTCCAACCCCTGCGACTGCCCAGATCATTGTTACCACAGTGCACAATTATGAGCTTTGAATCGTATGCCATTTCATTCCTCTCTGGCTGATCTAAGTAATGTCCACTTAGGGAAACCCAAGATCCCTGTCAATGCCACAATGTTTGGCATGCTCTCTGGCCAAAAAAACAGCTGTGGCCCACAATCAACTCTCTAACCATGCTGCTGGTGTACAGGAATAGGACACAGGAGGAGACTGTATCAGAATGAGAAACTTTCACAAAAAGCATAAAGTTTGAAGAGGATTCTAAAAAAAGGACAGTGTGAAGGTTGTGATTGGCTGATGTTGGAGTGCTGAATAGTAGATTAGGTAGTGAAGAACGGCTATTTGCATTGTGTTTTCTGATTGGGAGAAAACGTGACATTAATGGTATGTTGTCTGTAATAGATTTATATTTATTGACAGTAGAAGAGGGCTTCCAATGAGAATCTTAACCTGACCTCAATTGCTGACAAACCTTTATGAACTTTTAACCTGTGGCTTGCTTGAGGGAATTCTCAAATTGGTTGCAATGGAAACTGAGGATGAGGAAAGGGCTACGGGGGAAGGCTGTAATGGAGAGTGCAGCTATATTGCAACTGAAGCAAGTAAATGGGTTGAACTATGCTGATCAATTTTCAAGTCAAAGGGAGAAAAGAGGAATCAATAAAAGTAAGTATCTCTCCCTTTTCCTTAGTCTTCTACTTTTTTTAGGGTATTTGTGGATCTACAGGTTCATCGCTGAGCTACAGGGGGGGGCGTGCTGAGTGCAGTGATGAATCCATGGATGCCAATATATAAGCTTAACTGGGTGATGCTTGCAGATTGGAAATTCACTGTGAATCCATAACTATGGTACAACATGTAGAGAGGAGTCACATAGGCTCAATCAATAGCAACTGTTCCCAGTAAATGTAAAGAAAATATGCTGCAATGTTATTAGCTGAGGGGTTGAATTGTACAGATACATATATGCCAGCAGAACCTTTGGTTTTAGAGTTTATCTCTGGTTGGTATGGAGGTGTATGAGGTGAACTCTTCTAGTTTTCAGAAGTGTGCTGATTTAACCAACAGCTTCTTTTTCAGGCATTTGTACTGACTACATATTCTTTAGCCTTTTAAAATGTTTTTATTAATTTAGTGCTGGGTTAAATATGTGGAGCAAGGGTTGAACAGCTATATGACCTTGATAAATGGGGGAGGACACATTTGATGAGTATTTAAAAGTACTTTCAGTTTTTCTATCAGCGGTTACATATTGGGGAGAAATCTGTTACATTTCAAATAAACAGATTTGGGCTAACATTAATTTGTTTTTGTTGCCTTTCAATGGAATTGATTTGACTAATATTGAATAAATAGAACTTATAGACAATATACGTGTACCATCTTTGGATTATTGCATATGGTCCATAGATATGAAGTTTAAAATAAACATCTATGCCATATATTATGTACCAATGTGTGTTATGTCACATTCTTATGATTTAAGAAACTGAAGTAGATAAACTCTGGCGGCTAAAACCTGGAACATCCTCCTCCTGCACCTCAGAGCCTCAACATCGCTCCAAAGGTTCAGGAAGGACCTCAAGACATGGATGTTCAATCAACACGGCTGAAGCAGTTGCGCTATACAAATCCTGATTGATTGTTAATGTTGACTAAAGGGAAATGTAGAGCATCAAAACATGTTGTTCTCATGTAAATTGAATGTCTGTATGATGAGAATAAAGAAAATAAAAAACAAAAATCCTATGTAGCTGTAACATAATAGGTACTCATGATAACACTCTCTGTGAAGAGATCAGTTCAGGGTGAACACTTTATGCAGAGGAGCCTTGGCTAACTCATAGGTGATGTCTTTGGAGAGAGAGTGGTACCTCTATGAAGACCCTTGTTCTGGGTGAAAGCTGTATGTAGAAGACACTCTGACTATTAATAGGTGGTGTGTAATGGGCGACTACCCTGACCATCATGAGTTCTGTTCAGGGTGACAACTAAGGCCTCATTACGATGTCGTCGGAAAGCATTCTGAAAGACTCCTTGTTGGAGTCGGTTCCGACCGACTCTGGTTCGGCGAGTCTGACCGACTGATTACGATGTTTCTGAACACCGCTTGGTTGGACTCCCATTGACTTCAATAGGAGCCTGTGTTCCGACCCACAACACAGGCTCCTATTGAAAAAAGGGGTGGTTGCGGAAAACCGTGCACCCTGTGGCGGGCACCCCATGGTGCCTGCCACACTGTGCATGGGTGTAAAGAGGGGTCCCATGGGTATACCCACGGGCCCCAACTGAGGGCCTCCGGATGAAGGTGGGCCTGCTACGGGACCCCAAAGTCAGTTTCCCACAGCCATTTCATGTCAGACGGACCGATTTGGAAAGGCTGTCCGAATCCGACATTGTAAAACGTCGGTCGGAAATGCAGTCCTTAGACCTGGACGATTCGGCTCCGACCGACTCAGAGTCTCCGAATGCTGGTTGGAACCGAGTTGTAAAGACCGAGCGGCTACCTTTGCATCGTAATCGGTCGGTCGGAAATGTTTCCGAGTCAGTAGTAAACATAGGTTCCGACACGGGTTAGGAAAATCTGAATGCCCTTCGGAGCCTTTCCGACCGGCATCGTAATCAGGCCTTATATGTAGATGATGCTCGGATAATTAATAGATGTGTCTACAGGGACATTGGCCTCTCTGTAAATAGATCTTGCCAGAGTGAAAGATGTATGCAGAAGAGGATTGGTTAAGGTATTAGTAGTGTTTGTGGTGGGGGGCTGGACTGTCTGTGAAGACTCAGGGGCCGATTCCGATTCGGGCCGGAAATCTCTCCGACCGAGCCGGACCCGGAGAGATTTCCGACCGAATCGGACTCTAGCAGTCCGACCGAACGAGTACGATGCGCACGTATGCTATCGGACTCGATTCGGTCGGACTCCCATTGAAGTCAATGGGAGCCAGTCGTACGACGCGTACACGGGCTCCCATTGACTCAATGGGCACGACGCAAACAAGGGCGCCCCCTACAGCGTGTTCGCGTCGATGCGGGTCGCGCCGTACATGCACGTGTAGGGGGGACCCATGGGTCCCCCCTGTGTGTGACTCGTGCGGCTACGCTTACAGGGGGGTCCGACACAGACCCCCAAAGTACGGCTCCGACTGCTCTTTGGAGCCGGAGTGCGCGGCTCGGTCGGACTGCTCGGCCGGGGAACGTCTCCATTGCGCGGTGCGAGTCGAGTCCGAGCGAGTCGGTCGGTGCGGTTAGACCCGGGAACGAGTCGGTCGGAGCGGTCGGGACGCCCGGACGAGTCGGTCGGCGATTTCGCATCGTACTCGCTCGCCCGGACGCGCGTACGAATCGGTCGGGAAATAGGGCTCCGAATCGGATCCGGTTAAGCCGAATCCGATTCGGAGCCCTACCGGCCAAGATCGGAATCAGCCCCTCAGTCTAGAGTGAACGTTGTATGTGTAAGAGTCTTGACAAACTACTAAGGGGTAGCCTGTGGTGTGAAACTGGTGTCTTCTTGTATAGGGCTGTTCAGGGCAAAACCTACATGTAGAAGAAGCTAAGCCAAGTAATAGGTCAAATGCGTGGGGGTACTAAACTTTCTGTGAAGAACTCTGTCCAGGGGAAAGATATATGTAGAAGAAGCTTGGTCAAATATTAGATGATATTTGTGGTGGGGGCATGATCTATCTAGGAAGACCTCAGTCATGAGCAAAAACTGTATGTAGAAGAAGTTTGCCCAAATAAGAAGTTTTCTTTGTTGCGGCCCGGAGTGCTCTCTCCATGAGAACCTATGTTATTGGTGAAAGCTCTATGTAGAAAAGTATTGTTTAACTCATACGTGATGTTAAAAGTCGGGGATTGTCTTCTCTGAGACGAGCTCACTGTATAAGAAACTGTATGTACAAAAATCTCACCCAAATAATAAATGATGCCTGTGAACATCTCTGTTTATGGTCACAGCAATATGAAGTAGAGCCTTGGACAAGTAATAAGTGATTTCAGTGGTGTGGTTCTTTATAGAGAGGCCAGTCCCCCACCAGGCCATCAGCTGCACAGTGTACTGCTGCCATGTCCCAGAAGCACCAAAGGAGATGAGCATTCTGAGAGGGTGCTATCGGCCAAAAGTGAAGGAGTTGGCATGTAGAGGACTGGGCTTAGTCCCCACCCTCAGCAAGGTGTCTGCGTAACCCCTTTCCTCTGAGCAGAGAGCTTTACCTGTGCCGCTCATCATCTCTGCAAGGTGTGCAGGTAGTGTCTCCCCCCAAGAATGTAGTACACAAGTGCCAGTGGTGAACCACACAGACATTTGTAAGCATGGGTCTGCAGCTGAGGAGTGACACCTCTTCCAATTGTGGCACAGCTTCTAAACTACAGAGACAGAGACCTTATTCTACAGCTTTTATGCTTCAGGGGGCATGGCAATGCAATGGAAACCTTATTAGTGCGTATGCTGATTTTACCTTGGAAGTTCAACAGCAGGGCAGATCCTTTCTACTGATCAAATACCTGTTAAGATGGGGCTCAATATGCTATCCTCTTCGCAGCAAAGTTGAGAATGGGGGAGGGGAGGAATGCCCCTTTTTCATCTCACCGGATGAGGCTGCAATTGAAGGGTGCACCTGATCTATGAGCTGGTCTCCCTGATGAAGAAACATGGAACAGACGTAATGCACATTCTGGACACCTCTGAAGGTCTTCACCTCCGTGACCTTCTGAGACGCATAGCAACACGCAACTCCTCTCCCATTGCTGAAGGAACTCTCTGCAGATCCTTCAACACTCGCCAACTACAGACCAATCTTGCTGCTACCATTCCCAGCCAAGGTCTTGGAGAAAATCATCAACAGACACCTCATTGAATACCTCAATGGCCACCAACCCCTCAACACCACTCAGTCTGGTTTCAGACCCAGCCACAGCATGGAAACTGCCTTAATCACTACCATTGGCATACATGCCCCGGTCACAAGCACCCACAGCAACACCCATAGAACGCCCCATTCATACAGTTTTTTGCATGAAAGGGGCACATATTTATAAGGCCATGAAAAGCTGCATAAATTGGCTTTACGTGGCCTTATAAATATGCTGTGGCACATTGCGCCACCGGAACATCAAAAAAGTGACTTTCTGGCGGCACAAAAGTATCAGTAGGGGCTCATAAATGAGGCCCAAAGTTGGAACCTCTGTCTGTTAAGACCTCCTTAGGGAAGCCCAACCTGGAAAAGATTCCCAGGAGGGCCCTGGCCACTACAGGATACTTAGTGGCATTGTCCACCACCAATAGGATGTAACTGTGTCCAGATGCAGTTGGAGGGTTCAATGGACCAACAATGTTAATCCCTACCCTCTCAAAGGGAACCCCAACCACTGGGAGTGGGATTGAGGGGCCCTTTGTAGTGCCACCTGACTTACCACTGGCTTGGCAGGTGACACAGGAGTGACAAATCTCCTTGGTGTCTTCAGACATATGGGGCCAGTGAAAATGAGGGACAATCCTGTCCCAAGTCTTGCTTTCGCCATGATGTCCTGCAAGAAGAATGTCATGTGCTAGGTATAGAAGAAAGCCTCTGAACGTCTGGAGTATTACCAGCCTCCTGGCGGCACCAGGCTTAGGGTCTCCACCTTCAGAAAACAGGAGCCCATCTTCCTAATAGATCCTGTGGGACCCACTGCCACTCCCTGCTTTCTCAGCAGCAGCTTGCTGTCTTACCCTTCCTGCTCCTTCTCTTAGGTGCAATCCAGTCCATTGTTTCAGGATCCAGTGCTCCTTCAGTGTTGAGCTGTTTGGCCTGAGCCCTAGTGACAGAAAATGCACTGGCAGAGGTGCCCATCATCTCAGCATATGTCCTGAACTCCACTTCAGACCAGGCTGAAGTTTCTAGATCATTGCCCAACAGCCAATCTACAGGTAGGTCTTGAGAAACTACAACTCTTTAAGGGCCAGTTACCCCTCCCCAGCTGAGATTCACAACTGCCAAGGAATGATCAGTCCTGACATTGCTAGCGTTGGTTACTTGGTACAACTGACCAAGTATGATCTGCTCAGGGGACACACGTTTCTCTGTCATCATTGTGACACTGGCCCCTGTATCCCTGTAAGCCATAGCTTCTTTTCCATTGATTAAAGGCTGTTGTCTGTACTTGCCGAAGTCAGTGGGACTTACTAGTAAGGTGGCAAAATCTATGCCACCATCACAGATAAGGACAGCCTTTGTTGGAGTTCTGACTAGGCCAGAACCCACCTCACAACCCAAGGTTAACCCTACTAATCCCTTGGTTGCTTTACTACCACTTGTACTGGTGCTAGGGGGAGCAGTTGCCTTAGGGGCAGTGGTAGTAGGTTCCTTGGCCTATGTACAATCAGCATATCTTGTCCAATGGGTCTTTACTTTACATAAATAACACCAAGGTTTCTTTTTACCCTTCTTGGGGTTTTGGGAATCAGGCCCAGTATTTGGGGACCTTCAGAAGACTCCTTTTTGCCCTTGCCCTTCTCTCCACCCTACTCTTGGAGTTTAGAAGAATTATGCTTCTTCTGGTCACCTCCACCACCATGGTTTTTCTGCTTAACCCTGGTGCGGACCCATTTGTCTGCCTTCTTTCCCAATTCTTGGGGAGCGGCCAGATCAGAGTCCACCAGGTACTAGTGCAGTAGTTGATTCTGACAGTTATTAAGGACGTGTTCCCTCATCAACAAATTGTTCAATCCCTCATAGTCCTGTACCTTGCTTCCATGAAGCCAGCCTTCCAGAGCCTTGATAGAACTTTCTATGAAATCAACCCAGTCTTGTTTGTGTGCCTTCTGGGTGTCCTTGAACTTATTCCTGTACTGTTCAGTGGTTAAGCCAAACCTATCTATGAGGGTACTCTTCAAGGCTAAATAATTGTCAGCATCCTCTTCTCTAACAGTGAGGAGCTTGTCTCTTCCTTTGTTAGCAAATGAGAGCTAAAAGATAGCTGCCCACTGCCCTTGAGGGACCTTCTGAACTTTACAGGCCCTCTCCAACGCAGTGACCCATTTATGGATATCTTCCCCCTCCTGGTAAGGAGGGACTATCCTGCTCAGGTTCCTAGTGTCAAAGGATGTTTACCTGATTCTAGGTACACTATTGCTGCCACCATGGGACCCTAGTCCCAGAGTTTTCCTGGCTTTCTGTACTTCCAGGGTCCCCTTGTCAAGGGCCAGCTGATCTTGCCTGAGCTTGAGTCTAACTCTCTCAAGTTTGATCAGGTGGTATTCCCTCTCCAAGGAGTCCTCCCTCTTGCTAGAGGTGGAGGTCCCTATGGAATGGTTGGAAGTATAGTACTTGGCAGAAGGAGACCTAGACCTCCTCTGCCTACTCTGAACCCTCCCAGGAGGAATAAAGGGGGACCTACTTCTAGGGACACCCTCTGTGCCATCTGCACTATTCCCTGGGGGATCAGAATTTGCCAGTGTGAAGTCCACAGACTCCTCCTGGCCATACTCAGAATTAAGGTCACTGGGGAGAACCCCTCCTGACACATCTTCTGGACCATCCCCATCCACATTGTCCTGTTCCTCTGCCCGGCCAGGATTCTGGTCGTCCTGGTGAAGTAGCTCTAAGAGGTACTTTGTGGTGGGGTTGTTACCTGCCTTTATACTTCCTAGGCTACACAGGGTCCTTAGTTACTGGAACTTAAGACCACTGTACTTAGCAGACTAGGACCCACTGAGATCCCCAACTAAAGACATGGGGGGGATATGTACAATGAAGTGGCGGAGCGTGTCGTTAGCCTTCTTGGCTTAACGACATGCTTCGCCACTTCGGAAACGCAAGGCTGTACCATATTTACAAGAATGTGGTGCAGCCTTACGTTTCCTCCCGCGCCAAAGCAGACACCCTTGCACCAGAGTGCAAGGGTGCCTGCGTGCAGGGGAGGATTGTTTATGTGTAGGAAGGAGTCCCTTCCTGCACATAAACAATCCTAAAATGTAATTCTGTCACTTTCATGTGTGCTGCTTTATGCAGCACACATGAAAGTGACAGAATTGTATTTTTTTTAAAGGTTTGTTTATGTACAGGAAGGGACACCTTCCTGTACATAAACAAACCATGGCATTTTGCTTTTTCCATGTGTGCTGCACAAGGCAGCACACATGGAAAAAGCAAAAACGAGGAGAAATAATGCATTTCTCCTCGTTTCGCCAACTTAAGATCAGGGTTTTCCTGGTCTTAATTTTGGCGCTGCCTCCTATGTACGCCACCCTTGTACATAGGGGGCAGTGTCAAATACAATGGGTGTTGTGGTGGAACGCCCACCGCAACACCCACTGCAAGCCCCTTTCACGCTAACCATAGCGTGAAAGGGTACCTTATGTACAAGGCAGCGTTAAGCCATGTTAAGTGGCTTAACGCTGCCTTGTACATAAGGCAAAGCCCCTATCGCCACGGGAACAGCACAAAAGTGACTTTCCTGTGGCGATAGGGGCTTGTACATATGCCCCATGGTGTTTAGGTGTAGTGTGGTGTTGCATCTACCTAACCTAGTGGAAACTAAACTTCCTAAGATTGGAGAAAGGGTTGTGCTAGACCTTAACAACAACTTGTCTATGAAAATATTATATGTTCCTAATGCTAGTGATGATTTTTCAATTAATCCACACCTATATTAGTTGGTAAAACAATGCTGGCTTGAATCCCACCGCTGCCACCAATGTAGGAGGATGGCTTAGTATATGGTGCACACTTATCTAAGTGAAGCACCTTGCACTAATCCAGACAACCCTTATGGTGATTTTAGTGGTCTTAGACAACCATAGAAAGCTCTCTGATTGGTAGCTGTGGAGAACAGCCTTCAGGGTTAGTCCAGAAGGAGTGTAAAGCAGCTTGTTTTACCAATAATAATCATATAGTGTAGGTTAAGTGAAAAAGAACCACACAGTGTAGTTATAAAAATATGTATTTATTATAAACACTCACTAACACATTGCAATATCTCTTACCCGGAGAATAATCACAATACTTCAACAATAGAAAACGTAAGTAGCAAAAATACACAGTGGTCTCCAGGGGGAGATCAAACCATATACTAATAAAGTGGAATGTGAATCACGACCTAAGTAGAGACTGAACCCAGAAAATGTAGAACTGTTGGGGACCCAAGGAACTACCCAAGGTAAGTACCCAGGAACCTCACAGAGGCCGTGTGCAGAGTGGGAACACGACCGCGTGATCAACACAAGTCAATGAGGAAGTCGCGGTTGCAGTTTTTAAGAAGAAGGAACCTTCCCAGAGTACCCTGAAGAAACCCTGTGGAAGATGTAAGAATGGAGAGTCGCCCCAACCGTGGATACCCCTGGAACCAGGATACCTATACCAGGGAAGCCGGGTGCATAGGTGCGAAGTGATGTCAGAAACTGCTGTAGACCATAATGGAGGACTTCAGTAAAGATGCCGCTGGCGGAGAAGTTGAAAGAGTCCGGTGGAACCCAAGGGTGGATTCAGGATGAGAGGCACCTGCAAGCAGAGAGGACAGAGTCTATGCCACTCATGAGTGACCAAGAGGCACGGAAGTTGAATGCCCACCGATGTCGGAAGATGCAGGAGAGTTGACTGTGGCCTTGGCGCTGAAGCTGTGCGGTCTAGGCAATGCTGTGGAAGTCTAGGACCCATTCACGAGCTGTCCCATGTTGGATGTCAAGAGCCAGGGGGGTCGGTGTCCGGCGGGAGCACCAACAAGCCGTGGCAGTGGCACAAATGTGGCAGACAAAAAAGGTGCAGTGTCAGGACTAGCAAGGTCCAAGGGACTCACCACAAGCAGGTAAGTCAGAGTAGGCCCGGAGCAAGCATGGGAACCCAATGGAGCAAAAGAAGACCCTCGAGAGGACCCACAGGCCGAAGGCACAGGAGGTGCAAGAGTACCTCAAGCAGCTCACCAATGATGCAGGCGCACAGTACAGAGGATGTGGTGAGGACAAAGATCTTGGCAGCAAGAGATGCTGGAGGCTGGAGCTTCTTGGAGCCCGAAGATCTCTGGTGAAGAGAGTCAAAAAGCCTTGGCAATGGCAAGTGGACGCGTTGCTCAGGGGTACTGCTCCAGCAGTTACGGTGCGGGATACTGGCTTCTAACTTGCTATGAAGACGGTTCAGGCCTCGAGGGAGTTGCAGAACCACCACCTGTGTTGCTGAACCTTTCGGAGTCCGTCAGGATCTCAGGAACAGCAGACCGTTCAGCTTTGTTGCGGTGCCTGCAGATACAGGGGAGTGACTCCTTCACTCCAAGGGGGATTCCTTCGGGTGTCTTGGATGTCCACAGACCAGGTGAGGAACCTGTATGGAGCACCAGCACAGATGACGCAGAAGACTGGCAGGACGACAAGGCCAGGAGCAGCAGGCTCTAAAAGGCCACCCATGGTGGGGTGGTCGCTGGCCAATCTCCCTCTGTTCATAGCTGAAGACCATGCCAAGTAGGAGCTGTCCAACCTGGTATGTATGGTGTGTGAGTTATAGTTTTCATAGCTTTTGAATGAGTTTTGTTTCCAGGCGCTAACAATTCCAGGTGAATTTCACAACTTTTTTTGGTTTTAACTCTCACCCATGACTGTACTTTAACTGTGGTTCGAATGCTATTAATTAAGGCGTGTCTAAGGCAGTCTCGGTTCCCAAAGCGAAGTGAAGAAAAGTCCAAAGTGCAAGATGGTTGAAGATGAAGTAGTTTGAGATCTGAATCTTGTCCCATGACGAATCTAAAGAAACCCCTACAGGGAAGCCCTTAAGTACTCTAAAGAAAGGGTTGGGATGATTCTGGGGTCCCTCCCACAGGAGGGGCTGAACAGTGGGGAGATTACTACCATGTCCTTTGTCCAGTTTTGAACTGGTTCCAACTGGAGTATGCAAGAAAGGCACCAAATGTGCCCTTCAAAGCAGTCTAGTGGTGCTGGCAAGTGCCCCTACCCTGGCCCAATACGCTAAGTCCTGTCTGGAAGGTGGCCACACCTCCCTGTGAGAGGAAACCTATTGCCTTCCCTTCCCCTGCTCGAGCTTGGCTCAGCAGCAGGAGGGCAGAATCCTGTCTCTAGTCAGCAGCAAACAGAGTTTGCTGTCCGGGTCTGAAAGACTGGTACTGGATGCACGGAGGGCTTCCCGGAGGAGCCCTACATTGCATGTAATCATACCTCCAACACCGTTACCTCCAATACCATTTACGGTGTTAGGGTATGATTCCAACATGTTTGATACCAAACATGCCAGGGTTCGTTACAGCCACTTTAGAGTTAACCATTGCGTAATGACGCATTGCCACTCTATGTATCGTAATGGCTGATGCACTTACAACGCCTGGAGAATGGACTCCGGGAATTTTAAGGGTGCCCTGCTCATGCACGGGCGCCCTCACACTTATAACCAAGCACCCTGCTATCAGGATTGAAAGGCCTGTCTTAGGGGATGACTTATATTTTTTAATTGTAGTGACGTCAGATATAAGAAAACGGTTATTAAAACATCTGTCGTAATTGGTGCTAGCACCAGCTTACACAGGCTGCAATGGCAGGCCTATAGTCACAATTTGAGTGTTCTCCGTGAGTGGCATAATACACGCTTCAGTCCATGGGGGACCCCTGGGGTACCTATGCCCTGGGTACATTAGTACCATATACTAGGGACTTATAAGGGTACACCAGTAGCCAAACGGGGGTACCTTAGTACTCACCATGGTACAATTTAGGGAAGAAGCACAGAGACTAGGATCCTGATTAGCAGGATCCTAGCCAGACTAGTCAGAAAAACATAATGACACCAGCAAAAAGTGGAGGTAACCATGAAAGCAGATCCTACTTTCCTACATCAAGGCTGCAAGAATATGATGGATATCATCAATCATAGGGTTCTAGTAAAATTAAATGTGGCCTCCACCAGGTGCTGAAGTGAATATAGTTCTTCAAACGCACTAAGCAAAACTATTCCCTGTAATTAATAAATCGTTCTCTAAAAGATGGTGCATTAACCATATTGATAGTGAGTGTGACATGTTATTGCCACAGGGGTTAAGTTCAAACCAGTAGCGGCTCGTATAGGGCGTGCTGCGGGCGGTGGGGCGGGGGAGGGCAGGGTGGGGGGTAGCAAACACGGACATAGGACGGAACGGAGGAAGGAAATTATTACGTTCCTCCGTTCCGTCGTCAGGCCCGTGTTTGCTACCCCCCACCCTGCCCCTCCCCGCCCCACCGCCCCGCAGCACGCCCTATGCGAGTTGCTACTGGTTCAAACATATTAGCTTAGAGAGTACTGTGGCTTGGTTAGTTGTTAAATCACAGAGTGAGAAGGAAAGGAGTATAATGAAAGTGCTGGCAACTGCAAGGTTGCAATAAAGGTGAATGTTTTTGTTACATCATATAGCAAACAAGACGTTCACGTAATACTCCATGCAGCATTTTATTTAGGTTAAGTGTGAAAAGCAACTGATAAGACCCAATACCCAGATCTAGATACGTAGCAGTAATTGATTATTCATGCTTTAGCGTAATTATATAAGTTAGTAAATTTGAGATCGTTTTTAAAAAAAGGTTTGTTCAAGATAAATCATAAGAAACCCCAAACTACCTTTTGGGGTATTTGAAACATCTTTGTCCTCAAATGGTTACACATAACTTCATAAAAAAGCTGTATTTAGCAGTATAATATTCAGTCTGGATAGATGGAAAGCATAATATATTGTTCATTGCCATTTGGGGGTAACTTTCAATAAGAATGGCCACAATAGAGAGATAAGCAGTGGTTCAATCAAAAAATTAAAATGTGGGGAATGTGACATGTAAGAGTACATTTACAAGAAACAAAATTACTCTAGACGTCTAGATGTGAGGTGACTCATATGGTCTGATGTATCATACTTTATACTCGGAAGGAGAAGGTCCCGGCACATAGTCTTGAGGACAATACAAGAGGGTAACAGGGCAGAGTGAATTGCAGATAACAGGACGACAGTTACATATATATAGTGAGTGGAATCTCTAGCGACAGATGCAAGTAAAAGCGCCAGAAGATAGCGCATTAAGTATTCCTTACATTCTTCGCTCATCGTGTTAGAGCGCATCTAGGGTCTAATCCCTCACAATTTTTCCATGCTGATGGTCGTCGGCGTGATGTCCGAATGCCAAATTTATTAAAGAAAGGACTAACAAGTACACGTCCTTGAGGGAGACTAAAAAAAACATGGCTCCCCCTTACCAGCCATGCACTGTGTGGCAGGCACCAGGGGGTGCCCACCACAGGGTGCCACCGATTTTCTCCAGCCACCCCTTTCTTCAATGGGCGCTTATGCATTCGGTCGGAACACAGGATCCCATTGAAGTCAATAGGAGTCTGACCGAATCGTATCTGGAAGCATCCGGATGCATCGTAATCGGTCGGTCGGACTCTCCCGATCCGAGTCGGTCGGAAACCATTCCCAAACCGATTCGGTCAGAATGATTTTCGAACCGCATCGTAATCGGGCCCTATGTGTTTATTGTGGCAGAGACCAAGTTTGGTTCTTCACCTGGGTAGAAGAGTTAGGGATGTTACAGTGCTGTTTGCTGACAACAAAGTGGAAGTTACCTGAATGTAGAGTTGGCATGAAATACAGCAAAGGTTGAAGAGACTGGGTTGGAGACAATGACCAAATGGGTGGGAGGGTCGGGGAAGGACTTGTGTTGCTTTTTGAGTTGTACACATGGAAGACACACAGATAGGAAAACAAGCGCAATATAACCTGCTCACCATGCAAGCGGCACCAAATATTCACGTAAGTTAAACGTTAATAAATGCAGATTCTGTGTCAACACGAAACACATTTAGTACACACAGAGGTTCAGAAAGTGGCAAGGAGGTGGTGAGAGCAGGTCTACACAACCACATACCCTGCTTACGTGGGAGGGTATTAATATGGGTGGTGCCATCCGCACTATATGTGGTAAATAGGACAAAGATAGGGACAGGGGGCAGATTTGTTCTACTGGAGGAAGTTTTAGATAGTTCCCCCTTGAACATTATTTAGATTTAATCTCCTAACACTAACCTTGCTGCCTCCCTGGAAACTGTTTCACTGGGACTACTGTGCATCCCACAGACCCCATGCCTATGGGAGGAGACTACAACTGTGTCCCGGATGTAGAAATGGATAGAAAAACACCCCCTATGCCAGAGGGGCCATACCGCCAGGCCTTTCAGCACTGTCAGAAGTGGATGACGCATGCCATCCAGAGGCTTCACCACCCACTAGAGTGAGAATTCAAATTTTTTTCATGGGTGCATCAATTACAAACATGGCTAGACTTCTAGCTGGCAGGAGAATCAGTGATACCCAAGGTATCTTCAGTGGAAATCCTAGCGAGGACATTGTCATATCATTGCCTGCTAAAATTGGACTTGGCATGAGGAAAAGTAGTGAATAGAATCCCCACACGGATTTTGAGAATGGAAGCATTACTTGATAATCCATTTGAAGTACAATAGGCAAGTACATTGCACAATGCTAAAAGTTTTTGCAGCACATAAAAAAGCCTGATAGTGTTGAAGCCCCTACAGGTGCTAAAGGAGGCCCTGGAGGTGAGATGCCTACTGGAATCCATGAGGGAAGCACTGATACTGGTCTTGGCTAAACAGGGTTGAGATCCCTTGGATGTACAGTCATACAGACCGCTGTGACTCCAAAACCTAGATTACAAAATCCTGAGTACGGTGCTAGCAAACAGATTTCTACCAGCACTGGAAGAAATTGTGCATTAGGACCAAACTGTGTTCATCTAGGGGAGAAACACCTTCCTACATATACCCAGGCTTATTAATCTAATTAATGTGGCTGCAAAAGAAAAAAGTGAAGGGTTAGCAGTATCGTTGGACATCCAAAAAGATTTCGATACATTTGGGTGGCTATACCTAATGACGATGTTGGAACGAAAAGGGTTTGGACCATGGTTTATCAGCTTGGTAAGACTATTGTGCAAGGGACTGATGGTCAGGGTGCGCAAGGGTAAGGTCATCACAGAAACATTCGAGATAAGATGGGGCTGCAGACAAAGATGCTCATTATCTCTGGTTATTTTTGTGCTAGCCATGGAGCCTCAGGCATGCCTATTAAGGGCATGACCTCCTGACTGGGGAATTATGGTAGGAAGACAATGGCATATAATATCCTCGGATGCAGATGATGCACTTATTTATCTACAGGACCCAGCAGCCTCTATGGAAGACTTGATGTCCCTATTGTCCACTGTTGGTGAAGTCTCAGCCTTAAAAATAAATAAGTCCAAGTTCTGCCTATTCTCTTTCAGGTGAACAGACAAACCCTTAGTGCATAGACCTTGGTCTGAACTTCTGAAGTGGAAACCTTCAAATATCTGGAAGTCCAAATATATCACAAAGAGGAAGACTTGATTAGTGGCAATATAGGATGGGATGTACCTAGGGCATGACAACAGTTACCCTTCTGGATTGGGGGTACCACAGTCGCCGATGGGAAATGTACCAATAGCAATAGCAAACATGCTGTGGCTGCCGTAACTGCTTCATTACTTTGCTGCCCTCAGATGTCTGCCTGGGTAGGGCTTTCTTCTCTAACTTGCATGGCTTATTATCTAACCTGATCTGGAGTACTCGTAGGAAAAGAGTGGCACTGGTGAAAGCACAGTGCCCCCTGCTGGAAGGAGGGCTAACAGCACCTATTTCTGATTAATATTATGTGACAGTGCAATTGCATTGTCCGATGCGATGGCTGGGATACGTTAGTGAGAGGTCGGACATGCTTTTGGATCTGGGAGGGACCCGGATTGTGGACTGGCTGCTTAATTTGGGGAAGATAGTGCAGGCCCAGAACAGCTGGTAAAGGTTACAAAGAAATGCTAGGATAAATATGTGGTGATGGAAAGGGAGCGGAATGCTATACGTACCAGAACTACCTCTATCGGCATTACCAGACATGAAAGATATCACGAGTACACGCAGCAAGAAAATATGGCCTGACCACGAGGTGAACCACATGGGAGCTCTATATACTAATAATGCGTTGTGCCATGCCCCGAGCTCTGTGCACAATATGTCTTTGCAGAGGGACAATTTCTTACATATAATGTCATCACCCATTGAAAACACCTGTGATGGGGACAAGTGCGTTCAGAGCCAGCCACATCAAGGCGGTTGTAGTACGTACTAACTCAAGGATATGGTAGGAAAGCTACCACCTCATTAAGGGGCCGATTACGATGCTGTAGGAAATGGCTCCGACCCTCCATTGGAGTCGTTCCTACGGTATCGTAATCGGCTGTTTGGATTCATTTCCAACTGACCAATGTGGATGGTGTTGGTCGGAAAGGAATCCAAACTGGATTTCCGAATGGCTTCCGATGGGCTCGGAGAACCTGTCTGCCATTCGGAAAGCCTCCAGTAATCCCAAGGGGGGCTCTTTCTGCCCAAGGCAATATAATGTCGGATTCCGACAGCCTTTCTGTACCGGCCTTTCCGACACAGAAAGGCTTTTGGAAGTCGACTTTGGGGGGCCCCAGCAGGGCCCCCATGGGTGCACAGCCTCCGGTTGGAGGCCGAGGGGGCACCTCTGTTTATCCCTGCACCCCGTGGCAGGCACCTTGTGCCTGCCACTGGGTGCATGGATGAACTGCACCTCTTCTCATTACAATGAGAGCATGCGTTCCGGTTGGAACTCGAAATGCATGCTCCCATTGTAAAGAATAGGAGTGCGACCGAACACTGTTCGTCACATCCTAATTGCTGGGTTGGGACCGCCGACAGGAGGTGGGTCGGTCCCAGTACCGAATTGATGTCAGACGGACTCAGGTCCCACCTACATCGAAATAGGGCCCTAAATGTTGCATTGCTGATGCAACAGAAGGATGTGAGAATTAAGTGAGAGCTAGGCATAGGTGCGAATATCACAGACAAAAAATGGGGTCGGACACTAGAATACCTGAAAACAGTGTCCTGTAACCGTAGGCTTAGATTCACTCACTTTAACTACTTGCACCAGACCAACCTTACCACAAAGAAATTACATCACATCTAATTGTCCTAGGTGCCAACAGTCGGACTTCGGATTTTATCACATAGTGTGGGAAACTCCAATATTGCAGACAATGTAGGGAGAAGCAATAAAACAATTACCAGAGTTTACCGGAGTTTTACACTGTCCCCGGAACTTAGCCTATTCGGGAAGATGACATGGCCAAAAGGGCACAAGTACCTGAATAAATTTGTTGACTTAGCATTGATACTAATCAAAAGCAGGATCGCTATGTCCTGGAAAGTAGTGGCAGCCCTGAGTATCAAGAGCTGGTTGAAAGACTTGCAGAAGTGGGCTCTAGTGGAAGCGGGGGTCAAAACAATCATCAGGTAAAAAACTGGTGGGTGCAAGTCTGGAATAATATGGGACATGTACGTGGTACATGTCCAAACCAAAGATTATGAACAATCACCATAAAGGGAATAGTATAATGCAGCATCTAGGATTTAGAGTTGGTGCGCCCCACCCCCGGACTGACCCTATCAGTCACCCGCTGTTCACCATATTGTCTGGTTTCATTCATAATGCCCCTGTATTTACAGAATTGATTCTCAATGTACATGGCACAACCTTTCCACTATAATATGTCAAGTCTTACCTCTGTTTATACAAACTGTGTTAGCATTAGTTGGGTTTCTTTTTGTTAAATTAGCCTACGGTGTTGTGTCTTTCACTTTGTTTGTTTTTCTTTTATCTCTTTCATTGGTGCCTTCTCGCTTCTGAACACCTTGCATAAGCAATGTTATATGCATAAATTACTGTTTCAAGTTGAGGCTTTCCTATTGCGTAAATGGAATGACAAACTTGTGAACTCCTGAAGTCTGTAAAGTTGATCTAGCAGATTGTTTTGTAAAACAATAAAAATTCATTAAAAAAAATATAATAGTACGTCAACACTCTTTTACATACAGCTGTCACCCTGAACAAAGCTCCATATGAAGGGGTTAGGTCCCCACTGTACACATCTTAACTTGTAGGTAAAGCCTCTTCTACATTCAGCTGTTGCCTTGAACAAAGTGGTAAATCAAGAGGTGAGTCCCCCACCACACACATCACCAATTAGTAGGCTGTGCATCGTCTTCCAGCTATTTCCCTTAATAAAGCTGTGCATCAAGCGCTAGTCCCTCAACATACACACACCTATCTGTAGGCTTAGCCTCTTCTACATACAGTTGCCATCCTGAACAAAGCTCTGAATCAAGACACCAGTAGCTTACAAGACACATCACCTATTAGTAGGCCAAACCTCTTCTAAATACAACTTTTACCTTGAACAAAGCTCAGCATGAGGAGGCCAGTTCCATACCACACACATCATGTATTAATAGGCCAATACTCTTCCACATACAGATGTCCCCTAAACAAATGTCAGTATCAAGAGGCCAGTACCCCACCAGACACATCACTTATTAGTTTGAGGAGCCTATTCTACATACTACTTTCACCCTGAACAAATCCCAATCTGAAGAGGCAATTTCTCCACTCTACATATCCATTAGTATGTGAACACCCTTCTACATATAGCTCTCGCCCAGCTCAAAGGTCAATATGAAGGGGTCAGTTCCCCACTGTACACATCTTCTAGTAATAGGTGAAGCCTCTTCTACATACAGCTGTCACTCTGAAAAGCTGTAAATCAATAGGCCAGAACCCCACCACACACAGTGCCTGTTAGGCTGAGCATCTTCTACATCCAGCTGTCACCCTGAATAAAGCTCTGCATCAAGAAGCCAGTTCCCCATCAGATACATCACCTGTTAGTAGGCTCAGCCTCTCCCGCATTCAGCTGGTGTGCTGAACAAAGCTCTGTAGCAAGATGGCAGGCCTGTCCCCCACCACACACACACACAGTGGAGAGGTGTGGTGCAGCGGCCAGGGCAGCTGACTTCGGAGCACAGGGTTCACGGTTCGATCCCCGGCTGCGGCAGCTCAGCTCAGCACCATGTGACTCTGGGCAATAGCTCACTTAATTTCCACTCCGGCCCCCAGCGCCTTGAGACCCGTAAGGGTGAGTAGCTGCGCTATATAAAACGGACTTACATCAAGGATAAGTCAGGCAATACTCTTTTACATATGGCTGACACCTGGAATAAAGCTCAATATGAAGGAGTATCCCCGCTGTATACCTCATCTACTAGTAGGCACAGCCTCTTCTACATACAGCTGTCACCACAAATAAAGCTGTGCTTAAAGAGGTAAGTACTCCACCACACACATAACCTATTGGTAGGCTGAGCCTCTTCTACATACAACTGTCACCCTGAACAAAGCTCCGAATCAAGAGGCCAGTCCCCCACAAGGAACATCACCTATTAGTAGGCTAAGCCTCTCCTACATATAACGTTTCCCTTTAAAAAAGCTCAGTATGAAGATGCAACTCCCATGCAACACACACTATGTATTAGTAGGCCAAGCCTCTTCCACATACTGATGTCCCCCTGAAAAAAGGTCAGTATCAAGTGACCCGTCCCCAACCAGACATTTCATCTATTAGTAGGCCGAGCTGCTTCTACATATAACTTTTACCCTGAACATAGCTCAGTCTGAAGAGTCTAGCTCCCCACCACACACATCTTGTATTAGGAGGCTGAGCCTCTATCACACACAGTTGTCACCCTGAACAAACTTCAATATGATGGGTCAAACCCCTATTATACACATCATCTACTAGTAGGTGAAGCCTCTTATACTAACAGCTGCCACCCTGAACAAAGCTGTGCATTAAGTGGCCAGTACTCAACCACACACATCACCAATCATTAGGGCGAGCCTCTTTTATGTGCTGCTGTCCCTGCAGCTCTTCCCGAATAAATGTCAGCATCAAGAGACCAACCCACCAGACGCTTTACTTATTAGTAAGCCGAGCCACTTCCACATAGTACTTTCACCCTGTACAAATCTCAGTCTGAATAGGCCCTTTTCACACTCTACACATCATCTACTAGCATATGATATCTCTTATACATACAGTTGTCACCCAGAACAAAGGTCAATATAAAGGCGTCTGTTCCCCACTAAACACATCATCCAGTAGTAGGCAAAGCCTCTTCTAGATACAGCTGTCGCTGTGAACAAAATTGTGCATCAAAACCTGAGTCCTCCGCCAGCGACATCACCTATTAGTAGGCGAGCATCTCCTATAGACAATTGTCACCCTTATTAGTGGACCGAAAATCTTCTACATGCGGCTGCCCCCCTAAAGGAAGGTCAGCATCAAGAGGCTAGTCTCCCAACAGATACATCAGCTATTAGTAGGCTGAGCATCTTATATATACAGCAGTTGCCCTGCAGAAATCTCTGCACCAGTGCCTCATCACACACATTACATATTAGTAAGCCAAGCATTTTCTAAATACAGCTGTTGCACAGAACAAAGCTCTGCATCTGGAGGCTAGTCCCCCACAGACACATCACCTATTAGTAGACCAAGTGCCTTCAACATACAGCTTTTGCACTGAACAAAGCTCAGTCTGAAGTGGCCAGTCCCCCACTACCCACATCAAGTATTAGTGTCAAGCCTCTTTTACATCACCTTTACTATCACCCTAAACAATGCACTCATGAATGGGCCAGTCCCCAATCACACACACCACCTAATAGTAAGACAATCGTATTCTACATAAACATTTTACCCTGAACAAAAATAGGCATGAAGAAGTCAGTCTCACACCACACACATCAGCTATTAGTAGGCCTACTCTCTTCTACGTACAGCTTTTCTCTGAACAGAGCAACTGAGACAGAGACCGCCCCCACAGCACTCATCACCTATTAATAGGCTGAGCTTCTTGTATGTACAGCTTGTGCCCTAAAAAAAGCTCAGCATGAAGAGTCTTGTCTACCACGACACTTCTCACCTAACATGAGCCCAAGCCTTTTGTACATACAGCTTTCACCCTGAACAAACATGAACAGAGCAGCCTACCACCATACACATCACCTATTAGTAGGCTACATACAGCTTTCACCATAAACATACCCATTAATACAGAGGCCAATCCCCCATCACACACATTACCCATGTAGACTGACCTCTTCCACATATACCTCTACCCCTGGACGAAGGTCATCATCAAGAGGCTAGTTCCCCATCAGAGAGATCAGCTGTTAGTATACTATGGATCTTTTACATTCTTCTTTCACCCTAAACATAGCTATTAATGGAGAGGCTACACTCATATCACACACACTACCTATTAGTAGGCCGAGCTTTTTCTACATGCAGTTTTCACCCTGAACAAAGCTCAACATGAAGATACCAGTCTCCCATCATGCACATCGTGTCCCAGGATGCTAAGCTTCTTGTAAAGACAGGTGTCAGCCTGATCAAAGGTCTGTATGAAGGGATTACTCCCCTCCAGCTACTAGCAGGTAAAGCCTCTACTACAAATGTCTGTCACCCTGAACAAAGTTCTGCATTGACCTCTATATGGTGAGACCAGACACTGAACACACCAAAGCACCTACAACATATTACTTCTACGCTGCGTACATTTTAGAAAAAAATATAATATGTGAAATTGGTAAAAGATATACACATTTTTTAAAAACAATTCTTTGGTTGCCTCATCCTTGCTCTACAGGTATTCGACTTCTTGGAAAATGCCTACTAAACAGCAGAAGAGGAAGAATAACAGACATGCATACTACTATCAAGCGAAAGAAAGTACAACTCAAACAGCTGGGGGACAAAGTAAAAAAAACAACAATATTGGTAAGAGTTTGTAACGGTTTCGTACAAAATGAATTAAAAAAACTAAAGATAGTTGCGAAGGTGTCAGAAAGAATGATGGATCTGCCACATTGAAAATAAGCCTAAGTAGAACATTTAAAGTAGACAAAGGTTGGAAAAAGAAATATGACCATTCCTCTGTAAGGAATAAGAAAATCAAGGAAACTTGAAAAAGTTGTTTTACACATGGGTAGCACATAATATTATTAAATCAATGAAGCAAGTGAAGTGAAGTGGAGTTAGAATTCAACAAAAAGTATTTTTAGATAGTACTGTCCAGAAGGCGTTTAATCTAAAAAGGAAGCTGCTTATTCTCATCTTCAACCAAATGAGAATGTTAGACAGGTTAGCACCATGTCTAAAAAAGAAGTGTCCTCAAAAGCAGAAAACAATAAGTCCACCTTTTGCAGCCTTTCTGAGGGGGAGTGGAAACATACTTCCAGTAATGAGGCTTGTTTGAGCTACTTTCAAACCAATAGTTTATTGTTTGCAGTTGATACAGATGGCCGACCTTATGATGCAAAACAAGGTACAACTATACCAAAAGAAAAATTTGTATCTAGAAATACTTATGAAATAATTAGGAGTGAAAATCTACAACAATTTCCTTCTGCTCCAGTATATGAGTGGCAATGTAGCGTAACAGTAACAGAAGACAAGAGTCGATTGAGAAGCTTAGGTTATTCCTAAGAAACGTTCAATAGTGCAACTTTACAAAGAGAAAATCAGAATTTTGAAAACTCTGGATCCCTGTAGAGTGAGAAAACTATCCAATCTATGAGGACATTTGTTGGCTTGTCTATCTAAAGAGATACGTGACAGTCCTTTTCACCATGTTCGAATGCTGTCTGTGCATCACACAAAAATGTCCAATCTAGTTAGAAGGTTGTAGCTTGTGAAAAGTCAAGCTCTGGATTTAGGAGCTTTAAATAAAACTCTTTTTTATGGCATGCTCTCAGAAGTTACAAATATTTCAGAAGATATTCATTTAATTTACTTCAGACGTGAATGGTAAATAAAGTAGTAGTTCAATCTACTAGTCAGAGAAAGAGAGTACCTGGGTACTGTTAGACAACTTCAGCAAATAAATACTAGAATTTAGTGCAACATTCTAAACAAGATATGTGTTTGTTGTCCTCATACACGCTACAAAGCACAAACTAGAAAAACTGATGTCTGCATAAAAACTGAAGAGGAAGACCTTATTCAGTGGTTTAAACGCCCTGTATTTAATTGAGGGGAGCGCTTTGATTTATCTATCAACCAATGAGTGTGCAAGTATTACATAAGCAGACTTGATGATACCAAAATGCCAGTTAGAGGTAATAAGTTAGAAATGTTTCCAATATGACCTGAACCACAAGATCTGAATGTGCATGAGAGTAGTCCTTTTCCAGCAATAGTAAGAATTCGAGAAAAGCTGCAAAATTACCTCCACGTGAATTAGTGAAAGGCCTTAAAGGAAAAGTTAAGTATGATGCACTAGATTTTAAACAGAAAATTGAAACGCTTGGTGTGGATCGAGAAATAGAAGAGCCACTAGTGGTTCTAATAAATGGTATGCCAACAAAGAATAAAAAGATTTGGTAAAAATGAGTTAGTATAGAGAGGGTAAAGAAAGCCATAGAATACCTGAAAAAAGAAAACGTGTTCTACAAAAATGCAGATGCAGATCAGCATGTAACTTCACTGAGCACACCCACTTCGAAGTCTACTGATAGTGGACAGTTTCAAAGAGCAGATTCTGCAAAAGCTAAAGAGATTTGTGAACACACAACACTCACCCTGTACACTTTAGGTATGTAATGGGTGATGCATGAGAATTATATCAGGTGAATCAAGCCAAAGGTGAACTTGTTAGTGTGTGAGAAAAGAGTTTAGAAGCTCACTGCTTTCTGCGTATGTTTCCAACAGGAGAAGATAGTGGTTATGATGATTTGCGCGCTCAGATTCCTGATTCAGACTAAAGATCAACTAGACTATACTCAACCACCGGAAACTAAGTTGTCTAAAAGTGCAGTAAAGAGAGAATTCTTTTATTTAGTTCTTCTGTAACTACTCTTCAAACCTTGGAGTAGTGAGGGTGAACTGTTAGGTCAATACAACTGCAATGAGGATGATTTCAATGCAATTGTAGATCACTTGAAGTGTTCTTAAGAAATTGAAGGTCCTGATTATAGATGAGGTTAGCATGGTTTGAAACTTAATGGTAGCCTTTGTTCATCTGAGAATGCAAGGAGTTCTCAGAAAGAACTACGATACTCTGTTTAGAGGGAAATAAGTTATAGTGTTTGGAGATCTCCTTCAGTTGAAAACTGTGAAAGGTTAGACAGTTTTTAATAAAGTGCTGCATGAGCAAACTAGAAACTCTTTAGGAATCATTTGCAATGTTAACATTTGGTCAAGACAGACTGCTGATATGGAAAAATCCAAGTCTCTGCAGAAATTGTTGAATCATTCTATGAGGAATTTGAATGTCAGGGAGAGCTTAGTGAATGGTTAATTCGGGCCAAGGATAAATAAAGAGGCCTTTAAGCAATGGAGGTTGGCCAGATACATTAAAATAGGTGCCATGTGGGATGTGGTTGAGCAAGCAATGGAGCAGGACACTACTGTGGTGCCTTCTTTCAGCCTTCCCAGTATAGTCAAGGGGGACAGCTTTCATCCTTCAAGAAACACATTCCAAGTTCAACCAACCTTGTGGGATTGCTTCTTCATTAGCATAGGACATTTGAGATATCATCCCATTTTTATTTTTTCTCTTCCTTTGCTTTGGGCATCTTTATTAACCTAGTTCCCTCAGACAGCATTGCTGATATTGTTCACTCAGATAAGCCATTTCAGTCAGCATTGGATGATTCTTGGGCATACTCTGAGTTCGGATTTGTGGGATTGACAGTTGTAAGGAGATAACTGTACTCTGTTTACTGGAGGTACTACATAGTATCCTGAGTGAGGTGTTCTGGGTGTAGAGCTAAATTGTGCAGCCCATTGAACCGTGTATCTGCAACGTGCCACAATGATAAAACCCAAATCTGTTCAAACACAGCCAGATGAAAAGAATATCAATCAGAATGCTTCCAGCAGTACAGAAGCTGTAGACCATGTAGACAACACTTGAGGGACACAGACAAAACAATTTAGCCATACTGCAAGCTATTTTGGATACAAAAACTGCACTCAAATACAAACTAGACTCAGTCACAATTGATGTGAAATTGTTACACACTGACCATAAAAAGGTAGCAGTTAGAGTGACTGGCTATAAATCTGCCTTGACTCCTTGCATCCCACAAAATTAAGAACTGCAGATGCAAGTGAAAAAACTAAGAAGGATGGTGGAATTTCCAAGTAACAAAGCGGAAAATGCAAAAAGATGCTCCAGACATAACACTATATGCCTGAAGGGTGTCCCTAAAGCCACTGAAGGACAAAATGCTGAATTGTTCTTTGAATGGTAGTTACTAACCAACATTTCTAATGGGACCCCGACCACCGTTCTTTGTAGTGGAAAGGTTAAACTGGATGGTGTGATACACACAGGTACCTGTATAGCCCTCCCAGACCCATGGTAGCCAGGCTCCAGAACTTCGGAGAATGTGATCACATACTGCACGTTGTTCTGAAGCATGGCCCATGCACCTTGAAATCTTCCATGATTGTACCACACAGGTACAGCAACAAAGCTGAGCTTTTCCAGAGATTAAACAAGTGCTATGCTACCATGAGGTTCAATATGCTCTTCTATATCCTACGAGGCTGCGAGTTACAATATATGGAATGGCACACTTCCTCACTTTACCTTAAGACACACGGTGTGGATGAAGAGTGCTGGGATGTCATGTACAGACACCAAAAGGCAACCACATTAAGATCAAAGACCCTGTACAAGAGACAGGAGAAAGAGAGAGGCGTAGTGTGGGAGACCAACCATGGAAGAGGGGCTAAAGAAAGAGCATACCTAGTGGAAGAGGTCGCAATAAACTACTGTGATTGGCATGAAAGCAAAGACTCGGATGATGCATCCACCTATGAGACGGTGGTACATTGCCTGTGGTAACTCCTATGAATGCAGAGCACATTGCTTGAAAACATGTCTATCAGGGTGGTACCATCATTATAAATTCACACTATTTAATGTATTTACTTTCCAATGAGATCAGGGACTAAGATGGGATGTCCGAGAGGAATATGGGAAGGAACAAAATTCAGCAGAAATGTTAGGCTGAGAACGGTATGTACTGAGACCAGTTTCATAACATCACAATAGGCCCACTATGCCATAAATATGGACTGACCACAAATGTATGGTTCAAAGCTGTTGAGATGAAACATGAAAACACAGCAATGCATACACTATTTGTAACTGTAATTGTATTTATATAGTGCTTTCTACCCCTGACAAGGCATTGAAGCACTTTTTATCGAGTAGCACGCTACTCTGTAACCCAAAGTGGATTAGTGGTGAATTAGTAGAGAGAAATCTAAAGTGCTAATTCGAGCGGTGGACATGTGAGTCTGTTAGTTGTATTGAATAGGGTTAAGGAGGGACAGAGAGAGGAAGAGTCTAGAAAGAGTTATTTTGGAGATCATAGTAGTACAATGAGGTTTGGGAGAAGTCAGAGAGTGAAGGTAGAGTATATATTGGAAGAGGCATAGGATAAGACGTGTTCTGAATTGGAGAGAATTGAAGGTACTGTTTTATTTTTTCTAAATTTTTCTACACTAGGAGTAAAGTAATAAATATATAGATACATAACTATGTAGAAAAGTATACATGCATATGGAAAATAATAAAGAGATATGAAGTTGTAATATATAAAATCTCATATCTACACCTATGGATAAATAGTCAGAAACTCCAACTTTCAAGTGTTGCTGTACATAAAGTTTTTTTATTTATGTACATTTAAAAATGTTTTATTTTTATTTTCTGGGGAAATCATATTTACACATTGTAGTAAATAAAATAAAATAAAACAGATGCCCTTAAGCATATAATCAAATAACTTATATAACCTATCACATATTGTGATAGATAAAAAAATTAAAACTGGCACCCATAAATATATAATCAAATAACATATGTAAGCTATGCAGTGACCTATATACATGTTAAGCATAACATAATGTATATACATTAACCATAAGTAATACAATCATTTGTTAAGCAGATCTATAAGAATATCTATATTTATTTAAACCATAATTAGCATGCATATTTGTACAAAGGAATGCACATACATATCTAAATAGGTACACATAATTAAATTATACATGTTTACATACACAGGCTTATGCTGTACATTTTTGTTTTGAGTATGGTGGTCATGTAGGACAGAGACAATTCTTGAGTAGTCAGCTGAAGATAAGATAGTTCTCTGTGGATTTTATGTTTGGGGGTAGTGAATTCCATAGTTTGTTTGGTTGAACAGAGAAAGATGCACCACACCTGTTTTTTTTCTTGCACGCTGGGGTTTTGAGGCGAGGTACCAATCTGGAGCAGATTTGGTGAGTTTGGTGATTTTGTGATTTTATTCCTCTATGGATTTGAGGATTTTATTTCTGGTGAAAAAGTGGTCCTGTTCCATGTATTGCTTTGTGGCTGAATACAAAGCAGTTTGAAGGTGGATCTTCTGGCAACCGGTAACCAATGTAGGGCACCCAAGGCAGGGGGGATGTGGGCTTGTGGCTTTACATGTAGGAGTAGTCTGGCAGCAGAGTTCTGAATTTTTTGTAGTCTTTTCATAGTTGATAAAGATGATCTGTGGTAGAGGCCATTGGCATAATCAAGTTTAGACAGAACAAGAGAGATAGTAGCTTGGACCTTGTGTGGAAATACCAGGTGGGGGAAGATGTGTCACAGAATTGTCATATTAATGAAGCTTGTTCTTTTTAACTTATCCACTTGGGCATTCATTGATAGCTTGGAGTCCATGATAATTCCAAGGTTTCTTACTTTCTTGGTTACTTTAGGAGATGGTCCCAGATTGTCAGGCCAGGCGCAGAGTGGGTCACAATTTTTCCAATAGGCACATGTGAGGATTTCAGTTTTGGACACATTCAATTTGACATGTCTCTTTGTCATCCACTGATCAATGACTCTGCGGAAACTGACGATTTTTGAGTTTCCAATGTCTTTGGGACTTTCAAGTTTAAGACTTAGGGGTCGATTCCGATCTCGGCCGGAAACGCACCTAACAGTATTCGTCCGGAAAAAAAAACAGCCGAATGCGTGTTTCCCGACCGATTCGAACACTCGTCCGAACGAACAAGTACGATGCGCATAACAGCCCAGATTCCGAGCGAGCCGTACTTACCCATATCAGCTCCTGTTCCCCGCCCGAGCTGGATCCGTAAACGCCGATTCGAGTCGTACGGAAGCAAATACACAGCACCTTCCGGCCGGACGAGTACGATGAGCCTTCCGTACGCGCCGAACCCGTCGCTACGTCCGGCACGTTTGAGCATCCGGGCGAGCCGTACATAAGCTCCGTTTCGCACCACAAGACGATCCACGGCTACGAGACGAACAAGCCTGCGACGAGTACGAGTCGAAGACACGAGAAACCCGAACGAGACGACCCAACCATGAATCCCATCGCGCAGGTCCTACCAATACTCTACATCTATTACCGGGACCGGCACGGACGCGTATGGCGCAGACGGTAAGTCAAACACCCACAACACAAACAAACGACACGTACCCGAAATATGTCACACACACATAGGGATGCACAAATGACGTACACTAGCAACAGCAGAACCATAGGGGCGGGATGGCCATCACCAATGCCATACACACCCATAGGGGGATGGATGCCTACCACTACCACCACCCCTACTCAGGGGGGCCTGGATGCCTGCCACTACCACCACCCCTACTCAGGGAGGCCTGGATGCCTGCCACTACCACCACCCCTACTAATGGGGGCCTGGATGCCTACCACTACCACCACCCCTACTCAGGGGGGCCTGGATGCCTACCACTACCACAACCCCTACTCATGGGGGGCTAGATGCCTACCACTACCACCACCCCTACTAATGGGGGCCTGGATGCCTGCCACTACGACCACCCCTACTCAGGGAGGCCTGGATGCCTGTCACTACCACCACCCCTACTAATGGGGGCCTGGATGCCTACCACTACCACCACCCCTACTCAGGGGGGCCTGGATGCCTGTCACTACTACCATCCCCACTCATAGGGGATGGATGCCTACCACTAATACCACCCCTACTCATGGGGGGCTAGATGCCTGCCACTACCACCACCCCTACTGATGGGGGCCTGTATGTCTACCACTACCACCACCCCTACTCAGGGGGGCCTGGATGCCTACCACTACCACCACCCCTACTCAGGGGGCCTGGATGCCTGTCACTACTACCATCCCCACTCATAGGGGATGGATGCCTACCACTAATACCACCCCTACTCATGGGGGGCTGGATGCCTGTCACTACCACCATCCCCACTCATAGGGGGATGGATGCCTAGCACTACCACCACCCCTACTCATGGGGGCCTGGATGCCTGTCACTACTACCATCCCCACTCATAGGGGGATGGATGCCTACCACTAATACCACCCCTACTCATGGGGGGCTAGATGCCTGCCACTACCACCACCCCTACTCATGGGGGGCCAGATGCCTGCCACTACCACCACCCCTACTAATGTGGGCCTGGATGCCTCCCACTACCACCACCCCTACTCAGGGGGCCTGGATGCCTACCACTACCACCACCCCTACTCAGGGGGCCTGGATGCCTGTCACTACTACCATCCCCACTCATAGGGGGATGGATGCCTACCACTAATACCACACCTACTAATGGGGGCTGGATGCCTGTCACTACCACCATCCCCACTCATAGGGGGATGGATGCCTAGCACTACCACCACCCCTACTCAGGGGGGCCTGGATGCCTGTCACTACTACCATCCCCACTCATAGGGGGATGGATGCCTACCACCCACACAACCCCCACTCATAGGACGGGTAATGCATGACACAACCAGCATACTCCAACATAAGGAATGCCTGAAAATTACACCCCCCCAACACCATGACAAGAGTGTGTAGTCTGTGTCAAATGCCTACAACACTGAACAAGACATTGAACATACAATGTGACCCCCTACCACATGTTTCACACATAAATGTGTGTGGCCTCCACAATGCAAGCCGACCATGACCACTGTGGCAATGGGGTCGAACACCCCATCATCACAATGACCAAAAGGTAAGTGTGGGTTCCATAGCTGAAGCACATTTTGAACATTGTGGCAATGGGGTCGAACACCCCATCATCACAGTGACCAAAAGGTAAGTGTGGGTTCCATAGCTGAAGCACATTTTGAACATTGTGGGAATGGGGTCGAACACCCCATCATCACAGTAACCAAAAGGTAAGTGTGGGTTCCATAGCTGAAGCACATTTTGAACATTGTGGCAATGGGGTCGAACACCCCATCATCACAGTGACCAAAAGGTAAGTGTGGGTTCCATGGCTGAAGCACATTTTGAACATTGTGGCAATGGGGTCTAAAGCCACATCATCACAGTGACCACAAGGGAAGTGTGGGTTCCATAGCTGAAGCACATTTTGAACATTGTGGCAATGGGGTCTAAAGCCCCATCATCACAGTGACCAAAAGGGAAGTGTGGGGTCCATAGCTGAAGCACATTTTGAACATTGTGGCAATGGGGTCTAAAGCCCCATCACCACAGTGACCAAAATGTAAGTGTAGTCATGGTAAAAGCTGCAAATGCCAAACTGCATGGATGATTCCTGGTCACACAACAACAAACACATCAGTGGCACAGCAGTGCTTGTGTCCCATAGCAACAGAGATTGGGTGAGGCAAACAGTGCAGTGCAAATGAAACATCGCTTTGGCCATGTGCAGACAAACATCACCCATGGGGGCTCACATTGTCAACATTCACAAATAACACAATGACAGAAGTGACCATCACAATGCAGATCCACATATCTGCACCAATGGACACACAAATGTAGATATCCTGTGGAGACTGTAGATATCAGGTGAACAAATACCATACCATGGCAGCAATGGGACATACAAACCATGATCATTGTGCTGACTGATGACCTAGGAGTCCCAGGGACAGCAGGGGTAAGCCACCAAACAACATACAGCCAATGGCACACTAAAGATATGCCAATGCAGTGGTGCAAATGCACAAACACAAACAGGCAGACTCACACTGCATATCAAACACCACAGGTGAGGGGGTGGTGTGCCAGTGTCCCCAGGCAAACACACAACACACAAGGAGGCCTGAATCCCCATTACATAGATGTCAACACAGTGCCACACAAAAGTAACTCATGGATTGGATTCCCCTATGTGGGCAATCAGGCATTGTTAGATGAGAGGGAGCCCAAATCACAAATGTCACACAAGCTTGTAGGAACAGCAACTAACACAGCAAGAGACAGACCCACCACAGCACTACCCCCAGGGAGCCCACATTGTGGTGACACTGGCCTGCATGATAATCCCACTGTGATGACAAAGGTAGATGTCGTACACACTGTGAACCACAGTCATGTGTCCTGAGCAACTAACTACCATCACACCTACACAAGCACAAATAAAACAGCACAGCCTGTCAGCCAAGGCCAACATGGAGGTAGGGGTCCAGCCGTGCAACAACTCTCATTTGCACACACTCAACACCACACACCTTGATCTCCAACAATGTGCAGCAGTGAAGCTCACATGGACTGGTGACATTGCACATGCACCCATGACAATCCCAGGGGTGGTGGGGGAACTAAGGCGGAGATACCCATCACACATGGCCAGTCAACAAGACTTGTGAATGTCTCACACAATGCACAGTACGCTGTACATGGGCATGACGTCAAATCCACACCAACCAATGGGATCCCGGACACAGTCACACACCATGAAGATGGCAAGCTCACCCACAAACAACACACATAGACAACTTCCAACATTGCAGCTCTGACCCTGAGGCGTGGCAGCAGTCACACACACAACGTGTCACAATCACTGGAAGCTAACGCAAATTGTTAAATTACATGACTTGTGTAACCAACAAGTGCCAAGGGGAATCCTGACAGCAAACACACCTATGGATGACACCCTGATCACCAGTAATGTACCATGCACCCACATCACAGAGCACCCAGGGAGAAGATCTGGGGGGAACATTGCTCAACTCAGCAAGCATCACAAACAGGAACATCACTAGGGCCCCCAGCCTGCGTAGCAAAATGGAAGTGAACACACACAGACATGTTCACACAACACACACCTTGGGCTCAGGCAATGTCACGGAATTACACACTGCCATGAGGGGACTCCACTCCTGTGTAAGAAAAGCTGTGCCATACGTTGTCTCTGCAGGGCGCTATCATGTCAGCAGAACACTTGGTCACTCAGTCAACAATTAGCACAAAATGAAGGCTCCCGTCACATCAGCCTGGTCATGGCATTGTCACCCAAATCATCAGCACCGATCAAATACACATGTATAGCAAGTTGCACTGATACCACAGATGAGTCCTTCCCCATTGATGCCCAAACATGCATGTCCAGTGGAGATGGTCACACGGTCAGGGAAATAGACCAATTGAACAATGGCAAGCACATTTGATGTGCAGGGGTGTAAGCCACAGATGTGATATTGAAAAAACAGGTAGGGAATCCCATTTGCAAATATGGAAAACATGACACCCTCATAGTGATACAAAGGATGACATGGCTACACACCAGGATAGGACACATTCCCCTGGACCACATGGAGTCCTGCACAGTAACACTTCATTTACCTGACATCAAAAATCAACATCACTGCAGCAAGGGCATGGTTAGCATCATCAACATCATGTACATCTGAAGCAAAACCACTAGAGAACTGAAAGTAGCTTTAATCAGCATATGTTATATTGAAAATTAAAGTCAAGAAAAACACAAAGGCCAATGTCCAGTCCATGAATCAAGTCCAAACAGGGTGACAGTGGCAGATGTCACCCTCTGCTTGCCTGCACTGATATGGAGCAGGGACATTCCCCTCAGAGGGGTATACGGGGGGCAGGCCAGGCACCGCAGGGACAGGATCAGGGCTCACCAGAAGGAGGCAGGGAAGGGGTGGCTGGTGCTGGAGAGTCACTGACAACTGCAGTGGAGGTGTCTGACATGGTGTGTGCCGGCACAACTGGGGGCATGAGCCGGATGGTGTGGGTGCCGGCACAACTCCAGTGGGCTGGCCAGATGGAGAGGACAGGTTCCCCACTGCAGTGCCCAAGTCAGACGGGGTGTTACTGGACTCCACTGCAGTGCCCATCTCCAGGGGAGTAGAATGGGGTTCAGGTAAGGTGGGCAGGACAGAGGGGGAGGACACGGTCTCCACACCAGTGGCACTAACATGTGCAGCGGGGGGGTGTGGTGCTGGAAGAGCAAGTGGGAGGTGGAGAAGGATGGATCATTTTGGGGATGGTGTATCTGTGGGTGGGGGAACCTGGGGCAGGGTGTGGTGGGGGAACCTGTGTTGTGGGAGCCTGAGGGATGGAGGAAGGAGACTGTGTGCTTGACTTGCAGGGCGGTGGCGGGGTCTTGCTCTTCCGGGACCGGGGGGACTTGCGGGTGGGGGCCTGCCCCTCTGTGTGGGTGGACTTCCTCTTCCCCCTGTATGCTGGATCAGCGGGATCAGAGGGGAAGAGGCCGAGGTCACAGAGGAAGATTTTCTGTGTAGGTGGGGTTGCAGGTGAGGCAAGGGAAGGGGTCTTGGAGGGAGAGGATTTGGAGGACTGCGGAGTGACTGTGGATGCCTGTATGTGTGTCTCTTCCCCATCCCCTGTGGGTGTGGTATCAGTCCCCTGAGGATGCTTGTGTGCATGTCTTGCCTTTGTTTTGGGTGTTTCTGTGCTGCTTGTGTCTGTGTGTTTGGGTGACCGTGCAGGTGTGCATGTGCTTGGGACAGGTAGGGTGCCAGGAAGTGTGGATGGGGCAGAGGTAGGAGGGTTGAGGGACTGTTGGAGGAGGGACACTGCTGCCGTCAGGGAGGAGTCCATGGACTTATTGCTCCTCTGTAGGGCAGACATACCCGTTGAGATGCCCTCCATGAACGACACCAGCTGTGTCAACAGAGTGGTGTGTGCATGGAAGACACTCAGCATTGCTGTCTGTCCTACATGGAGCTGCCGAAGTAGGTACACAGACTCCTCACTCAGGGCAGCAGGGGACACAGGGGCAGGGGGTGCGGTGCCTGGCACGAAGGAGACACGCTCCCGAACACGGGAGCCTCCACGGACCTCTGGAATGGGAGCCAATGGGAGGGCGGTGGTGGTGGTGGTGGCGGGGCCAGACAGACTAGCTGGGGTGTGGTGGCTGCTGACACCCGCCTCCACAAGGGAGTCATCCTCCGAGCTGCTGTGGTCCTCAGCTGAGGTGGATGGTGCTGAGGACTCCTCGGTGTGGCTCCCCTCGCCCTCCGTGCCACTGGGTCCCTCCGACCACTCGTCGGCTGTTGACCCAGTCTGGCTCTGCAGCTCCTCCTGGTCCGTGGAGCTGTCCCCTCCTGTGGCCGTGGAAGTATCTGCAAACAATTAGGGAAACAGACAAACATCAGTCACCTGCACTGACCGCACACACCACAGTAAGTACAGCACATTACAGAGCAAGCCCTGACATCCTTAGTTGAGCATTGCCAATAGTCCTCACACAGATTAGGAGAAGCCAATTGTCAGTCTGATGGTCAACCATGGAACTCACACCCCTCCTGCCCTTGCACCCATCGGTCTGGTGCCTGTCTGATGGTAATACCCCAGTGTGGACACATGCACCACCTACACAGTTGTTGGACATTGCAGAGAACACAGTGAAGTATGTGAACATGCACACATCACATCTCTTGCCACTGAGTCAGTACAGGTGTCCGGATAAAGGGATGGCCAGAGTCTAATTAGAAATGCATGTGATGCATACCAGCACCAGACACCATGATGCACCCATGTCCGGATAGTCAATGCCACAATGGGGTGCATGTTGCACATGTCACTCCCCTGCAGGATCACTCTTAGGAAGTTCAATGCCATGGCACAGGCATGCCTGCAAAGTCATACATCACTGTCTCCAGTCACATGGGCATGGCAGCCAGCCAACAACAGTCTGCACTGTGTCACAATCCTAGGACATGGTGAATGCAAGTTATGTATCTGACAAGTGCACATGTCCATACCCCACAAACCACATCATCTGAACTCTTATTTGTCCACGTCATACCAATTGGACATATGGGAGACATGAAACACAACGCTCAGAACCTGAGCACCTCACAGTCTGCTGTGAATGAAAAACAGCTGCCTGAAATTCACAGTCGCATACACCTGTGTGCACAGTCAAGTGATCAAACACCTATAAGTCACAGAAGTAACGTCTCTCATGGTCACATCTCAGATGGCATGCTGAGCCCTAACCGATTAACATCCCAGTAGTCCTGACAACGAAGCCACAGCACAATGACACAGAGGCAGACACCTGAGGGAACATTTCACTGATCACAACATGTCAGCTGATACACGGGAGTGGGAGTACAGAGTGTATTGTATGCCCTGGAGTAAGCATGACTGTCCTGCTCCACTTGAAGGAGGGATGAGCCCTGGACAGTAGGCAGGTGGCTAAGCCAATGGGAGGGCGGTGGTGGTGGTGGTGGCGGGGCCAGACAGACTAGCTGGGGTGTGGTGGCTGCTGACACCCGCCTCCACAAGGGAGTCATCCTCCGAGCTGCTGTGGTCCTCAGCTGAGGTGGATGGTGCTGAGGACTCCTCGGTGTGGCTTCCCTCGCCCTCCGTGCCACTGGGTCCCTCCGACCACTCGTCGGCTGTTGACCCAGTCTGGCTCTGCAGCTCCTCCTGGTCCATGGAGCTGTCCCCTCCTGTGGCCGTGGAAGTATCTGCAAACAATTAGGGAAACAGACAAACATCAGTCACCTGCACTGACCGCACACACAACAGTAAGTACAGCACATTACAGAGCAAGCCCTGGCATCCTTAGTTGAGCATTGCCAATAGTCCTCACACAGATTAGGAGAAGCCAATTGTCAGTCTGATGGTCAACCATGGAACTCACACCCCTCCTGCCCTTGCACCCATCGGTCTGGTGCCTGTCTGATGGTAATACCCCAGTGTGGACACATGCACCACCTACACAGTTGTTGGACATTGCAGAGAACACAGTGAAGTATGTGAACATGCACACATCACATCTCTTGCCACTGAGTCAGTACAGGTGTCCGGATAAAGGGATGGCCAGAGTCTAATTAGAAATGCATGTGATGCATACCAGACACCATGATGCACCCATGTCCGGATAGTCAATGCCACAATGGGGTGCATGTTGCACATGTCACTCCCCTGCAGGATCACTCTTAGGAAGTTCAATGCCATGGCACAGGCATGCCTGCAAAGTCATACATCACTGTCTCCAGTCACATGGGCATGGCAGCCAGCCAACAACAGTCTGCACTGTGTCACAATCCTAGGACATGGTGAATGCAAGTTATGTATCTGACAAGTGCACATGTCCATACCCCACAAACCACATCATCTGAACTCTTATTTGTCCACGTCATACCAATTGGACATATGGGAGACATGAAACACAACGCTCAGAACCTGAGCACCTCACAGTCTGCTGTGAATGAAAAACAGCTGCCTGAAATTCACAGTCGCATACACCTGTGTGCACAGTCAAGTGATCAAACACCTATAAGTCACAGAAGTATCGTCTCTCATGGTCACATCTCAGATGGCATGCTGAGCCCTAACCGATTAACATCCCAGTAGTCCTGACAACGAAGCCACAGCACAATGATACAGAGGCAGACACCTGAGGGAACATTTCACTGATCACAACATGTCAGCTGATACATGGGAGTGGGAGTACAGAGTGTATTGTATGCCCTGGAGTAAGCATGACTGTCCTGCTCCACTTGAAGGAGGGATGAGCCCTGGACAGTAGGCAGGTGGCTAAGCATGTGTGACACACTTGATATACATACTCCTGAGGCCCAAACATTGTTCCCACCCGCAGCATGGGGAGTGCCAAATACCCCAGGGACATGTGGTGATTCAGATCAGCAAGTGGACCACATATCAAAGTTACACCCAGATTACATGTCAGGACTAAGGCATTGTGTGAGCAATTGACCCACCCATGAAGCACACCACAAAGTCACGGGAAGAAATGCAGTCCCCCACCTTGAGCGAAGCAAAATGCAAGGACACAGTACCCAAATGACACAATTTCCTGATTGTAAGGACCACACCTGCGTATCAGATGAGTAGTGGGAATGTCACAATTGAGGGACATGTGTCCTGGACCACAAGACTGATGTACTGTGGAAGTTTAACAAGGCCAGAGGTGGGCACATAGCATGTCAGACAAAGTTCACAGTGCAGTCATGGACTCACCCCCTCCTTGCTGCTGTCTGTCCTTCAGCTGCCCATCCAGGTCAGGGAAGACCACCGCCAGGATCCGGAGCATGTGGGGGGTCAGGGTCCGGTGTCCGCCCCTTCTGCGAGGAGGCGACAGCTTCAGCTGGACCCCTGCGATCCTCCGGGTCCAGCCCCGAAGGTCCTGCCACCTCTTCTGGCAGTTGCGGATCCGGCGCTTGTAGACCCCCACGGATCTTACTGCCCGGGCGATGGTCAGCCAGATTTCCTGCTTCTGGTGGGCATCAACCTGTGAGGATGACAAAGTGAAAAGGCCATTACTACACATGCAACATATCCGTGCATCACACAGTTGGATATACATGTCTCAATCACAGGGGCATATGATGTACACAGGCAGTGCAACGATGGCTAAGAACAGTTTGCCAGCAGTTACTACATGGTATCATTGCATGGGAAGTAAACCTTGTTGGAATGCACTGTTACTGCACTGTACCTGTTCAGTACATGTGACTACACACTTTGGGGGGGGGGAGAACTACTCAGTGAGCATGCTAGCCAGTGGTGTGCACACTGTAAGTCTTGCTAGTCAGACAACATGCACAATTAGTAAGGCAGTGGACAGTACACTCACCTGCTCCCCTGGTTTCCCATACAGCTTGCTGTACTGTGGAAGGAGGCTGTCCAGCAGGGCCTGGTTCTCCTCAAGGCTGAAGGCTGGGGCTCTCTCCACAGTACGTGCCATTGCAGGATCCAGAGGATGCAGAGACAGCAGCAGTGTTGGTGGCAGATGTCGTCCTGGAGCATGTAGTGCAGGCAAGTGAGCCCTCAGGGGAACAGCCAGCATTATATGTGTGCTGCAGAGGCAGATACTGTCCCATGTGTCCAAAGTGATAGGTCCAAGTCGTTAGCATCTTCTGAATCTGGCCAATCCATGGAATTGCACCACTAATACACGCCCACAGCATCCTTCAAAAGTTAAACTTCATGACACCCATGAATTTGCAACATTGTTTTGGCTGGCCAACTGAATTCACTGCATCAGACTCGGTGAGGCTTCGAAAACGCGTCCGTTGCCATGCCAGGCCCCAGCCAATGCGTGCACACCGATCGGTCCATTGCTGTACAACGCGTATTCCGGGATACAACGCGTACCCGCTCACAACCGATGCAATGGGCCGTGCGGGCACACCGATCGGTCCATTGCTGTACAATGCGTATACTGGGATACAACGCGTACCCGCTCACAACCGATGCAATGGGCCGTGCGGGCACACCGATCGGTCCATTGCTGTACAACACGTACCCGCTCACAACCGATGCAATGGGCCGTGCGGGCACACCGATCGGTCCATTGCTGTACAATGCGTACCCGCTCACAACCGATGCAATGGGCCGTGCGGGCACACCGATCGGTCCATTGCGTATTCCGGGATACAACGCGTACCCGCTCACAACCGATGCAATGGGCCGTGCGGGCACACCGATCGGTCCATTGCTGTACATCGCGACCCTGTACAGGTCACTCGCATATGTCACCATGCTTGTCACTGGTGAACGTATGCCAGCCACATATACTTGCCAGGGACTCAGGGGCACACCTACAACACAACACCCAGTCCACACTGTTTCCTAAGGCATGTAAGGCTGCATTACCTTTTCTGTGTATGGGGGTAAACATGTGGTTTTTGGGGTGGCACTTGGGGGCAGCCACACCCAGGCTGTGCACGTGTTCATGGGGACAGGGTCCTTTGTGTGTTGTGCACATGACCACTGTGATGTGCAACTGTTCATTTCGGAGCATGTGGCATGGTCACATTTCCAGGTTGTGTATGTGTATGACATGTCACATACCCCCAGGGTCCCATGGGGGAAGGCATGTACGTCACAGGGTGACCCATTGCCACAATAGTGATGGCCCTCCACAGTCTGCGTGCATGTTGTGTTTCCGATGTCTCTGATTCCATGTGCACGATGGGAGACAGTCTCCACATCAACGTTGTTTGTGCATGGACTTTGATGTTGTGCGTCACTGACGTCCATGTCTGTCCTGCGGAGGCAACAGGGGCCACTACCTGTGGGAGTCATGTTTGTTTTTCTGACATGTACATGATACGCCATGTCATGCCAGTGTCCATGTGGCAAGACAGGGTCACTGGGAATCTACCTGTCAATGAGCTGTGATGCCTGTGGCGCATCTGTCCAGACATGTCACTGTGGTGTGTGTGTGGAACGTGACAGCAGTAAATGGGTACTGTGAAACAGCCTAATGGTTTCCCATAGCACAACCTGGAACCTGTTGTCAACACATGTTGTACTGAGATGTTAGATGATGGCCATGTAGGTGCCAGATATGTCCGAACAGAACGGCACACACATCAAGTACTTGTGTCTCGTAATGATGTATCATGTGAAATTGAGTATGGTGAATGGCACATATGTGGGGTGACTGACAATCTTTCTTTCTTCAACCTATGCACTGCAGGGCTCCAGCTGTCCATAGACCATTCCCTGACCTGGCAACGATGGTGGAACGTGACAGCATCCGACGGTACCGCTTCACCAGGCAGCTGATTGAGGATTTGGCAGTGCGCTTGGCACCACATTTGCAACCTGGCCGGCCGTACCCTACAGCGCTGACCCCCAAGGTGAAGGTGATGGCAGCCCTACACTTCTTTGCCACTGGTACCTTTCAACACACTGTGGCGACTGCTGGTGGGATGTCACAGACTATGTTCAGCCGTGTGCTACGCGATGTTTTGGAGGCAATGTTGAGATGCCTGAACCAGTACACCTATTTCCCTACACGTCAACAACTCACTGACGTCAAGAGTGACTTCTATGCCCTGGGGAGGATGCCACATGTCATTGGCTCCATTGATGGGACACATGTGGCTTTGGTACCACCACAGGCACATGAGCAGGCATACCGGAACCGGAAACATTACCATTCGATCAATGGTCTGGTGGTATGTTTTGCAGATATGAGCATCACACATGTGTGTGCCCGTTTCCCTGGTTCGGCACACAAGGCCTACGTGATGAGGAGTAGTCGCATCCCGAGGATGATGTCACAGATGCAGAACCAGCGTGCCTGGCTTGTCGGTGTGTACTGACTTTGTACCATTGTGTGTGTTCTGCTATGTTGTATTCCGCCCACTTTTCCAACTCAGCTAATGTGCAATTGTCTGTCCGTAGGTGACTCCGGATACCCCAACATGCCATGGTTGCTGACACCCCTCAGGAACCCTGTGACACCAGCCCAGATGCGCTACAATGAGGCACATGGTCGGACCAGGAGAGTGATCGAGCGGACATTTGGTCTCCTGAAGAGCCGCTTCCGCTGCCTGGACAAGACAGGAGGGGCCCTCCCATATGCCCCAGCAAAGGTGTGCAAGATTGTCATCGTCTGCTGCATGCTACACAACCTGGCGGTGCGGAAGGAGTTGCCTCTCATCCTGGATGACGATGACCAACGTCCGCCACCTGTGGAGGATCCTGGCCTGGACCACGATGCCAGTGATGATGATGATGGTGATGTCCGCACACAGCTCATCACCAACTTCTTCAGCTGAATGTGAGTATCCAGGGAGTTGTAATGTGAATGATGTGAGTTTGCATGATATGTGTGGGTGGTGCTCTGGTGCTGTTTGAGTGTGGCCATGTGCTACTTGACTGGATGCGTGCAGCGATGTGTCCTTACAGGTAGTCTGTACTCCCCAACAGTGTTGACATGCTAACTTGGTTTTGTGTAGTTATCTTGTGACATGTATTGGGCATGAGTATTGCAGTTCTGTCCTGTTCTTCAGTGGTTTTGACTGTGTGTCATGTCTGTCCTTCACAGGGTGCTTACAGAGTTGTTTGGTCAACTTGGATCCCCCGACACCATGATTCAGCTTTCAGGGTGGCAGCAGTCGTTTCCCTACAGGTGATGTGCCACACACCCCTGGACTTTATATCTTCTGCACTTTTTGACTGTGTGGCCACTGCCACGTGGGATTACCTTGCATTTCTAGTGGAAACAACATGTTGCAAATGTGTTATAAACCTGTGCTTCACTTTGGGATGTGCGTTGTCTGTGGTCACACATCTGACTGACATTTGCTTACTGCACCTGTGGGCTAGTTGACACAGACTCTGAATAGGTGTGGTGTCTGTGCATTCCACAGTATTTCCTGGCAACATCAGTGTAGGCGATGAGTCCGATGGCCCTGGTGTCTCTGTGTTGTGTAGCCCTAGTGGTGTGTCTCCCTCATATGTGTCACGTCACCATGACTCACATGACGGTGTTGTACTTGCTGTAGCAGTTAGCATACACAGTGTAATTTAGCTGATCATCATCCCCATAACAGTAACCACATTGGAATCACAACAGAGGCAAGTATGGTGTATTAGTGATTTTATTTACAAAAATGTGTGAGTATAGTGCACAGGATGGTGGGTGCTGTACATTGGGATTGTGATCCAAAGTTCCCAGATGAGTTGCAAGTCTTGGTAGCAGAAATGTCCTGAGTGAAGTCCACAGTCATCTGATACATTAGTCCAACTTGAACTCCCCATGTCATGTGGGAGAGTTGTGTTGCATTCGACAGGGTGAACAGTTTGCACACAAAGGAGAATTTCCAGAACAGGTGTTGGCTTCCTGGGGGATGTACATGGCCATCGACCTCTCAGTTTTCCTTCCTCGGACGACCCCTCTTCTTTGGGGGGGGACCCTCACGTGCAGGCTGCTGCGGTGCAGGGGACTCTCCGCCAGAGTCATCCTCCCTCCCTGTGGCAGTTGCAGTTGTTGCAGCACCAGATGTCGTGGGCACACAGGGAGGTGTGGCCATGTTGGTGCTAATCTGGCGGAGGCATGTCAATATGTCCCTATGCACCGCTGTCAGTTCTTGCAATGTGTCCCACTTGGACTCCATGCGAGACGTGTGTCTCCACACGGGACATGTGGGAGTCCAAGCGGGCATGATGGGCAGCCTGCTGCTGTTGTATGTCCTTGAGGATCCCCACTACCTGGCTGACCTCTCCGGTGCTATTCTGGTACGCATCAGCAATGCGTGCCAGTTGTGGGTCATCATGCAGTCCAGACCCCTCTGCAAACAGCAACCTATGTCTACCACCCCTCCCACCACCCCTGGCGACACGTGCGGGACCTGCGGTGTTACGCACAGGTGACCCTAGGCCCCCTTGGGGGTTGTTACTGGGCTCGTTGTCCGTAGCTCGACGTTGGGCCAGGGTCCCTGTGCTGTTGTCATTGGTGGTCTTGGTCTGTCTGTGTCGGCGGGGGTGGTCTGTGTGTTGGCAGTTGTTGGAGCAGTGGGTGCAGGGGGTGCAGATGTTTGTCCTGCTGGTGCTGCTTGATGACTCACGCTGGAGGGGCCAGGTAGGTCTTCGTCATCCAAGGAGGGCAGAGGCTGTTCCACACCAGTGGGCTCAGTGTCCCCCGGAGCCTGGGACAGGGACTCCTCCTCGCCTGCTGCTGTGCCCCCATCATCACCTGTTTTTGGAAGAGACACACAATGTATGTTATATTTCTACGGGCATCAATGGTTCACACACCTGACAGTTGTGACTGTACCTCTGGATGCGGGCCTGTACATTGCATTGTCCTAAGTTGTCACAGTTAGAGGTTGATATTGGTGTAGCACATTGTCCTGCAAACCTGAGGCATTTAAATGTGAATGTTGAGGTGTGTGCATGGCCAACATTGGTTGTATTTGGTGGACATCCGGCCCTCCTTCTCCACCTAGCCCAGTTATCCCACCATGAAGCATGCCACCCTTGCAGTGGGTTCAGGTTGACTCTCAGGATGTCATTCTGTGGTGTCCTGCTGTTGGTTGTTGCACAGTTCCCAGCAGGGCCTTGTGCTCCCCACAGCAGTACCCAGTGTCAGCCATCTTGTCAGTCCTTTTCCACTCCCTGCGATGTGAGCATGGTTCAGAGTGGTGTTGATGGGCCAATTGAGAGGGTGAAAAAATATCTGTGACTACAACTCCCATCATGCTATTGCCTACACTCACCTTCCCAGCATGCCCATACTTCCTTCCTTTTGAGTGGACTCCACTGTGTGTGAGTGTGACAGCAATGGTAAGATGGATGACAGTGTGGTCCTGTTGTTTGTTGGTGCCCAGTTCCCAGCAGGGCCTTGTGCTCCCCACAGCTGAGGCCAGTGTCAGACATCTTTGAAGTGGCTTTTCACTCCCTGTGAGGTGTGCATGCTTCAGTGTGAGCTTGCTGGGCCATGTGGGTGGGGGATGTTGAGCTGTGACTACCACTCCCATCATGCTATTGCCTACACCCCCCTTCCCAGCATGCCCATACTTCCTTCCTTTTGACTCTGCTTCCCTGTGGGGTAGTGTGCCTGTGCTGACAGGATGGCTGACAGTGTTGTCCTGGCGTTTGTTTGGCTACAAGTCCCAAGAGTGTCCCTGTGCTTCACACAGCATTACCCAGGGTGGTGGTTCTTTGTGGGATCTTCATTTAGAGTGTGAGGCATTGCATTCTCCCAGGTGGGTTATGTGGAGTTTGTGTTGAGGGGGTGTGTGAGGAGAGCTGCTTGTAACTATGGTCAGTGCTGTCAGTCCTCCTTCCCACCCAGCCAGATATCCCACCATGGAACGTGCTTGCATTGCAGGGAGTGCAAGTTGGCTTTCAGGATGTCAGTCAGTGGTGTTCTGCTGTTGGTTCTTGCACAGTTCCCAGCAGGGCCTTGTGCTCCCCACAGCAGTACCCAGTGTCAGCCATCTTGTCAGTCCTTTTCCACTCCCTACGATGTGAGCATGGTTCAGAGTGATGTTGATGGGCCAATTGTGAAGGTGAGCAATATCTGTGACTACAACTCCCATCATGCTATTGCCTACACCCACCTTCCCAGCATGCCCATACTTCCTTCCTTTTGAGTGGACTCCACTGTGTGTGAGTGTGACAGCAATGGTAAGATGGCTGACAGTGTGGTCCTGTTGTTTGTTGGTGCCCAGTTCCCAGCAGGGCCTTGTGCTCCCCACAGCTGAGGCCAGTGTCAGACATCTTTGAGGTGGCTTTTCACTCCCTGTGAGGTGTGCATGCTTCAGTGTGAGCTTGCTGGGCCATGTGGGTGGGGGATGTTGAGCTGTGACTACCACTCCCATCATGCTATTGCCTGCACACCCCTTCCCAGCATGCCCATACTTCCTTCCTTTTGAGTGGACTTCACTGTGTGTGAGTGTGACAGCAATGGTAAGATGGCTGACAGTGTGGTCCTGTTGTTTGTTGGTGCCCAGTTCCCAGCAGGGCCTTGTGCTCCCCACAGCTGAGGCCAGTGTCAGACATCTTTGAAGTGGCTTTTCACTCCCTGTGAGGTGTGCATGGTTCAGTGTGAGCTTGCTGGGCCATGTGGGTGGGGGATGTTGAGCTGTGACTACCACTCCCATCATGCTATTGCCTACACCCCCCTTCCCAGCATGCCCATACTTCCTTCCTTTTGACTCTGCTTCCCTGTGGGGTAGTGTGCCTGTGCTGACAGGATGGCTGACAGTATTGTCCTGGTGTTTGTTTGGCTACAAGTCCCAAGAGTGTCCCTGTGCTTCACACAGCATTACCCAGGGTGGTGGTTCTTTGTGGGATCTTCATTTAGAGTGTGAGGCATTGCATTCTCCCAGGTGGGTTATGTGGAGTTTGTGTTGAGGGGGTGTGTGAGGAGAGCTGCTTGTAACTATGGTCAGTGCTGTCAGTCCTCCTTCCCACCCAGCCAGATATCCCACCATGGAACGTGCTTGCATTGCAGGGAGTGCAAGTTGGCTTTCAGGATGTCAGTCAGTGGTGTTCTGCTGTTGGTTGTTGCACAGTTCCCAGCAGGGCCTTGTGCTCCCCACAGCAGTACCCAGTGTCAGCCATCTTGTCAGTCCTTTTCCACTCCCTGTGTTGTGAGCATGGTTCAGGGTGGTGTTGATGGGCCAAATGTGAGGCTGACCATTATCTGTGACTACAACTCCCATCATGCTATTGGCTACACTGACTTCACCAGCATACACAGAATTCCTTCCTTTCAGTGAGCTTCCCTGTGAGGTGGTGTTCTAGTGGTGGCAAAATATCAGACAGTGTTTGTTGGTTATATTTGTGCCACTGCCTTGCTCTATTTGTTGTTAGGTTTGTACATGTCATGACACAGTTACATGTCACTATGAGATGGCAGGTATTGTGTTTGTCTGACTGGCATTCACATCTTGGGATGATTATGTTTTGGTTGCTGTGGATTTGCTAAGGGTGCATGGTTTGACTATCCCCTTGACAGTGATGTGTGTGTATTGTCACACCATATTGTGTATATTTGTTGTGTACTCACCAGGCTCTGGGATGTTTGTTAGTCCATATACGATCACTGGTGGTAGGATGGCCCGCACCTTCTCCTCCCAGGGCCTGAGGTATACTGGTTTGGCAGGAGGGCCACTGCCGGTGTGCTGGCTCAGGATGTAATCCTTCTTCAGTAGGTCCCTGACCCTCCTGCGCACATCATACCACCTGTTCTGGATGTCTTCCTTTGTGCGCAAACATGGTGATTGTGTGTTGACCCTGTCGACGATCCTCTCCCACATCTTGGTTTTCTGCGCCATGGGGGTCTGTTGGACCAATGTGCCAAACAACTGTGGCTCTACCCTCAGGATCTCGTCTACCAGGACTTCCAATTCACTATCTAGGAACTTATGATTCTTCTTTGGGGGCATGGTGATGGGTGGTGGTGGTGATTGATGTGTGTGTGTGTGCAAGTGAGGGTGTGTGAGTGTAGGTTTTGCTGGGTGTGTGTGAGGGTGCTATTTGTTGAGGTGCTAATGGTGTGTGGCTTGTGTGTTGGATGAGCTGTGAGTGTGTCTGTGGTTGCTGTCTGATGGTGTTCTGTGCTGGCAGGTCAGTGGAATTTGCAAAGGATCATGGTAGGGATTTGTGGCCTTTATATAGGTGGAGTTGGGGGTGTGTCCTTGTTCCATTTTTTCCCCCTGTATTTATTGACTTTGTCATTGCTTGATTGGCCCCTTTTTTTGTATTTTTCCTTTGTGATTTTTGTGCATGTAGGAGACGTTCTTCTGACCGAGTAGGACGCTGCAGTTGTCTCGTGCGCACTTCTCCGAGTCGTTCCTGCTGTGTTTCAGCTAGGTTTCATGTGCGGCGTACGCGTCGGTCGCGGAGTATTGTGTTTGTTCGGCTGGCTTTTGTATGCGTGTCGGTCGTACGGCTTGGGCTCCGTGCGAATCGGTCTGATTTTGCACGCATTGCATTGTACTGCGCGGGTCGGAGTTCGCGGGTACGTTTCGTTCGGGTTCATTCCTGCTGCGTGTCGGTCGGTTCGATTCGCGTGGTTTCCCGGCCGGATAGCTTGTTTCCGTCCTGGTCGGTCGTTCGGCTTGAGTTCCGTACAAGTCGGTCGTGATTCACATGCATTTCATCGTACTACCCGGTTCGGGCAGCGCCGGTACGTGTCGGTCGCACTTAATTCCCGTACCGAGTCAGTCGGTACGTTTTCCGGCCCGAATCGGAATTGACCCCTTATTTGTGTGTCATCTGCGTAGTTATAGCATGTGAACTGAAATTAATTGATCATTGCCGGTAATTACTTTATGTAGATGTTGAAAAGCATAAGTGAGATGATAGAGCCTTGAGAGACCCCTGCTTTTGTGAAGTACTGTTTGGATGAGAAAGGTGGAATATGGAAGACAATTGCTCTGTTTTGAAGGTAGGATGTGACCCAGTCGAGAGCAGTCTCCTCTATACTGCCTTTGTCTTTGGACTAGAGTGTCATGATCAACTGTGTCGAAGGCAGCTGAAAGGTCCAAGAGAAGTAGTGCAGCAACCCCGTTCCGCTCTACAGTATTTGTAAGGTCATCCCAGATGGCAATGAGGGCAGATTCTGGGCCTCTTCCTGGCCGGAATCCTGTTTAGAAGTCGGAAAGTAAGGAGTTGTCTGCAATGAATTGTGACATCTGGGTAAATGCTGCACTTTCTATCAGTTTGCCCAGGAAAGGCCCATTTGTAATCGGTCTGTAGTTGTTTGGGTCATGTATGTCCAGGTTTGTTTTCTTTCATAATTGGAGTATATATGGCTTTCTTTAAGTCTTCAGGAAAGGCTCCTGTAGTTAAAGAATTACTGATGATTGTTCTAACTGGTTTGGCAACAGGGGTGGTTAAAGAATGTTCTTGAAAATTTGTGGTGGACAAGGGTCAGAAGGACAGCTGGCTGGCTGGCCTGCTTTCTTTGACAAGATCTATAAATTTAGTTTATGATAGTTGTTTGAAGGAATGTAGAGGCTGGGTTACCCTACCCTTGGAGGAAATTGTTGGAAATGGGTTGGTGCTGGAGGTTTTCCTTTGTTTTGCATAGGAGTCCAACATGTTTGTCTTGGTTGTGTAATGATTTGCCAGATTGTCAGTAAAACCTTGAGAAATGGGATGAGTTCCTTCTGTGCATTTAGGTTTACGAAATTCAGTGAGAATGTTATAAAATTCTTTATTTGCGCATTTGGCGTTTTGAATTCTGTTTGAATAGTTCAATTTTGAGCTGTTTTTTGTGTTGACTTATGTATTCTGCTGAGTTTGTGTAAGTGAAGTTTGTCTTGATTGTTATATGTTTGAGCCAGGTGCATCGCAGCTTTTCAATTTGTTGTTTTATCTTTTTTAGTTCTGCATTCATCCATGGTGCTTGTTTTCTTTCGTCCTGTTTTGTTAGTGTTATTAGGATATCAAAAGCTTCCTGGAGCCACTGTTAGAGTTTTCGAACTGAATTTATTGTGCCTAGATCTGTGTTGGATGTTAGTATTCAAAATAGATTTTGCACCATGGTTGCTATGTGGTTGCATGTAATGTGGCCCTAAGTTTGGTGATTTGTGGTGTTGTGTGTTGGGAAGCTACTAGATGGTGGTCCGACCATGTGACTGGAGTAATTCTTTGACAGGTAACTTGTTCTGGATTTGCAAAAATGACAGCTAGTTTGTTTCTAGCAATGTCAGTGGGTTTGTGGATGAACTGAGGTAGTTTCGGTGTTTCTAGACCGGTGATGATAGTTCTTGAATGGGGCACATTGGGTCTGTCAAACAATAATTTAGGTCACCAAAGATGTATATGGTTGAGTGGAGTTTCATAAGGTTTGAAACTGTGTCTAGAACTGTGCCTGTAAATGTTGCATTTCTAGTTGGTGGTCTGTACAGAAGGAGGATGTAGGTATAGGGTTACATCTGGTGGTGAGAGCCTCACAACCCTGTATGAAAACATCATCAGCTTTGGTGAGATTTATTGTTTCTTTGAATATAACTGCTATTCCGGCTCCTCTTTTGCGTATTTGATTTTGTGTGACAGTTTGATAGCCTTGAGGAGCAGCTTCATTGAATACTGGAGCCATGTCATCTCCCAACCAGAGTCAGATTGTATGTCAGTGAGTAGGCCGAAGATGTCGTGTTTGTTTTGAGAGAGTGATCGAGCGTTTATTAGTAGGTGGTCTAGAGATTGTGTTTTGGTGGTGGTGTGAATTTGTTTTCTAGAAGAGTGAGTAATATTCTTAGAACTACCAGCCGGTGTGTTATTAATGTTGGTATCAATCGTATCGGGATAGCAAAAGTATTGTTTGTCGATATCATAATCCTCTTTCAGCAGGCTTAGAAGGCATTGTGTTGGGTCTGTGTGTGCTGGTGGTGGAGATGGTGGTTGAGAGTGAGTTGTTGGGCTGTGTTGTTTTTGTAGAGTAGTCTTGTTGTGTAATAGACAAGGAGATGGGAAGTTATAACAGTGGTATGTTTGTTTGTTTCATTTGCGTTTGTTTAGGGTGGAAGGTGTATGGTCTGGGGTGGTGGTGGTGGTGGAGCATGTGGTTTATTTTTTAAGGCTTTAAATGGTGCAATGGATGAGAGGTGTGTGAATTAGTGTTCTTGTGATAGGGTGTTTGTGATAGATGTTGGTGAAGATTGAAAATTTAGGACTAAAGTTGATTTAGGATTTGTAATATTTGTATAGTCATTCTGGTGGGAGTGGGTGTTTGTTTCTATTTTGTGATGGAATGTATCATGAAATTGTAGGTGTGTGAGATTTTGATGTGCTGATGTGTGTGTTATGTTTTGTTTTTGTGGAGCAGTGAGATGATATATTGAACTAGTGATTTCTGTGAAGGATATGGATGTAAAATACTGTTGGTGGGTGGAAGTTGAATGGTAAAGGGGGGTCGATGTGCATTGAAGGAGAGCATTTGTGAGAGAAGATGAACAGGGGTTATGAGTGGTCATATTACATTTGGGAGCAGGAAGAGGTAATATGTGTGGTGGAATGGAGTGTAAGGATTGTTTGGTTATGTGTTTTTGATAATAAGAGGAGGAGGGTGCTGTCGGTGGATGATATGAGAGATTGTGGAGTATAGGGTAGGTGGTGATGGAAAGTGTTTGTTAGGCGTAAGTAGAGGGTAGAGCTGGTGTTTTATATAAATAGGGAATGTGTTTTGGAAGGGATTTAGGTTTAGTATATTTTGGTTTGTGTTGTGTTGGTGATATGTGCATTTTATAGTGGTATAGGACATAGTGGTGGTTTCTGTGAGAGTGAAGGTGCCATTGTGTGGCAGTAGGGGTAGAAGGGTGTATAGATGTGGTTTGTGGGGTTTTGTATTGGATGTTAAGACACTGAAATGTGGTTAGAGTTGGTTGTTGTGGGCAAGATGGCGTCTGAGTGATTCTGCGGCCCCGTTTTTATCCCCCAGCCGGAACACTGGCTTTTCTATTGGCTGTCTGATAGGAGAATAGACATGCAGGGTGGACTTTCTCCCGGTGCTAGGACTCCGGAGGCTGACCGCCGCAATCGGGTTTGAATCTGGAACACCGGCGTGGGGAGTGCTCTCTAGTATGCGATTGGCCGCCTGTTGTCGGCAGCATCAGCAGATCTCCGGCGGCGGCTAGTCGATGTGAGGCTGGCCTTCATGTCCTCTTCTTCGCTACAAACCGTTAATTATAATGACAGGACATGGCAACAGAAGCGGCAGGTCACAGAATGATCCCCCGGCTGCCCCCACCTCAGTGCAAGATCACTTCGGAAGGCTGCACCGGCTACAAAAAGAGCAATAACCAACCTGGTAAGGGGGGGTACGGAGATAACCAAAAAACACCTCAGCGAGCGCCACGGGATACAGGGGGCTCTCAACCCCTTATTGTTGATTTATTCTCCCCATCTGGGATTGCTGGCATGTTATCTAATGGGCATAAGATTGGGGCCTGCAACACATCCTACCAGTAAGACAGAAGTTGCAAGCGAAGGGCAAAATACCCTCTTGAAAGTCCCATGCCTAGAAGGGGGTAGGGACTCAGGGTGTTTACATGAAGATGATGCTGGCTCCTGGTTACAACTTAGTAAGGAAACCATTTTGGAAGCACCTCAAAAGGGAGAGGGGTTGGGCCCCACCCAAGGGCCAATGATACCGAATAACGTGGTTGAGACGATCGGAGTTGCAACTCCTAGAGATGCTAAATCCCTGATCGATAAGGCCATTAAGGGCACATCAGACGATGAACCAAGAGATCATGTCATGTCCCCTGATGTGCCTGAAAAGTTATTCTCCTTGACAGATGACTCAGACATCTCTGATGCTAGTATCTCCGTGTCAAGTGGGGAAGGGGGAGCTAAGTGAAACAGCAGCTCCGGGCAAGAAGACTTGATGTATCTATCACAGTGAAGAAAATCTCTCTCCAAAGGGGGAAGAGAAGGAAGGAAAATACCCCACGGGAAGTCCCTGATAGAGGTAGCGCAGGGGACCGAAGGTGGGACTACTCTGCTGCACAATTTACCACACCGGGAAAAGGGGGAATAATGGAAGAGAACTGGCTGAGTCAGTGGGTGCTTGTGGTACGTCAGAAGGAGGGAGTATGAGGGATCCCTCCCTTGCAGTGATCTTTCAAACCATTGCACACTTCCAGGAGGAAGTCAAGAATGATAAGCGTAGAACCAGACTTGCTGCAAAAGAATTGCATGGTGCAGTTAAGAAACTTGGGAAAACCTGCTCAGATATCGCAGAGAGAATAATCATGGTTGAGAATCGGTCGGAAATTCTCAAATCCGTAGTGGTGGCCTTTAAATCCCAGACGGCAACACAGGAGGGGGTGCTAAAGGATGTGATGTGGAAGCTCGAAGACCAAGAAAATTGGCAACGTCATAATAATTTGCAATTTATGGGGATTCCGGAAGGGGTACAGGGAAATGATGCCAAAAAGTATATGGTCTCTCTATTAAGCGATGCCTTCCCTGAGATGCCCTCATGGGACTGGGACAAAGAAATTCAGCGGGACCACAGATTTCCATTGATGGTGTTGAAACGCACCTCTAAAGAAGCAGAGCGACCATGGGCAATGCTGGTGTACTTCGGTAACTTTGTGCTATGGCAAGCAGTCTATGACGTGGCCCATCCTACTGCTAAAAGAGAACACAAGGGTGTGACTTTTCTTACCAGGCATGACTTCGCTCGTGCCAGAGTAGAACAAAGGTGGCGGCTAAGACCATTGCAAAAAGTTGGAGCTGAAGTTTATTTACAGAACCAAACCTGATTGAAGATTGTCTTTAGGGGAGAAACTCGTAGTGTCATCTCAGAACTCCAGGCTCAGGCATACCTAAAAGATATTACAGCAGGATCAGGTGTGAGGTTTAGTAATGTAGGGTATGATTTAGGGTTGACGGTGCTACCCGGGGTACGAAGAAGAACACAGCCGAAGAGGGTGGTGTTAGAACAGACAGATTCTCTATTGATTTTACTGACCTATAAGCCGATGATTTATTTGCTTTAGCTTTCTGGGTGGCTGGTGAGAAGGCGGGGGAGTGATGGGGAGGCATTGTGTCAGATGTCATCATCCTGGCTCAGGTTGAGGTTGGGATGCCCTGTTTTTGTGGTGGCGGGTGGGGGGGTTGGGTGGGCACATGGGGGTCTGAAAGGCGGGGGAGTGCACATGCTAGTGGGATGGTTTGGTGCTTTTTGGTCTTTACTTTTTTGCCGCAAATATGGTCCTAAAGAGCAGTATGGTGTGCATCCAGATCTTCTCGACCAAGAAGGTATGGGTACACTAAGGATAGCTACTATTAATATTTGTGGGCTTAACGACCCCAAGAAGAGACAGAATGTTGCAGTGGTGTTAAAATTGTTAGCAGCAGACATTATTTGTATACAAGAAACCTATTTTTCAGGCACACAACTTCATTTGTTAAACTTGATGGGATATCGGTTGTTCAGGGGGACAACACAAAACACTCGGACGCATGGTGTGGCAATTTTGGTGCGCATTAACAGTCTGCAATTCACTCGCACATTGGCTGATAAATTCGGCTGCTGGGTTATCTCCGATGCCAGTTAGGTAATTGGGAAACCTTTACTATATGCTCAATCTATGGAAGTACAGTAGATGACCCGGAAGTACTTGATTGGATTACTGGGGAGTTAGCATTGTGGCTTCTCCCTGTAGTCCCCTGTGGAGATTTTAATAATAATATACCGGCCAACAGGTCCCCAAATGCTGAAGTAGATTGGGTTTATACCGGGAGGAAACCTAAGGTTTTTCATGCCCTGAGGGCCTTGTGTAGAGATCATGGCATGATTGCTATATGGAACTTTCAAAAGCCTTTAGCTCCAGGGTACACTTTTTTCTCTATACCATAATTGGTTCATGCTCGACTGGACTATGTGTTTGTCTCTCACTCTTTGGACCATGACTGCCTGATTGAAAAAATCCCCCATATATTCCCGGATCATAATCCATTAGTCGTAGAAATCAAAGGGAAAGCTTTTAAGCCCAAGGGAACATCCTGGAGTTTCGAGTGAGCGCTTCTAGTTAACGAAAATTACATTAATCACATGATGCCTATCTTTTCAAAAGACAACTTGGGGAGTGCTGCAATTGACATTGTGTGGGATGCCTTGAAGGAAGGTAAACGGGCGAAAACTTTAAGATTTTCATTGAATCTGAATAGACAAGGGCGACATCTATTACGGATAGTCCAAGCAGATCTGGCTCAGGTGGAAGAGAATCTTGTTACAGGCTCACAATTGGAGGGTGATTTGGGGGAAGTTCAAGCTAAGGTGGCAGTGTCTAGATCCTCTATTCTGGAAATCATGGGCAAGAAAGCTGCTGATAAGCTTATTGTGTGGAAAGAAACGGCCTACGAATGTAGTGAACAGATTGGGCACCACTTGGCCATTCGTGCTAGGCAACGGAGTATGCAAACCCAAATCTGGGAGATTCATGATCCTGTTATGGGGCTGACCACTGACCCTGCTAAAATGAGGGCATCCTTCCATCAATACTATCAAGCTTTATATTTAGATTCCATCCAAGGGAACCCGGGGGAGATTAAGGAATATTTATATATAATTCCCAATGCTCAACTCTCTCTTGAAGAACAGGAGCAGTTAGAAGACCCACCGCAGTGGTCAGAGATCCTTTTGACAATGAATAGTCTTCCAAAAAGAAAAGCTACTGGCATGGATAGTCTTCCTATGGAGTTCTAGAGGAATTTCACTCAACAACTTAAGGAATGTTTCACCAAACTGCTTGTTCATGGTTTTTAAGGAAGTTAGACCTCTGAGCTCTTGGACCTCTGCTAAGATTGTGGTATTCCTCAAAAAAAGAATCGTCAGTGGAACTTGGGTCTTACCAACCGATCACTTTGATTAATAGTGATTCTAAAATCTACTCCAATATCCTGGCTTCTCATTTGGCGCCAATGATACATAAGGTTGTTTCACCTCAACAACATGGATTTATTCCAGGCAGGGGAACAATAGATCATATATGGAGGGTTATTTTGCTTTTTGATGCCAATTGTATAACAGGAGACCCAATGGCCCTGATTTTACTTGACGCAGAAAAAGCCTTTAACCGGATCTCCTGGCAGTTTCTGTGGGTGGCCCTGTCAAGGATCTGTAAACCTGGGAATGAGTCAAAACTGTACACCTCCCCAGGGGAGGCATAACAATAAGAAATATCTTTATTTCTCCTCATTATTTCCTCTCTCTATGTGTTCTGCAATGTACAGCAAACATAGAAAGAGGAAAAAGCATCCATGGATTGTTTTTGTGCAGGAAAACCAATCCTACCAACAATGCAAACACCCTTGCACCATGGTCCAGGGATGCCTGCATTGGTGCTAGGCTCCTAGTTGTGGGTCGGGGCTGGCTGAAAGGGCAGGAATGCACCGTATCTTGTAAATATGGTGTATTCCTGCCCTTTCAAATTGGCATAGGGCAGTACACCAAAAAGACTTACAGCGCTGCCCTATGCCAATTCATTGTAATGAGGCCCAGTGTTTGTATGTTTAAGGATGTAGCTAGCTTAAGGAAATGGGAAAAAGGACAGCATCTCAGGTCCTAGGCCTAACTAGGCCCGGACAGACTCACACACGAAACTGCCCTTGACCTCTCCATGCTTAGCCTCGACGCCAGGCTTGAGACGCTGAAATGAGGAGGAACCATGGGCTCTTGGCCACACTGACATGGGAAAATACAACACGTATAATTACTGGGGGGGGGGGGCGTAACTTGTGTAATTTGCTCTAGCGTAATTATGTGCAATTACAGCAAAATTAGGCAAGATTACACAGAATAACTTCAGAGCATAACCCAGCATTTAGCACTACTATCTTAGCGCAAAATGCACCCTTGCATCCAACATGGACCAAAGAAAGCATTTTGCACTAGGAAAATAGCACTGAATGCAACAGAACACGAATAGCAGCAGCCAGCAGTCACTTATGCTCACTAAGTTTGTGGTTCTTATTGTCCTGCAGTAGTATGTTTCTGCTAGATTTACTCATAATTACGAGAACAGGTGTATGCATGGAATGTGAGGGGTCTGGGGACCCCGTCCAGGCAAAAAAAGGTGAAAAAGGGTGTGTCCTCCATTAAAGCAAGACCCACCTTACCAAGGTGGAATTGGAGAAATTATATAGGAAATGGTGGGCGAATTGGCTGGTACCATATATTCAGCAAATTTGTGGGGTCCCTGGTGTGGATTTCCCCTCAGTTTCCATACGTACGAAGGAATAGGTGCATAGAAGAAGAGGGATTCACCATGTTATAGGGGTATGTAGATAACCCACTACTGATGCAGATTGGTGTGGGGGATCTGCCTCGTTGTATCAATGTGATGCCTACAGGGGGATTCCCTAATGGAGCATCCTTTCAGGTTACATGTGTGGACCACTGTAAGAAATTGGATTATTAATTGGAGTGGGTGACAGCCCACCTCAAGGAATAATCACAACCATTGTCAGGATAACCCTTTGAAGTCACTAAATAAACCTGAGCTCAACCCATTAGTAGCTATGGCGCATAGCAGACGGGCCTAACTTAGGACAATGTGTAAAGTATTTATGAAGTGCCAAAACAGTGATAAAAGCAAAATACAAAACAATAAAAATCTTAAACTGGATTAGAAAAGTAGAATAAACTATAAAAACAAAACAACATCAAAATTCAAACAATATGATAAGGGGTACCAGAGATGTACATTTTAAAAGTTTTAAGTAGGAATAGCACCAGGCCAGGTGCAATTTGAGGCTGATACACCAACCAGCTTTATCCTGGCCAAAGACATTACCTTGTGACTCAGTCCTCTAAGTCTCAATCCTCCACAGGAGTGCACTTCTAAAAACCCTCCACGACCTCAGGGTAGGTACTTTAAGACTGACATGGTGTCAGGCAGAGGCCAACAGCAGGGTCCAGTCATAGCATAGTTGGAACTGGTCAACTGGGTGAGTACACAAAAATCCTCTTGTAGCTTGTTGCATTCCTGTGCTTGAACTGGAGGTCTGCCTTAGGACCAATGGAGTCCACTACTTTGTCCTGGGCACAAGAGGAAGTAGGCTCAGTCCTTTAGGGCTCCTTCCAGGTCATGCACAAGAGGCCCAGTCCTCTTCTGTTCTTCCTTGGGTCCAGCAGCCACAATTATGGCTGGCACTAGCTAGTGGGTGGGAATGGTTCCTGGACAAGTGGTAACTAAAGAGGTAAATGTTCCAAAGGCCAACCCTACCATTTTTGACCATTTTGAAGATGGTGAACATCTTCAGTCACACTAAAACTGGGCTTTGAGAGCTGGGGCTATGTGGGGAGTATGCTATGGTAGTCCTAGTGTTCTTCTGCAATAAATCCAGAGACACTGTTTACAGCAACCAGACAGTGGATAGACAAGAATTGTCATGACATTGTTTTCCATTCCTTTCAAGTGCCCCCCAAGTGTTATATGTAGAACAGCAGGCCTGTCAAGCAGGACTTTACACTGTGCTGTCAAAAGGAGGCCAACAGCCCCACCCTTCATATTCTGTGAAGTTCATGCATGCACATGATCACTTCAAAAATCAGTAAGGAGCAGGGAATATCACATCTGATGTTTAGACTCTAGATGAATGATTATATGTTTCACTTGGGTTGTTTTAATAACTGGTTCATGCATAGTGCATTAACACTAGGCCTGGGCGGTAAATTCCGTTCCGCTCGCGGAATTTGCGGAATTTGGGTAATTTCGCGTTCCGCGGAGAACGCGGAATTACCCAAAATTCCGCGATCCGCGGTTTCGCGGAATTTTTTGCTTGTTCGCGCTTTCAAAATGCGTGTTTGCGAGATATTTCTCCCCGAGCACGCAAACAGCGTTCGCAAACAGGAAAAAAGCATCGCGAACGGGCGGAACAAGCAATTCCGCGTGTTCGCGGAACTTTTGCGTGCTCGCGGAGATTTTTTACCGTTTCGCGGAGCTTTGCGTAGCGCGACTATGCAAATTCCGCCCACCCCTAAGTCACCCAACAGTTATGCACAAACTCACACACTCCACCGGTGTTTCCTTTTCCCTCACTCCTCTCCTCTCCTCATCTCTCTTGTAAAGGCCTCATTGTATGTCTTGTGCGGGTAAAAGCCTATGTGGTAAATACCAATACCATTGGGTGTCTGTTTGGGTGCAGTATGGTGACCTAATTCTGATTTACAGACCTCAGAATGGGGGATAGCGTGGGAATGCCATGAGTTTCCCCTTCAGGGGCATGTGTACTCAGAGTATAGAGTGTTGACTAAGGTTCCACAATTGCTCCCTTACAGTTCCACAATTGTACCATTGAACATGTCCCCATCCAGGGCATGTGTACTCAGAGTATAGAGTCTTTGACCACAGTTCCATGATTGCTCCCTCACAGTTCCACAATTGTTCCATTGTTTCCTACGTTAATATTAATGTACACTTGTCCTCAATAGAAAAACTCTTTAGGGTGTTTGAGCTAGACTTACATCTTTATGCAGATAACACACAGTTGATGCCTCATCTGGAGGAAGGTAGGGAGGACAAAAAACACCTTGATATTTGTCTACACAACGTCCATTGGTTGAGGAGAGTGAGGAAACGAGGCCTCAATGGCAGAAAAAATAGATGTTTTACAAATATAAATGGCTGTTCCATCCCCCACCTCTCTTTTTATGGTCAGTGGTCCTTTGGACAAATTCAGCCTAGCAGTTAAAAACCTAGGTACATATTTACTATCAACTTTTTGCATTTATAGTTTTCTGTAGTTTTGAAAGGCTGAAGGGTTCAGTACGGATTGACCAGAAATGTCCTTCCATTGATGGAATTGACAAACAAGGCCACACCTATCAGGGCTATCATTTTGTCTAGAATATGTCAGTGCCCTTTTTATGGGTATAGGAGCAGAACAGATTTACAGTCTCAATAGCTGTTCGGTAGATGTTCAGATCAAAGAAACTGCTCATGTAATGCCCTTGGACAAACCTTACTGTGGCTCCTGTGGTAAGAATGAATCAAATTTAAGGAACTGTGCTAGGTCCATAGAGCTAATAGGACAAAGGTACTTCAATTCTAACCTAGTTTTTCTAAGATTGTTCCCTAGAAAACAATGGAGACCATCGACTCAAGTGAGGCTTCTCTCCCAGTTACCACAAACGTATTTCTGGTGGGGCTGCTTAACCTCTTGTATGATCTCACTATGGAACATCTTGCCTTTGTCTATCTAGGGGATTATAGGCCATTAAAGATTTACTCATCACTGGCACTTGCTCCACAATTTGAAGTGACTCACACACTATATATGCAAGCATACAAATAGTCATAACATAATGCCCTTTATGCTGTAACAGATTATGAATATATCTTGGAAAGTGAGCATGCTGACTTTTCTCTCCCTTGTCTCTCTCCTTTACCTTTGTTCTTCTCCCTGTAACTCTTTTCTCCCATCTCTTTTTTCCTTTATCAAGTTTCTGTGCTGTCCCCCACATGTTCCCAATCTTGTTGTACTCCTCTACAAAGCTCTGTCTTATCTTTTATACCTCACACATGTCCTAGCTGTTTTCAGCTCTCATCTTACCTGTCTCCCCCTCACTTTGAGCTGTCTCTTTCTTGCCTATCTCTCTATCAGTTCTCTCATCTGTCTTAACCTCTCTCAACTATGTTTCATCTTTCTCTTTATCCCCTCTCTCTCATCTATTCCCCTCTCAGCTCTCTCCTTATCACCTTACTATCTCTCCGGTGTCCTCTGCCTTAACTCTCGCTCTGAGCTGTCTATCACCTTTGTCTCTCCTGTCTTCCATCCTTTCACTATATCTTTTCAGCTGTCTTTCTCCTGCCTCCCATTGTCTCTTTACCAGCTATATTTTTCTTACTTCTCTGTGTATTTGCCACCTCTTGTAGCTGTTTCCCACTCTCTCTCAGCTGTTACTTTCTCATCTGTTTTTTTTTCTTCGTCTTCTTCAACTGCATTTCTCACTTCTCTCTGTATCACCTCGCTGTCTCACATCTGTCTCCCCTTACTCCATCTCAGCTGTCTGTCTCCTCTGTCTCTTCATGAGCACTTATTTGCCTCCCCTTTTCTTATGTCGATCTTTTGAGCTCTTTCACAAACACTTCCTTTGAGATTCTTTGCTTATCATCTATCTTTAACCTCTGTGTCCCCCTCTCTGTCTCAGACATCTCTTTATTATATTTGTCTCTTTACCACCCTTCTTTGTCTCACGTTTCTTCACCTTTGTCTCTTGCTAACCCCTCCACACACTTCTTAGCTGTGTCTATCACCCCTCTCTATCTCTCTCATGTGTCTTTCCTTTTGTCTCTCACAATCTCTTTATTTCTCTCTCTTTCATCTGTCTCTTACTCACTCTATTTTAGGTGTCTCCTTATCACATGTCTCTATTACCTCTTTCTCATTGGATACTTGATGCATATACCATATAACAGCTATGTAAGGGGGGAGAAGTAGAATCGCTTTGATTACTGCTGATTGTGGTTTATAAGGTTGCTTTAAATGCATCCATACTAACAGTGTATTACATGTTTTAGGTGAAAAGATAGACGTAAGTGCCGAACAATGACACTGCTATAATGCTATAAGTCTGACAGTAAGACTAATAGAGAGCAATTAAAAAAGGTGACATGTTTAACAAGCATTGGCGACACCATTAGGTCTGGCTTATGAATGAACATGCCTCTTGTGTCACTGATGGGTTTAGGACCACAATTACTCATCATACATGTACTCCGTCACTCATTTTTGCACGCATGGATCCATTCATCCATCCACTGATTTATTCTTGCATTCACCCTCTGACACATTGGCAATAAAACACACACATATTCAACAACATATGCATGATGAATTACAAGAATACAAATAGAAAATAGAAAACCTGCTGCCTTCTAAACATGATATGTATATGCTTGAAATAATGAAACTCAACAAAGCAGCAGGTGTTTGTCTTGCAGAGCTATTGTAAATAGTCAATCATTGTTTTAATTTAAAATTTAAAACCAACATGTTGGCCATCTTGGAATGGTAAAACAATGATACACTATGTACATCAACATTCCATCATGGTGCCTTGGTTTAGAACAAGTGGCCACGTGAAATGTAACGCACTGCAGATGAAATGAGCGATAAGCAAGTGACCTATTAGCATTGCCTGGATAGCTTTAATATGGTCTTAAGAAATTTTACAATAAAAAGAGAAGAAGCATAGGAATGAAAGGGGAACTATAAAAGGAGAAACTCGAACACTTAAAGACCGACCTCCCACCCCTGACACTGAAGAACACTCATTTTCAAGGGGATGTACACATGTAACAAGAAATTGCTGTCATTCATAGGGCAAGAGAACCAATGACTGATGTGAACCATGACATCATGCACTACACTGTTAGGGATAGAAGGAGAGTGTAAATAAAACTCAGGCAGACCAGTGGCAGAATAGAGCTGCCCAAAAGCCCCTCAATGTGCCTAAATGGACATATATCTTTACAAATGAAAGTGTGTATGATTTCATGATTTTCTTTGTTATGAGTTCCCAGCAGACACTAGTAAAAATTATTACACGGTAAATGATATGCCCCTAGTCTTTCTCTACAAAGGTAATCTGTAACATTTCATTTAAATTTCATTTAGCGAAAGACCTATCTGTAGGCTTTAATACAGAAAAATAGTAATCCACCCTTAAATGCTATTGACCCTAACATAAGTGCTTCACAATCAATATGTCAAGCCTACTGTGTTTATCATAAACTTTCCTAATAAACAGATCAGGTCTATGACATAGGAAATATATTTTCCTAGTGAAGCTTTAAGACCTTTAGCTGTTTATATTGGCTTGTCACCATTGCCAACTCAGACCTACCATGTTGGTCATAAGCCTTCCCAAAGTCAACCATTAGGTATACCATAATTAAATTATAAATATGTACAAGATACAATCAAAACAAAATAAAAATCCCTACTAATAACTGGGCTCAACGCTCACTATAAACTGCCAGATCAATGTGGTATCCTCGGCCTGCTTCAACACCCTCTACATACTCTGAAAAATCTTCAAATGGATCCCCTCCAAATCCAATAAAACGGTCATGCACTCCCTCATCACCAGCAGACTGGACTACAGCAACACCCTCTACGCCGGAGTCAACAAAAAACTCCTCCGCAAGCTCCAGACCGTCCAGAACGCCGCAGCCAGACTAATCCTTGACATCCCCGGCACAACCACATCACCCAACACTTGCGCGATCTCCACTGGCTCCCCGTCGGAAGAACAATTACATTCAAGCTACTCACGCACACATACAAGGCCCTCCACAGCATCGGACCAGAATACCTCAACAACTGTCTCTCCTTCCACGCCCCCAAGAGAAACCTCCGATCAGCTGACCTCTCCCTTGCCACCATCCCATGCTTCTACATGACCAGAGTGGGCGGAAGGTCCTTCTCCTACCTCGCAGCCAAGACCTGGAACGACCTCCCCCTCCACCACCTCCGGCAAATCCCTACACTGCTCCAGTTCAGTAAGGACCTCAAGACCTGGCTCTTCAGATGACCCCAACGGAGCTGTACCCCCCCCAGCGCCTTGAGACCCTAACGGGTGAGTAGCTGCTCTTTATGAACTCCTGATTGATTGATTGATTAATTACTAATAGAGCCTTATAGGGATTACTATACTGCAAGTTGTCTATTCACATGGTTTATTCGGGTTGGTCGCCGACACAAAAACCCTTGCTTACTAAGGTAATCTGCTATCCATGTAACAAAATACCTGCCTCCAAGCTTTGACACAGTTTAATAACAATCACTTTTAAAAGCCTATTGCCTTTAACACATCTTCTTCACAATAAGTAGCTAAGGCCAACTTGCTTTGGCATAAAGTTTCCTTATAAGCAGATCACACTAAGGAATCTAACATGACTTTTCCCAATGAACCGATGAAGCCTTTACCCTTTACCATTGGCTTTACACCATACCAAACTCTGGTCTATTCATGCGCACAGAAACTAGCAACCATCATCCATACAGTAAACAAATTGCAAATATGTAGAAAAATACAGCTTGCAGAACAATATATAACCCCTGTCAACAGGACCTAACAAGATTCATCACAGTGAAAAACCCTCAGGGTTTGTCAGAGTGGGGGCTATTGACCAATCCTTGCCTACTATGGTAATCTGTGGGATTACAAGTAACAAAATACCTGTCTATCGCCTGTCACACAATGTGATAGCAACTAACTGCTAAAGTCTTATTGGTTTTAACAAATGCTTTTCACACTTAATAAGCTACACCAACTACCTTTGCCATTAATTTTCATAATCAGTAGACTAGACATATGGCATTAGACATAACGTTATACAGTGCACCAATCAGGCCTATAGCTTGTCACTATTCCCAACTCAGGCCTACAATTCTGAGTGTAAGCTTTATCACAAGGCAAACCGCAGACATGCAGTAATGAAATTAGAAAGGCCTAATAAATATTTTCAAAGAGCAAACCTTCTATAGCCACAGGGTAACCAGCAGAATAACCGTTGCCTACGATGGTAATCTGTGAGATTCCATGTAACAAAATAGCTATTGGAAGGCTTTAATGTAGAGTAATAACAATCAACACTTAAACACATCAGTCATACAGCCATAAAATTAAAAAGGAATACAAAATTATAGTTGGCTAAGCAAAATTCTATTTCTCCTATGAGGGCCTAATAAAGATTCTCACAAATCAATCCTTCTATCGACTCGATTTGTCACACAGGGTAACCAATACCAAAACCATTGTACACTATGGTAAATTGAAAGAATCCATATAACAAAATATCTATTGATAGGCTTTAATATAGAGTAATAACAATCAATGCTAAAATGCCTATTGGCTTAAATATATGCTTTTCACAATAAATGTGTGAGGCCTAGGGCCTTAATCATACGATTTCATAAACAGATCAGTCCTATAACCATGATCATCAGCTTGGCACAGTAACCAACTCAGTCCTCTATCGACTATAAAAAAGTACGAGCAAATTCAGCCCAGTCAAATCCTGCACTCAGAAAAAAAACAAGTGGATGAAGCTTAAGCCCCTCTCTCAGTAATATTGTGAAAATTCTTATTTCTTAATCACATATGTTCAGGTGATAGTTGCACTTTCAAGCCAGACCTAAAAATCCATGTAGATTAGTGTAGCCCTAGGTATCCCATACTGCTCTTAAACACAAATCTGTCCTCTGACGTCTAAAGTTAATAATGGAAGGGGAGGGTGCTGGGACTGCAATATTTTCCTCGTAGCTATGCTGCTGCCTCGAATAATAAACACCATAGATTATCTAGTTAAGACAGTGTTACATCATTAAAATGTCATGTGTATGCCCCTGAATGTTCAAGCTCAGGCAGCAGGACAAGTAAAGAAATTGATCACAGGTGCCTGGAGAGCAAGCATGGTTTGTGGCAGCACACAACTTCTGCCCAATCAAAACATATATTCCTGGCTACCAACATGTGGGTAGAGCCAAAGCCCCTCTCTAATGATTCTTACATAATTGTATAGTGAAATAAAAATGGGGACATCAACACTTTTGAACAAATTAAATCCAACTAGAGACCGGGCGAGCCTGAAAGGCAACAAAACACCCAAATGAGGCACTGGGTTATACAAAAGGTGATAAAAGCTGAAGCAACATAACCACTCACAGCATTTGAAAATCTATCACAAAGAGAAGAGGAGGACACAAGCAGATGGCCCAAATGTACTAAAAATGAATTAGATAAAAGTTGTAGCAATTTGCGTACCAACTTTAACCGAACGCATTCGTATTTTGTGACTCTACCTGCATACCAACAGATTGGTTCATAATATACAGAATCATGGTGGTCCCGAATTTAACCTACCTCATAGATATGAATGAGGCCGGTCACTAACTGGAACAGATTATGATTGACTACAATTATACGAATGGTGGCATCCTGGGGTCAGTTGGCCACCATATCTGTGATTACTTTTGAATAAAGCAATCTATTTTTATGCAGCCAGTTTTCCTATAAGAAAAACAGGATGTGTTTAAAAGAAAATGAAAGCTTTTACAAACATATTTTTGGAGACAGGCAATCATCCCATAGACCACTGTCTGCTCCTAAAAATGATTTGTTGATAATCACAAGGGGCAGAGGGTACCTCAGGGGAATGGGTTACCACCTCTTTTGAGGTGGTGGGAAAACGTTGATTAAAGGTTTAAAATCAAAATCCAGCATAAATCGGTTAATGAAATTTTGAACAATTTTAGCAAGTCGTAAACGTTAAAATATATAGTCTAAATGTTGTTGTTTTTAATATTTGCAGTAAACCCCTGACGAAGGGCTAAATATAAGCCCAAAATGCATTGGGAACATGAGCTACTACGACTGAGGAAGTAGTATGTAAACTTCAGTGCCTCAGAGAAAGGCTTGGAATGGCATATCTGACGCATTTGAAATTTCGTGTTTACATAATTAATCGTCTCCCTTGTGACATGAGAAGTACATTTAATTAAATGAACTGATGGAATACTTTCATTAAAAGTTTACTGAACGTGAACATCTTGTGGCAACATTTGTGAATATTAGCAGGAATCCGCTATGCGTCCGGAATAGAGTGCTACTTTGCTCTAAGTTTAATGGTAAAATATTAATGCCACAAACATTAATACATACCATAAAGATCTGTATTTGGAAGGGATGCCTTTAACACACCCCTTCTAAACACCAATTCCTTATCGTTTCTTAAACCCATTTAACAATTTGAAAAATCTTTAATAGGCTTAGTACATTTCAAAAAGGGCTTTAATATTCCCAAATCCTTTGATTTACTGAATCAGAGGTATGTGAATGAAAAATGCAAAAACGCCTTCTACATCAGATCCAAAATATCATAAATCTTCAATATTCTCACAGAGGGGAAAATATATATAGTGATTAATATTGATTTGCATCTTAGATGGGAAAAAGATATGTATCTAAACCTCTCAACTTCACGAGAACTTATATTCCATTATACCTATAAGGGAATAAGATGTGCAGAGCAGAGAGACTGCCTGACTCTAGAGCCTCACAGTCTGTAAGGACAAGGAGCACCTTTCATTATGAGATTTTTTTTTAAAAGCTGGTGGTCCTCTGTGGGGTCAGTTTAGAATGAAATTTCCTAGTTTAATGGTAGCCCCAGAGTTTATGTTAAAGGGAATGTGGTTCAATGCTGTTGGTGGCCTTGATGTGACAAGCATGGCTTTCAATGCGATATGTCCTGGACACGTGAAGACAGTGTAAGGATTGAAGTGCTAAATAGATTTTGTCCCAGATATCTAGGTTAGAGAGATGTATTGATACTTCATTCAATATTCTTTGAAACATGAATGGTTGATAGAGTTGAACTCGGAGGTAAAGGCTATTAGCATAGTCAAGATGTTAGAGGACCAGGGTGACCTCTAAGGGAAACCTTTAGTAAGGGAGGAGCAGCAAAGACATTTTTTGGTGTATAATAAACCTTCGGTCACTTGATTAACTTATGCCACAAGGGACATATTGGAGTCACTGATTACACTCAAGGTCCTCACATTGGGTAATGGGGTTGGTGTGGGCTAGATTCCTTTGGCCAGATGATGGAGGAATGATATAAAAGTTCTATTTTTTTAACGAGTTCAGCTTGAGGTAATTTAGTAGGATCCAGTGCTCAATAACAGGGAAGAATTGGCCATTGGCACAGGTGGAACATTATCAGCTGATTTGCATATCATCGGCATAGTTGTATCGTGTGACCTCGTAGGACATAATAAGCTCAGAAAGAGGGCTGAGATGCACTTTAAAGTGCAGTGGGGAGACAGTGGGTTAATGATGACACAGGTGAGTAGAAGTAGCTGTTAAATGAAAGGAAACTAAGGGATGATGAGGAATCTATCTGCTTAGTAAGAGGCAAGCCATCACAGAACAATACGTTGACTTCCTATGCCTCCAAGTCCCTGTAGCGATGTTTGGTGATGCACATTGATGAAGGCAGAGGAGAGCTCTTATAAAAGATGCATGGTGAGTCCATTTGAGTCACCAGTTATTTTGGTATCATTCCAATGACAATTAAGGCAGGTTCAGTTCCACAAACAGGATGGACTCCCATTTCATAATCAGGAAGAAGATTTTTGTCTTTCTCAGTAATTTCAACGAGGTACTGTAATTCTCTTGTTCCAAACATTTGTGCTGCTATAGGTCATCTCGACTTTAGAAAAAATACTTTAAAACCTGGCTTATTTTTTTTCTAACAACTAATTTGCTGTAGTTCTGCACCACTTTATAAGTGTTTTTTCATTCATTTCTGTCTTTGATGCATGCTGAAATTTGATTGAAGGCTGATCTTTGTATACATTTACCTAAAACCAACCTAATAGAAATGGGCCAACATTTGGAAGGGTTTCTTGGGTCAGAGCCTAGTTCCTTTAGAGTGTTTTCGATATGGGAGGTCTGAAGGACTTTTCAAGCATTCCCAGGAATGATAGTTCTGGAAGGATAGAAGGCGAGCTATTAAAAAAGATGCTTTTGAATGTGTGCTCTGGGTTTTGGGAACGCTTGCTAACCTGCTGCACAACAAGCATTAATGAAGTTGATACATTTATTAGAACAAAAGGTCTTGATGGAGAGAAATTGTGGTTGTTGCTTGAGAGAGATGTTGCTACTGCAATGGATTGGATTATTTCTCCCCTTTGATTCAGAAGTCTAGGTATTTTTCCAGGTTGTTGGCTTCCAAGACAAAGTGGTCTGTGAGTGAGTGGCACTTTATTGACAGTGGGTGATGCCAGAAATGATGTTATCATGCTTCTAGAATTTGCAAAATATTTTGTACATTTCCTTTTACGGGGACGTGATGTCTGGAGTTTTTTTTCCTACTTGATACCAGCTGTTTTTTAGTAACTTTCATTTAGGTGTTAGATATGCTGGTTTTCATTAGTGTTGGCTCCTACCGTAGGTCGGAGCCTTTACGAGCCGCATCGTAATCGGCCCCATTATGTTATAGTGTTTTAAGAGTATTTTTTTAACTTTATGTTTTTTTAATGATGATATTCGAATTATATATGCATATGTTTTTGAACAGTAAAGTGTTAATTTTTGCTCTGGATGCAGTTGAAAGTAGTGTAGTGTTCGTTTTAGAATAAATAAAAAGTAAAATTTTATTTTCTAATATTTATTTTATTTATACATTTTTCAATATTCGATGCATGTACATTAGTTTTTTTGTAATTACAAAAATGATGTAGTGTAATTTTTATTAATACATTTTTATGTCATATATATATTAATTTATTGTTTTACATGTTACATATTTGTTTCTTCACATAAGCATTTCTTATCACAAGTATATTGTTTACTAACAGTTTTGTTAAATTATGTGCATTCTCTCTCAAATACATTAATTGGTCTATTGTTTTTTATATTTTGTTTTAGCATTTTTCATACATATATTTTAAATACATTGGTATTGGTTTATTAAATTGTTTAAAATGATTACATATTTTAAACTATTTTTTTAACACATATATATTTTATTTTTGTACATTGAGTTTAATATTTGCACTTGTTTTCATAGGAAAATACTTAATTTTATTTTAAGTTGGCAACCATTTGTATTGCTATCTGTATATTGTTTTTCTATTGACATCATTGTTTGGTAGTGTTGGTTCCTGTAGGTTGTGGTCCCTAATAGTGTAAGACTAATTTTATGATATTTCTATGGGTTTTGAGCTTGGGGATGTGGGTAATTGTAGTTATTTTAAAGGAGTGCGTTAGTTTGTAGTGTTTATGTTGTTTAATGTTAGTTAGTGTGTTGGTGTTATGTTACATTGTGTTATGTGAAGGGTGTCCAAAATTTGAGTAAATTGCTTTCGTGTAATTCTGATAAATTATATCAAAATTACACAAAGCTACACACAATTACGAGAAATGCAATTTTGTCATTTTGTGCTATATTTAAGCTGAAATGCATCCTTGCATCAATTTTTAACCGAGGATGTATTTAAACAAGAGCACAACAAACATTCTCATTCTGTTGTTCCTATGTGAATGATGCAATTTGTGGTAATTTGCAAGAAAAATTTACAGTGATTTTTTATGAATTGAACTATTCACAGTCAATCTTTACAACAAACCGTGCATAATTTCATGAAGAGGTGTGATGGCTCCATTTTTGGAATTTCATGTATAAAGTATAATTTAAAATTCCTGGAATTACTTTGTACATTCTTAGTCAATTTGAAAAAATAAGCTGGGGTGGTGGGAGTATTTGGCAAATTCCATGAGGAACAGTTTTTTATAACAGTGCATTACTAGCAAATCTAAAAACTCCTTTGGCAAAGTAGCAGTTTTTTTGGTGAAGTAAAGCATGCTAACTATTAATGTATTCCAATATTTCACTTTCAATGATTTAGAACTATTAGTTGACTCCACTATTTCATTTTCTTAGCCCCAGACATATGTTTTGTTCTTAATGAGCATCATGAATTTAGTCGTATTTTACATTAAATCCAGCTAAAGGATGTTGGTGAGTGCTTCAAGTTTATTTCATTTATGCATAGTTATTTAAAACCAAAGCATACACCTTACAAGTATCAAAAACAAAATAAGTTGTAAAAAGATTATACATCAAACCATTTCTTCAAATGTTATTTTACAAATGATAAAAAAGAAGAAAGCTTTTATAAAAGCATATACTGTTTGTAAAATGTGAACAGCTTTACATATAAGAGAAGAGATCTCTTTTCTAACTATTCCAGGTACCTGGTGGAGTTTTTGTATCCCTAAAGTGCATATGTGCTATGCTATATTAAAAGTGCAATTACATTAGCAGTGGTATATAAAAATAAGACATGGAGTTATAACAAATCAAAATATAGCAGAATAAACTTCATAATAAACTTCATATATTTTATACAATCTCATGTGCCGGCCAATGCTCAGCTGTATCTAATAGTTTTTTCCAGCACTATATACAAATTTCATGTATGGACAGTTGATCATTGGATCTGTAGATCTTAGACATGCAATGACAGCCTGCCTACAAGTGTGGATTACCCGCTCATTAAAAACTGTTTTCAGCATTTGTTTTCTTTCTTTTGTCAGTCCCGGGCATACACATGTAATGAGAATAATGTTCTCCACCCCTTTGTTACACAGTCTACTAAGGGGCCGATTCCGATCTTGGCCGGTAGGGCTCCGAATCGGATTCGGCTTAACCGGATCCGATTCGGAGCCCTATTGCCCGACCGATTCGTACGTGCGTCCGGGCGAGCGAGTACGATGCGAAATCGCCGACCGACTCGTCCGGGCGTCCTGACCACTCCGACCGACTCGTTCCCGGGTCTAACCGCACCGACCGACTCGCTCGGACTCGACTCGCACCGCGCAATGGAGACGTTCCCCGGCCGGGTAAGTACGATGCGCGCCGCGAGCAGTCAGACCGAGCCGCGCACTCCGGCTCGAAAGAGCAGTCGGAGCCGTACTTTGGGGGTCAGTGTCGGACCCCCCTGTACACGTAGCCGCGCGAGTCGCACACAGGGGGGACCCATGGGTCCCCCCTACCTGTGCGTGTACGGCGCGAGTCGCTTCGCCGCGTACACGCTGTAGGGGCGCCCTTGTCCGCCTCGCACCCATTGAGTCAATGGGAGCCCGCGTACGCGTTGTACGACAGGCTCCCATTGACTTCAATGGGAGTCCGACCGACTCGAGTCCGATGGCATACGTGCGCATCGTACTCGTTCGGTCGGGCTGCACGGGTCCGATTCGGTCGGAAATCTCTCCGGGTCCGGCTCGGTCGGAGAGATTTCCGGCCCGAATCGGAATCGGCCCCTTAGTGTTTTTGTAGATATCTTATTCCATTCATTTTCTTCACTTGGGATTCGGCCGAAACGAAAGTGCATAAAATCAATTTTCAGTTTTCTTGATCAGCCAGCTGCTAGATGTGGTTGGGTTTTAAGAATTTTGTATTAATGGATCACCAACCAGGCATGGGCTCCATGGCAAATTTCTCTTTATCATTTAAACAGATATTGACTTTACTGTCTTATTAATAAAATTTTTTAAAGCAGTTGGCGGCAGGGAATTTGGCCATATTGATTAAATACCCAGTTATTTTATTGCTGTATTTAAATAAATATATACTGGAGCTTTTTTGTTCCTTTGTATCTCCTGCCACAAAAGCTTGGCATAAGTGATTTTCAGAGGCTTTTCCTATTCTGTTCCAGGTTTTTATGTTTGTCCCCTTCCTTGCTATTATTTGGTTTTTAAGTCCAAATTCCAGTTTTATCTGGGCTGGTGATGTTCTCAAGGGTAGGTGGAACAGAGATCTAAATACTTTGGAGGAGATCAGATTTAAAAGAACTGCGTCCCTGCCATGAAGTATTTCACTACCATATGTGATGGTTGATAGGAGTGTAGCTGAGATCACTTTCAGTAGTGGTGCATAGCTGGGACCATCTGAACTTCTTTGAAGGATCCGGAATGCCTGGGTCAAGGAATGGCTTTTCTCTTCAAGTCCACCTATGCTGTTTAAAAGTAGCCCAATTATCAAAAAGTAATCCCAAGTATCTATATGTTGTTATTTGTTCCAGTTGTTTTTTTCCTACGAACCATTTATGCTTCTTTTTTATTTTTCTGCTCACTTCCATGATCTTGGTTTTCTTTAGGTTAACTGTCAGCCCTTTTTTTGCAGAATATATAAAAAGTCGATCTATGAGTCGCTGCAAGCCAATTTTTGTCTGTCTAAGTAATATAATGTCATCCCCATATAGAAGGTTAGATACGGGCAAGGAACCCAGTTTTGGAGGGTGGGAATTTACTTTATCCAGATCCGTTGTGAGGTCAGCTACAAATAAATTAAATAGGTACGGAGCAAGGACAAAACTCTGCTTTAGGCCCTGATGTGTCTCGATTTTGCTTGACAGCAAGGCCCAATCTCCTATTCTTTTGATGGAAGCGGTTTTGGGCATTAATTCTATTATCTGTTGTCCCTATGACGTATGCAATGGGGTCTGGGTACAGGCCTGAATGACGATCACATCTTGCACCCATCCCTTGTACTTCTGCAACCCTCAACCGTAACCTTCAGGCATGTGCAGTGAAATGAATTGTGAGACTTAGGCTGTGCCCTACACCAAGCACCTGGGCCACCAAACCACTGTAGCTGGCCAGCAATTTTTAGAAACAGATAGCGGCCACAAGTTTCATCATGCCAGCACCCATGCTCTTAGAATCCTAGAAACTCTGGGGCTTATTTACAAGGCCCTTGCGTCACTTTTGCGTTATTTTTAACATGGGAAAAGTGACGCAAAAGTGGCGCAAGGGGCTTGTAAATCTGCCCCTCTGTGCCTGGACATACCCTGCCCTTAGTCTCCCTGCACCTAGTGCCCATGCACACACTGAGGTCTTACTATATTTGCGTTTAATAAAAACGTTTGTGACTTGTGAGCCCCATATTGTAAAATATTTTTAATTAATTTACAGAGGAGGATCTGTCCTTCTTTGAAGCCCCTCATCCTCCCAGTGGTCTGGAGAGTCTCCCCTGGTCCTCTTATATTCCTCAATTTTCTATTCTGCAGGCAAAATGTGATTCATGATTCTCTATTATCTGTCTAAGTGCGCAAACGGTTACCCCTCCTTTACCCTCCAAAGTTGTCCTGATAACTTTTTCAAATGAACTGAATGGTTTTACTTCAAACACAATAAAGGCTAGTCTTTCCAAAGTTGTACCTTAATGCTAAGTTTCATGCAATTTAAGTCAGCAAATTTTGCTATAGGGAAGAGCAGATATTCTTATGGGACGATTAGAAATTATATTTTTAGATCACCCTCAATAAATTTGTAAGTTCTTGATTATTCTAAAAGAAAGTTGAAATAAATAGAGGGGGCAGGTTTTTGCCAAGTTCTGTGCTGAGCAGTTTTGTTGAACAGAGCCAAAGTTATGAGAAAATCGTAAACTCCTTTTACTAGGGAAAGCTGAACTCCACTTTAGCTACAGTGTCTATCCCAAACTCGGTGATGCATGCATTTCTCAGTGAATACACCTGCAAAGTACAACATCAAAACTGAAAGGAAAGGAGGAGCATTGAGGCGTGTGCAGATGTTTTTGCACACAGTGATAAGCGCTGATGTTCACACTGACCGTACACACTCTGCTAATCGATACCCGAAGGAAAAGAGCCACATGTGGATTTATTCATCTGCATTCACATGGTTAAATAGTGAACCCACGATAAAACTGCGGTCTCTCTGTTTCAGAGTAAGCAACTTCCCCCCATCTTCCCCCCATCTTCCCCCCCGCCCCCCAAGGCCATTTACTCTTAGAATTGTTTTTCCTTTGTACAATTATTTTTCTTTATAAAATCTGCCACATTTTGAATTGGGCTACGCTCTATGAAGCTTGAAAATAAAGCAAACTTGCAATTCTGTCCCCTGCTCAGTGCTTAATTTGAGCCGGTGGTTTCTGGTGCTGGTGCTGGCACTTAATTGGTTTCCGGTGCTCTGCACTGGCACTTAATTGTCATCACCATACTTATGACACTCTGCCACATGGTGGCGCTGCTCATCTAATTTAGAGAGGAGCAGAACAATGGCTGTTTATGAATATAATATACATTAAAAAATACTAATACCTGCCTCCCCAGCCCTTCCTTTAGCTTTGGGGACCTGGAATAATCTGAACTGTCACACTTGCAGGAGAGAGAGATAGTTAATAGTTGTTTTGGTACCATCATTGGCATCGATGACGGGACACTGGTTGGTGCAAGCTGCAGTAACCTCCTGGCCAGGTCCCTGCCACTTATTATTTTACAAATCAAGCAGTGCCCCTCCTTCAGTGAGGGTGAGAGGTATCCAACTAAAAGCGATAGAATTCACAACGGCAGATAGTTTGTGGGATGTGTTACATACAGGGTCTTTGATGTTTGTGCTGCACATACAGGGGTCATTTACTTAGGCTTTGGGTGTGTGCTCCAGTGGTGCAAAGCACTGTATCGATTTACCAACTAAAAGCCCCCCGGCGTAGCACAAAGCGCCACAGGACAGTGCAAATGCCAACACAACCTTTAGTACATCTAAGCCCTTATCTTTTGTGATAGCTGTCATAATGTTAGTCATTTAAATGATAAAAGCAAATAATAATAACACCAGCCTTTGTGTAAAGCGTGCAGCTACCTCAGGCGAGGTGTCCCGGCGCTGGGGGCCGTTGGGAAGATCAAGCGAGCTATTGCCCAGAGTCACAGGGTGCTGGGCTAACCTGCTGCCAGCACCGGTGATCAAACCGTGAGCCCCCGTGTTCCGCCCTGGCCACTGCACCACACCTCTTCCCTAAGGTTTAGCTACGATCTTTCTGTCTCAATGACTCCAAAATAGAACATTTTTTGCTCAACACTAGGACCCACATTTACTAAGTGCTTGGTATGCCCTTGTTCGCACAAGGTGATGCAAGGGCAACGCAAGTTCTTATGTGAGATTTACTATGACATGCAGAGTCACCTTGTGTGGCTTTGCATGGCCTTGTAAATCTGTAGTAAAGCAAGTCAGCACAAGTCACTGCCTTGCGTTACTCTGCCTTAGGAAGGCGTTCCATGGGTGAAGCGTGGGTGTTCCCATGCATCCATCCATGTTTTTTAGCTCATTCTCAGATTTATTAACAATAGTAAACCTGGGAATGCGTAATGACCAAACATATGCTTATTTTTCCTTGTTATGTCCCCTTTCTAAGTGTGCTGCATTCTGCAGCACACATAGAAAGAGAAAAAAGTCTCAGAGGATTGTTTTTGTGCAAGAAGGTCTTTCTCCCTGTTCAAAACCTATCCTACCTGCAACGCAGGCACCTTTGCATCTGTAGTTGCCTAAATGTTTTGTTCCTAATTACAATTATAATTTGTGTCCCTGTCTTTCAAAGCCCCTCTTCCATCACACTAATAGACTGCACCCCAGCTAACAGTACATGTCTTGTCACTCACGCACAACACCAAAACGCTTCCAACATATGTTCACAGCAAATACAACTCATTTAATTGAGCACTCTCCCATGTTGTAACATGGAAGCTGTCCGCCCTACAGCGGGTGCCTACAATACAATACAATACACATAACTCAGGGCTAGGGTAAGGGCAGTCTTTTCTCCCAGCACCTTCTAGGTATGACAAAAACTTGAGCGGAATTGATTCTGGCATGTAGTCACATGCAGAATCTTCAGTGATGCCATTGATTATGTCAGTGGTGATGTAACTTATATGTGATGTCATTCTCTGTGTTGGCCCTCGGCAGCCACTAATGCGCCAGTGTGGAGAGAGAGAGCAAGAATGCAGCATATCTTGGTAGACGTGCACAAACTTGCTCTCTCCAGTTAAGGCAGCACAGCAAGTTGTCTTACTTCCTTGCGCTACGTCAAATGTTAGTAAATTTATCCCCTGGTGCATCTCCCGCCTACCTATCGTAGGTTAGTCAATCATCTCTAGCACCATGAAGGAAACTATAAAAGAAACCTTCAACTCAAAAGAATGGCTTTCCCTCTTTGATCAGCACAGTTCTCGGTTATCAATACATACTCCAAAGCATCCTGCCCTTCACTTGCCCAGTGGGCCAATGAGTGGTGCTGGGGACTTCCTTGAACTACTGCGCCAATTACTACAGTTCAATCACCCTCATATGCCAAAGTACCAAATCACCTACCTCCAAGGCTCTGATTCTAAGTTGTGAAGAATAAGTGAGGTCTGTAATACACGTGGTAAATACCATTAGCCCAAGGCAAGGTGTTTACCTTGTGAGGTAGAAATGTCCAATTTCAGGAATGAGAAACAAAAAGTGCTATCGATATTTAGCACACTGAATTCCACAAGAGCTGGCAATTTTTCCAGGCCTTTTTCAGAGCACAACATTGTGGACTTCTGTTTGCACAGGAATTTGAATTTAACCTCCAGCTGATAATCAGGGCTCAAGTGGTCCAAATATCGAATGCAAACTAGCTACTAAAAGAGCTCAAGGATTCCATCTCCTTGGCCCGGTTACCCCACTCGCCCTCTGCATCTCATTCACCTTCAAAACCCTACACAGCACCTACAAATGCAAATAGTCGTGCCCCAAATACATGAGCAGCAAATAAAGCACCATGCCCCTGGGTGTTCTGCGAGCTTATCCGATCAAATGCTGGGCTACATTCCTCAAATAAGTTGCTTCTTAGAGAAAAGCAGGCCTTCAACAGGCCAGGAACCACAAATATGAAGCACACTTTTTGCGCAGGGTTTTACGATGCCACTCATGCATTTATCCAGTCACTGACATGTAATATAAGATGGATGGCACTTGCCCTTACCAGCGGCACGGCCAGCTTCATGAGAGATTTGACTTTGTCCAGGGAGCCGACGGGGATGCGGCGACGACACCATCCTGCACAAGCCCTGCACCAGCACAAGGGGTGCTCCAAAGTTGGCACTGGGCATATCTTTTTGATATCACAGTTCCCATCACTGGCCAAGCGGTCCATCGAGAAACTTCAGTCAAGAGATTCCGCATCTATCTCTCCCACTGAACATAAGCAAAAGCAACCATCACAAACCAAAAGAGCTTAATGCACACGGATGTTTGCCAAGCCACACCCTGCCACGCCTTTCTAAAACATATTTTTGCATAACGACCTGCAGCAGAGTATGGAATTGACGTGAATCACCAGATGACTGTGGAAGAGCACATGATTCGTAGTCCACGTTGGTTACAAGTATTTGCTCATTCTGAATGAATCCGATTTATGTGGTGAAACAGGGTAACCAGGTTCGCCTAAGAGCATGTGTGCCCCTATTGGAGAACTGATATCCATCGTGGAAACTACTGGAAGTGCTGATGGAGCAGGTGTGTTGCTGGTCTTGGAGTGTAGTCCCATTTCTCCCCCAGTGCTGGCTTTAGGGCAGTGTGACCGATGACACCGCACCGGGCGCAGAGCTCCAGGGATGCTGTATTTTGAAATGTAGCATGGGGTTAAGTACAACTGCTGCAGAGTTCCTTGTGTATCCAGCATTTTTCAGGTATTGGAAAAAATGTCAAGATAACTCAGGTGATTAATGTACCCAATGAAAAGATCTGAGTTTTGTATAGTTACAGGTTTGACATCATAAAGTAACACAGAGGGTTAATGTGCCTTCTGCAAAGCACGAGTAACATGCTGATCACAGAATTGTATTTTATGTAGACAATTCTGTGCGGGTTATTGCTTTTGTCACACAGATCCTTTTTCTTATAACCCTTCTAATATGACACAGTGAGCTATAAACTGGCATCCAAGAGCTGCAAGCAAACTACAAAGCATAGGTTTAGAACCACATATTTTCTTCCCCAGTCTTTCGTTATCCTGTAGGCGCTAGAAGTAAAGCTACTGAGGGTGATGCTTCACCCTCAAAAAAACTGTGCTTGAGTTCAGAAGGTGAATGAGTAATAAAGATGCCTTAAAATTGTATTTTTATCTTGTCACATTTGCTGTGCATTTAAAGACAGCGATCAATTGTCAGGCTGTGTCTTCTGACAAATGGCTGCTGACTGTTCTAACATGTAGATTGATGTCTATTTTTCTTTCTTGGAATGCAAAGTTGGAGGATTTTGTAAAGGGAACTATCTTACAATCTTGCTGGGGTACAGGGAGTGTGAAAGGAAAATTGACAGGTTATCAGTTTTTTTCTAACACACAAAAAAACTAAAATACCTGTAAATGAACTGTACAACTATTTTGAAATATATCAGCAGTTTAAAAAAACGCCAAAAGAAGCATGTCATATAATAATTCTGAAGTGTGATGGAAACAAAGATATTAATAGGATCATAACTAATCAAGGCACTTTACTTCGCAATGTGCAAATGATAAATATTTGTTCAAACCCTATTTCCACCCATTATTATTTAAATCCCATATAGTTTTATCTGTGAAACTGCATGTCAGTGCAAGTTTTGTGTCCAGTTCAATAGAAAATGTGCTGTCTGTGAATAACAGTGTGCTACCACACCATGCTTAAGTAATATATTTCCAAAAGTGTTCTACAAATTGTACCACAGGCTACATACCACATCTTTACCACTCTCCTAATGAATGGTATGGCTTATGTGCTGTACTTGTTTTTTTTAAACACTTGGGGCCAGATTTATCACTTTCTCATACAGTACAGTGCAGTGCAGCAGCCGCAAATGCTGTGCTGCGGGAGAAAGAGACAGCAGGAGAGCGCCAAATTGACTAAAATATGGCACTCTCCTCCCCTCTCCCTAGCGCCGGTGCTGAAATCAGCTGCCGTGCGCCACAGAGACACCTTTGTGCCATAGTGCAAGGGTGTCTCCCTTAGTCTAGCATAGGTTTTTGTTTGAAATGGGGGTCTCTAGTTGGCAGAGGTAGGTACCTTTGTCCAAATAGGGACCCTTGCTTCTAGTCAGGGTAAAGGGGATACACTTCCCAAATAACCCCTGCTCACCCCCTTGGTAGCTTGGCATGAGTAGACAGGCTTATCTCAGAGGCAGTGTGTAATCATTTGTGAACACAAACAGTAATACAGTGAAAACACTACAATAGGACACCACACCAGTTTAGAAAAATAAGTAATCTTTATCGAAACCAAAACAAGACCAAACAGCAACAATCCACAATACAGTAATAAAAATATGACTTTCAGATGGTAGAAATAGTTCAGTTCAAAGCAAATTGCAGATGCAACACTTTTCTCACAAAGTACCTTGGATGCGTCACACAAGCAAACAAAATGGGCTGCAGGGAAGGTGATGCGTCAGTTCCTTACAATCAGGGAAGGTGATGTGTTGGTTCCTTACTGCAGTGCAGGGGAGGTGATGCATCGCTTCCTTACTGGAGAGGAGGTGATGCATCGGTTTCTTACTGCGTGGGGAGGTGATGCGTCGGTTTCTTACTGCGTCCTCCAATGATGAAACAAACTTGGCGCCTTGATGCGATGCGACGATCCAGGACGATGCGTGGATTCTTGCAGCCGCACAGCAGGACTTGCATCGGAGTAGTTGCAGTGATCTCTGACTACGGAGATCGTTGCACTCGAATGCGCGATTTCTCGAGCCGCGGCAGGCGCTGCGACGGTTTCTTCAGTAATGCGTCAGAAACAGGTACAGATGCGTCACGCTTCTTGGTGTAGCGTTGATTTTTCCAGGTCCCAGCAAAAAATAGTCTCTAGAGGTCCAAAAAAACAGCAGGCACAAAGGAAGTTCAGGGGAGCTGGTGGTGAAGTCTTTGTGTCCCTGAGACTTCAAAACAGGAGGCAAGCTCAGTTTCAATCCCTTGGAGATCTTCTTCAAGCAGGGGACACAGCAAACAGCAAAGTTCTTTTTCCTTTCCTTGGCAGCAAGTAGCCACTGCAGGCCAACCCCAGACAGCAAATAGCACAGGGGCAGTATTCCTCCTCAGCTTCTCCGTCTCTTCTCCTTGGCAAAGGTTCCTCTTGATTCCCAGAAATGATCTCAAGTACTGGGGTCTGGGCCCCAATATTAATACTACAAAATCATTTGTTCTTTGGTGGCAGATAAGCCCTGTGCTTAGTCAAAACCGGTTCTGTCCTCTCTGGTGCAGCTTCCTGGCAGGAGGTGGAGACAGCATTGTCCTTGGCAGACCAGGCCCATTCAGGTGAAAGGAAATCTCCTACCCCCACTCTAAATGCAGCCCAGGTCTATTCAGCCCAGCCCTGACTCATAAGGCTCTCTGGAGCCACTGCTCCTCCCCAGCCCCTGTCATCCAAAAGCCAGACATGCAATACACAAACCTAGCAGAAGCACACTGGATGGCTAAGCAAGAAAATACCTACTTTCTAAAAGTGGTATTTTCAAACACAGAATGTAAAAATCACCCTCACTAAAAGATGCATTTTAACATTCTGAGTTCAGGCATACTAAACTTTATATTCCTACCTTGTTCCCAGGGGTAGTTATGTTTATAAGATGTTATAAACAAACTCCCCATTCTATCCTATGGGAACACGTAGCCTTGCAATAGTGAACAACGAAATTGGCAGTAATTCACTATCAGGACGTGCCACACACACACCAGGGCATGTCCTACCTTTCACATACACTGCACCCTGCCCACAGGGGTACGTTGGGCCTACCTTAGGGGTGACTAACATGTAAGAAAAGGAAGGTTAGGGCCAGGCAAGTGGCAGTACTAGACTGCAGGCTGCTTATGTGGGTGGCGCAATCAGTGCTGCAGCCCACTAGCAGCATTTGATTTACAGGCCCTGGGCACACACAGTGCACTGTACTAGGGACTGACTAGTAAATCAAATCAGCCAATCATGGAAACACCAATCCATAACAACATTTTACAGAGGAAGCACTTGCACTTGGGCACTGAACAGCAGTGGCAAATGCCCAAAGCATCTAGACCAGCAAAACAGAGTCCAACACACAGCAAAAACACAGGAGGCAAAGGCAAAAAATGCAGGGGAGACCCACGCCAATGGTGCCAGGTCTAACACGTGTCCCCATCCAGCTGAAATGTGGGGAGAACTACCCACCCACTTGGGAGTTCTCTTCACTAAGGCGGAAAAATCTGGACAGACCATCAGCATTGGCATGTTCTGTACCAGGGCGGTGTTCCACCGTGAAGTCCATCCCCTGTAGGGAAATGGACCACCTCAACAGCTTTGGATTCTCACCCCTCATTTGCATCAACCGTCTGAGGGCCTGTGGTCGGTCTGAACCCGGAAGTGAGTCCCAAACAAGTAGGGCCTCAGCTTCTTCAGCGCCCAGACCACAGCAAATGCCTCACGCTCAATCGCACTCCACCTCTCTTCTCGTGGATGTAACCTCCTACTAATGAAGGCTACAGGTTGGTCTAGGCCATCCTCATTTAGCTGTGAGAGCACAGTCCCCACACCATGCTCTGAAGCATCTGTGAGCACAATGAATTCCCTTGAGAAGTTGGGCGCCTGAAGCAAGGGCGCAGTGCACATGACAGATTTCAGGGCATCAAAAGCCTTCTGGCAGGCGTCAGTTAGGCCTGGGTGGTGAACTCCGCTCCATTAGCGGAGTTTGCTGAGTGTTCTGAACTCCGCGCTCCACGGAGCTCGCGGAGTGCAGAAAATGTCACTTTCCGTAGTGCAGCAGAGTTTTTTCCCTGCTTGCTCTCGCGAACGGTAAGTTCACGAGCGCGAGTTGCCGCTCGGGTAGAATTTCCACCCGAGCTGCAGGAAGACCAGCGCGAACAGCAGTTCCCACTGCACTCCTCCACTTGTGGAACTCCAGGGAGTTTTTTTGTAACTTCGCAGAGTTACGCGTAGCAAAACTCTGCCAACTATGCCCAGGCCTGACGTCAGTCCAGTTCACCTTCCTGGGCTGCTTCCTGGAAGTCAGCTCTGTCAAGGGGGCAACAATGGTGCCATACCCCTTGCCAAACCTCCTGTAATACCCGGTGAGTCTTAGGAAGGCTCTCACCTCTGTCTGGGTCTTGGGGGTTTCCAAGCCAGAATGGTATCATTCTTGGGAGGTAGGGGCGCCACCTGGCTGCTCCCTACATGGTGTCCCAAGTACACCACAGAACCCTGCCCGATCTGGCACTTACTCACCTTGATCGTGAGGCCTGCCCTCTGCAGAGCCTTCAACACTTCCCAGAGGTGGTGCAGATGTTCCTCCCAAGTGGCACTGAACACTGCAATGTCATCCAGGTAGGCGTCACTGAAATCCTCCAGTCAAGCAAACACCTGATTGACCAACCTCTGAAAGGTGGCAGGGGCATTCTTCCACCTAAAGGGCATCACCCGGAATTGGTAGTCCCCTCTGGTGTTGAGAATGCTGGCCTCTCCTTTGTCCCATCAGTTAAGCCAATCTGCCAGTACCCAGACGTTAAGTCAAACGTACTGAGGTACCGGGCAGCTCCCAACCGATCTATGAGCTCATAAGCTCTGGGGATGGGGTGCCCATCAGTCCTGGTGACCGAATTGAGCCCTCGGTAGTCCACACAGAACCGGAGTTCTGGTGTGGCACCGGGTGCGGCAGCCTTTGGGACTAAGACCACTGGGCTGGCCCAAGGTCTGTTTGAGGGCTCAATCAACTCTAGCGCTAACATCTTGGAGACCTCCTCCTTGATGCAAGCCTTGACCCTGTCAGTCACTCTGTAAATGTTATGCTTCACAGGAGGACTGTCCCCAGTATCCACATCATGGACAGACCACTGAGTGACACCAGGGGTCAGGGAGAACAGAGCAGCAAACTGTCCCAACAGTTGGTGACAGTCACTCTGCTGTTCAGGAGTCAGGGCGGGGGAGAGTGTTACACCGTCCACTGACCCATCGTGTTCCTTTGCAGACAGGAGGTCAGGAAGAGGCTCAGTCTCCTCCTCCATTCCAGCATTTGTTGCTAGGAGCATGCCCACTTCGGACCTCTCCAAGTGGGGCTTAAGGCGGTTCACCTGTAGGACCCGCAAAGGGTTCCTTGGAGACTGCAAGTCCACCAAGTAGGTGACTTTACTCTTGCGCTCCACCACCTCAAATGGGCCGGTCCACTTATCCTGGAGCGCACAAGGCTCCACTGGGGCCATGACCCATACTTTCTGTCCAGGCTGAAACTCGATCGCAGTGGCATTCTGATCATACCAACTTTTCATCTCCTCCTGGCTGGCTTCCAGATTCGCCTGAGCGAGTTGTCTGAAGCGTTTAGTCTGGTTCCTGAAGGCAAGCATGTAGCTATATACATTCTGGGGAGATTAACTGGGAGCTTTCTCCCAGCCTTCTTTGACCAGACTCAAAGTTCCTCTTACAGGATGCCCATACAGGAGCTCAAAGGGACTGAACCCTAAGGGCTTCTGCGGTACCTCTCTGTAAGCAAAAAAAACGCATGGTAAGAGGATGTCCCACTTACGCCTCATGGGTTCACCAAGACCCATGATCATGCCCTTCAGGGTCTGGTTGAATCTCTCAACCAGCCCATTACCTTGGGGGTGGTAAGGAGTGGTGAACTTGTAGGTAACACCACACTCTTGCCACAGGGACTTCATATACTTAGATATGAAGTTGGTAACACGGGCGGACACCACCTCTCTGGGGAACCCGACTCAGGAGAAAATCCCCATCAATGCACGACCCACCATGGGGGCCGTCACAGTCAGGAGAAAGATGGCTATCGGGTACCGGGTGGCATGGTCCACCAAGACCAGGATAAACCTGTTGCCCATGGCTGACTTGGGATCCAGAGGCCCCACAATGTCAATACCCACCCTCTCAAAGGGGGTGCTGACCACAGGGAAGGGTTGGAGAGGAGCCTTATACTTACTCCCTCTCTTACCACTTGCCTGGCAAGTCTTGCAAGACCTACAATGAGTATCAGAACTCTTACGCATTGGGGCCAGTAAAAGTGGGTGACAAGCCTTTCAAAGGTCTTGTCTTGCCCCAAATGTCCTGCCAAAGGCACAGCATGAGCCAGACCCAGTAGGAAGGCTCTGAAGCGCTGAGGTACCACCAGCACACGGGCTGACCCAGGCTCAGCAACCTTAGGCTTGCTATACAGGAGACCATTCTCTCAGTAAATCCAATGTGATCCAGACTGATCACCTGCTGCCTGGTTTGCAGCCTGTTGCCGCAAACCAACAAGAGAAGGGCACTTCTGCTGCTCCTGGCAGAATTCCTCCCTGGTGGGGCCCCCTTCCTGCTGCCAATGGGTCAGCTCAGGCAGGTCCCCCAGTTCAGCCACTTGTTCCCCTGTAGTCTCCAGGGCATCCCCTTCAAGGTTTGCCTCCTCCTGGACCGTGGGAACTTGAGGGGCCGGTTTCCTGTGCCCCCTGCCTCTTCTCTTTCTGACAGGCACCTGGGCCACTCTTTCAGGCTCCAGGTCCTCTTGAATGCCCTTACTGGCTGCCATAGACTGAGTGGTCATACACGCCCACTCAGGCAGACCCAACATCTCTAAATGAGACCTCCGCTCCACCTTTGCCCAAGGGGAGCTCTCTAAATCATAGCAGACAGTCAACAGGCATGGCTGGCCTCACAGCTACTTTCAAGGTACCTGAGACCTCCCCCCCCACTCAAAGGGAACCTGTGCCACTTTGCAGAGGCACTCTGAGTTGTCAGCGGCAACTACTGGGTAAAATGTGTTGGGGACCACCTACTCTTCAGACACCAGCCAACAACTGACAGCTGTCACATTGGCTCCGGTGTCTCTCAGAGCCTCCACACTATGGCCATTGATGGTCACCCACTGCCTGTACTTCTTAGTGTTATCAGGCAGATGAGCTCTTGGGACCATCTCACTGTCTCCTAAAGAGACCAGGGACATTTCTGCGGGACCCAACCCCTGTTGGACACCTGACTCCTCCCCCAAGGCTACACTAGCCATTTCCTGGGGCGGTGCACCAGTGGGTGCAGTGGTAACCTCTTGGGACACCTAGGATCCCCTTGGAAGTGGCCCACCTGACCACAACCAAAACATGCCTTGGTACCCCTATGAACAGGCTTACCTGTCGGGACTCATGGCTTCTTTTCAGCCTGAAGATTCCTGTGCTGTCACTGGTAATTTACCCCTATTGATTTTTGTTTGGGATGCCTTCTCCATTAGACACAGCTTACTAATTGTACAATATTATTCTTAGGTGCAACATAAAACCCCTCGCTCCCCCCCCCCTCCCCTTCGTTGGTCCTGATGAAGACCCCACCTCCAAGACGTCAAATCTGCTGGTTTTTATAGGGGCCGAAACGTCGACATTTCCTTCTCTCCACATATCAAACTTGGATGACAGAGAATTTGTATCTGCATCTTTTGTTTATGATTTTGCATTTGTATGTTTGCCAGTAATTTGGCAGGTTAGGTTATCATTATTGTATATTGATGTATATATATGCACCACCTTTCCCCTCACATCACTTTCACTTATTCCAACTGCGCACTTATCACCTCACGTTGTTTGCACCTGTTTTTATCAAATGTTAAATGTGATATACAGTTCACATTTTTTCGAGCTTATGATCTATGATGACAATTTTTGTGATATTTATTAAATCAAAATCATTTATTGAATGAGCCAATTGGTGTTGTCATATTTTTTGTATATAGACCATGTATTGGTTGCAGATACACTGTGAATATTTTCCACTGTGACTATCTCTTTTGTACCACTATTTACCCGAGTCCAGTGGTCTTTCGGGTTACCCCATTGATACGAAACTCTTTAAAGTGCAAGCTTGTCCTGCGAGGGTATTCTTTTAATTTTTCTTCTTACATCAGTATGACGGAAAGCGAGACACTTTCTTATACTGAGGAGTATATTGCCAATTTGATTGAATATCCTTCCAATAACCTTTTCATCACTTCAAATAGCCCTAACATTGATGTGTCCCTTAACGAGAAGATTACCAAGCTCGAGAGGCTAGAAAAGAAGTTAATTAGAACTAGGTTGCATGGTCACCTCCTGACCAAGTACCTACAGGCGAATATCATACCTGTGGGCCTTCAGGTCAGGAACGAGCCAGCTATATTTGTTGACCAACCCAAGTTCAAGGAAGGCTTTAGCTTCGTTGCCAACAATTGCTCGCGCCACTGGATGGTGTTGGGTGTGGAAACTGCTTTAGAGCAAGTAGATAAGCTTATGAAGGAAATTGCAGATTTGAAACGTGAAATCTCAATGGACAGTGCTCTGACCAATGCCAAATAGGCTTTAGAATGCCTAGAGAAAACTGTCCAGGAATTTGACGTTTATACTCAAGCTAAAAAATTGGATAAACTCTCCAAAGACATCCGTTTCTACGACAAGAAACAGACTTATCCATACTTACAAGAGGATTACTATAAGCAGGATCAACAAGGACGTTTCACTAATAAGGGGAGAGGCGGTTTCAGAGGGAATCGTAGATTCACTACTTTCTCCGAATCATCAGGGTCCACTGGGAGTGAAGGGGACCAGGCAGGCACCAGCTCCCGGTACCAGTACCAGGATAATTGGTATCACCCTCAACCAGCACTGTCTTTTTTAGAGGACAACCAATGGCGACCCCCGAGGGTCAGGAACACGAATTGGAATTGGAACAGGGGCCGATTCCGCGGCCAGCCACAACAAGACCAAGGATGGGACAGAGGCCGACAGCAGGGCCAGAACCCAATCCAGAAGCAAGTGAGGTTCCCGGAGGAACAGCATGGAGAGATCCATACAAGACGACGTGTATACCGCTGGTAACTCCCCATAAGGATCCAATCATCAATTTGTCTTCTTACAGACTGACCAATGATGAATGCACCATCCTAGGGAAAGGTCTGTCCTTTGTCCCTACAACTTACCCCAATAAATTCAACATCCAGAGTGAGCTACACCGATTCTTCCGGAAAATACGCTTGAGGCACCATTTCAGGCATTCACCGCCGCATATCGCAGTGTCTTGCACAGGTCTACGTGTCCCATCTACTTTTACACCCACATCCCAGATGGTTTCCCATCGGATCCTTACTTATGAAAGCATGGTCCTAAAGGAAGAACTTATGATCTGTTCGACCAAGAAGTATGTTAAACACAATGTTACAACTGCGGAAAGAAATGCATTGGAAAGTTTGAAATGCAACAGCTCAATTGTGATAAAACCGGCTGATAAGGGTGGTGCCATTGTGGTTCAGGACGTTGATGCTTACAAGAAGGAACTCTATTCCCAACTGAACGATGGAGTTAGTTACATCAAACTCAACCATAACCCTACCAAGAAGATTGGTACTATGATCTTACGGACGACGGAAAAGGGGAAGGAGGCTGGTTTTCTATCTGACTTGGAATTCCGGTACTTGAATCAGAAACAGCCCCGTTTACCGACCATTTACACGTTACCGAAGGTCCATAAGAACATGGAACAACCGCCTGGTCGCCCCATTGTGTCTGGTTGTGGCTCGATACTGGAACCACTTTGCAAGTATGTGGATTTTTTCCTAAAACCTCTAGCAGAATACACCAAGTCTTATCTCCGCGACACGATGCAAGTTATAAATCTGGTTGATGGCATGTCCTTTGATCCCGCCACTCAAATCTTAGTTACAATGGATATTGTCTCGTTATATACAAGCATTCCGCAGCAACATGCACTCCAAGTCATGGAGAAATATCTGGATAAAAGAACTCTACCTGCGCATGTACCAACTGAATTCATCATAAGACTACTTGAGATAGCGATGACACAAAACTTCTTCTACTTCCAGGGTGACCACTTCATGCAGACAAAGGGTGTGGCCATGGGGGCGAGCTTTGCTCCAGACCTGGCTATCCTCTACATGGATGATTTTGAGCAAAAGTACATCTACAATGCTATGAATCCTTTTGGAGACCATGTCACACTTTGGAAACGTTATATAGACGATGTTTTTATGATCTGGACTGGAAATGATTCCGAACTCCTCACCTTCTTTGATTGAATCAATGAAAGATCCATGGATATCAGGTTCACCATCCACAAGGATAAATCCACCATTGATTTCCTTGACATCTCCATCAAAGTAGCAAAGGATTGCCTGTACACCACCTTATATCGCAAACCGACGGAAAGGAACACCTTGTTGAGATATGGGAGTCACCATCCCCGGGGACTACGCGATAATCTGCCTTTTGGGCAATTCTTGCGAATCAGGAGAAATTGTACCGATAAAGAAGACTATTTCACCGAATCAGATGATCTAATAAACAGACTGGTTGAACGAGGATACCCTAGACGGCTGGTGAAACGGGCCAGAAAAAGTGCCTGGTTTAACCCGAGGGAAATGTTACTTAGCCCTAAAGAACGTCCAAAGAATTTGGACAGGCTGATCTGTGTTACGACTTTCAACACACGGAGCAACGAGATTTGACAAATCGTCAATAAACATTGGCCGATAGTCGCTGGAGATTTACAGTTACCTGAACCTCCTATGCACTCATTCAGGAAAGGGGAAAATGTCAGGGACCATGTGGTCAAATCATTCTTGGACGTATCACCTCAACCAACCATACAATCTATGTGGCAACTCCCTGACGTTGTGGGACACTTTAAATGTGGGAAGTGTAAGGCATGCAGCCTAACAATTGAAACGAAACAGTTTCATTTCAATAACTGCACTGCAGATCTCAAAACTCATACAAACTGCAAAACTAAAAACGTCATTTACGCCATTGTCTGCCCCTGTGATAAAATCTATATAGGACAGACAACTCAGCAAGTCAAATGCCGAATACTGCAACATTGCAGTAGGATAAGATGTAGAACCATGGGGGCCCCTATGGTAGAACACTTCCAAACGCTTAATCATTCCCCAGAATCCATGAAATGGTTGGTCATCGAAGCTATTACACTGGGAATCAGGGGTGGTGATTTGGGTGTAATCTTGAACACTAAGGAATGTAAATGGATGGATCGTTTTAACTCTGTTAAAGATGGTCTCAACGAGATTGATGTAACGTATGCCCAATTATCTTTACTAAATGGACAGTAATTGAACCACCGTTTATGTCCCAATCTGCTTTGTACAAGGTTTTTAAACTTTACCTTAACTCCCAAACAATGTCGACTTCAAGATCTGTGCTACTGTTAGAATGTGCGCCAACCGATTTGGACAGTTACATGTAATGTGCATTTTTAGAATGTGCGCCAACCGGGCTGGACAGTCCCATTCAGTGTATATGGTGTTGCATTGTTTCACTTCAAATGTAAACGATAGCTGCTATTTGTGGATTTATGCTGTATCTCCACTGCTTTACGATTGGCTACAAACACATACCCTTCTATTGTGCTCTTTTTCCTGAACTTACTTACTGCAATGTGCATTGGGCTATTACAATTCCCCATGCATTGTATTTGGTATAATTTCCGTTAAACATCTTGGCTCTCTCTCCCAGATCTGGGATCGATTTTGCCTTCGTTTGATCATCGGTTCAACCATGATCTATTAATAGACTGTTAATACGTGCTCTACGTGCACGTTTCAACTTAGTATTTAAAGCCTGACACGTGACACCAATCGGTGTTAGCTGTCAGAAGTCTCGACGCTTCCCTGAGGTATGTGCTCCGCTCCCCTGCTCCCTTCTGCCTTCCAGATTTAATTTAATTTAGACGCGCTACATTGAGTCGCGTGTTCTCATGCAAGGCTTTTGACTCGAGTATTGTTTGTTAACATCCTTTTAGCCCTTTCCGATTCTGAGGCATTTCACTTTACTCTTCAGTCCTTGTCATGTCTCAGTTCTGGTGTCTTTAGTCTCAGACGCCCCACGTTTATTTTTAATTAAGGTATTTTCAATTATGGTAATTTGCAACCTCTATTGAACGTTTGGTGCGCCCCGCTGTGGTTTAAGTACTGAGGCCAATTTTGTCTATTAGGTCATGCTTTCAGCTTCAGACGTCCCACTTTTTAAACTTCCCTATTGTGAGGGCGTTTCTCTTAGGAATGATGTAATTGTATTTTTCATTATTCACTTGTTGGCGCGCCCCGTATTTATTATCTATTTCTCATACCATTTTTCTGGTACTGTGGTTATCTGATTAGTGAAGTTCTTGTCCTTGGCACGTTGTTTTCTAGCGCTCTTTTCCAAATTCTTCAACTTGGGGATTACTTACAAGAATTTTTCCTTTTTCCTTGTTTCAGCTATAGGTTACGCTTGAACCCTTGCTCTTTTAATACGGATACATCCGCGACCCTAGGTTATTGCGAACCTTTGGTTCATTTCTACACGGACTGCTGTACCTATCGTGAGTAATTGGTTAGCCTATCTAGGCCCTACGCTTCACTCCTCCATATCCACTAGTGTGAACATTGACCCTAGCGGATTTTGTATGTCTCCTTTCTTTTCTTGGCTGTTTAGGAGCCTTGCTGGCCCACATCACTATTTTTCAGCCTGAAGATTCCTGTGCTGTCACTGGTAATTTACCCCTATTGATTTTTTGTTTGGATGCCTTCTCCATTAGACACACCTTACTAATTGTACAATATTATTCTTAGGTGCACCATAAAACCCCTCTCTCCCCCCCCTCCCCTTCGTTGGTCCTGATGAAGACCCCACCTCCAAGACGTCAAATCTGCTGGTTTTTATAGGGGTCGAAACGTCGACATTTCCTTCTCTCCACATATCAAACTTGGATGACAGAGAATTTGTATCTGCATCTTTTGTTTATGAGCTCCACCTCATGCACTCTGCTTCTCTCCCTGTCCTCCAACTCCTCTGGAGACAGACCCTTTGAAGACACACTGCTACCCCCCTGGAAGGCAACTTCCCTCCAGTCAGGCCCAATAGCCCCTCCTGCTGCCCATCTAACTTCTCCCCCTCCACCATAGGCTACACGGTATGCTCACTGGCATTCCTTGATTCCAACCAGGCCCTCAGTGCCTTTTGGTATTCCTCCTTTCAGGTGAGGCCACTCACAGAGATTTTAAATTTTCTGCAGACAGCTTTAAGTTGTGGCACAGTGTAGGTATCAACCCTTTCCTCTTCAAATTCAATATCCACAGATGCAAGTGATGCTGGTTTACTCATGGTGAAAATTGGCAGTTCTCAAGATGCAAAAAATTCCAAGTAAAAAAACTCTACCAAATGTATGTGGTCGCGTAATGGTCTGCACTATACTAGTAGTGTACACCAATCACTGTATGTAAGACACAAATGCAAGTCCAGATCCTCACCACTGACCACCAATGTTAGAAATGGGGGTCTCTAGTTGGAAGAGGTCGGTACCTTTGTCCAAATAGGGACCCTTGCTTCTAGTCAGGGTAAGGGGGATACACTTCTAAAATAACCCCTGCTCACCCCCTTGGTAGCTTGGCACGAGCAGACAGGCTCATCTCAGAGGCAGTGTGTAAATCATTTGTGAACACATACAGTAATACAGTGAAAACACTACAATAGGACACCACACCAGTTTAGAAAAATAAGTAATCTTTATCTAAACCAAAACAAGACCAAACAACAAAAATCCACAATACAGTAATAAAATATGACTTTCAGATGGTAGAAATAGTTCAGTTCAAAGCAATTTGAAGATGCAACACTTTTTTCACACAGTACCTTGGATGCGTCATGCAAGCAAACAAAACGGGCCGCAGGGAAGGTGATGCGTCGGTTCCTTACACTCAGGGAAGGTGATGCGTCGGTTCCTTGCTCCGGGGGAGGTAATGTGTCGGTTCCTTACTGCAGGGGAGGTGATGCGTCAGTTCCTTACCGGAGAGGAGGTGATACGTTGGTTTCTTACTGCGTGGGGAGATGATGCGTCGGTTTCTTACTGCGTCCCCCAACGATGCGCCAAACTTCGCGCCTCGATGCGAGGATCCCGGACGATGCGTGGATTCTTACAGCCGCACAGCAGGGCTTGCGTTGAAATCAGTGCAGTGATCTTGAACTTCAGAGAGCGTTGCATTCGATGCGGAATGCGGTGATTTCTCGAGCCGCAGTAGGCGCTGCAACGGTTTCTTCGGTGATGCATCGGAAACAGGTACTGATGCGTCACGCTTCTCGGGGTTGCGTTGATTTTTCCAGCTCCCAGCGGAAAACAGTCTCTAGAGGTACAAAACAACAGCAGGCACCTCTTTGCAGGTCAGAACTCCCAGCAAGGAAGTTCAGGGGAGCTGGTGGTGAAGTCTTTGTGTCCCTGAAACTTCAGAACAGGAGGCAAGCTCAGTTTCTCTCCTTTCCTTGGCAGCAAGTAGCCACTGCAGGCCAACCCCAGACAGCAAACAGCAAAGGGGTGGTATTCCTCCTCAGCTTCTCCGGCTCTGTTAAAGCTTCTTCTTGATTCCCAGAAATGATCTCAAGTTCTGGGGTCTGGGCCCCAATATTTATACTACAAAATCCTTTGTTCTCTGGTTCCAGAGAAGCCCTGTGCTTGGTCAAAACCGGTTTTGTCCTCTCTGGTGCAGCTTCCTGGCAGGAGGTGGAGATAGCATTGTCCTTGGCAGACCAGGCCCATTCAGCTGAAAGGAAATCTCCCCCCCCTACTTTAAATGCAGCCCAGGTCTATTCAGCCCAGCCCTGACTCATCAGGTTCTCTGGAGCCACTGCTCCTCCCCAGCCCCTGTCATCCAAAAGCCAGAAATGCAATACACAAACCTAGCGGAGGCACACTGGATGGCTAAGCAAGAAAATACCTACTTTCGAAAAGTGGTAGTTTCAAACACAGAATGTAAAAATCACCCTCACTAAAAGATGCATTTTAACATTCTGAGTTCAGGCATACTAAACTTTATTTTCCTACCTTGTTCCCAGGGGTAGTTATGTTTATAAGATGTTATAAACAAACTCCCTATTTTATCCTATGGGAACAGATAGCCTTGCAATAGTGAAAAACGAAATTGGCAGTAATTCAGTATCAGGACATGCCACACACACCAGGGCATGTCCTACCTTTCACATACACTGCACCCTGCCCACCGGGGTACCTTGGGCCTACCTTAGGGGTGACTAACATGTAAGAAAAGGGATGGTTAGGGCTTGGGAAGTGGGTACACTTGCCAAGTCGACATGGCAGTAGTAGACTGCACACAGGTTCTGCAATGGCAGGCCAGAGTTAAATTTACAGGCTGCTTATGTGGGTGGCACAATCAGTGCTGCAGCCCACTAGCAGCATTTGATTTCCAGGCCCTGGGCACACTTAGTGCACTGTACTAGGGACTGACTAGTAAATCAAATCAGCCAATCATGGAAACACCAATCCATAACAACAATTTACAGAGGGAGCACTTGCACTTTGTTACTGAACAGAAGTAGCAAAGTGCCAAAAGCATCTAGACCAGCAAAATGGAGTCCAACACACAGCAAAAACACAGGAGGCAAACACAAAAAATGCAGGGGAGACCCACACCAATGGTGCCATGTCTAACAGTTTTGTACTGGAAGTATAGCCTTCTAGTACAAAATACTATGCCTAGACTAACATTAACCCTTTTCCCTCTATGTGTGTGCGCTCTAAAGTGCAGCACACATACAAAGTCGGAAATGGAAGGAGAAATTAAAGCATTTCTCCTTGGTTGCGCCTACTTCAAAAGGGCCCAGTTTTACTATTGGGCCTCACATCTCCGCTTCATCTCTGAATGGATGGCGTGGGAGAGCGAAAAGGTCTGGTTCCACATGGACAGAACGGTGACTGGGAGGTCCATCTGGGACCTCCCCTGGTTGTCCTGGACTTCACACTCTCGCAGTGCTTACATGGCTCTCCCCACCAAGACAGTACTTGACATTTGGGACAAAATAGCCGTATCTAAGGGCCTTACCACTTTCCCGTCCCCTCACACCCCCATCGCCAGGAACTCACAGTTCCCGCCGGCCGTCCATCCCCAAACTTACTCTGAATGGCTGGAGGGCGGATGCAGAACGATCAGAGATCTATTTCTGGGCGATACATTTAAATCCTTTGACCACTGTAAAGAAGAGTTCCAACTCCCGGAGGGAGCCAGACTGCAATACATACAGCTCCGTCACTGGATACACGCGTCTTCTTTACAGCAGGCCGCCATATGAGCGCTCACCCCCTTTGAGCGCTTAGTACGCTCCTTTGACGACTCTAAGGGGCTAATATCCCGGACATATCATGTCTTGCAACATCTCCCACTCGTGGCTCCCCACCCATACCAACGTCAATGGCAACTGGACACCTCTTCTGAAATTGCCCCTGCCCAATGGGACCGTCTGTGGCGAGACATCCCGAAAGTATACCGCTGCATTTCCCAACGGGAAACCGCATATAAGGTTATGACTCAATGGTACTATACCCCCCTTAGACTGCACAAGATGTTTCCCGCCACCTCTTCTCTGTGTTGGCGATGCTCGAGCTCCCCGGGCGACTTTCTTCATGTCTGGTGGGGTTGCCCGCTCCTGACCCTATACTGGAAAGAGGTCCTTAGCCATATCAAAGCGGTGCTTGGCTTCCCCCTGCCTGATACTCCAGCTACAGTTCTCCTAGGCCTTAAGCCTGCCAATCTGCGCACGCTAACCCGTAGCGACTGGCATATCACCCTCCACATGCTAGGTGCAGCTAAACAACTTATCGCACTATATTGGAAGAAGGCAGAGACCCCTCCCATCAATGTCTGGTTCACGCGACTGTGGCATACTGTGACCATGGAGTTGCTCACTGCGCTCCTGCAGTTTCGCGACAACCACTTCACCAAATATGGCAGCCACTTGTCACCTACCTCTGTAGACTGGAGCACGCCCGTCTCCAGCCCCCAAATCTGCTGGCCCTACGCTTCTTTGATGACGCTGTGTACCCCCCGGACCTTGAAAGACATCCTGCGTGCCCCACTCAGACCCCATGTTGACACACTCATCCACCCCCTCCCCACTATTGTCCTTGGCCAAGTCATTCGGACTTGATAGTCACCTCGGCTCTCTCTTCCTTTACCTTTCTATTCGCCCCACCCCTTCCGGTCTGGTGTCCTTCTCTTCACCATCTTTTCCCCTCTCTAAGACTTCTTGTCGCCTATCTGTCCTCTGTCTATTTCTTCATGCTCGCCTTTCTATTTTTTTTACCCATGTTGGGTTTGTTCTACCCGCTCTCTTTAAATGAAGGCTCCTCACGCCCGAACTTCAAAGTTGTGTCTACTCTGCTACGCGGCCGGCCCGAAACGGGTTGTAGGTGACTTGCTGTGTAATGTCTAATCTGATGAAATCCACCTACATTCTACATGCTTGCTTGACTTGCGCGGCCGGACCCTCACAGGGTTGTATTCGACACGCTGTGTATACGAGGAATATCCCTCTGGTTCTCTTTTGATAATCTAAAAAAGATTTGAACGAAGAGGGCACAGTTTTCTGAGGCTAAACCCTGTCTACTTTATTTAGTAAATAGGGTTACACATCAGAAAACTTGGGTGGTTGCATGGAAATACCCATGCACCACACATGGTATGCCCCCTTGGCGCTAAGTAATGCAAAGCAGCGTTATACGCTGCTTCACGATGCTTTCATGTTATTTCCAGCAAACAAATGATGGACGGAATGCTGACAATGCAAAAATTCTCCCCCAGTCAAAAGATCTGGGTTAAATCCATCGTTCGGGCTGGACTGTTCCCACAAGGAACAGGGTCAAGACTGATTTGCATATGGCTGGGTCCAAACTGGAGTGGTGTGGTGAGCAAAAGAATGATGGATTAAACCCAGATCCTTGTGACTGGGGGTGAATGTCTGCATTGTCCAGCATTCCGTCCATCAATTGTTTCTTTTGCATATATCGCCCTAAGTGGGAAGGGTGTGCCCAGACGTGGGTCCCGGGCTCACTACACCACTGGATTCAAGCTAGCCTGGCTGATGAAGGGTGATGCCCTGAAACCGGTCCCAGGATGCTTGTTTCCGGTCCAGGGAGGACCTGGCTTGGCAGTTCGGGCTGGACTGTTCCCACAAGGAACAGGGTCAAGACTGATTTGCATATGACTGGGTCCAAACTGGGGTGGTGTGGTGAGCAAAAGAATGATGGATTAAACCCAGATCCTTGTGACTGGGGGTGAATGTCTGCATTGTCCAGCATTCCGTCCATCAATTGTTTCTTTTGCACATATCGCCCTAAGTGGGAAGGGTATGCCCAGACGTGGGTCCCGTGCTCACTATATTACTGGATTCAATCTAGCCTGGCTGATGAAGGGTGATGCCCTGAAACCGGTCCCAGGATGCTTGTTTCCGGTCCAGGGAGGACCTGGCTTGGCAGTTCGGGCTGGACTGTTCCCACAAGGAACAGGGTCAAGACTGATTTGCATATGGCTGGGTCCAAACTGGGGTGGTGTGGTGAGCAAAAGAATGATGGATTAAACCCAGATCCTTGTGAATGGGGGTGAATGTCTGCATTGTCCAGCATTCCGTCCATCAATTGTTTCTTTTGCATATATCGCCCTAAGTGGGAAGGGTATGCCCAGACGTGGGTCCCGTGCTCATTACACCACTGGATTCAATCTAGCCTGGCTGATGAAGGGTGAACCCCTGAAACCGGTCCCAGGATGCTTGTTTCCGGTCCAGGGAGGACCTGGCTTGGCAGTTCGGGCTGGACTGTTCCCACAAGGAACAGGGTCAAGACTGATTTGCATATGGCTGGGTCCAAACTGGGGTGGTGTGGTGAGCAAAAGAATGATGGATTAAACCCAGATCCTTGTGACTGGGGGTGAATGTCTTCATTGTCCAGAATTCCGTCCATCAATTGTTTCTTTTGCATATATCGTTCCTAAGTGGGAAGGGTATGCCCAGACGTGGGTCCCGTGCTCACTACACCACTGGATTCAAGCTAGCCTGGCTGATGAAGGGTGATGCCCTGAAACCGGTCCCAGGATGCTTGTTTCTGGTCCAGGGAGGACCTGGCTTGGCAGTTCGGGCTGGACTGTTCCCACAAGGAACAGGGTCAAGACTGATTTGCATATGGCTGGGTCCAAACTGGGGTGGTGTGGTGAGCAAAAGAATGATGGATTAAACCCAGATCCTTGTGACTGGGGGTGAATGTCTGCATTGTCCAGCATTCCGTCCATCAATTGTTTCTTTTTCATATATCGCCCTAAGTGGGAAGGGTATGCCCAGACGTGGGTCCCGTGCTCACTACACCACTGGATTCAAGCTAGCCTCGCTGATGAAGGGTGATGCCCTGAAACCGGTCCCAGGATGCTTGTGTCCGGTCCAGGGAGGACCTGGCTTGGCAGTTCAGGCTGGACTGTTCCCACAAGGAACAGGGTCAAGACTGATTTGCAAATGGCTGGGTCCAAACTGGGGTGGTGTATTGAGCAAAAGATTGATGGATTAAACCCAGATCCTTGTGACTGGGGGTGAATGTCTGCATTGTCCAGCATTCCGTCCATCAATTGTTTCTTTTGCATATATCACCCTAAGTGGGAAGGGTATTCCCAGACGTGGGTCCCGTGCTCACTACACCACTGGATTCAAGCTAGCCTGGCTGATGAAGGGTGATGCCCTGAAACCGGTCCCAGGATGCTTGTTTCCGGTCCAGGGAGGACCTGGCTTGGCAGTTCGGGCTGGACTGTTCCCACAAGGAACAGGGTCAAGACTGATTTGCATATGGCTGGGTCCAAACTGGGGTGGTGTGGTGAGCAAAAGAATGATGGATTAAACCCAGATCCTTGTGACTGGGGGGGAATGTCTGCATTGTCCAGCATTCCGTCCATCAATTGTTTCTTTTGCATTCATGTTATTTCCAGCACTAAACAAGTTTAGCGCTGGAAAGTAATTCAAAAACAGATTTTGCGCCGATTTGTGTCACTTTTGTGATGCAAACACGGCTTAAAATCTTAGTAAATCTCCCCTTGGATTGTGCACAGTTCCTATGACTTCAGCAATGAAACATTAATAATGGCAGCACCCTCACTTTTTTAAATTGTTCCAGCACCATTTCATTATCCTAGGGTTCTTTAGAAGGGTTTGTTTGGGTAGAAATAAATTCTTTTTAGTAAAGCCAACAATAACCACCGTGTTACGTTTCAAGTCCTTAGCTTGAGTTTCTCCAGACCAATCACTGTTAAAATATAGTGCCTACCATTATGGATGACATATGTAACATTTACAATACATCGATTAACACATCTATGACTCATTGCCACTCTATAGTGTGCGTTGACTCTGTGGGGCAAAGTTCCCTGACACCCTACATTAGTACGAGTAGTGCTATAAAGGAAATTAAATACATGTAAGAGAGGCTTTGGAGAGATGAGGGGCACCCTTGGAGAGTGGTAGGGAGGGAATCTGTGGAGAAGTGGGTCATTAGGGGGTATCAACAAAGCTAAAGCTGGCCCTGCTCCTGCCGACACCATGTGCTATCGCAGCAAGTTTGTTAATTTCTATAAAACTTGTTTAAAGTTCCCTTCCAGGCCCCTATTTGAGATCCCCTTAACTTGACATGAAGATTCCAACCAGAATTGACAATTCCAGATAGAATCACCCTGCTGTTTAACAGGAATTATGAATTAAACTGCCCAGAATGTTAGTAACCTGCTGACCGGGAATACTAAAGTCCTTTATTGCTAGTTTTCCTCTATTCCTTGGAGTTCAGCATCTATTTACCAGCTAGGGTGGGGGTTTAGATACTGGGCCTACGGCAGAGAAGGGATCTGGGTGGTATGGATGTTACGGGCTCTCTGGAGAAGCAATGTCTTCCCCTTCCTTGGTCTTAAAGGGCCCTGTTAGGGACCCTTGGTTTTACAGGGCAGCTGCACACATGGTAAAAACCAGGTCTGGTGTTGCCGGACCTGAACATCCCATGTTGTCATTTGAGATGTCAGCTATTACAAAGGATAGCAGTTTTTTAGCACTGATTGCACATCCCTGTTGTCGTGAAAGGATTGTATTGCTTCTGATTTAAGTTTGTCAGAAGATAGTTGTCCATGCATTAAGAGTTGTTACAACAATATTAAACACCCTGCTAGCTACCCCGTGGTGTGGTAATAGAATTAACCCTAGGGTTTCTGCTAACAATACATATAGGAGATAATATAGGTGCACACAAAGAACCCTTTAGATGTCACATAAATAGGCAGAGTACATTGGTTTGCATAGATTCTTCTTTTTGGTGTACTTTTATGTTTTGTTCCGTAAGTTCACAATATGTTCCCATTCAAGTGTGTGATGCTAGTCAGTAGCCAAATAATCTTTCTCTACTGTGTGGCAATAGCCAGAAACCAGCAACCAACATCTGTTTTGTCCTATGGCTTTTTCAAAGCTTCGCTAGTGTTCCTACCGCGCAATGGTTGAAGTATGAAAGCTCTGTATTGCTAGTTTTAGGTAGGATTATTAAGTAAAGAAGCATGCTCCTTGGTGTACCAGAGTGGGCGAGAGCTGCATGGGTCTGCTTTTGGCAGTTCTGTAGCAGGGCCCACCAGTCTGTGAAGTTTCCCCTTGCATTTGTTTACTGGGTTGAGGAAAAGCATGACGGTTATGGCTTTGGCAGTTTCACAGCTGGGTCTCTAGTCCATGAAGCTCATACAGATGTTCGTGTTCAGGGTGGTGGGGTCAGGATGATTGTTCGCCTTTGCAAGTTTCATGCCCAGGAAATGTAGTCCGTGAAACTTGCTCTAGCATTGCAATGCCAAGGCGGGGGAGATTTTGTTGGTTCCATCTTTAGTGGCTTTGCAGAGGGACTCTTAAGTCTTTAAAGTTTGCCTTGGTGTTTGTTTACTGGGGTGAACGAGAGCTTAATTGTTCTGGGCACTCCACTCCGTGAAGCTTGCCATTCCATTGGTGTAACTGTTGGGAGAGAGCTTGACAGTTCCGCCTTTGCAGCTTTGCACCCCTGCTACCATTTCGCAGCTGGGCCCTTCAGTTCACAAACCTTTCCTTGGGATCTGTGTTACCGGGTGGGGGAGCTCGATGGCTCCACCTTTCAGTCATTTCAAATCAGGGTTCAACAGTCCATGTAGTTTGCCCTAGCGTTTGTATTCCTAAATGTAAGAGAAGCTTGGTAGTGCTGCTTTTGGAGTTTTCACAGCCGAGCCTTTCAGTTCGTGAAGCTTGCACTGGCATAAAAGTTCTGAAAGTAGATTGGCTTTTCCACCTGTTGGCATTGTAACAGCAGGGCTCTTCAAACCATAAAGCTAGCCCTAGCATTGGTGTTCTGGGCATGTGTAGCTTGGTAGTTCTGCCTTTTGGTGGTTTCACAACCAGACCCTTCTGTCCTTGCAGCTTTCCATGGTAGTTCTGTCTTTTGGAGGTATCATAGCTGGGCCTTTCAGTCCATGAAGCTTGCCTTGGACTCGTCTATGTGCCAGGGTGGAGAGGAGCTAGATAAATTCTCCTTTTGGTGCTTCTGGCGTTAGGCTGTAAGAAATTGGGTTGCTGGTTGAGCGGGGTGAAACCCTACTCAAGCAGAAACCGCAATCCTTGTCAGGGTGGAGTCACAAGCAAACCCAAAATTAAACTGTTGGGTAGTTTAGGACAAAGCAGTCAATGTGTAAAGTATTTGTGCAACACTTCAAAGAGTAATATAGTGAAAACACACCACAAAAGGATCCCACACAAGGTTGGAAAAAAGAGTACTTTTTAGTAAATAATACAAGACCAAAAAGTCAAAATCCAATGAATAGAACTGGAGATATGCATGCTTAAAGATTTAAGTGAAAATAGCACCAAAAAGAACAAAGTGACAACTGTGGATATCTGGTCACACCGGACCGGGACACAGCAACAAGTTCAGGTCAACCGCAACCGCGATGGAGTGCTGGCTGGCTCCAGGGACCCAATTAGGCCCTCTGAACAGAGGGGCATATTTACGTTCCCTGGCGCATCCCTGCATATCAGCAGGGATGCGCCAGGGAAAATGCGTCACGCAAGTTTACCCTTGCGCCACGTCCGATGCGCCGCATTTACAATGCAGCGCATCGTGGCGCAAGGATAAGCAGATGCGTGACGCATCTGCCGGCGGAAGGTTGGCGCAGTGCTGAAGTTGTGTCGCAAGCGCAACGCAACTCCAGCACTGTTCCAACCTTCCCTATCCCTAACATGGTGCGTCAATCCTTACGCCTGCTTGAAGCAGGCGTAAGGATTTGACGCACCAGCGTCGGAAAAGTGACTGCGTGAAATCTTGTAGATTTCACTACGTCACTTTTCCGAGGCGTTCCTGCGCCGGAACGCCCCCCCCCTGCGCCGGTACGCCCACATGAAACCTGAAGCAGGTTTCATAGGTTTCATGTGGCGCAGGGGTTTACTACGTGACGCATCTCCCTAGATGCGTCACGTTGTAAATATAGCGCAACGTGGCGCATGGTTTGCGTCGCCGCTGCGTCACATGCGTGACGCAACAGCGGTGCAAAAGTGGCGCAAGGGGCTTGTAAATATGCCCCAGAGTACCTTAGATGCTAGTTGCGGAGTATTGCAAGGCCCCACACTGAGGATGCTTCACGCAGCCAAGGAGAGTTGGCGAGCGAGGAAAATCCACCTTCTGGCGAGATTTCTCAATGCGGGCGATCAGATTTGTCAATACGAGTGGTCACAGCAGGTCACAACCACTCGCGTTAAGAAAGCTGCCGCTCAAGTAGAACATCTACTCGGGCAGCAGAAAGGAAGCTGCGCCCTCTTGCACTGCGCATGGTGCAGTTCGTGACAATTTTACAGCGCGGGACAAACACCCGTTGCTCAAAATCACTGCAAACGGCATTACCCTAACAAACTCCGCCACCCATGGAATTCCACGAATCGCGCTGAGTTTTTTCTCACTTCGGGGAGTTCCGCGTAGCACTGCTACGCGAACTCCACCTGGGCTTAATTTAAACCAAAATTATTTTAATATTTCCTTTTATCTTTCAGTTTTCCTGGAGTATTTTTTATTTCATTTCTTAGGATTTTCATTGTTTTTTTGAATTATGAAGTATTTCTTTGGATTCATTATTGGACCTTTCACTTTTAGATTTTTTTGGGTTTATCTTTGGATTTTTTTATGGCTTTGTTTTTTTGTAGAGTTACGGTGGATCTTGGACATCAGCTTCAAAAATTGTAAGTTACATTTTTAAAAATATTTTGGGGTGAGTAATGTTATTGTTGGAATAAATATATATTCATATTTAAGAGAAGGGGGCGTGGCGGACCCTTGATTCGCAAGCTTCGCATTGGCCCACACGAAGCCTGGTTCCTGATGCTTCGCCCTCACTGCTGACAGAACAGCGGAGATTGGCGAGGTGACAGGCTGCTGGTGGATGGCCCAGACTGAGGGACTTGCTGGGAGGGCCGGGAGTGCCCCACTGCAGCACTGAGGCCAGGGCCCGCAACTGGGCCAGGGGCCTGGCAGAGCCACACTGGAGTGGAGCCGGGGATGCTGCACTGGCGAGGCAGTGTGAGATGGTGACTGTGGTCCATGCACTTGGTGGTCCAGCAGCTTCGTGCCACCCCGGAGAGGACGGTGACAGGGTCCGAACCCTGCGGACCGGCAGGGGCCTGTGCGGGGAAGGCGCCCACTCCCTGGAGGAACTGAAGTGGATGAGAGACTGAACCACTGAGCATGCAGGGACCCTTCGGTCCCTGGGCACCCCCTCAAGTGATATCCATGGGCGAGGTTCGAGGATGCTACCACCCCCCCCCATAGGCAGTGAGGACCTTTCCTCTGTTGTGAGGTGGGGAGCTGATAGGAGGTGGAGTTTGGGCCTAGCAGCATCATGACTGTCCCCTGAGGAGGAGAGGGGGCTGTACCCTTCCCTGCAGAGGAGCTCTGGGGGCCGAGGGTGTGAGCAGCGGTTGCCATCGTCCTTTTTTCTGGGCACAAGTCAGCACTTAGGGTGGCTGAGTGGGGGCATACCTCTGGAGCTGTTCTGGTAGCCTGCAATGACCCACAATAGGTACCGGGGTCCCTGGGCTGTACCATGTGCTAAGGGGTGTATTGGCAGAACCATAATAACCGGGGATGCGTAATCCTAAGGTGCACCCCATTGAAGTGGTGCATTGACCCAAGGTGTGCTGCATGGAGGAGCGGGTGGGCTGCTGCAGAAGTGACCCCTGGGAGGGGATGAGGATCCCACATTGAGATGTTGAAGAAGCTGCCCCCCCACACCAGGGGGGGTGGCCCTGGTGAGCTCCTGATGTTTACTTCCTCCCTGCGCCTGAGAGCAACGATAGACAAACCGAAGGACAAAGTCCAGGGGCTGCAGCAAAATGTACCAGACTCCCAGTGGGGCCCCCAGGATGCAGAGAAGTCCTTGAACCCCCTTCCTCAGCCACTACAACTAACCTGAGACAAAGTCCTTGCAGCCATAGAGGACTCAAAGACCAACCTCCAGTGGGAGATAGGCACAGTGTCTGCAGAGCTTGGCCTGTTGCACGCCGACCATCATAAACTATCTGACAAGGTTAAGGAAACAGAGACAGCTATCATTGAACTGCAGCCGATGCAACAGGTATTGAAAGTACAACTGTCTGAGCTAACGGAACAGGTGCGCAAACTGGAATGCAGCACAGATGTGGAAGGACGCAGCCGGCACAATTATGTGCATGCAGTAGGCCTTCCTGAGGGAACAGAGGGAGCTGACATGGTGGCCTACCTGGAAAACCAGATTCCCCAGTACAGCTCACCCTCTTCCTCACACTTGAACAAGCGCACCATGTCCCACCCCAGCTGCCGACCCTAGGGCATCCAACTAGGCCAGTGGTGGCAAAGTTATTGTGCTACAAAGACAGGGACGACCTGTTACAATGTGCAAGAGGTGGGGGCCCATTCTGGGTGGGAAATGGTCGGGTGTCCCTGTTCCCTGACTTCAACATAGCTGTGCCTACTAAACAAGCCTCTTTCTTTGAGGTCAAAAGGGAACTGCACGAGGAGGGACTCCGCTATTCGCTCCTCTTTCCTGTGAAAACTGAAGACCATGCTGAAGGGCAACACGCACTTTTGTCTGGAACATGATGATGTCTCGAGATGGCTGGAAACATATCAAATGGAGTGTGGGCAGTTGGAGCTGCCAACAGCAGACACGGAGCAGCCTGCAGTGCTTCTATCTGCAACTCTTTGGATGCAACATACTTTTAGGTACTTAGGTATCCAGATTTTTCCCAAGATTCAGGAATAGCGGGAGGGTACATGAGAGTCACCCACCACCAAATATTGGTGCAAGCTCTCCCTCAAACAACAAAAATCTTCTCAAGTGCTGCATTGAACTTTCTTGATTCTAAGGTTATGGCTGTAGAAAACATTGCAGACAAAGAGAGTGATGCTTTCCTTCCAAGCTACAAATCAAAAGCGACTAAGGGCTGAACAAAGCAGAGTGAGGAGACTTTAGGACAGTAAGAGCTAGTTGCTATTGTATGTATAGTAGCCTCCCAGTCTCTACAGCACTTTCTTCCTGTTGATTTTGTGCTAATAAAAATACTCAAACTGTCTGTTTGGGTAAAATATCTACATAAAAATACATTTTGAGTTGATTTCCCAGCCGCTTAGGTAAAAAATCTATCCAAAATGCTGACCAGCAACCGCCTGCTTTAAAGAACTCCTGTTGACTTTCGAAAATCCAGCTTAAAGTTCTGATCATGTTCACATGATCGCTATCACTCTTGCTAAATGAAGAAGAATGTTCACATTCTTGCAACTGTATTATTTCAGTGCTTCTCGTGGTACAAATTTCCTTGAACAGGAGAATCGTTACCCACTGTGGCTTCATGACATTAGTATCGGTAATTACGCAGAACAAGTGTAACGCAAAATTACCAAGTTACTCCAGCATAAGTAAAATTATGCCCAGGACTCATCATTTTACAAAGGTGGTTGGTTGGTCTCAAATTTAACAAATCATCTAATAATCCATCCTCCTCATCAGAATCGATTTCTAGCTCTTTCTTTTCTTTCTCTTTGTCACTTTTGGTTTCATCTTTGTCATTATTTATATTCTCGTTGTCTATTCAATCAATCAATCAATCAGGGAATTATAAGCGCGCTACTCACCCGTGAGGGTCTCAAGGCGCTGAGGGGGAGGGGGTTCCGCAGATCTGTTTAGCCGAAGAGCCAGGTCTTGAGGGTCTTCCTGAAGGTGTTCAGGGAGGGGGCGCGTCTGATGTCTGCCGGTAACTCGTTCCAGGTCTTGGCTGCAATGTGAGAGAAGGATCTTCCGCCTGCTCTGGCTCTGTGGATGCACAGGGTTTTGGCCAGTGCGAGGTTGGAAGATCGGAGGTTTCTTTTGGGTACGTGGAAGTTGATTCTGTCGTTGAGGTATTTGGGTCCGTTGTTGTGTAGGCATTTGTAGGCGTGAGTGAGCATTTTGAAAGTGACTCTTTTCTCCACGGGGAGCCAGTGGAGACTTCGTAGGTGTTGGCTGATGTGTTTGTGTCGGGGGATGCCGAGGACGAGTCTGGTGGCGGTGTTCTGTATTGTCTGGAGTTTGCGGAGTAGGGACTTGTTGATGCCGGCGTAGAGTGCGTTTCCATAGTCCAGTCTGCTGGTGATGAGTGCATGGGTGACTGTCTTCCTTGACTCAGGGGGGATCCACTTGAAGGTCTTGCGGAGGATGCGGAGGGTGTTGAAGCAGCTGGAGGTGACAGCGTTGACCTGTCGGTTCCTGGTGAGTGATGAGTTGAGTATGATGCCGAGGTTCTTGGCGTGGTCTGAGGGGGTAGGTGGGCTTCCGAGGGCGGTCGGCCACCAGGTGCTGCCCCATGCAGAAGGGGTGGTACCGAGGACGAGGACTTCTGTCTTCTCTGCGTTGAGCATCAGGCAGCTGTTGGTCATCCAGACTGCGACGTCTTGCATTCCTTTCTGGAAGTTGAGTTTGGCAGTGGTGGGGTCTTTGGTGAGGGAGAGGATGAGCTGGGTGTCGTCGGCGTAGGATACGATGTTGAGGCCGTGTTGTCGGACGATGGCTGTGAGGGGGGCCATGTAGATGTTGAAGAGGGTGGGGCTCAGTGATGAACCCTGTGGGATTCCCCAGGTGATTTTCGTGGGGTCGGAGAGGAAGGGTGGGAGTCTGATCCTTTGGCTTTTTCCGGTGAGGAATGATCGGATCCAGTCCAGGGCTGTTCCTTGTATGCCTGCATCGTGTAGTCTGGCGACTAGTGTGTGGTGGGAGACGGTGTCGAAGGCCGCTGATAGGTCGAGTAGGATGAGGGCTGTGGAGTAGCCTTGGTCCAGGAGGGTGCGGATGTCATCTATGGCGGTGAGTAGGGCGGTCTCTGTGCTGTGGTTGCTTCGGAATCCGGATTGGGACGGGTCGAGGACGGCGGTCTCTTCAATGAATCGTGTCAGTTTCCTGTTGACTGTTTTCTCTGCAACTGTGGCTGCGAAGGGGAGGAGCGAGATGGGCCGATAGTTCTTGAGGTCGGTGGGGTCAGCTGTGGGCTTCTTGAGCAGGGGTCTGACTTCTACGCGCTTCCAGTCATCTGGGAAGGTGCCTGTTTTGAAGGTGGTGTTGATGGTGCGTTGTAGTTCGGGTGCGATGGCGGCCGCGGCTCTGTGGTAGATGTGAGGGGGGCAGGGGTCGGTGGGGGCCCCCGAGTGGATGCTTTTCATGGTCAAGGCGGTGTCGTGGGCTGTGATCGGTGTCCAATTGGAGATGGTGGGCTGACTGGTGTTTCTGGGGGGCCATCTGTGGCGCCTGGTGGATGGTCGATGAAGTTGTCGTAGAGGTTTTTGATCTTGAGGTGGAAATTGGTTCCAAGCTTGTCGCAGAGGTCTTGGGATGGGGTGATGTCTGTAGCTTCGCTGCGTGGGTTGGTGAATTCTTGAATGACACTGAAAAGTTCCTTGGAGTTGGTGGAGTTGGCCAGGATTTTGTTGTGGATGAAGTTCCTCTTGGTGGCTCTGATCTGGTTGTGATAGTCCGTCATGGCGCCCTTGTAGGTGGTGTGGTTTTCGGTTGTCTTTGTGTTTCTCCAGCTCTTCTCCAGGCATCTGTAGGTGCGTCTGGCTTCTTGGAGAGCAGTGGTGAACCAGGCGGCTTTCCTGGGGCGTTGTCTGTTGGGGTTGTGTAGCGGGGCGAGCTCGTCTGCGCAGTTTGAGATCCAGGTGTGGAGTTCTCCGGCTGCGTCGTTTGCGTCGGGTGCCCAGGTGTGGTTGTCTCGGGTGAGGGTGGAGTTAAGTTGCTCGTTGGTAACCTTGCTCCAGTTCCTTCGAGGTGGGCGTGGGGCTGGTTTGGGTGCCTTGGGTTTGTTGATGGCGAAGTGTACACAGTGGTGGTCGGTCCATGGCGGCTGCGTTGTGTGGCTGAATTGGACGCTGTTTCCTGCCGCGAAGATGGGGTCGAGGGTGTGTCCTACTCTGTGAGTCGGTGTGTTGACAAGTTGTTTAAGTCCGATGCTGGCGAGGTTGTCACGAAGGATAGTGGAGTTGGGGTCGCTGGGGTTGTCGAGGTGGAAGTTCAGGTCTCCAATGAGTATGTAGTTTGTTGAGGCGATGGCGTGGGGTGCAATGAAGTCGGTGATGGTGGTGGTGAAGGGTGTTCGGGGGCCGGGGGTCTGTAGATGAGGGTTCCTCGGAGTGTGGCTTTGGGGGTGGTCTGGATCTGGAAGTGCAGGTGTTCGGCGGAGGGGAAGGTTTCGCTGGAGGTGGTGAGGCGGAGGGTGCTCTTGTGGGCGAGGGCGAGGCCCCCTCCTGGGTGGTTGGGGCGGTCTTTCCTCTGGATCTTGTATCCGTCTGGGATGGCGGTGCTGATGTCGGGGGCGGAGGATGCGTTGGTCCAGGTCTCTGTGAAGAGGTCGATGTCGGGCGAGAGAGAGTCGAGTAGGTTCCAGATTTCCATGGCGTGTTTGTGTACGGAGCGTACGTTGAGGAGGATGCATTTTAGGGTGTCGCCGGTGCTGGCGTCTGCGGTGTTGGAGGCTGGGGTGGCGGTGAGGGTCTGGCCGTAGTGGAGGCAGGAGAACTGGGTCGTGTTCAGCGAGGCCTGTTGGCATTCTCTAAGTCTTCCAGGGTTGAGTGCGAGGAGGGTGGTGGTGTCGTAGTGATGGGTAGTGGGAGGTCCAGGGTTCCTGGCGCTGGCCTCGGTCGGGTCACGGACGGGCGCAGACGGGTTTGCCTTTGGTGCGCCGGCGGCGCGCCAGCGGCGCGCCCGCTGCGCGTGACTGCCAGCGGCCGCCATTAAGTAGGGGAGGTGGGAGGGAGGAGAGGCTGGGAGGCGGGGGAATTCTGGGGGGGAATTCCGGGGGAGGGGCCGCAGGGGCAGCAGCGGCGAAAGGAACAGGCAGGCATGAGAAAATAAAAACAGTGGTGGAATTAGAGCAAGACACAGATGGGCACAATAACAGTGGCACAACAGGGAAAAATTAAGAAAAAAACGGCTGAGAAAGGTTACGGTGGTTGCAGGCAGTTTGGTCCCCGTTGAAGCGGGCAGCAGGCGCAGGAGCGGGCTTTAACTATTGCTTTAACAATTGCAGGGAACACACTCACACCCTGTATCATGTCTTCTCTATATGCTTTCTTTTGAATGCATGATTTCCCTTCTAAACTGACAGCTTCCTGTGCTTTTAACCTGGCTTTACATCAAATTCTTACGTTCTTCTTCATTTGCTACTTGATGCCACTCATTCAAAGCTTCAAACTGTGCATGTCTAGGTTGTGGTTTCATCTCATACATAACACACCTCAAATACTCGATCTTTCTCACATTAAAAGTACTGTTCAAAGGAAATTGCATGTGTATGGCATCAGCAGTAATTTTATTCCAATTTTTAAGCCACAAACAAGCTTGAAGTCCTGAATTTAACCATATCTTCAATACTTCAATACTTCAATCAACATTCTTCTTGCATTTTAGATTGATTTAGATAAACTGTTTTAATATAAATGTATTCATGGATTTTATGATATATATGGTAAAGATGATCTAATGCAACTGTTTAATTGTTTAACTTTTTATGGCTATTTATAGTCGAATAAAGACAAAGGGGCCGATTCCGATTTCGGCAGGAAGCGCACCTAACACTATTCGTCCGGAAAAAAACCAAGCCGAACGCGTGTTTCCCGACCGATTCGAACATTCGCACTAACGAGCAAGTACGATGCGCATAACTGCCCAGATCCCAACCCAGCCGTACTTACCCATTCCAGCTCCTGTTCCCCGCCCGAGCCGGATCCATAAACGCAGAATCGAGTCGCATGGAAGCAAAAATACAGCACCTTCCGGCCGGACCAGTACGATGCGCCTTCCGTACGCGCCGAACCCGTCGCTACGTCTGGCACGTCAGAGCATCCGGGAGAGCCGCACATAAGCTCCGATTCGCGCCACAAGACGATCCACGGCTACGAGACGAACAAGCCTGCCACGAGTACGAGTCGAAACAACGAGAAAGCCGAACGAGACGAACCAACCATGAATCCCATCGCGCAGGTCCTACCAATACTCTACATCTATTACCGGAACAGGTACGGACGCGTACGGCGCAGACGGTAAGTTAAACACCCACTACACAAACAAACGACACGTACCCGACATATAACACACACACATAGGGATGCAGAAATGACTTACACTAGCAACAGCAGAACCATAGGGGCGGGATGGCTATCACCAATGCCATATACACCCATAGGGGCCTGGATGCCAACCACTAACACCACCCCTACTCAGGGGGGCTGGATGCCTGTCACTACTACCATCCCCAATCATAGGGGGATGGATGCCTACCATCAACACCACCCCTACTCATGGGGGCTGGATGCCTACCACTACCACCACCCTACTCATGGGGGCTGGATGCCTACCACTACCACCACCCCTACTCAGGGGGGCTGGATGCCTACCACTACCACCACCCCTACTCATGGGGGGCTGGATGCTTACCACCACCACCACCCCTACTCATGGGTGCTGGATGCCTACCACTACTACCATCCCCACTCATAGGGGGATGGATGCTTACCACTACCACCACCCCTACTCATGGGTGCTGGATGCCTACCACTACCACCACCCCTACTCAGGGGGGCTTGGATGCCTGTCACTACTACCATCCCCACTCATAGGGGGATGGATGCCTACCACCAACACCACCCCTACTCATGGGGGGCTGGATGCCTACCACTACCACCACCCATACTCAGGGGGGCCTGGATGCCTGTCACTACTACCATCCCCACTCATAGGGGGATGGTTGCCTACCACCAACACCACCCCTACTCATGGGTGGCTGGATGCCTACCACTACCATCACCATACTCATGGGGGGCTGGATGCCTACCACTACCACCACCCCTACTCATGGGTGCTGGATGCCTACCACTACCACCACCCCTACTCAGGGGGTCCTGGATGCCTGTCACTACTACCATCCCCACTCATAGGGGGATGGATGCCTACCACCAACACCACCCCTACTCAGGGGGGGCTGGATGCCTACCACTACCACCACCCCTACTCATGGGGTGCTGGATGCCTGTCACTACTACCATCCCCACTCATAGGGGGATGGATGCCTACCACCAACACCACCCCTACTCATGGGTGGCTGGATGCCTACCACTACCACCACCCTACTCATGGGGGGCTGGATGCCTACCACTACCACCACCCCTACTCATGGGGGGCTGGATGCCTACCACTACCACCACCCCTATTCAGGGGGGGCTGGATGCCTACCACTAACACCACCCCTACTCATGGGTGCTGGATGCCTACCACTACCACCCCCCCTACTCAGGGGGCCTGGATGCCTGTCACTACTACCATCCCCACTCATAGGGGGATGGATGCCTACCACTACCACCACCCCTACTCAGGGGGGGCTGGATGCCTACCACTACCACCACCCCTACTCATAGGATGGGTAATGCATGACACAACCAGCATACTCCAACATAAGGAATGTCAGAAAAACACATCCCCCAACACCATGAGAAGCGTGTGTAGTCTGTGTCAAATGCCTACAACACTGAACATGACATTGAACATACAATGTGACCCCCTATCACATGTGTCACACATAAATGTGTGTGGCCTCCACAATGCAAGCAGACCATGACCACTGTGGCAATGGGGTCTAACACCCCATCATCACAGTGACCAAAAGGTAAGTGTGGGGTCCATAGCTGAAGCACATTTTGAACATTGTGGCAATGGGGTCTAAACCCCCATCATCACAGTGACCAAAATGTAAGTGTGGGGTCCATAGCTGAAGCACATTTTGAACATTGTGGCAATGGGGTCTAAACCCCCATCATCACAGTGACCAAAATGTAAGTGTGGGGTCCATAGCTGAAGCACATTTTGAACATTGTGGCAATGGGGTCTAAACCCCCATCATCACAGTGACCAAAATGTAAGTGTGGGGTCCATAGCTGAAGCACATTTTGAACATTGTGGCAATGGGGTCTAAACCCCCATCATCACAGTGACCAAAATGTAAGTGTTGTCATGGAAAAAGCTGCAAATACCAAACAGCATGGATGATTCCTGGTCACAGAACAACAAACACATCAGTGGCATAGTAGTGCTTGTGTCCCATAGCAACATAGATTGGGTGAGGCAAACAGTGCAGTGCAAATAAGACATACCTTTGGCCATGTGCAGACAAACATCACCCATGGGGGCTGACATTGTCAACATTCATCAATAACACAATGACAGAAGTGACCATCATAATGCAGACCCACATATCTGCACCAATGGACACACAAATGTAGATATCCTGTGGAGACTGTAAATGTGAGGTGAACAAATACCATACCATGGCAGCAATGGGACATACAAACCATGATCATTGTGCTGACTGATGACCTAGGAGCCCCAGGGACAGCAGGGGAAACCCACCAAACAACATACAGCCAATGGCACACTAAAGATATGCCAATGCAGTGGTGCAGATGCACAAACACAAACAGGCAGCCTCACACTGCATATCAAACACAACAGGTGATGGGGGGGTGTGCCAGTGTCCCCAGGCAACCACACAACACATGAGGAGGCCTGAATCCCAATTACACAGATTTGTATACAGTGCCACACAAAAGTAACTCATGGATCGGATTCCCCTATGTGGGCAATCAGGCATTGTTAGATGAGAGGGAGCCCAAATTACACATGTCACACAAGCTTGTAGGAACAGCAACTAACACAGCAAGAGACAGACCCACCACAGCACTACCCCCAGGGACCCCACATTGTGGTGACACTGGCCTGCATGATAATCCCACTGTGATGACAAAGCTAGATGTCGTTCACACTGTGAAACACAGTCATGTGTCCTGAGCAACAAACTACCATCACACCTACCCAAGCACAAATCAATCAGCACGCCCTGTCAGCCAAGGCCAATATGGAGGTAGGGGTCTAGCCGTGCAACAACTCTCATTTGCACACACTCAACACCACACACCTTGATCTCCACCAATGTGCAGCAGTGAAGCTCACATGGACTGGTGACATTGCACATGCACCCATGACAATCCCAGGGGTGGTGGTGGGAACTAAGGTGCAGAAACCCATCACACATGGCCAGTCAACAAGACTCGTGAATGTCTGACACACTGCACAGTACGCCGTACATGGGCATGACGTCAAATCCACACCAACCAATGGGATCCCAGCCACAGTCACACACCAATGAAGAAGCCAAGGTCACCCACAAAGAACACATATAGACAACTTCCAACATTGCAGCTCTGACCATGAGGAGTAGCAGCAGTCACACACACAACGTGTCACAATCACTGAAAGCTACCACAAACTGTAAATTACATGACTTGTTTAACCAACAAGTGCCAAGGGGAATCCTGACTGTGTCTCATCTGCGTTTGCCCACAAACTCAGCCCTGACAGCAAACACACCTATGGATGACACCCTGATGACCAGTAATGTGCCATGCACCCACATCCCAGAGAACCCAGGGCGAAGATTTTAGTGGAACATAGGTCATCTCAGCAAGCATCACAAACAGGAACATCACTAGGGATCCCAGCCTGCGTAGCAAAATGGAAGTGAACACACACAGACATGCTCACACAACACACACCTTGGGCTCAGGCAATGTCACGGAATTACACACTGCCATGAGGGGACTCCACTCCTGTGTAAGGAAAGCTGTGCCATACGTTGTCTCTGCAGGGCTCTATCATGTCAGCAGAACACTTGGTCACTCAGTCAACAATTAGCACAAAATGAAGGCTCTCGTCACATCAGCCAGGTCATGGGAGTGTTACCGAAATCATCTGCACAGATCCAACACACATGTATAGCAAGTTGCACTGATAACAGATGAGTCCTTCCCCATTGATGCCCAAACTTGCATGTCCAGTGGAGATGGTCACACAGTCAGGGAAATAGACAAATTGAACAATGGCAAGCACAACAGATGTGCAGGGGTGTAAGCCACAGATGTGACATTGCAAATAAAAGTAGGAAATCCCATTGGCAAATATTGAAAACATGACACCCTCATATTGCTGCAAAGGATGACATGGATACACACCAGGATAGGACACATTCCCCCTGGACCACATGGGGTCCTGCACAGTAACACTTCATTTTCTTGACATCAAAAATCACCATCACTGCAGCAAGGGCATGGTTAGCATCATCAACATCATGTACATCTGAAGCAAAACCAATAGAGAACAGAAAGTAGCTTTATTCAGCATATGTGGCTTCAAAAGTGAAAGTCCTGAAAAACACAAAGGCCAATGGCCAGTCCATTAGTAAAGTCCGAACAGGGTGACAGTGGCAGATGTCACCCTTTGCTTGCCTGCACTGCTACGGACCAGGGACATTCCCTCGGAGGGGCATACTGGGGGGGCAGGCCAGGCACCGCAGGGACAGGATCAGGGCTCACCAGAAGGAGGCAGAGAAGGGGTGGTGGGTGGTGGAGAGTCACTGACAACTGCAGTGGAGGTGTCTGACATGGTGTGTGCCGGCACAACTGGGGGGCTTGAGTCAGATGGTGTGGGTGCCGGCACGACTGCAGTGGGCTGGCCAGATGGAGTGGACAGGTTCCCCACAGCAGTGCCCAAGTCAGACGGGGTGGTAGTGGACTCCACTGCAGTGCCTATCTCCAGGGGAGTAGAATGGGGTTCAGGTAAGGTGGGCAGGACAGAGGGGAGGACACGGTCTCCACACCAGTGGCACAAACATGCGCAGCGGGGGGGTGGGGCTGGAAGAGCAAGTGGTAGGGGGAGAAGGCCGGATCATTTTTGGGATGGTGTATCTGTGGGTGGGGGAACCTGGGGCAGGGTGTGGTGGGGGAACCTGTGTAGTGGGGGCCTGAGGGATGGAGGAAGGAGACTGTGTGGTTGAGCTGCAGGGCGGTGACGGGGTCTTGCTCTTCCGGGTCCGGGGGACTTGCGGGTGGGGGCCTCAGTCTGTCTGTGCCTGGGGGAGGGTGTCCGGGGGTGAGGGGCACTCCCTCTGTGTGGGTGGACTTCCTCTTCCCCCTGTATGCTGGATCAGCTGGATCGGAGGGGAAGAGGCCGAGGTCACAGAGGAAGAGCTGCTGTGTAGGTGGGGTTGCAGGTGAGGCAAGGGAAGGGGTCTTGGAGGGAGAGGTATCGTAGGACTGCGGAGTGACTGTGGATGCCTGTGTGTGTGTCTGTTCCCCATCCCCTGTGGGTGTGGTATCAGTCCCCTGAGGATGCTTGCGTGCACGTTTTGTCTTTGTTTTGGGTGTTCCTGTGCTGCTCGTGTCTGTGTGTTTGGGTGATTGTGCAGGTGTGCATGTGCTTGGGACAGGTAGGGTGCCAGGAAGTGTGGATGGGGCAGAGGTAGGAGGGGTGAGGGACTGTTGGAGGAGGGACACTGCTGCCGTCAGGGAGGATTCCATGGACTTATTGCTCCTCTGTAGGGCAGACATGCCCGATGAGATGCCCTCCATGAACGACACCAGCTGTGTCAACAGAGTGGTGTGTGCATGGAGGACACTCAGCATTGCTGTCTGCCCTACATGGAGCTGGCGAAGTAAGTACACAGACTCCTCACTCAGGGCAGCAGGGGACACAGGGGCAAGGGGTGCGGCGCCTGGCACGAAGGAGACATGCTCCTGAACACGGGAGCCTCCACGGACCTCTGGAATGGGAGCCGATGGGAGGGCGGTGGTGGTGGTGGTGGTGGCGGGGACAGCAATACTAGCTGGGGTGTGGTGGCTGCTGACACCCGCCTCCACAAGGGAGTCATCCTCCGAGCTGCTGTGGTCCTCAGCTGAGGTGGAAGGTGCTGAGGACTCCTCGGTGTGGCTCCCCTCGCCCTCCGTGCCACTGGGTCCCTCCGACCACTCATCGGCTGCTGACCCAGTCTGGCTCTGCAGCTCCTCCGTGGAGCTGTCCCCTCCTGTGGCCGTGGATGTATCTGCAAACAATTAGGGAAACAGACAAACATCAGTCACCTGCACTGACCGCACACACCACAGTAAGTACAGCACATTACAGAGCAAGCCCTGGCATCCTTAGTTGAACATTGCCAAAAGTGCTCAAACAGATTAGGAGAAGCCAATTGTCAGTCTGGTGGTCAACCATGGCACTCACATCCTTCCTGGCCTCGCACCCATCTGTCTGGTGCCTGTCGGATGGTAATACCCCAGTGTGGACACATGCACCACCTACACAGTAGTTGGACATTGCAGAGAACACAGTGAAGTATGTGAACATGCACACATCACATCTCTTGCCACTGAGTCAGTACAGGTGTCCGGATAAAGGGATGGCCAGAGTCTAATTTGAAATGCATGTGATGCATACCAGCACCAGACACCCTGATGCACCCATGTCCTGATAGTCAATGCCACAATGGGGTGCATGTAGCACATGCCACTCACCTGCAGGATCACTCTTAGGGAGTTTAATGCCATGGCACAGGCATGCCTGCAAAGTCATACATCACTGTCTCCAGTCACATGGGCAGGGCAGCCAGCCAACAACAGTCTGCACTGTGTCACAATCCTAGGTCATGGGGAATGCAAGTTCTGTAGCTGACAAGTGCACATGTCCATCCCCCACAAACCACATCATCTGAACTCTTATTTGTCCACGTCATACCAATTGGACATATGGGAGACATGAAACACAACCCTCTGAACCTGAGCACCTCACAGTCTGCTGTGAATGAGAAACAGCTGCCTGAACTTCACAGTCGCAAATCCCAGTCTGCACAGTCAAGTGATCAAACACCTATATGTCACACAAGTATCGTCTCCTATGGTCACATCTCAGGTGGCATGCTGAGCCCTAACCGATAAACACCCCAGTAGTCCTGACAACGAAGCCACAGCACAATGACACAGAGGCAGACACCTGAGGGAACATTTCACTGAGCACAATGTGTCAGCTGATACACGGGAGTGGGAGTACAGAGTGTATTGTATGGCCTGGAGTAGGCATGACTGTCCTGCTCCACGTGAAAGAGGGATGAGCCCTGGACAGTAGGCAGGTGGCTAGGTATGTGTGACACACTTGATATACATACTCCTGAGGCCCAAACATTGTACCCACCTGCAGCATGGGTGTGTGCCAAATACCCCAGGCACATGTGGTGAGTCAGATCAGCAATTGGACCACAAATCAAAGTTACACGCAGATTACATGTCAGAACCCAGGCATTGTGCAAGCAATTGACCCACCCATGAAGCCCACCACAAAGCTACGGGAACAAATGCTGTCCCTCACCTTGAGCTAAGCAAAATGCAAGGACACAGTACCCAAGTGACACAATTTCCTGACTGTAAGGGCCACACCTGGGTATCAGATGAGGAGTGGGCATGTCACAATTGAGGGACATGGGTCCTGGACCACAAGACTGATGTGCTGTGGAAGTTTAACCAGGCCAGAGGAGGGCACATAGCATGTCAGACAAAGTTCACAGTGCAGTCATGGACTCACCCCCTCCTTGCTGCTGTCTGGCCTTTAGCTGCCCATCCAGGTCAGGGAAGACCACCGCCAGGATCCTGAGCATATGGGGGGTCAGGGTCCGGTGTCCGCCCCTCCTGCAAGGAGGCGACAGCTTCAGCTGGACCCTTGCGATCCTCCGTGTCCAGCCCCGAAGGTCCTGCCACCTCTTCTGTCAGTTGCGGATCCGGCGCTTGTAGACCCCCATGGTTCTTACTGCCCGGGCGATGGTCAGCCAGATTTCCTGCTTCTGGTGGGCATCAACCTGTGAGGATGACAAAGTGAAAAGGCCATTACTACACATGCAACATATCCGTGCATCACACATTTGGATATACATGTCTCAATCACAGGGGCATATGATGTACACAGGCAGTGCAACTATGGCTATGGACAGTTTGCCAGCAGTTACCACATGGTATCATTGCCTGGGAAGTCAAACCTTGTTGGAATGCACTGTTACTGCACTATACCTGTTCAGTGCATGTAAGTACACACTTTGGGGGGGTGACAACTACTCAGTGAGCATGCTAGCCAGTGGCGTGCACACTGTAAGTCTTGCTAGTCAGACAACATGCACATTTAGTAAGGCAGTGGACAGCACACTCACCTGCTCCCCTGGTTTCCCATACAGCTTGCTGTACTGTGGAAGGAGGCTATCCAGCAGGGCCTGGTTCTCCTCAGTGCTGAAGGCTGGGGCTCTCTCCACAGTACGTGCCATTGCAGTAGCCAGAGGATGCAGAGACAGCAGCAGTGTTGGTGGCAGATGTCGTCCTGGAGCATGTAGTGCAGGCAAGTGAGCTCTCAGGGGAACAGCCAGCATTATATGTGTAGTACAGAGGCAGATACTGTCCCATGTGTCCAAAGTGATAAGTCCAAGTCGTTTGCATCTTCTGAATCTGGCCAATCCATGGAATTGCACCACTTATACACGCCCACAGCATCCTTCAAAAGTTCAACTTCATGACACCCATGAATTTGCAACATTGTTGTGGGTGGCCAACTGAATTCACTGCATCAGACTCGTTAAAGGTTCGAAAACGCGTCCGTTGCCATGCCAGGCCATAGCCAATGCGTGCGCACCGATCGGTCCATTGCTGTACAACGCGTATTTTGAAAAACAACGCTGTACCCGTCCACATCATATGCAATGGCCAATGCGTGCACACCGATCGGTCCATTGCTGTACAACGCGTATTTTGAAAAACAACGCGTACCCGTCCACATCATATGCAATGGCCAATGCGTGCACACCGATCGGTCCATTGCTGTACAACGCGTACCTGTTCACATCATATGCAATGGCCAATGCGTGCACACCGATCGGTCCATTGCTGTACAACGCGTACCCGTTCACATCATATGCAATGGCCAATGCGTGCGCACCGATCGGTCCATTGCTATACAACGCGTATTTCTGTCCACATCATATGCAATGGCCAATGCGTGCACACCGATCGGTCCATTGCTGTACAACGCGTATTTTGAAAAACAACGCGTACCCGTCCACATCATATGCAATGGCCAATGCGTGCACACCGATCGGTCCATTGCTGTACAACGCGTATTTCTGTCCACATCATATGCAATGGCCAATGCGTGCGCACCGATCGGTCCATTGCTGTACAACGCGTATTTCGAAAAACAACGCGTACCCGTCCACATCATATGCAATGGCCAATGCGTGCACACCGATCGGTCCATTGCTGTACAACGCGTACCCGTTCACATCATATGCAATGGCCAATGCGTGCGCACCGATCGGTCCATTGCTGTACGACGCGTCCCTGTACAAATAACTCGCATATGTCACCATGGTTGTCACTGGTGAACGTATGCCAGCCACAATTACTTGCCAGGGACTCAGGGGCACACCTACAACACCACAGCCTGTCCACACTGTATCCTAAGGCATGTAAGGCTGCATTACCTGTGTGTGTATGGGGGTCAACCTGTGTTATTTTTGGTGGCACTTGGGGCAGCCTCTCCCAGGCTGTGCACGTGTTCATGGGGACAGAATCCTTTGTGTGTTGTGCACATGACTACTGTGATGTGCAACTGTTCAGTTCAGGGCATGTGGCATGGTCACATTTCCAGGTTGTGTATGTGTCTGTCATGTCACATACACCCTGAGTCCCATGTGGGAAGGTATGTACGTCACAGGGTGACCCATTGCCACAATAGTGATGGCCCTTCACAGTCTGTGTGCATGTTGTGTTTCAGATGTCTCTGATTCAATGTGCACAATGGGAGACAGTCTCCACATCCATGTTGTTTGTGCATCTACTTTGATGTTGTGCGTGTGTGTGTCACAGACGTCCATGTCTGTCCTGCAGAGGCAACAGGGGCCACTACCTGTGGGAGTCATGGTTGTTTTGCTGACGTGTACATGATACGCCATGTCAGGCCACTGTCCATGTGGCAATACAGGGCCCCTGGGAATCTACCTGTCAATGAGCTGTGATGCCTGTGGCACATCTGTCCTCACTTGTCACTGTGGTGTGTGTTTGGAACGTGACAGCAGTACATGGGTACTGTGACACAGCCTAATGATTTCCCATAGCACGAGCTGAAACTTGTTGTCAACACATGTTGAACTGTGATGTTAGATGTTGGCCATGTAGGTGCCATATATGTCCATACAGAACGGCACACACATCAAGTACTTGTGTCTTGTAATGATGTATCATGTGATATTGAGTATGGTCAATGCCACATATGTGGGGTGACTGACAATCTTTCTTTGTTCACTTATGCACTGCAGGGCACCAGCTGTCCATAGACCATTCCCTGACCTTGCAACCATGGTGGAACGTGACTTCATCCGACGGTACCACTTCAACAGGCCGCTGATTGAGGAATTGACGGTGCGGTTGGCCCCACATTTGCAACCTGGCCGGACATACCCTACAGCGCTGACCCCCAAGGTGAAGGTGATGGCAGCCCTACACTTCTTTGCCACCGGTACCTTTCAACACACTGTGGCGTCTGCTAGTGGGATGTCACAGACCATGTTCAGCCGTGTGCTACGCGATGTTTTGGAGGCAATGTTGAGATACCTGAACCAGTACATCTATTTCCCTAAACGTCAACAACTCACTGATGTCAAGAGTGACTTCTATGCCCTGGGGAGGATGCCACATGTCATTGGCTCCATTGATGGGACACATGTGGCTTTGGTAATACCACAGGCACATGAGCAGGCATACAGGAACAGGAAACATTACCATTCTATCAATGCTCTGGTGGTATGTCTTGCAGATATGACCATCTCACATGTGTGTGCACGTTTCCCTGGTTCTGCACACGATGCCTACGTGATGAGGAGTAGTCGCATCCCGAGGATGATGTCACAGATGCAGAACCAGCGTGCCTGGCTTGTCGGTGTGTACTGACTTTTTACCATTGTGTGTGTTCTGCAATGTTGTATTCCACCCGCTTTACCCAACTCAGCTAATGTGCAATTGTCTGTATGTAGGTGACTCCGGATACCCCAACATGCCGTGGTTGCTGACACCCCTCAGGAACCCTGTGACACCAGCCCAGATGCGCTACAATGAGGCACATGGTCAGACCAGGAGAGTGATCGAGCGGACATTTGGTCTCCTGAAGAGCCGCTTTCGCTGCCTGGACAAGACAGGAGGGGCCCTCCCATATGCCCCAGCAAAGGTGTGCAAGATTGTCATCGTCTGCTGCATGCTACACAACCTGGCAGTGCGGAAGGAGTTGCCTCTCATCCTGGATGACGATGACCAACATCCGCCACCTGTGGAGGATCCTGGCCTGGGCCACGATGCCAGTGATGATGATGATGATGATGGTGATGTCCGCACACAGCTCATCACCAACTTCTTCAGCTGAATGTGAGTATCCAGAGTTGTCATGTCAATGCTTTGAGTTTGCATGATATGTGTTGGTGGTGCTCTGTTGCTGTTTGAGTGTGGCCATGTGCTACTTGACTGTATGCGTGCAGCGATGTGTCCTTACAGGTACTCTGTACTCCCCAACAGTGTTGACATGCTAACTTGGTTTTGTGTAGGTATCTTGTGACATGTATTGGGCATGAGTATTGCAATTCTGTCCTGTTCTTCAGTGCTTTTGACTGTGTGTCATGTCTGTCCTTCACAGGGTGCTTTCAGAGTTGTTTGGTCCACTCGGATCCCCCGACACCATGATTCAACTTCCAGGGTGGAAGCAGTCGTTTCCCTACAGGTGATGTGCCCCACACCCCTGGACTTTATTTCTTCTACAATTGTTGACTGTGTGGCCACTGCCACGTGGGATTACCTTGCATCTGTAGTGGAAACAACATGTTGCAAATGTGTAATAAACCTGTGCTTCACTTTGGGATGTGCGTTGTCTGTGGTCACAAATCTGACTGACTTTAGCTTACTTCACCTGTGGGCTAGTTAACACAGACTGTGAATAGGTGTGGTGTCTGTGGTGTCTGTGCATTCCACTGTATTTCCTGGCAACATCACTGTAGGCGATGAGTCAGATGGCCCTGGTGTGTATGTGTTGTGTAGCCCTAGTGGTGTGTCTCCCTCATATGTGTCACGTCGCCATGACTCACATGACGGTGTTGAACTTGCTGTAGCAGTTAGCATGCACAGTGTCATTTAGCAGATCATCATCTCCATTACAGAAACAACGTTGGAATCACAACTGAGGCAAGTATGGTGTATTAGTGAGTTTATTTACATACATGTGTGAGGATAGTGCACAGAATGGTGGGTGCTGTACATTGGGATTGGAATCCAAAGTTCCCAGATGAGTTGGAAGTGTTGGTAGCAGAAATGTCCTGAGTAAAGTCCACAGTCATCTGATACATTGGTCCAACTTAAAGTCCCCATGTCATGTGGGAGAGTTGGGTTGCATTCGACAGGGTGAACAGTTTGCACACAAAGGTGGATTTTCAGAACAGGTGTTGGGTTCCTGGGGGATGTACATGGCCATCGGCCTCTCAGTTCTCCTTCCTCGGACGACCCCTCTTCTTTGGGGGGGGACCCTCACATGCAGGCTGCTGCGGTGCAGAGGACTCTCCGCCAGAGTCATCCTCCCTCCCTGTGGCAGTTGCAGTTGTTGCGGCACCAGATGTTGTGGGCACACAGGGAGGTGTGGCCATGTTGGTGCTAATCTGGCGGAGGCATGTCAATATGTCCCTATGCACCGCTGTCAGTTCTTGCAATGTGTCCCACTTGGACTCCATGCGAGACATGTGTGTCTCCACACGGGACATATGTGTCTCCACACGGGACATGTGGGAGTCCAAGCGGGCATGATGGGCAACCTGCTGCTGTTGCATGTCCTTGAGGATCCCCACTACCTGGCTTACCTACCTGGCTGACCTCTCCGGTGCTATTCTGGTACGCTTCAGCAATGCGTACCAGTTGTGGGTCATCATGCAGTCCAGACCCCTCTGCAAACAGCGACCTCTGCCTACCACCCCTCCCACCACCCCTGGCCACCCGTGCGGGACCTGCGGTGGCACTCACAGGTGACCCTAGGCCCCCTTGGGGGTTGGTACTGGGGTTGTTGTCCGTTGCTTCACGGTGGGCCGGGGACCCTGTGCTGTTGTCATTGGTGGTCCTTGGTCTGTCTGTGTCGGCGGGGGTGGTCTGTGTGTTGGCAGTTGTTGGAGGAGTGGGTGCAGGGGGTGCAGATGGTGGTCCTGCTGGTGCTGCATGTTGACACACACCAGAGGGGCCAGGTAGGTCTTCGCCATCCGAGGAGGGCAGAGGCTGTTCCACACCAGAGTGCTCAGGGTCCCCCGGAGCCTGGGACAGGGACTCCTCATCGTCTGCTGCTGTGTCCCCATCATCACCTGTTTTTGGAAGAGACACACAATGTATGTTATGTTTCTACAGGCATCAATGGTTCAAACACCTGACAGTTGTGACTGTACCTCTGGATGCGGGCCTGCACATTGCATTGTCCTAAGTTGTCACAGTCAGAGGTTGATATTGGTGTGGCACATTGTCCTGACAACATGAAGCATTTCAATGTGAATGTTGAGGTGTGTGCATGGCCAGCATTGGTGGTATTTGGTTGACATCCGGACATCCTTCTCCCTCCAGCCCAGTTATCCCACCATGAAGCATGCCACCCTTGCAGTGGGTGCAGGTTGACTCTCAGGATGTCAGTCAGTGGTGTCCTGCTGTTGGTTGGTGCCCAGTTCCCAGCAGGGCCTTGTGCTCCCCACAACAGAGCACCAGTGTCAGACATCTTTGAAGTGGCTTTTCACTCCCTGTGAGGTGTGCATGCTTCAGTGTGAGCTTGCCGGGCCATGTGGGTGGGGGATGTTGAGCTGTGACTACCACTCCCATCATGCTATTGCCTCCACCCCCCTTCCCAGCATGCCCATACTTCCTTCCTTTTGAGCGGACTTCACTGTGTGTGAGTGTGACAGCAATGGCAAGATGGCTGACAGTGGTGTCCTGTTGTTTGTTGGTGCCCAGTTCCCAGCAGGGCCTTGTGCTCCCCACAACAGAGCACCAGTGTCAGACATCTTTGAAGTGGCTTTTCACTCCCTGTGAGGTGTGCATGCTTCAGTGTGAGCTTGCTGGGCCATGTGGGTGGGGGATGTTGAGCTGTGACTACCACTCCCATCATGCTATTGCCTACACCCCCTTCCCAGCATGCCCATACTTCCTTCCTTTTGAGTGGACTCCACTGTGTGTGAGTGTGACAGCAATGGCAAGATGGCTGACAGTGGTGTCCTGTTGTTTGTTGGTGCCCAGTTCCCAGCAGGGCCTTGTGCTCCCCACAACAGAGCACCAGTGTCAGACATCTTTGAAGTGGCTTTTCACTCCCTGTGAGGTATGCATGCTTCAGTGTGAGCTTGCTGGGCCATGTGGGTGGGGGTTGTTGAGCTGTGACTACCACTCCCATCATGCTATTGCCTACACCCCCTTCCCAGCATGCCCAAACTTCCTTCCTTTTGAGTGGACTTCACTGTGTGTGAGTGTGACAGCAATGGCAAGATGGCTGACAGTGGTGTCCTGTTGTTTGTTGGTGCCCAGTTCCCAGCAGGGCCTTGTGCTCCCCACAACACAGCACCACCAGTGTCAGACATCTTTGAAGTGGCTTTTCACTCCCTGTGAGGTATGCATGCTTCAGTGTGAGCTTGCTGGGCCATGTGGGTGGGGGATGTTGAGCTGTGACTACCACTCCCATCTTGCTATTGCCTACACCCCCCTTCCCAGCATGCCCATACTTCCTTCCTTTTGACTCTGCTTCCCTGAGGGGTAGTGTGCCTGTGCTGACAGGATGGCTGGCAGTGTTGTCCTGGCGTTAGTTTGGCTACAAGTCCCAGAAGTGTCCCTGTGCTTCACACAGCACTACCAGGGTGGTGGTTCTTTGTGGGATATTTGATTAGAGTGTGAGGCAATGCATTCTCCCAGGTGAGTTGTGTGGAGTTTGTGTTAAGGGTGTGTGTGAGAACAGCTGCTGGTAACTATGGTCAGTGCTGTCAGTCCTCCTTCCCACCCAGCCAGATATCCCACCATGGAACGTGCTTCCATTGCAGGGAGTGCAAGTTTGCTTTCAGGATGTCAGACAGTGGTGTCCTGCTGTTGGTTGGTGCACAGTTCCCAGCAGGGCCTTGTGCTCCCCACAGCAGTACCCAGTGTCAGCCATCTTGTCAGTTCTTTTCCACTCCGTGTGATGTGAGCATGGTTCAGAGTGGTGTTGATGGGCCAATTGTGAGGGTGAGCAATATCTGTGACTACAACTCCCATCATGCTATTGGCTACACTGACTTCACTAGCATACACAGAATTCCTTCCTTTCAGTGAGCTTCCCTGTGAAGTGGTGTTGTAGTGGTGGCAAAATATCTGACAGTGTTTGTTGGTTAGATTTGTGCCACTGCCTTGCTCTATTTGTTGTTAAGTTTGTACATGTCATGACACAGTTACATATCACTATGGGATGGCAGGTATTGTGTTTGTCTAACTAACATACACATCTTGGGATGATTATGTTTTGGTTACTGTGGCTTTGTTAACGGTGCATGGTTTGACTATCCCCTTGACAGTGATGTGTGTATATTGTCACACGATATTGGGTATATTGGTTGTGTACTCACCAGGCTCTGGGATGTTTGATAGTCCATGTACGCTCTCTGGTGGTAGGATGGCCCGCACCTTCTCCTCCCAGGGCCTGAGGTATTCTGGTTTGGCAGGAGGGCCACTGCCGGTGCGATGGCTCAAGGTGTAATCCTTCTTGAGTAGGGCCTTGACCCTCCTGCGCACATCATACCACCTGTTCTGGATGTCTTCCTTTGTGCGCAAACATGGTGATTGTGCGTTCACCCTGTCGACGATCCTCTCCCACATCTTAGTTTTCTGCGATATGGGGGTCTGTTGGACCAGTGTACCAAACAAGTGTGGCTCTACCCTGAGGATTTCATCTACCAGCACTTCCAATTCACTGTCTAGGAACTTTGGATTCTTCTTTGAGGTCATGGTGATGGGTGGTGGTGGGGATTGATGTGTGTGGGAGTGTGCAAGTGAGGGTGGGTGAGTGTCAGTTTTGCTGGGTGTATGTGAGGGTGCTATTTGGGAGGTGCTAATGGTGTGTGGCTTGTGTGATGGATGAGTTGTGGGTGTGTCTGTGGTTGCTGTCTGATGGTGTTCTGTGCTGGCAGGTCATTTGAATTTGCAAAGGATCATGTTAGGGATTTGTGGCCTTTATATGGGTGGAGTTGTGGGTGTGTCTTTGTTCCATGTTTTTTCCCCCCAGTATTTATTGACTTTGTCATTGCTTGTTTGGCCCTTTTTTTTGTATTTTTTCTTTTGTAGTTTTGGGGCATGTAGGAGAGGTTCTTCTGACCGAGTAGGACGCTGCAGTTGTCTCGTGCGAGCTTCTCCGAGTCTTTCAAGCTGTGTTTCTGCTGTGTTTTATGTGCGGCGTACGCGTCGATCGCAGGGTATTGGTTTGCTTCGGCTCGGTTTTGTATGCGTGTCGGTCGTACGGCTTGAGCTCCGTGCGACTCGGTCTGGTTTTCCATGCATTGCATCGTACTGCGCGGGTCGGAGTTCGCGGGTACGTTTCGGTCGGGTTCATTCCTGGTGCGTGTCGGTCGGTTCGATTTGCGTGGTTTCCCGGCCGGATAGCTGGTTTCTGTGCGGTTCGGTCGTTCGGCTTGTGTTCCGTACGAGTCGGTCGTGATTCACATGCATTGCATCGTACTACGCGGATCGGGCAGCGCCGGTACGTGTCGGTCGGAATAAATTCCCGTACCGAGTCGGTCGGTACGTTTTCCGCCCCGAATCGGAATCGGCCCCTTAGGGGCTGATTACGATGACTGTAAACCTGCCACCAACAGGCTGTTGCTGGCAGACTCACCGCCATCGTGAGGCCATTTCCCTCGAGCCATTTTATAATGGCGGGCGGGTCCGAGGCGGTCGTAAAATCACGCCACGCATCCAATGTACTCCTTGAGCCTGCCAGTGCTGCGGAGGCCCTCACAATCCCATACATGGTGGTGGTGCCTACCAAGCACCGCTTTTGGGATTATGATGGACCATCCCCGCCAGCCTTTCCATGACGGTTCACCCGCCATGGAAAGGCTGGCTGGAATGGACTTTGGGGGCTGTAGAGGGCACCCCTTAATCATGGGCACTTTTGTTTGGGTTTGATGGGCACCTATGGACATGCACCTTGTGGCAGGCACAGCATGATGCCTGAATGTAGTGCAGGGAAATGTAAACAGTGCCTTTTTTGCATTGTGGCGGGTGCTGCAGCCAGCAGCACCCGCCGCAATGCAAAGTATTGTGAGTGCGACCGCCATGGTGGCAGTCACAGCCTAATACCCCCTGTGGGACTGCCGCCTTGTAGGCGGGCGGCCCCACTCCCCGAGTCTGTCCGCCATCGTAATGAGCTCCTTATTGACTGACTAAGTTTGTGCCTTGCGATCTCAGTTTTTTTAGCCCGTACTTAATGAGGGCCATCTGATAACTCATCTTAATGGAGGAATAGCCAATATCTGATTCCAAGGCTGCTGTTGGAAAGCTTGATGGAAATTTGAGCAATGATTTCCAAAATGTCCTCTCATAGCACCCTGTGCCGTTCGTGAACTTGTCCATTCCCTACAGCTCTGCTCCATACGAGATTTGACTTCTGACTTTTGCCTGAAAGACTTAAAAGAAATTGGAAAATGATGACTGTGTTTGCACACCATTCATAAGATGGCATTTGAGCAGCTTCAGATTTTCCTATACATTATTGAATATGGGCTTTCAGTCTTAGTGGTCTGTCTATTACCACCCTAAGGTACTTAAATGAAGCCACTTCTTCCAATCTTGACTTGGTTTATACAAAATGAGTACTTCTTTTCACAATTGGTCCTAAAGGTCATTATTTTGGTTTTCCCTGCATTAATTATTAAGTTATTTGATTTACAATAGTTTCCTAAAGCTGAAAGTTGGGCTTGTAAATCTTTGGGGGTTTTTGCTATCAAAATGGAATTGTGGGCATAGAGCAGGGCTGGGATCTTGAAACCATTTATTGTTGGGATGTCATCAATGGCTTTTCGTACTTCATGATACAGATCATTCATGTGGAGGGAAAACAAGAGTGGAACCAAGAGGCAGCCTTGCTTGACCCCCTCTGTTGGCATATAATATTTTACTGATGTGACCTATTTGATTGATTCTCACCTAGGAAGATGTTCTAGTATACAACTGTTGTGTAAATGACCCAAGATCAATGCCCATAATGCTCAATTTCTCCAAGAGACGATTTCTTGAAACCAAATCGAATGCTGAAGAAAAATCTAGAAAGGCCACATATAGGGGCATTTTATTTGTTGTGCCTCTGTGTGAGCCCTAGTTGCCCTCTCACCCTCATTGATGAGGCCAGCTGTGAGGGTGCACACGTCATCATTCTTTAGTAAAATGTGCTCGCTGGCGACTGATAATTCTTGTGGTCTACAGTGAGGAGGCATTCTCTCTGCCTCAAACCTTCAGAGGGGAAAGTTTGAAAAGGGGTGAATTGCCCCATTCTAACGATGGCTCACACTGAAGGATTTCTGGATGGGAAGCAGAGCAGAGGCACAAACCTTGATCAGGAATCTCCACTCGCTCCTGGGGACGTGTTTGGGAGGATGGGGTGTTTGCCCCCACAATACTGGCTGACACTACTGGGAGCAAATTTAAATATTAACTGACCCTGGCCATTTTCCTAGTGTTTTTGCTGTTTGCTACTAGAGTCTTTGTGCCCACCCCCACCCCCCTTTCCAATGCTGCTCATCTCCTAAGGATTCTGGCTCAAGTATCACAGCTAAATCTTCCACCCCAAAAATGAATAATCCACTAGCCAACGAGGTGGTCTCTTTCGGGAAGGGGTTTGCCACTCCGCTGCAGCACTCCCTTGGAGGTACATTTAAATATTTGCATTTTCTCTTCTCCTGTGAGACGATCAGACCCTAGCTCTCTATTATCAGCCCCACAGGGAAAGAAAAATATAGGACATCATTTTGTTTCTTTGTTGTTTGCTATTGGGGCATTGTGCCATAGTTAAGGGGAGCACCATCTCACTTCCAAGTGCTGCCCCCCTCTTCTGGATTCCTGCTCAGTGATAATAGCTGAATCCACAATCCCTGAGCAGGAATCCTCCACCAGCTAACATGGAAATCTATTTTGAAAGAGGCGCTAGCCCTTGCCACTGGCAAATGTACATTTAAACATTTTCTCATCCCTGGATTGCTGATCAGACCCTAGCTCTCTTCAATCAACCCCCCGGGAAGTAAAAATGGATGCCTCTATTTTGTTTATTTGTTCTTTGCACCTGAGGGCTTATGTCACTCCCCGGGTGAATTTAAAATTATGAGGGGCACCACTGGAAAGGGGAGAATCACCCCTTTCACATGATGTTCCTCTCGTATGGATTTGTGCTGGGGGATCACAGCTGGTCTTGTGATGCCTGAACAGGAATCTGTTGTAATGTGACGCTTGCTTTTTGCAGTGCTTCTTGTACCTCCCTCTGTGACCTATTCAGTGTTCCATCCCTCTGTTGTGCCGCGGTTGCAGGATTCCACTAACGGCAGTTGCTCTGTGGCTGGCGAAGGTGTTATCACGCTTCGTGTGCTTTCTGAACGAATAAACCCGTATTTTGAATACTTCCTCTGTCAGTGTCATTACCACATTTTTGGCGATGATCACCAGTCACATGTGGTGATACCATCCAAGCCCAGAAGTGTGATCTTAATCAGCAAGAGGGCATTGAAGATACCGACTTGTTTATGGATAGCGTCGCTTTCACAGTATATCTACTTTTGAGGTGAGAAGCTGCCACTGCGTGTTCCTGTGCTTCCTCTGTTTCCCGCTGCCACCGGCCACCGGTCACCCTGAGGCGTGTAGAAACCCTACCGGCTGTTTTTTACTACGCTTTGACGTGAATCACTGGCCCGCTGCGTGAAGGAAGAGAGGGCCGCTGTTTGTCCAAGCGCTGCCTCCCACTTTCCTGTGACCACCCCGAGGGCTGTGGAGTGCCAAGCATCTTCTCTCTAGACCGGCTTCGTCATTAAGGACCGCTGTGTACCTACGCTTTGCCCCGCCTCGAAGAGACCCCGGCGACTCACACAGGGTGTACTGAGCCTTGCTGCTCACAGAGCTTAATTACTCTTCTTGGCCTTCCTCTCCGGTGCGCTCTTCTGACTGCTGTGACGACGGAAGCTCTCTTTTCCTGCTGCTTGATTTCACCAGTGCTGGGTCAGGTGACCCATTAGAGGAAAGGAGCCTTCTGTTTGCAGTGTGCAATCGTTATTCGTTTAAAGGATTATCTTCGTTCGCCCTCTGCTGGACAGTTTCATTGTTGCATTACACTCTGTTTTGCTCCATCCATTACATATTTGACATCAGCTTCTTCTGGCTTTAGTTTCTTTCATTGCTTTTGTTTTAGCAATAAGCCTACGCCTCTTTTAACTGTCTTCTGCTTTTCAACACAGCCGTGTCCTCCATAGTAATTCCACCCCCATTTCTTTCTCAACTAGGACAACCGTCCATGCAATGGGAGGAATGGATTGACTTGTTCGACAACTACATTATAGCACTAGATGGCCTTGAATTTTCACCTGAAAGAAAGAAAGCGTTGTTGTCAGGTACAATTGGTAAAGAGACACATCGCTTCTTCAAATACTCACCCCAGATGTTAGGCAATCAGCCTGTTGATGATGTGTTTACGGAGGCCAAGCTGCGCCTTGAGTAGAGGTTTCCCAAGGAAGAGAATATTGTCATGTATCGCTACAAGTTTTACACAAGGCCACAAAAGCCTGGCGAAACTCTGGATGAATCTGTTTCTGGTCTACGGGAGCTGTCAATAAAATGGAAGTTTGGACAGATGACAGATGAACTTATCAGGGACCAACTGATAGTCCATTGCCACAGTAAGAAAACCCAAGAACCTTTTTGAGCTGCAAAGAACCCCACCTTAAAAGATACTATTTCCATTGCCAAGGTTGTGGAAGAGTCAAAACGATGTATGATGGAAATGAGCAAGAAGGAGGGCATCGAAGGTGATGTAGCAGCTATTAGGAAAAAGGAAGAAACCACCAAAGTCTCCTTCAGCAAGTCTAATCCCAAGGCTCAAAGATCTCCCAGGTCTAAGGGTTGTTCAAGGTGTGATAGCGCTTACCATCCGAGTGGCTCAAAATGGTGTTTTGCTTCAAAGCAAGACTGCAGGAAGTGTGGGCGTGTGCAGAGACTTCAACAAATCCAGGGTTGCTGTTACAGAATATTTCAGTCTGGATGGAGACTGTGATGACCGTGTGTTAATGGTCCTTCCGAGCAATAGTGAATTTGAGAGGAAGTGCCGTTCCCAGGGCTTCCTTCAGGATCCTGGGCAAACAAGTGGAGCTGATGATAGACTGTGGTTCCTTGTATACGATCGTGCCAAAGTGGATGTGGAGGAAAGAGGGGCCCCTAGTTCCACTCTTACCTAAGGACATTGACCCTAGGGGTTGTCAAGGGGAGAGGATTGTTGTTCTTGGCTACTTTTCTCCTCCTATCATTTTTAAGTCAAGACAGGTTGTGGGGAAGATCTACGTAGCAGAGGATGGTCCCCTCCATTCTGGGTTGGAGTCACCAGTTTGACCTTCATATTGTCATCGATCCCCATGCCTCTGGTCTTGCTTGTGTGTGCCTGACTTAACCACTGAACAAGTTTTAGCCGAAATGGATGATGTCTTTAGAGAGAATCTTGGTGTCATGAAGGGGTACACGCATAGCATTGTATTGGAGGAGGGCTCTATCCCTGCAAACACAAATTGCGAAGGGTTCCCGTTATTGTGAGGGATGAGGTAAAAAAAATGTTGGAAGACATGCTTAAGGAAGGCGTTATCGAACCGGTTCTGTGTGGACCTTCAAAGTTTAAATCAGCACGTGGTTGCCGACACTTTTCCCCTCCCCAACATCATTGAACTGTTGCTTTTGCTTAAGGATAGTAAGTACTTTTCCAAACTCGATCTGAAAAGTACTTACCACCAGATCAAGCTTCACGAGGACTCAAAAAACCTCACAGCCTTTATTACCATGGAGGGCACATTTCGCTTCACGAGGTTGCCCTTTGGGTTGTCCTCCGTTGCCAGAGTTTTTCAGCGGATCATGTCCGAGGTCTTCAGGGGTTTGGACAACGTTAAGTTTTTCCAAGACAACATCCTTGTTTTCGGGTTGTCTGTTCACGACCACAACAAGACATTGAGGGAGGTTGGCCTAACTCTGAGGAAGGATAAATGCAAGTTTCTGGCAGAAGAAATTGAATGTCTAGGCCATACCATCACCGGGCAGGGTGTCTGTCCTAAGGTCGATCTCTTAGAAGCAATCAGAGGTGCCCCAATTCCCCGTGACAAAGACCAGTTGCGATCCTTCATGGGCCTAATCGAGTATTATGCCAAATTTGTTAAGTGCTTTGCTGCCAAGACCGAAGCACTCAGGATTCTGTTGAGGAAAGGGTGTTCCTTTGTTTGGGGCGATGTCCAACAACACGCTTTTGATTTGATAAGGAAGGACATTTGCGAGGCTGATATTCTTCCACCCTTTGATACTCATCTCAAAACCTTCCTTACGGTTGATGCGAGTGCTTGTGGTCTGGGTGCTGTGCTGTCCCAAGTGCATGTGGGTGTTAAAAGAACTGTGACATTTGCCTTGCGCTTTTTGTCCGAGTGCAAGAGCAATTAGTTGGTTATCAAGTGCGATGCTCTAGCAGTGGCCTGGTCAGTCGAGCACTTCAGAACCATTTTGTGGGGTGCTGATTTTTGCATTCTCACTTAGTTAAGGTGTTGAGACCCGGAGGTGCTGGTAAAGGCTCTGCGAGACTCGCCAGACTTGCTTCAAGGCTTCAAGAGTATCGGTACCGTGTGTCTCACATTCCTTGGTGGAAAAATGCACAAGCCGATTGTTTGTCTCATTTGTCCTTGATGGTCGCGGGTGAGGATTGTCCTGGTTCGTCTTGGGAGCTAGATGGTGGTGTAGCTTCTTTGGGGGATATTGAGGAGTGTGTTGGTTGTGCCTTCTCGTCTGATGATTAGAGCCATTTTATGGATCAGGATGCTGCTCTCAAGTGTGTGGAACGTATGTTAGTTCTGGGAGAGTGGAGGCAAAGAGCTTTGGCTCCCTCGGTCAGACCGTTTGTGAAGGTTTTGGACGAATGGTTGTGAGTGACGTTAAAGTCCTCATGAGGAACGATAAATTTGTGCTGCCCGAAGGCCTGAGATCCAGGATTATCAGGCTTGCGCATGAAGGGCACCTTGGTCAAACCATGACTTAAAAAAGAGTGCGTGAGAATTTCTGGTGGCCCTGCATGGATGAACAGATCACGTCCTGGGTTGTTGGGTGAGACATGTGCAGGGAGAGTGAAAAGAGACTCAAGACAGGTAGTCATGCCATTCTGGGTCACATTGAAGATCCTGGTCTACCCTGGAGTACTGTTTGTTTAGACTTTATTGGGCCTATGCAGGGTGTGGAGGAGAGGTTGAGGAAAGCCTTGGTGTTAATAGATATTCATTCTAAGTGGCTCGTTGTCAAATTCATGTCTGATGTTACTACTAAGAGGACCATTGAGCAGTTGAAAGGCATTTTTCACGAAGAGGGTCTACCTCGCACCCTTGTCACGGACAATGGTACTCAACTCGTTACGCATGAGATGAGGGACTTCCTAAGTAAATGTGGGATTATTCACCACCGCACCGCTCTTTACAACCCCCAAGCCAATGGCATGGTGGAGTGGGCTAATCGCCTGGTGAAGGGTACTATTTCCATGGCTTTACAGACTGGAAAGGATGTCAGGGGGATGGTGAGCGAGATGGTTTTGGCCCCTCGCACAACCGTCAACAGTACAACTGGGTTTACCCCGTTTGAAAAGAAGCTTGGAAGAAAACATGGCACCAAACTTCTGCCTGCTTGGCTTGCCTCTCCCAAACCGGCATCCAACCAGGTGGATGGGGTCAAGTGTGATGGCAGAGGTGTGTGTGCCGGTGACTGGGTCAAGATCAAACATGGCAGACCTTGCAAAGGTCTAAGTTCTGGGGTCCCTTTAGGGTTAGGCATGTTTTTGATAATTACGTGCTTCTTGACAATGGTAACAAATGGAACAAACGCAAGGTTGCCTTGTATCGCAAAGGAGAGGGGGTGGGCTCTATGGTGAACAAACCTATGTCTGTTCGGTCTGGTGACAGTTTGAATGGTTTCATGTTGATGAGTGATGCAGAGCTGTCCTTCAATGGGTCCCAGGTCAGAAGAGAGACTGGCTCTGGTGATGCCTCCAGTTCCCTTCCCCTTGATCTTCCTTCTGATGTGGGTGTCAGAGGTGCCCGTTCTCCCAGGTTCCGCAGACCTCCTCGTTACTTGGAGGACTATGTTCAAACATGAAAGGGGTTTTCTTTTTCTTCTTTACTGGTGCTTTTCTTCTTCCCTCTTGCCTTTTCTCGTCCCCTTCTTGTATTTTTATTCTTCTACTTTGGGTTGTTTGTTGTGGGTAGAAGGGAGGGGGGTGTGTTGTAATGTGGCGCTTGCTTTTTACAGTGCTTCTTGTACTTCCCTCTGTGACCTATTCAGTGTTCCATCCCTCTGTTGTGCTGCGGTTGCAGGATTCCACTGACAGCAGTTGCTCTGTGGCTGGCGAAGGTGTTATCACGCTCCGTGTGCTTTCTGTGAGAATAAACCTGTGTTTTGAATACTTCCTGTGTCAGTGTCATTACCACAGAATCCTCTCCTAGCTACTAGAAAAGTTATTTTTGGGGGCAGAGCCGAGTCCCCTGGGGGTAAATTATAATTTTAACATTTTCACATTCCCTACTGGGGCAATCATGAAATGGCCCTCCCCATTTGCTCCTTAGGAAAGGAAAAATGGTGGCTGTCATTATGCATTTTGTGCCCCCTGCCTTGCATTGCCTTACAGCATTTAGAGCAAAAATATGGGTACCATTGATTTGGAGAGAGTCTCCAATGGCCAAGGTGGCCCTTCTAAATGGATACCTACACAGGGATTGTGGCTGCACCCCTTCTGCTTCTTTTAAGAACACATTATAAAAGAAGCTCCTACCATGAAAAGAAAACAAAGTGAAAAGTGACATTTGACTGATCAGTAAAGCACAAACACGTGCAATACCACTTTCATTTTAATATGATTCTGATTTTTGTTGATTTTGAAAATAAGGTGCCAATTATGTACAGAACATTTTTCAAAAACACCGGCTGCTAAATTAGTGGGAGCACATTTCGTAGGTATTCAGACAAAATATCAAAATTAAAATATCGTCCTACCAAAATATCATGTCCAAAATATCCTGATATGGAAATATCGTCTGCTTGAATACTGTTGTCAAGAATATCGATTTTAAGGTAAGTATAATTGATTTTTAAAATATTGAAGTCATGAATATCGTTTACAAAAATATAGCTGTTTATAATATAGTTTTTTAAATTATTGTTATGTATTTAATTTATATTTTAAATGTATATGATGTACATTTTTTTGTATAATTATTGTTTATGTTTTTTAATATTGTTGTTACATTTTTAGTGGTTATTAAATTTAATTTAATTACATTTTATGATTTTTAGTACCGTAGCAGGTTGTGGGTTTATAGGGGTACAAGGTGGGAAGTATTTTAAGTGTAATCAATTACTAATTAGTTTTAATTAATATTATTTATGTAATTGATGATTAAATGTTATAGGTGTTTTTTTTTTATTCTACATGTGGGTTGTGGGGTTTATAGGGGTACAGGGTGGGAAGTAAATTGATTCTTATTAATTAATAATTAGCTGTTAATTAATATTAAATAATGTTTTTATTTTTATTTTTCAATGGAGGTTGTGCAGTTTGTAGGAGTACAGGGAGTGAAGTAAATCAATTCTAATTCATTAATAATTATTATTAATTAATATTAGTTATTTAGTTGATAATTAATTATGTTACTTGTGTAATTATTTTATATGATTTTACATTTTAGGTGCGGTAGTTGGGTTTATAGGAGTACAGGTTGGGAACTAAATTAATTATAAGTAATTAATATTTAGTTTTTAATCAGTAATACTTATTTAATTGATAATTAATTTTGTTAATTGTGCAATTACTAACATTTTAAGTGTGGGTTGTGGGTTTTGTAGGGTTATAGGGAGTGGAAGTAAATTCATTAAAATTAATTAATAATTAATATTTTAATTGATGTTAATTATTACATTGATAATTAATTATGTTAATTGTGTAATTAATGTTTTGTTAAGTTACATTTTAGGAGCGTGTTGTGTTTTTTGTGGGGGTATATTGTGGGAAGTACATTAAATATACTTTAGCAATAATGACATTTAAATGCATGATAAATATTTTATCGATAAATATGTATGTTAACAGTGTAAATAATTTGTTTTTTAAAGTTAAGTTTTAGGTGCAGGTTGTGAGTTTTGTAGGGGTATAATGAGGGAAGTAACTTAAATAAAATTATTTTATATATATAATTTTTGTTAATAAATCATTTTTAAATAAAATTATTTATTTAAATAAAAACTATTTTGGTATTTTAATAATAATAATATTTGTAGTCATTTATGATATGTATTTAACATTGTAATATGTATTTATTTTATTTAATTTTTAATATAAAATATATTTGTATTTATTTTTTCTTATCTTATCTTATCTTAATTGTGACTTATAGAGCGCTCGTTCACCGATTGGTTTCATGGCGCTGGAGACTAGGTAGGTGCCAATCCGGAACAGTTTATTCATAAGCTTGTGTGAATAACCAAGTTTTAAGAGATTTTCTGAATAGGAGCAGATTGGTGCTAAGTCTAATTTCCAGGGGGATGGAATTCCACAGGCGTGGGGCCAAAGTCGCAAACCTGCAGCCCCTGACGTTTCAGTTTAAAGGTGGGTATTGTCAAAAGGTGAAGTTGAGCTGAACGAAGATTCCGAGTGGGGGTATAACGAGAGACAAGATTGTCAATGAATTTTGGGCTATGGCCGTTTAGGGATTTAAACACCAGACATCCGACTTTAAAGGCACATCGCTGCGGAATAGGAGCCAGTGCAGCTTCCTAAGGAGGGGTGAGGCGTGCTGCCATCTGGGCTGATTATGTATCATTCGAGCCGCTTGGTTCTGCACCAGCTGAAGTCGTTTGGTGAGGCCAAGTGGCAGTCCCAAGTAGATGGCATTTGCGTAGTCCAGACGAGACAGCACAAGAGCTATTACCACTTGGACCAAAGCAGCGTGGGACAGAAACCTACTTATTTTCCTGATTTTTCGAAGTTGTAGGAAACAGGCAGAGACCACTGTGCCAACATGTGCTTTTAAGGACAGGTCGTTGCCTATTGTAACCCCTAAACTTTTTACTGAGGTTGAGGGGGTAGGGGGAGGTCCCAGATTATTAGGCCAATTTTTGTACATATTTATATTTTTATTTGTTTACTATGTTTTTGAAATTATTTTATTGTGTTGAAGAGAACTTGTTTGTTTCTAATGTTGCACTGACTGGAGTGGGAATAGTAAGATTTACCCCTGTATGATGTAACAGTTTTCCGACTGTTGCATTGCCTGAAGGGGGAGTAGTACATTTTAGACATCCTTAGTACAACACTTTGGGGCCGATTCCGATCTCGGCCGGTAGGGCTCCGAATCGGATTCGGCTTTACCGGATCCGATTCGGAGCCCTGTTTCCCGACCGATTCGTACGCGGGTCCGGCCGAGCGAGTACAATGCAAGCGCCCGCGAAATCGCCGACCGACTCGTACGCGGCTTCAACACGCTCCGACCGACTCGACTCGCACCGCGCAATGGAGACGTTCCCCGGCCGGGTAAGTACGATGCGCACCGCGAGCAGTCCGACCGACTCGCGCCGTCCGGCTCGAAAGAGCTGTCGGAGCCGGACTTTGGGGGTCCGCGTCGGACCCCCCTGTTCGCGTGGCCGCGCGAGTCGCACACAGGGGGGACCCATGGGTCCCCACTACCTGTGCATGTACGGCACGATGCGCTTTGCCGCGTACATGCTGTAGGGGGCGCCCTTGTTCGCCTCGCACCCATTGAGTCAATGGGAGCCCGCGTACGCGTTGTACGACCGGCTCCCATTGACTTCAATGGGAGTCCGACCGAATCGAGTCCGATAGCCTACAAACGCATCGTACTCGTCCGGTCGGACTGCCAGAGTCCGATTCGGTCGGAATTCTCTCCGGGTCCGGCTCGGTCGGAGAGATTTCCGGCCCGAATCGGAATCAGCCCCTTTGTCTACTTTTGTATAAATTGTAGTAGTAATATTATATGTATTAAATGTCAAATGTAATCATTTATTTTGTTTTATTGCAAATAATATTAATATGTTTTTGCTTATTTAAAATTATATTTATAATTATGAATGTTTTTAATGTGTAAAATATTTGTATTCATTTGTAAGAAATGTATGTTGTTTACTTTTCTTATTTTAGTTAAAATGTTTTTTTAATATTTAATGTTATTGGTATATATATATTTTGTAAATAATGTAGTGACAAATATATATATTTTATGTTATTGCTATATATCAATCAATCAATCAGTGGTTTATATAGCGCGCTACTCACCCATGAGGGTCTCAAGGCGCTGGCCTTATATATATATATATACATACATCTGCTGTTAAATTTGTGGATACTCTTAACACCAATGTGCTTAATCTGGAATTTACAGCCACCATAAGCCCTACGAACGTAGAATTCTTAGATGTTTCAGTTTATATCGAGGATGGTGCTATACAGACTAAATTGCATAGAAAAGATACGGCGGGGAACTCTGTCCTCCATGCAACAAGTTCCCACCCTAAACATCTCATTCGGAGCATCCCATTTGGGGAATTCCTGCGTATTCGCCGTATCTGTAGTAATGATAAGGATTTAGAATCCTGTCAAAATGAAGCTACACATCGATTTTTATTACGTGGCTATAGGTTAAAAGATCTGAATTCTGCCCGTACTAAAGCCAATGCCTTATCTCGTGACACCTGTCTTGGCATGCCCTATTCACAGATTGAGATTACTGACTATGCCACAATCACTGCAAATGACAATACGCAAGTAGTGAGGCTTATCACTGCCTACTCTAGACAACATAAACAGATTAGAAGCATTGTGCAAAAAACTGGCCTATTATATTAACTGACCTTACCCTCTCTCTAATTTTACCCGCATCACCTGTCCTTACATTTAAAAGGTCTCCTGCTATGAGAGACAGTTTGGTAAGAACCAGCCCAGAAGTTATTTCTACCAGCACTTGGCTAACGCCCAAATGTGGCTTTTTAAATGTAGTTCTTGCAGGGCGTGTAAGTTTGGTATCAATACAACTGATTACATGACTGCATTCAGTGACACTCCAGTTCAGATACAGGGATATTTTACTTGTCGTACAGACTTTGCAGTCTACGTGCTTCGGTGCACGTGTGGCTTGCAGTATGTAGGGAGCACCAAGCTCCAGGTGTATAACCGCATACTACAACACCTTAGAGCCACAGTTAATTCTGATCCCAGCTATCCCGTTGCAAGACATTTGAAATTAGCCCACAATAGTAATTTAAATGATTTGGTTTATTTTGTCATTGGGGCAGTTCCCAAATCTATTCGTGGAGGAAATAGAGAACGCCAGTTAAGACAACTTGAATCTAAATTCATCCTTGAACTTAATACTAAGATGCCAAATGGGCTGAATATGGGGGAGGATTTGCACAATTTTTTATAATCTCTTCCCATTTCATTTAATCTCTTCCCATTTAATTTCTTCTGACATCCGCATCTATTTTGTGCTGTAACATTCTTTAGCATGGCTTCTTTAGCATGGCTTCTAGCTATACTGATTATTCCCGATGTTCTTCTATGTGATGGTTATATTTATGACTCCTTAATGTTTTCTCCGCTTTCATCACTGATTTTTTCAACCCTGATTCTTTCAACCCAGTTTTTTCTACATTTTTGATATTATGGTGGTCCGTTATTCTAGGACTCCATTTTTACTCTTTTTTCATACACACGTTTTGATTTAGCAAGGGCACTTGCCCGTGATCAATGGTTGTGATGCTGCTAGCCATTTATTGATTTAATTTTCTAGGGTTCCCTCTGGGCCTCAATGATTATTATTTTTTGTCATTTTAAATATAATATTCAAGTTTTTCTTTTTTCAATACGAACACATTCTTGCACTTTCTTGCACTTTTAGCTACATACCATCATTAAGTAACCATAAGATTCTATACATTGTTTACAACTGCAGACTATTTGCACATGAGTATGTGTTCATATGTACTATTTTGCACATATTAGTTGTGAGGGTTCAGTGTTCTTATGTGTGTGTCAATCATATATATACATTATGTATTTAACTTTATTCATTGTGGTTATTGACACTCATGGATGTATTATCTATTCTCCCTCCTTTTTAATGTGGTTTTAAATATTTATTGTTTTTACTCCATTATTTGTATTTATATTTGGTGTAGATTTTCAAATATTTATTCCACATTCAAAATGCATTTTAGGTACTCTTTATTCATTGTGTAGTAATATTTTATAGTATGTTTTCCATGTCTATATGTCATGTGACTTTGGTTGAAATGTACACAGGTGTGTTGCTTTTTTAACATTTTTCTAATCACTTGCACTATTTAATGACATAATGTCTTGTAGCGCGTTATGTGAACAAGACCGAGTTGTTTCGGTCGAAACGCGTCATGCTGGGGCACTGGCCAGGACTGACTGGTTGCAGTTGTCATTTTCAATAAAGCACAGCATTTTTTTCAATTTCGTCCCTTGTGTGGTCCGTACCTGTGTTTGTACGCCGTGGAGGTCTGGTGACAACCGGGATTTGCTTTCTCATTAATCCCGCTGGAGGAAGGCTGTCTCCAGCTTACGGACCCTCTCATCGTCTTGGGCAACTTGGCGTGCAGCCGCCATCGCGCAAGCGAGTCATTTATAACCCGGAAGGAGTTTCCTGGTTGCCCCCCGTCATTGGATCACAAGCTACGAGGCGGTTGCCTGCGAGGAGAAAGAACGCCGGTAATTCATGAGTCGGAGGACATACTGAAGGCCGTTTGGGATTTCTCCGGCAAGCGTATCTGCTATCTTGCATTCATGATCCAGGATTAAAACGGGTGCAGAGTTTGGGACTGATTGTGTTTTGTTTGGATGCCCTATCATTGAAACGGTATCCCTGTGCTCAGGACTTCACGTTAACAGTTTACAGCAACCATGTCCGCAGCAGACGCGCTACGAGACCGTGAGGCAGCGGCGGAAGCCCTGTTTGATAACTTACCCGAGGTCATTGATGACCCAGGCAGCAGTGGTACCACTACCAAAACCACTAACAATGATTTGAAAAGTTTATTGAAATTATTGGAAAAACTGCAAAGAAACGAACTAACAAAATGGTGGGAGAAAAAATCCCTGGAGAAATATAGGGACGCTAATCGTGTTCCTAGAGGTTTGAGAGTGATGATTGCTCCTACGTTTGAAAATCCGCATCCCGCAATGCTTGTAGAGTGGGCAACAAATAACTTACAGGCGTCAATGAATATGGTCTTAATACTTATTAAGTATGCTGAAATAGACAGAGACAGCATTCTGAAAGAAATTGATAAAATCATTATAGACCTCGACAAGCTGGACAAACGTAATGAGGTTCAAAAAGGTCGTGAAGGAATAAACGAGCGCCTAAAGAAGTTTGAAGACGGGATTAAAGAACGGAAAGTATTCAAATTCGCACGGGATAAGAGAGATTATGAAGCGGGGAGGATTTTTACGTTCTCTAAGAAATTCGATACCCATAAAAGACAGACATTGACGGACAACACATTTCTTCCGCAAAGACAACCTAATCAGTCTATAGATTCTACTTTGGTGAGCTCTGATGCCAGTTCTTTATCCAGCGTCTATGATTCAGATGGCACGAGTGAGTCCGGAAATGCCATGTCCACTGCCTTACCGACATCTCGTACCCCTGCTGAGGAACTGAATTTTTTGCGAGAGGCCCGCCGACAAACCCTGCGACCGAGGCATCCTCAACACAAGCAGGGAGAAGGAGAACAGAATCAAGGAGGCAGAGGCGGAGGATTCAGAGGCAACGCCAGAGGCAGAGGAACGAAAAGCAAGAAATGGTGAATTCTAGCATGCCCCAAGATAATACTGTCATTAATCTCTCCACCACGGTATTAACGACTGCGGAAATCCAATTACTTTCGCTAGGATTGACATTTTGTCCGGAGAGCAACTTCAATTACACCCAATGCCGCATTGACATCTACAAATTTATTAGGAAACTGAAATTAATCAAATTTTTTCAATTAAAGAATTCATCAAAAACAGAGAGTGAGGCACCGGGGAATAAAAGTTCTAATCTTCAGGCATCGGATTCTGACATGTTAAAAATCTTGCATGGCTTAGCCACAAATACTGATTCAGATCCTAGATCCACTCAAGATATACTTTTGGACACAGGCACTTTTACTGGCAGTTCAGCAATGAGTCCTTTTGTCCTTCTTCAACTTTTGTACCTATCATGCCGAAAGATGCCATCGATGTGTTTAACGATATGGTGACGGAAGATTTAAAACAACTCAACAGAACGGTTAAAAGGAGTCATCATAAAATGAGACATGTTAAATTACAATATTATAATCTAATTCAAAATTAAAAACAAGAAAGATCTCATTATAAACAAGGCCGACAAAGGAGGCAATGTTGTACTTTGGCCTAGAGATGCCTATATGTTTGAAGCTATGAAACATCTAAACGATACCGATTGCTATAGGATGGCATCTTTTGCAGACCTTAAAAAGTCAAAGACTTGGTTTTCAACGAATTGTTCCAATGGAAGAGGCAAGGTCTGATCAGTAAAAGTGAATTCCTTTTTCTAAAGAATGACCATCCTATTACACCTATTCTGTATTTTATTCCCAAGGTGCATAAACACATCATTCCCACTCCAGGCAGACCTATTATTTCTGCACAAAGAAGCTTATTGGAACCTGTTTCTAAGTTTGTAGATTATTTTTTACAGGAGTCTGTATCTAATTTACCATCTTTTTAAAAGACACCGGGACTTTTTAAGAAAATTGAATAATGTTGTATGGGACAGTGAGTTTTTACTAATTGTGATGGATATTACATCTTTGTATACGAGCATCCATCATGAGGATGGCATAAATGCAGTATCCTATTACTTAGGACAACGAGACATTGGGTATTTGGAACATAATAAGATGTTAATTTCTATGATTGAGATCTGATTGACAAATAATTTTTTCTTGTTTAATAAGCAAGTTTACCATCAAATGCGGGGTGTGGCGATGGGGGCATGCTTCTCCCCTAGCTACGCATGTTTGCATGTGGGTTGGTGGGAGGAGCATGTCCTCAGAGGTCAGCACAGTGAATTGTTTGATAATCATGTTTGCCATTGGTGGCGTTACATCGATGATGTGTGTTTGATTTGGAAGGGTTCCCATACATCTGCTGTTAAATTTGTGGATACTCTTAACACCAATGTGCTTAATCTGGAATTTACAGCCACCATAAGCCCTACGAACGTAGAATTCTTAGATGTTTCAGTTTATATCGAGGATGGTGCTATACAGACTAAATTGCATAGAAAAGATACGGCGGGGAACTCTGTCCTCCATGCAACAAGTTCCCACCCTAAACATCTCATTCAGAGCATCCCATTTGGGGAATTCCTGCGTATTCGCCGTATCTGTAGTAATGTTAAGGATTTAGAATCCTGTCAAAATGAAGCTACACATCGATTTTTATTACGTGGCTATAGGTTAAAAGATCTGAATTCTGCCCGTACTAAAGCCAATGCCTTATCTCGTGACACCTGTCTTGGCATGCCCTATTCACAGATTGAGATTACTGACAATGCCACAATCACTGCAAATGACAATACGCAAGTAGTGAGGCTTATCACTGCCTACTCTAGACAACATAAACAGATTAGAAGCATTGTGCAAAAAACTGGCCTATTATATTAACTGACCTTACCCTCTCTCTAATTTTACCCGCATCACCTGTCCTTACATTTAAAAGGTCTCCTGCTATGAGAGACAGTTTGGTAAGAACCAGCCCAGAAGTTATTTCTACCAGCACTTGGCTAACGCCCAAATGTGGCTTTTTTAAATGTAGTTCTTGCAGGGCGTGTAAGTTTGGTATCAATACAACTGATTACATGACTGCATTCAGTGACACTCCAGTTCAGATACAGGGATATTTTACTTGTCGTACAGACTTTGCAGTCTACGTGCTTCAGTGCACGTGTGGCTTGCAGTATGTAGGGAGCACCAAGCTCCAGGTGTATAACCGCATACTACAACACCTTAGAGCCACAGTTAATTCTGATCCCAGCTATCCCGTTGCAAGACATTTGAAATTAGCCCACAATAGTAATTTAAATGATTTGGTTTATTTTGTCATTGGGGCAGTTCCCAAATCTATTCGTGGAGGAAATAGAGAACGCCAGTTAAGACAACTTGAATCTAAATTCATCCTTGAACTTAATACTAAGATGCCAAATGGGCTGAATATGGGGGAGGATTTGCACAATGTTTTATAATCTCTTCCCATTTCATTTCATCTTTTCCCATTTCATTTCTTCTGACATCCGCATCTATTTTGTGCTGTAACATTCTTTAGCATGGCTTCTTTAGCATGGCTTCTAGCTATACTGATTATTCCCGATGTTCTTCTATGTGATGGTTATATTTATGACTCCTTAATGTTTTTCTCCGCTTTCATCACTGATTTTTTCAACCCTGATTCTTTCAACCCAGTTTTTTCTACATTTTTGATATTATGGTGGTCCGTTATTCTAGGACTCCATTTTTACTCTTTTTTCATACACACGTTTTGATTTAGCAAGGGCACTTGCCCGTGATCAATGGTTGTGTTGCTGCTAGCCATTTATTGATTTAATTTTCTAGGGTTCCCTCTGGGCCTCAATGATTATTATTTTTTGTCATTTTAAATATAATATTCAAGTTTTTCTTTTTTCAATACGAGCACATTCTTGCACTTTCTTGCACTTTTAGCTACATACCATCATTAAGTAACCATAAGATTCTATACATTGTTTACAACTGCAGACTATTTGTACATGAGTATGTGTTCATATGTACTATTTTGCACATATTAGTTGTGAGGGTTCAGTGTTCTTATGTGTGTGTCAATCATATATATACATTATGTATTTAATTTTATTCATTGTGGTTATTGACACTCATGGATGTATTATCTATTCTCCCTCCTTCTTTTTAATGTGGTTTTAAATATTTATTGTTTTTACTCCATTATTTGTATTTATATTTGGTGTAGATTTTCAAATATTTATTCCACATTCAAAATGCATTTTAGGTACTCTTTATTCATTGTGTAGTAATATTTTATACTATGTTTTCAATGTCTATATGTCATGTGACTTTGGTTGAAATGTACACAGGTGTGTTGCTTTTTTAACATTTTTTCTAATCACTTGCACTATTTAATGACATAATGTCTTGTAGCGCGTTATGTGAACAAGACCGAGGGGCCGATTCCGATCTCGGTCGGAGGCGCACCCAATACCATTCGGTCGGGAAAAAAGCCATGCGAAAGCCTGTTTCCCGACCGAACCGTACGCGGGTCCGGCCGAGCGAGTACGATGCGACTCGCCGACCGACTCGTCCGGGCGTCCCGACAACTCCGACCGACTCGCTCGGACTCGAACCGCTCCGACCGACTCGGTCGGACCCGATTCGCACCGCGCAATGGAGACGTTTCCCGGCCGGGTAAGTACGATGCGCGCCGCGAGCAGTCCGACCGAGCCGCGCACTCCGGCTCGTAAGAGCTGTCGGAGCCGTACTTTGGGGGTCCGTGTCGGACCCCCTGTACGCGTAGCCGCGCGAGGCGCACACAGGGGGACCCAAGGGTCCCCCTACCTGTGCGTGTACGCCGCGAGCGCTTCGCGGCGTACCCGCTGTAGGGGCGCCCTTGTCCGCCTCGCACCCATTGAGGCAATGGGAGCCCGCGTACGCGTTGTACGACCGGCTCCCATTGAGTTCAATGGGAGTCCGACCGACTCGTGTCCGATAACATACGGCCGCATCGTACTCGTTCGGTCGGACTGCACGGGTCCGATTCGGTCGGAAATCTCTCCGGGTCCGGCTCGGTCGGAGAAATTTCCGGCCCGAATCGGAATCGACCCCCGAGTTGTTTCGGTCGAAACGCGTCATGCTGGGGCACTGGCCAGGACTGACTGGTTGCTGTTGTCATTTTCAATAAAGCACAGCATTTTTTTCAATTTCGTCCCTTGTGTGGTCCGTACCTGTGTTTGTACGCCGTGGAGGTCTGGTGACAACCGGGATTTGCTTTCTCATATATATATATATATATGTATATCACCATCCTCCGTTGCCACGCAAGGAGCCCATGTACTTGGCAGGGCGGTCAGTGCAACTGGTGCGAGGCTTCCAGTAAAACATACCATCCATTTCTCCTTTCCCTTCAAAAGAAGTGCACCGACTCGGGTTGCGTTGCTTTAGAATTGGTTTAATTCACGGAATAATACGGGGGCAAGAGGCTCACTAATCCCAAAGTTTCTGCTCACCAGAGCCTTGATCACGGGAAACAATCTCTCTGATTTTTTGAATAGCCCACGTGATTTTCCTTTTACACACGCAGGCTGTATTCTTCTGCAGAGTGCGCAAGGGAAATACCCGACTTTTAATTTCATGTAGAGTAGCGCAATTAATTCAATGTCCTTGTTATAATGTTCTGCGCTAAACATCTTTTTCTCTTACAAAGTCATTCCCCTTGCACAAAATGAAGTGTTCCACATTTCACAGTCCGTTTAAAACTTTCCACTTACTTCTTCCAAAGCACCAACAACCTGCAATCTCGGAATGCCTTCCTTCTGCTTCCCTTACTTTCCACACACCGAGAACCATCTCTCAGGGGGCAAGCAGGTCAGGCTCCAAAAAAAACATCACCATCCTCCGTTGCCACGCAAGGAGCCCATGACCTTGGCAGGGCGGTCAGTGCATCTGGTGCGAGGCTTCCAGTAAAACATACCATCCATTTCTCCATTCCCTTCAAAAGAAGTGCACCGACTCAGGTTGCATTGCTTTAGAATTGGTTTAATTCTTGGAATAATACGGGGGCAGGAGGCTCACTAATCCCAATGTTTCTGCCCACCAGAGCCTTGATCACGGGAAACAATCTCTCTGATTTTTTGAATAGCCCACGTGATTTTCCTTTTAAACACGCAGGCCGTATTCTTTTGCAGAGTGCGCAAGGGAAACACCCGACTTTTAATTTCATGTAGATTAGCGCAATTAATTCAATTATTTTTGGAGCCTGACCTGCTTGCCCCCTGAGAGATGGTTCTCGGTGTGTGGAAAATAAGGGAAGCAGGAGGAAGGCATTCCGAGATTGCAAGTTGTTGGTGCTTTGGAAGAAGTAAGTGGAAAGTTTTAAACGGACTGTGCAATGTGTAACACTTCATTTTGTGCAAGGGGAATGACTTTGTAAGAGAAAAAGATGTTTAGCGCAGAACATTATAACAAGGACATTGAATTAATTGCGCTACTCTACATGAAATTAAAAGTCGGGTATTTCCCTTGCGCACTCTACAAAAGAATACGGCCTGCGTGTTTAAAAGGAAAATCACGTGGGCTATTAAAAAAATCAGAGAGATTGTTTCCCGTGATCAAGGCTCTGGTGAGCAGAAACGTTGGGATTAGTGAGCCTCTTGCCCCATATTATTCCATGAATTAAACCAATTCTAAAGCAACGCAACCCGAGTCGGTGCACTTCTTTTGAAGGGAAAGGAGAAATGGATGGTATATATATATATATATATATATATATATATACATACACAATGGCAACGATGCACATTTAGCGGCTCACCACCGCTGGAGCTTCAGCACCCGCGACGAGACGGAGCAGCGGCGGTGATTTCCTGTTTCAGAATATATATATATATATATATATATATATATATATATATATAAATATGTATATATATATGTTTATACATATATATATATATACCAATAACATAAAATATATATATTTGTCATTACATTATTTACAAAATTCTGAAATTATAATATGAAATTAAAATGATTAGGTTAATAATAGTTTTTTAACTAGATATATGTATATATATATATTTATATATAATCATATGTGTGTTTAACTTTTTTAAATAAGTGTATGTGTTATATTTCTTGAAATATATATTAAATCTATTTTTTTAATTAAATTAATTTTACTATTTAAGAGTTACGTGTATATATATTTAAAAACGATATTTAATACAATGATATTGATGACAATGATATTATTTTTTCTCTATTTTTGTACTTACCATTATAAGTATATGATGACGATATTTTTGACAACTATATTTTGGTCACGATATTTTGGTATGGCAATATTTTTATAGGCAATATTTTGTCAGCGGACCCATTTCACAGCTAATTACAGCTTGTGCATGAAAGAATACGGAATCACATACAATTTGCACATGATGCTCTCTATTACTGGTTGCACAAAATGCCTTGTTGCACACTCTTCTCCCACATTTGCAACTGGAGTTTCCTGCTGTAAATTCTGTGTGCCAACTCCTCTGTCAGGTGAAATTTGCCCTTGTATTGTATTACCATTTTGAAAGCATATGGGACTTTGGGCCAGACATAGAAAGGCATTTTATAGTGTCAAAATTGGGCAGTTTGGGACAGCAAAAAGGCCTTTTGGCATGAAACAAACCTAAATTGTGATTCACTAACACAATACAGAATCACAATTTAAGTTTGCTGCTCATAGTCATAAAATTATTTATTTGGTTAGTTATATAACCATAAAATACACCTATAAATCATAAAACACATATGTACATACATGATAACCAACATCAACTAAAAATAGCAAGACTTAATCGATTTGAGTAGACTAAAATTAAACCCCCACAAGTATAAGAATTGAGATTAAAATTTAAATGATGTGGGGGGCAGGCGCCCCCGCACTTGAAGTATTGGCAGCGCGACCTCGACTGGTGCCAGAGAGCTGAAGAAACTGTATAGAAAAGTAGGGGATGTACTAAAAAATGGAAGAAGGTATGGGCACCCTGGCGCAAATACAGAGGAACGGGTACACTCTTGGCGGGGTTGTAAAATGGAAACGATGGATGGTCCTTGTGGTTCCCTGATGTGTAACTTCCTGATAGCATCTGTATTATTTCCCAATGTGATATACAGTCACTGTGTTGTATTGTATGGTCTCATGAGCATTGTTAATAAAAAAGAGTATTGAAAAAAATAAAATTTAAATGATGGATAAAAATCAAGCTTACAAAACAAGTGACCAACCAATGATAAATTGAATCACTAATTTTGATACCAATCTGAATATACCTTGCTGCCACCCAGCAGACACCAGGGATAGTAAAGATTGAATATAGATCATCGCCTTTCTGCATTGTCTCAGATTAGAGCATATCAGCGTTAGCAGCCAGTACATCTTGGAGGTCTCCTCTTCTATTGCTTTCTTCCTCTTCATAAGCGCCCTTTTATATTATGCCCTGCAGTGGTGCACATATTCAGCATTCCTGCACACTTGCTTGAGTGCTGTGATCGAATATCAATGAGTCTTTGAACAATCCATATGTTTGATGCTCAATACTGAATCAGTGTTTTGGGAGTCCCCACCAAATACCAATTTGGAATCATATGTATTAATGTTTTGTGACCAAAATAGGTTCACAAAACACTAATATTTTACTGACTACACAAATGTAGTGGTAACCTATTAGCACACAGAAAGATGTCCACAAGGGACCTCTTCGCCTTTGTGAATGTTAAAAAAATGTTTTTTAAAAGTACACTGCCTACTGTCAAAAATATTGCTTAAACTTTTCATTTTTTTAAAAATACATCCCTTTTTCTTTCCTGGCTGCATGAAACAAAATGATTACTTTATTTAAAAGCAATCACAGATATGGTAATCTATTGCACCCCACATACACAAAAGAGAGGTAGGAGTGTTTGGTTATGCACTTGTTAATTATAGTGATGTGCTAGATATATAAAAACTGCCCTAACCCTCAAGTTGTGGCATGCTTCATCATAGGGCTTGCTGACCAACACCCCTGCACAGACAAAAGCCTGCAGTGGAGCAAAAGGGAAGGGGGAAACAATACAAACATAAACTTATAGGGATCTAAAAATGAAGATATTTGTGCAGATAGTGAAATCTAGAACTAGCTCAGGAATGTCCGCCGCTATGCTTTATTCTTGGATTAAAATAAAAAATAGGATGGTGGTGTCAGGGATTTTTAGTAGCCCTTCACCCCATCTAGCTGCATACTTGTCAACATGTTTCAGCCGATTTACTATAGCCTAGCGTGGGTCTTTATGGCTTTTGTCAGGACCTCTGATCCCCACTATTCCCCTTCTTTCCTATCTTGTTTCTGTAGGTTCGGGGTGCACCCCCTATAGTCTGGGGCTGTTCAAAACACACTGCGGTAATGCCTGTGGACAAACATATAGCCAACATAATCATAGAAATTAGGTTAAGGGCAATGAATGTATATAATAAACAGCCAGATCCCTTGCATAATTCCTCTCTAGCATTTTTACTACTTTGTTATTTTTCACAATGGATGCTATCATAGGGATTTTATAGACTTATCCCCCTGGTTGCCTGAGTTCAGGTTCCGATATACACCTATCTCTAGTAAAATTGTTAAGGGTAATCCTTTTAGGTGCACTCTATTCAAAAAACGTTAAAATAGTATAAATCCACAAGTTAAAACACCTCCCATGATGGTCTATCTTGAGGAACGGGATATCCAAAATACTCATTGATAATGAGAACTTACCGAGTTTCAAAGTAGTAGAAGCTTGAATAGGTGTGGGAGCGATGACAGCTCCCTGTAGTCACACACTAGTTATACCAGGAGATAATATGCATATTTATTTACTTCTGTGCAGTGGCCCGTAACGTATCTACAAAACCAATCATCATAGCCGTGTGCGAGCACCACTCTCAACTCGTACGGGTGATTAGGAGGTTATCAAGGTGACCCGCCGGTCCCCATGTGTTGTTTTACATTATGGTAGTTGTTATGTGCATAAGAGTAAACAGACTAATATTTGTGCTTCAATCTCTATCGGTACTGATATTCCGGTACTACGATAGTCTGGTAGTCCGACCCCTCCCCACCAACGCCTTACTTCATCAAGGGGAGGCCGCCGTCCCTGCACTTCCCTCCTCGTGCCACGTAGGTGCTGGTCGTCCGACTCGGCTCCCCTACTTGACGCGTTTTTCGTGACACGTGATTCTCCAGATCAGATCATGTGATTGGAGGCGTCTTTAGCGTCTTCACCGTTCCCCTCCGTTTTACACAGTTGCCCCGGGCCATTCTCGTCCGCCATGTGTAAGGGATAAAAAATAGTTTCGGCAGTAATAAATGGCATCTAAATATCGTTTTTTAACCGCCATCTTCAGGGGATTAAATCCACTAGTGACCTATTGATTTAAGGAACCAATGTTTTGCTAATGTTATTAATAATTCCCCATGTTATACTAACAAGCGTCTGGAACGATAATTCTCTATCAAAGAATTGTAAATGTCAAACTGAATATTAATGGAATTTAAATGGGGGAAAAGATAGGGCCAGAGACACTCAGTTGATGTTTAGCTGGAGATCCTATCTAGAGCCTTTCCGATGTGGATTATTGTATGTCTAGTCATTTTCAACCTTGTTTTTCTCCTGTGATTTGTAGATACTCTTATAATGCATTGTTGATCTTGTGTTTGCTTATATTCTATGGTGATTGTTTTCATCCCCACCAGTTCCACTCCTTTGTAAACACTAAAGAATGTGGTTTCTCATCTATTGAATGAATTACACGGGATTTCATCATTCAGATCTTTCTCATTACTCCGAATCCTCTTCTGCTCCCTCATAAGCAGGAGTCTTTTGACATCTCGCGTTGTGTTTGGAATATCTGGTTTGTCTTATACTGTCCAGTAGATATCATCCACCGGGTATTACTTCTCCAGATAATGTGTGGTGAATTTTGTCATGGTTTTCTGACAGCGTTTATTACTTCTGTGTTCCATGATTCTTATCGTTACTTTACGTGTAGTCATCCCTATATATAGAAAACTACAGGGACATTCAATCAGGTAAATCACATTTTCTGAATTACAGTTTGTATATTTTTTCTGTATCCATGGATATTTCAGACCCACATCAATGCTTTTTGTCTCTTTGGTGAGGTCACAGACATCAGAGGAACGACATCTGGGAGATCCCACAGACTCTGAGGTTGTCCTTGTATCTGGTGGCGAGGTCTTGTGTGTACTAATAAATTCCTCATGTTCACACTTCTCTTGAAGGAAAATAAGGGTTTTTCAAGGTTGAGTGCATTGCAGTTTAAAATATGCCAATTCTTTAGTATAATGTGTTTTATATTGTTCAACGCAATATTGAAAGTGGTAACTCAGACTGTGTTCGTCACTTTTGGTTTTACTGTTGTTTCCAAGAGGGCTTCCCTGTTACAGTTCGATGCTCTCTTCTTTGCTTTTCTAATCACCTTGTCCGGGTAATCTCTCTTTCGAAGTTTTTCAGAGAGTACAATTGATTCCTCATGGAACTCTCTTCTGTCTGAGCAGTTCCGCCGAAGGTGGAAGAATTGACCCACTGGAAGGTTCTCCCTAAAGGGACCTGGGGTGGAAGCTATTGAATAATAGAAAGACATTTCTATCCGTGGTTTTGTGAAAAACCAGGGTAGTTAGTATTCCTTTCCTTGGTTCAATTACCAAATCCAAAAACTGAAGTTTTGTTCATGTAATGGTGGATGTAAAATTTAGTAGAGAGTTGCGAGTGTTGAGCCAGTGTAGGAATCATTTAACAATAGTTCGTCCTCCCTCCAAATAAGCAGAACATAATCGATAGACCATTGTCCCAATTTGATGTGGTCTGACCAAGAGCTGTCCTGGGTAAAAATATGCTTCGGCTCGAAAGCTGCCACATAAAGTCCTGCCAGGCTTGGGGTGAATGTACTCCCCATAGATGTCCCATGGGTCTTCAAATAGATGGTGTCCTCAAACTCAAAAACATTTTTAGTCAAAGCAATCTCTGCTAAGTTTATTATCAAAGATCTCGGGTTACTGTCCAGTCTTGTGCAAATAGTAAATCCTCTACCACCCTCAATGTCTCCCTCTGAGGGATATTTTTATAGAGTTATTCAATGTCCAAACCTACCAGAAATTCCTTTGTTGGGTCAAATTCCATATCTTTGACAAGGTTCAAGATGTCTCTTGTGTCCTTTACATACGCTTCAATTTTCTGTACCTATGGTTTAAAGAAAAAGTCACAAAATTGTGCCAATGGTTCAAGTACTGAGCCGATCCCTGATACTCTTGGTCTTCCTGGTGGAGGTCTAGTGGGTTTATGCATTTTCATCAGTGTGTAAAAGTATTGAATGACAGTGTTGTGATTATACAGGAAGAGCCCTTCCTGTTGTGACATCCAATCATTATTCACTGCATCCTCTACTAAGGTGGCTATTTCTGTTCTTATTTCAGGGGTTGGGTCCCAGGGGAGGATACTATAGTTCATTCTGTCTGATAGAAGCCTGCCACGTTCACTGACATAGGCTGACCTCTTCTGGATGACTTTGGCTCCTCCCTTTTCCACCGGTTTTATCACTAGTTGTGTATTTTGTCTAAGTTGTTTCAACGCTTCCTTTTCCTCTCTAGTCAGGTTTCAAAATGAATTGAATTTCTTATTAGTCAATTCCCCCATTTCATGTATAATGGCCTATTCAAAAGTGGCCACCTCCTGGGGGAGTTTTGAGATCGGAGAGGTAAACTTAGAGTTTAGCGCAGGGGGGTGTCCCCTCCTGTTCTATTATCTTCCCTCCCTTCAAAGAATATTCTTAATCTAATATTCCTGAAGAATTCCACCAGTTCTTGCCGTAGTTGAAAGCTGTTCAATATATTTGTTGGCACAAAACCAAGTCCCTTGTTCAAGATACTTTCCTGGGGTTCTGTCGGGGGTACATCTGTGAGATTAATGACCAATGTCATTCTTTGCTCATTCTGGGGACATAGTCCCGTGACATGCTCCTGGTCACCCGTTGGTTGAGGCCCCTGCTATTGTACTCTCTGGGGTCCTTTTCCCCTGCCCCTTCCCCTTCCTCTTCCTAAAAAAGAGTTTGGGATCTGTGTGAATTGGGGATTCTGGAAACACTGCATGTGCTGTATGGGAGGGATCATAGTTGGCCAACCATAACCTTGATTTATATATCGTGGGAAACAGGGAGTATACATGGGGCTAGGTCCCTGTTGAAACCCTCTTCCCCTACCTCTCCTTCTGGGGTCATACTCATAATCACTGCTATTGCTGTTACTATTTAAGGTGTCCTCTTCCATTCTCCCCCTTGGGAACCTTTCTTTGTCTCATTTTGTTTTTGTTGGACATACCCATCCGTGATGTATGTATATACTCTCTCCCTTGAGAAGCGTTTCAGGTCTTTCTGTAACTTATTGATCTTGGATTGCATTAGATAGTCTTTATATTCACCTAAAATTCACTGTTGATTTCCTCCAATTTCCTCTTATATGTTGCAGTGATTATCTTTGCTTTAAGCCCTTGTTTATTAGCCTGGATCTGTATAATCAGTGTATCTGCTATCTATTTCACCATGTTGATGGTTAGGATTAGCCAATCCCTTGTGCACTTCCAGGCAATGAGTGCCCAGTCTTTCCTGAATGTCACATCTTCCAAGAAGATCAAGGGTTCATTATTCCCTAATAGGCCCAGAGGGCCGCGTTTGCTCTCAGATATTCAGTGAGAATAGCACCATGTAAGATGGTTTTTACATGTTTTTTTTTAAAAAATCCATTAGTGTATTCCAGTCCTTTTCCTGGGTGAGGACTTGATTGATCGTAGTCTCCCCCAAGAGGGAGGGCCCTGATAGAATCTGTGCCACTGCATCGTCTCCATAAGATAGGCCTTGTTCTTCCATCATAGTGACTATTCCGGATATTCAACTAGTAATCCCTAGTGGATGATATTCGTCAATTTGAATGTTTGAATGAGTGTTAATCCCTTTTCTTATCTTAATACTTATATCCCCTATGCCTCACCGACTGTGCTTACAGTCAATCACACACAAAGAAGGGAAGAGGAAAAACTCCTACCCCAAACTCCCCTATAGATATCCACATACACAAAAGAGAGGTAGGAGTGTTTGGCTATGTACTTGTTAATTATAGAGGCATGTGCTGGATATGTAAAAACTGCTCTCACCCAATAGTTGTGGCATGCTTCATCATAGGGCTTGCTGACCAACACCCCTGCGCAGACCAACGCCTGGGGTGGAGCAAAAGGGAAGGAGGAGACAATATAAACATAAACTTATAGGGCCACCATCCTTCTTATAGCTGTGAATCACATGGGGTCGCAATTTGCGATTCAACCCGTCAGTATTCATGAATCAGGTCAATTTGCGGGCCCCTACAATTTGGCATTTTGTGAACCGACCTACTGGTACATAGTTCAAGCCCCCGTTTCCCCCTTGCCCTAAGCTGTGGGTTGTGGGGGGCACCATATCCCTGCTCCATGTGTGCCTGCCAAGTAGTGCAGGGATATGTAATGTATCCCCTTTTTGCTTTGCGGTGTGTGCTGCAGCCAGCAGCACCCAACGCAATGCAAAAGATAGGCATTGCGACCGCCGGGGTGGCGGTCGCATCATAATGCTTCTGTCGAGCGGTCCCGTTATGATAGGGAGGTGGGCAGACAAAAGTTCACCCGCCATCCTAATCAGCCCCTTAATCTTTAAAGTTTTGCATTGCTGCTTTTAAAAAAATATTATTATTGTAATCACATTTCAGTTTGTATTATTGACCTGTGTGTAAAGTTGATATATTTTTTTTCTTTATCTGCCTGGGTAGCTTGTTCCTTCCCAGTGTGCAAGTCCTTTGTTCCTGTTCCTGTAGCAATTTGACTTTCTTAATAAATGATTGCCTATTTGCTATATAATGTATTGGGCAGAACCAATTTAACTGACGAATAGATGAGGCCTGCAGACCAAAAGATCCTCTAAAAATTTATATTATGTATGCTCTTTTGAGACAGCTAATGATGTCCCACCAACTTCAAATTGCCACTTTCTAAAAAACAAAGACATTTTTCTTTTTTAAAGAAAGTCTGTTAATTGTTGATAAAATATGATGGGGCATATTATCAAGAAACGGCGTTAAAATTATCGCCGCTTTAGCGGCAGAAAACTGGCGCTAAAGCGGCGATAATGGGCTTGATAGGTGTCAACATGGGCTTCTATTGGAATTCTCAAGGGCATATTATCAAGCCCATTATCGTCGCTTTAGCGGCAGTTTTCTGCCGCTAAAGCAGCGATAATTTTATCGCTGTCCTTGATAATATGCCCCTCAGTTCCTCCAAACATTAGTGGTTGTTTTCTTACATTATATCTTACATTGTGTTTTGTGTATGAAGGGCCTAAAGTTGACTCATTTAACCCAGTAGTTCTCTGAATTACTGCTTTATTTTCAGATAGTACAGCTTTAAAATAGAGGGAAAAGTCTGCCTGTTTCTATTTCTGAGCTGTACTGCCTGAAAATAGAGGACTAATTCAGAGAAATATCATCTTAGAGGGATTCACTTTACACCTTGTAGAGGCATAAAATAGATGATAGGCGTGCCCCATCTCTAGGAAAATCTATTATGATACGACCCCTGGCCTTCTGTTCCATGTATTTATAAGGACACACCCTCAGAGGTAAATCTGGGGTTTGGCTGGATTGGAAGATGGGGTGGCTGAAGGAAACATCAACCTTGCATTTAGCCTCTGCCCTGGGTCCCCAACTCATTCACTCACAACCCATTACTCTCCTATCATTTCTACTATGCTCAGAACATTACCTACATTACACTAGACGCTGCACTGCAATAAGATTTACAGCCCTCAATGTATTTTCCTGGGTATTGTGTTGCTGAAAGTTTGTTGCATGCAACATTGTTTCTGGTGCGCTCACTTTCACGACAACATTTGACAGTAGGAAGTTTTGCAATATGTACAAGGATGGCAGGTTTTGATTCCTTTTATTGACTAACAAACATCACATGCTAAGATGGCACAGTTCGTAATCTTGCAAAGTTTCATAGAATTCTTCTTTAAAAGCTTATGAATCTTGGCATACAATTTATAATTTTGCTATAGCACAGTAGCTGAACGCTCTTTGTAACAGTCAATAGTATTATTGGTCAAATGTTTATTGTTGCGTGTCTCGGAAGCATAATGAAGACAAACATTCATAAGAATCTCACATACTGAAAATTCTCCAGGCCTTTTTTTCTGTGTTTTGAGATGTGCTGGCTTTAACTTGAAAATTGTTGTTGGGTCCCATTTCATTTCCGGTTTGCTGATGTGAGCTTGACTAATAGAAATTGGTAGAAACTGGATCCCAGCTTGACAGTGTGATCAAGAAGGGTAATGATTAAAGGGAGCTGGTATCTCAATGAATGTTTTAGTCAGCACAGATGATCCCTACTGCTACTAAAAGGTAGAGCATAGGACACTCAATATGCCATGGCTGTCCCATATTAGTGGAGAGCAAGACAAAGCAGATTGCAATTGGCATCAGTTTTCAAAAGCAGTAACAAAGTCTAGGAATTAACCACCTTTAGCATGATGTCCTTCACCCCAGATTTATGCCCTATCTGCTTTGCTAGCTTCAGAACTCTGTGCGCTTTAGTAGTAAAGTGCATGTGATCCCTCTTCAAACATGGTTCATTTGGCATATCCCTAATTGGCACATTTATCTTGCCTATATGTCTCTAGAATATGATGTAGAAAGCGCACCCAGGGCCTGGAAGTTAAATGCTACTTGTGGACTGCAGCACCTTATTGTGCCATCCGATACAGTGACAGAGAAAAAGTGGTTCAGGCCTATCCTGTGTATCCTGACTACTGCAGTTAAAAAGCTACACTGCAGCCATTTTGACTGGAGATAATCTTCCTTTAAATATTAATAGGGCACCCCTATGTAGGACTTGCACCCCAAAAGGCTGGGTTTATTCTAATTAAAAGCAGGGTTTACAGAAATGTGAAGTTAAGATGTCTTTACAGTGACTAGCACCCAAAAACGAATTTCACAGTAAGAAGGTTCTGGCTGTCGCATAGGGAATAATGGGAAGTGGGATTAAATAATAATGCTGCTATCTTTGGATTGGGACAAAGTAAAAATATGCTTAACCCACTCATGTTAACATAAAAGCCCAACTTAGGGGCCAATTACGATTTTGGTCGGAAACTCTTTCGACCGAATCAGTTTTGGAATAGTTTCCGACCGAATTGGGTACTGTGAGTCCGACCGACCAATTACTATGCTTTCGAACCTCGTTCGGTCGGACTCGCATTGACTTCAATGGGAGCCTGTGTTCCTAACGAGAACACCAGCTCCCATTGAAAAAAGGGGTGGTTGGGGAAAACCTTGCACCCTGTGGTGGGCACTTCATGATGCCTGCCACACTGTGCATGGTTGCAAAGAGGGGTCCCTCGGGTACCCCCACGGGCCCCATTTGGAAGGCTCCGGGTGAAGGGGGCCTGCTACAGGCCCCCAAAGTCAGATTCCGACAGCCAATCCGTGTTGGAACAGCCGATTCAGAAAGGCTGTCTGAATCTGGCATCATAATCACTCCGAAACGTGGTCCATTGACCTGTACGAGTCAGCTCCAAACGACTTGGTTCCTCCGAATGCCATACGGAACTGACTCGGAAAGTCTGAGCGCTTTTCGAACATCATAATCGGTCGTTCAGAAAGCTTTCCGAATCGGTCGGAAAGACGGGTTCCGAATTGGGCTCGGCAGACCCGAATCCGAGTTGGAGCCTTTCTGAATAACATCGTAATCGCCCCCTTAATGGTGAAGTCAGATTTTCAATAAACATTAAAGAAATGTAACTTGCCATTGCCCTGTTTGAAGCGCCTGAAGGCTAATCTGCATTGCTCTCTGTCAGTAGTCCAGTGGATGATTAACCCTGATGAAGTGTGAAAACTCCTCCTGGAGCAGAAACAATGATTTGGGTGTTGGCAGGTGTTTTTCGTCCCTTGGCAGGAAAACCAGTTGAAGTGTACCCAGTAACTTAATTTAGTTCAAAGAGGTCTCCTCATGTTGTATTTTGGTAGGGGGAGCGGGGGCACTGTGGGATTGTTTTCAGTAGGGCAAAAGTGGGTAAGGTCAACCCTAGGAACTTTTACCATTTGGCTCGGGAAGGGTCAAGTTTCACCCCCACCCACTAGATGGTGCTAGCCATAAATGGCATCCCCATTCACCCTCATCAGAACACTTTCTGGACCTGCAGAAGAAGAGTAGAGGACTGGACCTGCTGTCTGTGACTTGAGGGGAGCTCTCAGGACTGGACCTGCTCCCTCATGTACCCAGGACAAAGATGTGAACAACAGGAGTCATTTGGAAGTATGAAAATCTGCAAGAAGAGTTTTACTGAAGTACCCAGGTGACCAGTACCAACTGGAACTGACCTGTGCCCTTCGGTGGTGTCTACTGGAGTAAGTCTTGATCCCTGAGTACTGTTTCTGAGGTTGTGTGACCTTTGACTGTGTGTATGTGCAGTTTTCCTACCACTCTTTAAAACCTGGGACTTATAAAATATTTGAATTTCCAGACCTATGGAGGACCAAGACAAACCACACTATTCTATCTGATTAAAGCTCAACCTTCCTGGGCTAAGAAATCAGGTTTCTTCTGCTCAGAGCTTCTCCACAGCAGCAAATCTGTTTCAGTGGACCCTAAGCGAGAAAGTAATCAGCCCTATGAAACTCTGCATGGAATTGAGTCACAGCCTTACCCCCAAAGAAGCCTTCTGAGCACCAAAATGTAGGCTTGATTTAGAATTCAGTGAATGAGTTCCTCCATCACAAACATGACGGATATCCCGTCCGCTGCATTACAAGTGTATTATATACAGTTGCACTTGTAATATGGCGGACGGGATATCCATCATGTTTGTGAGGGAGTAACCTGTCGGCTGAACTGTAAATCAGGGCCTGAATCCAAAGGTAAACATTTTGACTGGGCGAAAGTGCTAAAAGTATCTGACCAGTGAGTGGACTTCCTTGGGTACAAAATTCGAATATCTGCTGCTCTGAACTCTTCATGCCAAAATCGATGGCTTCATCAGTACCTCATCCAACACCTATCCAACTTTGTGAATACTTCCTCAGATACATCCCACTCTTGCCCTGTGAAAGGATATTCACTTCCAGAAAATATTCTAAGATCCCAAGGGAAAACCTCTTGACCTGGACAAACCTGGTTGGTGTATCCAACCAGGGCTCCACCATGGTCCCCCTCAAATCATGCCTGGGTCCCAGTCTACCGCGACCATTGACTACTAATGGCGCTTTGCAATTTGTGGCACTATTTTCACTTAAGAATTTAAAAGTTCATTTCTCAGACTCCCCTTATTGGATTTTTGTTGTTTTGGTGTCATATTATTTATTTATTTATGTATTTATTTATTTATTCATGTTTTGGGCTTTATTATTGTTTAAGAACAGCGTAATTACTTTCTACTTTGCCCTAAGTTAAGCTTGTCTGCTCTGTGCCATAGCTATGAGAAGGTTGAATTCAGGTTAACTTAGTGACTTTGAGGGTTCACCCTGACAAGAGATGTGACTATTCCTTGAGGTTATATTTGCCCACCCCCCAAAATCCAATTTCTTACAGAAAGGTTTGGCGAAACAATCAGAATTTAATTTGTCACTGATCTCCCTTCTTTCATACACCGTTTGCAACAGAATTTTCTAATCAGAGGTTCAATGGTATCACTTGTCTACTTATACGCTAACAGAACCCTTACCAAAATTCCCACTGCTAATATACCCACAGCAGCTGTGAAAATCAAAACACATCCTAAAATCAATGTCTTCTTGGGCCGGAGGTCCTTTTTTGTTGGCTCCACAGGTGAAAAGAAGTCCTTAAATGGTTGCTGATCAGAAAGATGCCCGTCTGAGATTCTATCGGGGAAATCTATATTGCTCTGGTTCTCTTCTTTCTCTGAAACATATGAAAACAAAATGCATTATATTAATTATCGTGTAGCAGAAAGCTGGGTCCTAGCTATAGACAACTGCCTGAGCGGACGATGCGCATGATACAGACACTTAGGCCAGTATACGAATCTGGTGGTCCGAGGACAGAATACATTTCTCCTCGTTGTGCCTCCCTACGCCTCCCCTGGGAGGCGTAGCATTCAGATGCATTTCCAGGTTTACGATTTCTCGTAAATCTGGAAATGTGTCGGGTTCCATGGGTGTTGCACTGGAACACCCACAGCAACACTCATGGAACGCCCCTTTCACGCAAAGTGCTGTGTGTAAAGGGTGTCTTTTCCTGTCCTTGAAAATATGGGACAGCAGAATGCGCTGCTGGTGCATCACAAAAAGCTTGTAAATAAGCCCCTGAATCTTTCCCTATCCAGTTGACCTATATCTAACATGTTACTTGCAGCCATGCAGCTGATTCCTCAAAAGTGGAAGTCCGTAGCTAGCCCAACTGTGCAGGTGCGGGCCTGCAAACTCTGGTCGTTACTGGCCATGGAAAAAACTGTCTTGTGAGTTAAATGAAATGGACAACGAATATGAGAAACAGTCGCATCGCTCAGTGGGCTACCTATTGAACAGAGGATTACTGACTGCCTGCTCAAAACCATTCAGATCTCTCGTCTTGAGGCACTCTCAGCTAATTGCTTTCTTATGACAATCATACAAGTGTAAGCCGGCAGAGCCTGGTAACTGCCAGACTGATTCATTGGTTTAGACTGTGTTATTGTTATTTTATTATAACCTCCGTCTTTGAGAGAGGCAGGGAGTCGGGAAGGAGGGTAGTTCTTAGGTAAAGGTTATGCAACCAAGCCGCTTACTCATACCAAAATATGTAATACTGGTGGGAGATCTGAGGCTGAGTATCCCATGTTGACTGAAATCAGTAACATTTCGTTGGATAAAAAGTAAAGTAAAGAGCCTGTTGAGCGCTAAAAAAATATTTGCATTAAAGGCAAAAACTCAAAAACAGGTTCCATGATGTCATGCAGAGGAAAGACACATTCTGCAGCCAATCAAAAGCAAGGTAAAAAGAGCTATGCTATTGGGGATGTGCAAACACTTTGGGGCCGATTCCGATCTCGGCCGGTAGGGCTCCGAATCGGATTCGGCATAACCGGATCCGATTCGGAGCCCTATTTCCCGACCGATTCGTACGCGCGTCCGGACAAGCGAGTACGATGCGAATTCGCCGACCGACTCGTTCGGGCATCCCAACCGCTCCGACCGACTCGTTCCCGGGTCTAACCGCACCGACCGACTCGCTCGGACACGACTCGCACCGCGCAATGGAGACGTTCCCCGGCCGGGTAAGTACGATGTGCGCCGCGAGCAGTCCGACCGACACGCGCCGTCCGGCTCGAAAGAGCAGTCGGAGCCGTACTTCGGGGGTCCGTGTCGGACCCCCCTGTACGCGTAGCCGCACGAGTCTCACACAGGGGGGACCCATGGGTCCCCCCTACCTGTGCGTGTACGGCGCGAGTCGCTTCGCCGCGTACCCGCTGTTGGGGGCGCCCTTGTTCGCCTCGCACCCATTGAGGCAATGGGAGCCCGCGTACGCGTTGTACGACCGGCTCCCATTGACTTCAATGGGAGTCCGACCGACTCGAATACGATAGCATACGGACGCATCGTACTCGTTCGGTCGGGCTGCACGGGTCCAGCTCAGTCGGAGAGATTTCCGGCCCGAATCGGAATCGGCCCCTTTGTTTGAGATTGACAAGAAAGCCACTTACTCTGGAGAAAGGGTTGACTCTGTGGAGTATTGTATATAGCGCTGCCTGCAAAAGTCAGCTCGAGCTGTCAGTTGCGGGTTCGCAAAAAGTGTTGTCTTAAGCATTTCAAAGCCATCTTTCTTTTTCTGAGCCTGGCAGTAGTTAGCGTAGCCACTTCAGTGCTGGTCCCATTTTCAAGAACTGATCAATGCTTTTTGTGCATCAGGTATTTCATTTTAGGATGTCACCCGTAATTAACATTATTTTCAGAGTTGAATAATGTAAAATTTTCTAGATCATAAACCTTTAGGGGCAGATGTACAAGCCCCTTGCGACACATTTACGCAGCCGTTGCGTCACTTCTGTGACCCAGCGTCATCGTAAACAATGCGCCACGTTGCGACAAATTTATAACGTGGCGCATCTAGGGAGATGCGTCACGTTGTAAAGCCCTACGTCAGGTATAATGTATGCAGGGTGGGCTTTCCCATGCAGGAAAGCCTTGTAAAAGTGACGCAGTGAAATCTACAAGATTTCACTGAGTCACTTTTACGACAAAGCTGCGTCAAAACCTTACGCCTGCTTGAAGGTAAGGAGTGATGCAGCACAGCAAGTATAGGCCGCCCCTGAGCAATGGTGGAGTTGCGTCACGCTTGCGACACGACTCCAGCACTGCGTTACCTTTACGCCGACAGATGTGTCACGCATCTGTCAATCCTTGCGCCACAGTGCGCCGCATTATAAATGCGACTCATCCATGGTGGCGCAAGGTTTTTTTTACGTGACGCAGATTAACTGACGCATCTCTGCTAATATGCAGAGATGCGTCAGTTCTTGTAAATCTGCCCCTTAGTATTTTTCTGGAAAACACATGCAAACCCGCAACTGCCCAACCTATATATTCACCCTCTATGTCAAGAGGAGCAGAAAGGGAAAATACCCATGTGAAAATACCCTTTCATAATGAAGAGCGAAACATGTTTTGGAATAAGTTCTGGGTATCAACACTTTCACAGCTACAAATATAACACTTTCTGAAACAAATAGCATATAGCATAGTGCGAATAACGCACACAAGAATGAATATTGCTTGTCTCAAAACATATATTGTACAAGACAGAATCTATAGAACATGTAGCAAAACAAATCTGATGTAGCAGAATGGATATATAATTAGTGAATGATATGAATAACATATGCAAAATATAATAAGACATATACGAAACTTTGTGTCAATCATACTGTAATGAATATGTTCCTCACTAAAAAGAATATAGCACTAAAATATATATGGCATGAGACAGAGCCGGGGTAGGTGAAGGGCTACTCACCATACCACAATGAGTCATGAATGAGCGACTTGCTCTGAAAAACATTCCTGTATGCCTTAGACCAACAAACAATTGGGTCATTCCAAGAAACAAGGAAAATCCAAACCTTGTGAGGTATAGCAGGGCTGGTTACTCTTGAAGAACCAGTCATTCAGTAGTGTAAGATACCAAGAAAATTCTCTCTCGGTCCTGATGAATTGCCAATAGACCCCTTAGGGGCTGGATGAGGCAAGAAACGTGTTGACCACACAATTTCACAGCAAGTATGCTCTATAGGACCAGTGCATCCCACTTGAGCTACACTGATTTTATTTAGGATAGTGAGCCCCACCAATAATGTTTAGGAAAACCTAGCATCACAAAACCTATTTTAACCACCCCTTTCACTCCACTACTTCTCATTGTCCACATACCCTCACTCACCCAACGGCGTTACCAAAAAAAGAACTCCGCCAAAGAGCCCCTTCGTGGGTGCCCGTCGGGCATTGCAGGACCGGCCCGACAAGGAGCACGCCCAGATGATGAAGCATGACACCTCTCGGGGTGTGTGAGGGCACTTACTACAATTGGAGGCTATTCCACTGACCTGACCACCTTCCCGTGTTCCAGGAACTGCACACCCTTGCATTTAACTACTACAGAAGGGAGTATGTGTGCTAGACCTAATCAAAAGCTTCTGGTTCCTCTTGTTTAGATGACTATTTGTGAGTGTCAGTCCTGTTTCGAGTGCTGGCAAATGGAGGTTTCTTATTTTTTGCATAAATGGTTCCTGGGGCCAGTGACTATGCACCAGAGCGAGGTGGCACTTGCATTAACATGCTCTTTGATGAACAGTTAAGAAGACACTGGTCTTTCAATGTGGTACTGCAAACAGGTTTCACACCCAGTACCTACTGTGTTCCACTTAGGAGCTCAAGAAGAGCAAAACACATGCATTTGAGGCTAAGAAAATTAAAGATAGGAATACATGAATAATTATTAAGCTTTGCATTACTTGACCAACTGCAACCTCACAAAATGTGGACCACATTGACCATAATACACTAGGAGAGCTACTGAGTTGTGTTTCACTTAAAACCTACAGGTGAAGGTTATTGATGAGTTCCAGTTCTATTTTGAGTGTTGCCAAATGGAGGTTACCGTATCACACTGTGTGATGGTATGTTGCATTTTCCAATGCAGTAAATCTTCTCAATGGCCCTTGGAAGTGTCAGTGCTACATGAGTGCGGTTTAACAGTCCAGTGCCATATGTGAAGCTCCTAACTGAACAAAATAATACCTGGATACACTTTCTTTCTGGAAGTGTCTGGAGAAGACAATGTACTGAGACACTAACCTGAGAAGAGATGCTAAGATCTGTATCAGGACTTTGATAAATGCCAGCGTTACTCTAACATACAGATTGCCCACTGGTACCTGAAATCCCCCATATGTATATGGTATTTCTATAGTGTAAACCTAGACAAAAGGCAGCAGAGCACTCACTGTACATGGTCAAAGACAAGATTAAAGTCAAGGAGTAATAGGAGAAGAAGACAAGCTGTGGGCAGCTAATGCATTGTGATATAATGCTCTTTGAAGAGGTGATTCGTTCTTAAATTGGAGGAGCATTGGGACGTTTCTGATGGATATGAGGCTGTTGTTCCAGATCCTGGCTGCATAGATATTAAAGGCCTGTTATCTTGTTTTTTCTTTTTTTTACAGTTCTTTGACTTCAGTCTGATGTACTGGCACTGGGTGTGACAAAAACCACCAAAGATGGTCAGTTTGTCTGTAAGATAAGCAAGTGGGAGTGGGAGTGTACTAAGTTGGACTTTTGGTCTAAACCTAGACCAAAAGTCTAACTTTAGTAGTAGTAAAGTTAGACTTTTGGTCTAAGTTAGACTTTTGGTCTAAACTTAGGCCAAAAGTCTAACTTTAGTAGTAGTAAAGTTAGACTTTAGGTCTAAACTTAGACTTTAGGTCTAAACTTAGTCTTTTGGTCTAAGTTTACCTTTGTGAATCAGGCCCTCAGTGGTTAGAATAAATACTGCAAATATATGCAAGCATTACTTGATTTCACGTTGCAGAGCATATTAATAGAGACTAAGGGGCCGATTCCCATCTCGGTCGGAGGCGCACCCAATACCATTCGGTCGGGAAAAAAGCCATGCGAAAGCCTGTTTCCCGACCGATCCGTACAGCACACCGAACGAGTAAGTACGATGCGCACAACAGCACAGAATCCGGCCGAGCCGTACTCACCCAAACCAGGTCCTGTTCCCCGACCGAGGCGAATCCGGAAACGCCGAATCGAGTCGCACGGAAGGGAAAATGCAGCTCCGTCCGGCCGAACGAGTACGATGCGCTTTCCGTACGCGCCGAACCCGTCGCTACGCACCGAACCCGTCGCTACGCACGGCACGTCAAAGCATCCGGGACAGGCGCACATAAGCTCCGATTCGCGCCACAACACGATCCACGGCTACGAGACGAACACGCCAGCGACGAGGACGAGGCGAAGCGACGAGGACGATGCGAAGCGACGAGGACGACGGAAAGCAACGAGAAGGACGAACGACACGAACCAACCATGAATCCCTTTGTCCCGATCATACCAATATTCTACATTTACTACCGGAACAGGCACGGACGCGTACGGCGCAGAAGGTAAGTCAGACACCAACCACAAAACACATACAACACGTACACGACACATCACACACACACAGAGGGATGCAGAATATACTTACACCAGCAACAGCAGCACCATAGGGGCGGGATGCCCATCACCAATGCCACATATGCACACAGGGGCCTGAATGCGCACCACCACCCCTACCCAGGGGGGCAGGATGCCTACCACCACTTCCACCCTTAGCCAGGGGGCTGGATGCCTACCACTACTACCACCCTCACCCAGGGGGCTGGATGCCTACCACTACTACCACCACCACCCAGGGGGGCTGGATGCCTACCACTACTACCACCCTCACCCAGGGGGGCTGGATGCCTACCACTACTACCACCACCACCCAGGGGGCTGGATGCCTACCACTACTACCACCCTCACCCAGGGGGGCTGGATGCCTACCACTACTACCACCCTCACCCAGGGGGGCTGGATGCCTACCACCACCCTTAGCCAGGGGGGCTGGATGCCTACCACTACTACCACCCTCACCCAGGGGGGCTGGATGCCTACCACTACTACCACCCTCAGCCAGGGGGCTGGATGCCTACCACCACCCTTAGCCAGGGGGCTGGATGCCTACCACTACTACCACCCTCACCCAGGGGGGCTGGATGCCTACCACTACTACCACCCTCACCCAGGGGGGCTGGATGCCTACCACTACTACCACCCTCACCCAGGGGGCTGAATGCCTACCACTACTACCACCCTCACCCAGGGGGGCTGGATGCCAACCACTACTACCACCCTCACCCAGGGGGGGCTGGATGCCTACCACTACTACCACCCTCACCCAGGGCGGGCTGGATGCCTACCACTACTACCACCCTCACCCAGGGGGGGCTGGATGCCTACCACCACTACCACCCTCACCCAGGGGGGGGCTGGATGCCAACCACCACCCTTAGCCAGGGGGGCTGGATGCCTACCACTACTACCACCCTCACCCAGGGGGGCTGGATGCCTACCACTACTACCACCCTCACCCAGGGGGGCTGGATGCCTACCACTACTACCACCCTCACCCAGGGGGCTGGTTGCCTACCACCACCCTTAGCAAGGGGGCTGGATGCCTACCACTACTACCACCCTCAGCCAGGGGGGCTGGATGCCTACCACTACTACCACCCCCACTCATAGGATGGACAATGCATGACACAACCAGCACACCACAACCTAGGGAATGCAAGAAGAAGATATCCCCCCAACACCATGACAAGCGTGTGTAGACTGTGTCAAATGCCTACAACACCGAACATGACTTTGAACATACAATGTGACCCTCTAGCACATGTGCCACACATATATGTGTGTGGCACCCACAATGCAAGCAGGCCATGACCAAATGTAAGTGTGGGGTCCATAGCTGAAGCACATTTTGAACATTGTGGCAATGGGGTCCAAACCCCCATCATCACAGTGACCAAAATGTAAGTGTGGGGTCCATAGCTGAAGCACATTTTGAACATTGTGGCAATGGGGTCTAAACCCCCATCACCACAGTGACCAAAAGGTAAGTGTGGGGTCCATAGCTGAAGCACATTTTGAACATTGTGGCAATGGGGTCCAAACCCCCATCACCACAGTGACCAAAATGTAAGTGTGGGGTCCATAGCTGAAGCACATTTTGAACATTGTGGCAATGGGGTCCAAACCCCCATCATCACAGTGACCAAAATGTAAGTGTGGGGTCCATAGCTGAAGCACATTTTGAACATTGTGGCAATGGGGTCTAAACCCCCATCACCACAGTGACCAAAAGGTAAGTGTGGGGTCCATAGCTGAAGCACATTTTGAACATTGTGGCAATGGGGTCCAAACCCCCATCATCACAGTGACCAAAAGGTAAGTGTTGACAAAGAAAGAGGTGCAACTGCCAAACTGCATGGATGATTCCTGGTCACAGAACAACAAACACATCAGTGGCAAAGTAGTGTATGTGTCCCATTGCAACATAAATTGGGGGAGCCAAATACTGCAGTGCAAATAAGACATACCTTTGGCCATGTGCAGACAAACAACACCCATGGGGGCTGACACCGTCAACAATCATCAATGACACAATAACAGAAGTGACCATCAGAATGCAGACCCACATATTTGCACCAATGTGCACACAAATGCAGATACCCTGTGGAGACTGCAGATGTGAGGTGAACAGATACCATACCATGGCAGCAATGGGACACACAAACCATGATCATTGTGCTGACCGATGACCTAGGAGTCCCAGGGACAGCAGGGGAAACCCACCAAACTACATACAGCCAATGGCACACCCAAGATATGCCAATGCAGTGGTGCAGATGCACAAACACAAACAGGCAGACCCACACTGCACATCATACACAACAGGTGAGGGGGGTGCCAGTGTCCCCAGGCAACCACACAACACATGAGGAGACCTGAATACCAATCATACAGATGTGCACACAGTGCCACACAAAGGTAACTCATGGATCCAAATCCCCTATGTGGGCAAGCAGGCATTGTCAGATGAGAGGGAGCACAAATCACACATGTCACACAGGCACGTAGGGACAGCAACTGACACAGCAAGACACAGACACACCACAGCACCACCCCCAGGGCCCCAACAATGTGGTGACCCTGGGCTGCATTACAATCCCACTGTGATGACAAAGCTAAATGTGGTTCACACTGTGAACCACAGTCATGTGTCCTGAGCAACTAACTACCATCACACCTACACAAGCACAAATCAAACAGCATGGCCAGTAAGCCAAGGCCAACATGGAGGCAGGGGCCTAGCCGGGCAACAACTCTCATCTGCACACACTCAACACCACACCCCTCGACCTCCAACAATGTGCAGCAGTGAAGCACACATGCACTGGTGACATTGCACATGCACCCATGACTATTCCAGGGTGGTGGGTGGGAACCAAGGTGCAGAAACACATCACACATGGCCACTCAACAAGACTCCTGAATGTCTGACACACTGCACACTACGCTGTACATGGACATGACGGCAATACCACACCAACCAATGGGATCCCATCCACAGTCACACACCAATGAAGAAGCCAAGGTCACCCACAAAGAACACACATAGACAACAACCAACATTGCAGCCCGGACCCTGAGGAGTGCCAGCAGTCACACACACAACGTGTCACAATCACTGAAAGATAACACAAACTGGAAATCACATGACAGGGGCAAACAACAAGTGCCAAGGGAAACCTGACTGTGATCCATCTGCGTCTGCACACAAACTCAGCCCTGACAGCAAACACACCTATGGGTGACACCCTGATGACCAGTAATGTGCCATGCACCCACATCACAGAGAACCCAGGGCGAAGACTTTGGGGAACATAGGTCAACTCAGCTAGCATCACAAACAGGTACAACACTAGGGATCACAGCATGCACAGCTAAACGGAAGTGAACACACAGACATGCACATACAACACACACCTTGGGCGCAGGCAATGTCACAGGAGTACACACTGCCATGAGGGGACTCCACTCCTGTGTGAGGAAAGCTGTGCCATATGTTGCCTCAGTAGGGCCCCATCATGTCAGCTGAGCACTTGGTCACACAATCAACAATTAGCACCAAATGAGGGCTCCCGTAACATCAGCCTGGTCATGGAAGTGCCAACGGAATCATCAGCACAGATCCAACACACTTGTATAGCAATGTTGCACTGACATCACAGATGAGTCCTTCCCCATTGATGCCCAAACCTGCATGTCCACTGGAGATGGCCACACGGTCAGGGAAGTAGACGAATTGAACAATGGCAGGCACAACAGATGTGCAGGGGTGGAAGCCACAGATGTGAAATAGGCAATCTAAGTAGGAAATCCCATTGCCAAATACTGAACACATGACACCCTCAGATGCTGCTATGGATGACATGGATACACCACAGGATAGGACACATTCCCCCTGGACCACATGGGTTCCTGCACAGTAACACTTCATTATCATGAGACCAAATATCACCATCACTGCAGCAAGGGCATGGTTAGCATCATCAACATCATGTGCATCAGAAGCAAAAGCACTAGAGAACAGAAAGTTGCTTTATTCAGCATATGTGGCATTAAAAGTAGAAGTCCGGTAGAAAATAAACAAAGGCCAATAGCCAGTCCATCAACAAAGTCACAAGTGGGTGACAGTGGCAGATGCCACCCTACACATGCCTGCACAAAACCAGGGACAATCCACTAGGAGGGGCAACCGGGGGTAGGCCAGGCACCGCAGGGACAGGATCAGGGCTCACCAGGAGGAAGCAGGGAAGGGGTGGTGGGTGCTGGAGAGCCACTGACAACTGCAGTGGAGGTGTCTGACATGGTGTGTGCCGGCACAACTGGGGGGCATGGCTCAGATGTTGTGGGTGCCGGCACGACTGCAGTGGACCCTGCAGATGGAGTGGACAGGTCCGCCACTGCAGTGCCCAAGTCAGACAGGGTGGTAGTGGACTCCACTGCAGGGCCTACCACCAGGGGAGGAGAATGGGGAACAGGCAAGGTGGGCTGGACAGAGGGGGAGGACACCCTCACCACATCAGTGGCACAGACAAGCGCAGCGGGGGTGTGGTGCCGGGAGAGCAAGTGGCAGGGGAGAAGGCCGGATCCTCTTGGGGATGGTATATCTGTGGGTGGGGGAACCTGGGGCAGGGTGTGGTGGGGGCACCTGTGGAGTGGGGGCCTGAGGGATGGAGGAAGGAGACCTGGTGCTTGAGCTGCAGGGCGGCGGCGGGGTCTTGCTCTTACCACTCCGGGGGACTTGCGGGTGGGGGCCTCAGTCTGTCTGCGCCTGGGGAGGGTGTCCGGGGGCGAGGGGCACTCTGCTCCGTGTGGGGGGCTTCCTCTTCCCCCTGGATGCTGGAGCAGCTGGATCGGAGGGGAAGAGGCCGAGGTCACTGAGGAAGAGGCGCTGGGTCTTTGGGGTTGCAGGTGAGGCAAGGGAGGGTGTTTTGGAGGGAGAGGCAACTGAGGACTGCGCAGTGCCCGTGGATGCGTGTGTGTGTACCAGGGCCCCATCCCCTGTGAGTCTGGTTTCAGTCCCCTGACTGTGCATGCGTGTGCGTTTTGTTTGTGGCGTGTGTGTCTGTGTGCTGGACGTGTGTGTGCTGGTGTGTGCCTGTGCCGGTGTGCGTGTGCTTGGGACGGGTAAGGTGCTGGGGAGTGTGGATGGAGCAGAGGCAGGAGGGGTGAGGGACTGTCTGAGGAGGGACACTGCTGCCGTCAGGGAGGAGTCCATGGACCTATTGCCCCTCTGTAGGTCAGACATGCCCGATGAGATGCCCTCCATGAACGACACCAGCTGAGTCAACAGAGCGGTGTGCGCATGGAGGACACTCAGCATGGCTGTCTGCCCTACATGGAGCTGGCGAAGGAGGTACACAGACTCCTCACTCAGGGCAGCAGGGGACAAAGGGGCAGGGGTGCAGTGCCTGGCCCAAAGGAGACATGCTCCCGAACATGGGAGCCTCCACGGACCTGGGGAATGGGAGCCGATGGGAGGGCGGTGGTGGTGCTGGTGGTGGCGGGGACAGCAACACTAGCTGGGGTGTGGTGGCTGCTGACACCCGCCTCCATAAGGGAGTCATCCTCCGAGTTGCTCTGGTCCTCAGCTGAGGTGGATGGTGCTGAGGACTCCTCGGTGTGGCTCCCCTCGCCCTCCGTGCCACTGGGTCCCTCCGACCACTCCTCGGCTGCTGACCCAGTCTGGCTCTCTGGCTCCTCCTGGTCCGTGGAGCTGTCCCCTTCCGTGGCCGTGGATGTATCTGCAAACAATGGGGAAACAGACAGACATCAGTCACCTGCACCAAACGCACACACCACTGTGAGCACAGCACATTACAGAGCAAGCCCTGGCATCATTAGTTGTACATTGCTAAAAGTGCCCTAACTGAACAGGAGAAGCCAATTGTCAGTCTGATGCCAAGCATGGCACTCACATCCCACATGGCCTTGCACCCATCTGTCTGGTGTCTGTTGGATTGCAACACCCCAGTGTGGACACATGCACCAAGTACACAGTAGTTGGACAGTGCAGAGGACACGGTGTGGCATGTGGACATGCACACATCACAGCTCTTGCCACTGAGTCAGTACAGGTTTCCGGATGAAAGGGATGCCCAGAGTCAAATAGGAAATGCATGTGATGCATACCAGTGACAGACACCATGATGCACCCATGTCCTGATAGCCATCGCCACAATGGTGTGCATGTAGCACATGTCACTCCCCTGCAAGACCACCAATAAGTAGACACATGCCATGGCAGAGGCATGACTGCTAAGTCATACATCACTGTCTCAGTGATGTATGACTTGGCAGCCAGACAACAACACTATGCACTGTGTCACAATAGTAGGTCATGGGGAATGCAAGTCCTGGAGCTGCACAAGTGCACATGTACATCCCCCACACAACACATCATCTTAACCCTCATCTGTCCAGGTCATACCTATTGGACATATGGGAGACCTGTGACACTACCCTCTGAACCTGAGCCCCTCACAATCTGCTGTGAATGGGGAACAGCTGCCTGAACATCACATTCGCATACCCCAGTCTGCACGGGCAGCTGATCAAACACCTATGTGACACACAAGTATCGTCTCCTATGGTCACATCTCCAGTGGCATGCTGAGCCCCTACCAAGAAACACCCCAGCAGTCCTGGCAAGTAATCCACAGCACACTGACACAGAGGCAGACACCTGAGAGGTCAAATCACTGCGCACAATGTGTCAGCTGATACACGGGAGTGGGAGTACAGAGTGCATTGCATGGCCTGGAGTAGGCATGACTGTCCTGCTCCACATGAATGAGGGATGAGCCCTGGACAGTGGATAGCTGTCTATGTATGTGTGACACACGTAATCTGCACACTCCTGGGGCCCAAACATTGTTCCCACCCGCTGCATGGGCGTGTGCCACATACCCCAGGCACATGTGGTGGCTCAGCTCAGCAAGTGGACCGCATATCAAAGCAACACGCAGATTACATGTCCGAACACAGGCGTTGTGTGAACAATGGACCCACCCATGATGCCCACAACAGAGTTAGGGAAACAGATGCTGTCCCCCACCTTTAGTGAAGCAAACTGCAAGGACACAGTCCCAAGTGACACAATTCCCTGAATGTAAGGGCCACACCTGGGTATCAGATGAGCAGTGGGCAGTGCACAATAGAGGGACATGGCTCCTGGACAACATGACTGCTGCACTGTGGCAGTTGAACCAGGCCAGAGGAGGGCACAAAGCATGTAATACAGAGTTCACAGTGCAGTCTTTGACTCACCCCTCCTTGCTGCTGTCTGGCCTTCAGCTGCCCATCCAGGTCTGGAAACACCACCGCCAGGATCTGGAGCATGTGGGGGTCAGGGTCCGTGTTCCGCCCCTCCTGCGAGGAGGCGACAGCTTCAGCTGGACCCGTGCAATCCTCCGGGTCCAGCCCCGAAGGTCCTGCCACCTCTTCTGGCAGTTGCGGATCCGGCGCTTGTAGACCCCCACGGACCGGACAGCCCGGACGATGTCCTTCCAGATCTCCTGCTTCCGATGGGCATTAACCTGTCAGGATGACAAAGTGAAAAGGCCATTACTACACATGCAACATATCCGTGCATGACACAGTTGTATATACATGTCTCAATCACAGGGGCACATGATGTACACAGGCAGTGCAAAGCTGCCCATGGACAGTTTGCCAGACGTCACTACATGGTATCATTGCATGGGAAGTAAAACCTTGTTCAAATGCACTGTCACTGCACCATACCTGTCCAGTGCATGTCACTACACACTATGGGGGGTGACAACTACTCAGTGAGCCTGCTAGCCAGTGGCGTGCAGACTTTCAGCCTTGCTAGTCAGACAATATGCACATTCAGAAAGGCAGTGCACAGAACACTCACCTGCTCCCCTGGTGTCCCATACAGCTTGCTGTACTGTGGAAGTAGGCTGTCCAGCAGGGCCTGGTTCTCCTCAAGGCTGAAGGCTGGGGCTCTCTCCACAGTACGTGCCATTGCAGGGTCCAGAGGGGCAGAGACAGCAGCAGTGCAGTGGCAGATGTCGTCCTGGAGCATGTAGTGCAGGCAAGTGAGCTCTCAGGGGAACAGCCAGCAATATATATCTGCTGGAGAGGCAGATACTGTCCCTTGTGTCCAAAGTGATAGGTCCAAGTCGTTTGCATCTTCTGAATCTGGCCAATCCATGGAATAGCAGCACCAAAACACGCCCACAGCATCCTTCAAATCTTCAACTTCATGACATACATGATTTTGCAACATTGTTGTGGGTGACCAACTGATTTTCCAGCAACCGACTCGTTCAAAATTCGAAAACGCGTCCGTTGCCAGGCAAGGCCATTGTCAATGGGTGCGCACCGATCGGTCCATTGCGGTACAACGCGTACAGGGGTACAACGCGTACCCGCACACATTGAATGCAATGGGTCGGCCGGGGGCACCGATCGGTCCATTGCAGTTCAACGCGTACAGGGGTACAACGCGTACCCGCACACATTGAATGCAATGGGCCGGCCGGGGCACCGATCGGTCCATTGCAGTTCAACGCGTACAGGGTACAACGCGTACCGCGCACATTGAATGCAATGGGCCGGCCGGGGCACCGATCGGTCCATTGCAGTACAACGCATACAGGGGTACAACGCGTGCACTGCGCACATTGAATGCAATGGGCCGGCCGGGGCACCGATCGGTCCATTGCAGTTCAACGCGTACAGGGGTACAACGCTGTACCCGCACACATTGAATGCAATGGGCCGGCCGGGGCACCGATCGGTCCATTGCAGTTCAACGCGCATAGGGGTACAACGCGTACCCGCACACATTAAATGCAATGGGCCGGCCGGGGCACCGATTGGTCCATTGCAGTTCAACGCGTACAGGGGTACAACGCGTACCCGCACACATTGAATGCAATGGGCCGGCCGGGGCACCGATCGGTCCATTGCAGTACAACGCGTACAGGGGTATCAACGCGTACCTGCACACATTGAATGCAATGGGCCGGCCGGGGCACCGATCGGTCCATTGCAGTTCAACGCGTACAGGGGTACAACGCGTACCCGCACACATTGAATGCAATGGGCCGGCCGGGGCACCGATCGGTCCATTGCAGTACAACGCTGTACAGAGGTACAACGCGTACAGGGGTACAACGCGTACCCGCACACATTGAATGCAATGGGACGGCCGGGGGCACTGATCGGTCCATTGCAGTACAACGCGTACAGAGGTACAACGCGTACCCGCACATATTGAATGCAAGGAGCCGGCCGGGGGCACCGATCGGTCCATTGCAGTTCAACGCATCACTGTACATGTGACTGGCATATGTCAGCATGCCTGTCTCAGATGGACATATGCCAGCCACAGATAGCTCCCAGGGAGTGAGGGGCACACCTACATCACGACAGCCTGTCCAAACTTTATCATAAGGCATGTAAGGCTGCATTTCTTATCAATCAATCAATCAATCAATCAATCATGTCACTTATAAAGCGCACTACATACCCGCGAGGGTCTCAAGGCGCTGGGGGAAGAAGGGGGTGGTGCTGCTACTGATCGAAGAGCCAGGTCTTGAGGAGTCTTCTGAAGGCCAGTAGGTCTTGGGTCTGTCGGAGGTTGGTGGGGAGGGTGTTCCAGGTCTTGGCGGCGAGGTGGGGGAAGGATCTGCCGCCGGCGGTCGTTTTCCGGATGCGGGGGACTGTGGCGAGGGCGAGGCTGGTCGAGCGGAGCTGGCGGGTGGGGGTGTAGAAGCTGAGTCGTCTGTTGAGGTAGGCTGGTCCGGAGTTGTGGAGTGCTTTGTGTGCGTGGGTGAGGAGCTTGAAGGTTATCCTCTTGTTGACAGGGAGCCAGTGCAGGTCTCTCAGGTGGGGTGTGATGTGGCTGCGTCGGGGGATGTCGAGGATAAGACGTGCAGAGGCGTTCTGGATGCGTTGCAGCCGTCTCAGGAGCTTAGCCGTCGTTCCTGCGTAGAGGGCGTTTCCGTAGTCCAGCCTGCTGGTGACGAGGGCCTGGGTGACTGTTTTTCTTGTTTCGGTGGGGATCCACTTGAAGATCCTGCGGAGCATTCGGAGGATGTTGAAGCAGGATGAGGAAACGGCATTGACCTGCTTAGTCATGGAGAGGGTGGGGTCGAGGATGACCCCTAGGTTGCGTACGTGGTCGGTGGGTGGCGGGGCTGTTCCCAGTGATGTTGGCCACCAGGAGTCGTCCCAGGCTGAAGGGTTGGAACCAAGGATGAGGACCTCCGTCTTGTCCGAGTTCAGCTTCAGGCGGCTGGTCCTCATCCATTCGGCGACGGCCTTCATTCCTTCGTGGAGGTGGGCTTTGGCGGTGTGAGGGTCTTTGGTGAGGGAGAGGATCAGCTGGGTGTCGTGTGTATGTTGGTGTACATGTTGTCCTGTGGGTGTCACCTGTGGGCAGCCACCCCCAGGCTGTGCACGTGTTCATGGGGACAGGATCCTGGGTGTTACGTGTACATGACCACTGTGATGTGCAACTGTTCATATCTGTGCATGTGCCATGGTCACATTTCACGGTGGTGTATGTGTATGTCATGTCACATACCCCGTGAGTCCCATGTGGGACGGTATGTTTGAGCCAGGGTGTCCCAGTGGCACAATAGTGATGGTCCTCCACAGTCTTTGTGCATGTAGTGTTTACAATGTCTCTGATTTCATGTGCACAATGGGAGACAGTCTCCACATCCACGTTGTGTGTGCATGGACTTTGATGTTGTGCGTGTGTGTGTCACAGACGTCCATGTCTGTCCTGCCGTGGCAAGTGGGACCACTACCTGTGGGGGTCATGGTTGTTTTGCTGTGGTGTATACATGATACTCCATGTAATGCCAGTGTCCATGTGGCAATACAGGGTCCCTGGGAATGTACCTGTCGTTGAGCTGTGGTGCCTGAGGCACATCTGTCCTCACATGTCACTGTGGGGGGTGATTGTGACACGGCAGCAGGAGATGGGAACTGTGACACGGCCTCATGATATCCAATGGGCCAACCTGGGACTAATTGATGCCACCTGTTGGACCGTGTTGACAGATGTTGGCCATGTATGTACCATACATGTCCTTACGGAACTGCACACTTCATGTAGTTGTGCCTCATAATGATGTATGTTGGGATATTGAGTGTGTTCAATGCCGCATATGTGGGGTGACTGACAATCTTGCTTACTTCTCCTCTGCACTGCAGGGCTCCTGCTGTCCATCGACCATTCCCAGACCTGGCAACGATGGTGGAACGGGACAGCATCCGACGCTACCGCTTCACCAGGCAGCTGATTGAGGATTTGGCAGTGCAGTTGTCCCCACATTTGCAGCCTGGCCGGCCGTATCCTACAGCGCTGACCCCCAAGGTGAAGGTGATGGCAGCCCTACACTTCTTTGCCACCGGTACCTTCCAACATACTGTGGCGATTGCTGGTGGGATGTCACAGACCATGTTGAGCCGTGTGCTCCGCGATGTTTTGGCGGCAATGTTGCTATTCCTGAACCGGTACATCTATTTCCCTAGACTGCGACGACTCACTGATGTGAAGAGTGACTTTTATGCCCTGGGGAGGATGCCGCATGTCATTGGCTCCATTGATGGGACACATGTGGCTTTGGTACCACCACAGGCCCAGGAGCAGGCCTACAGGAACCGCAAGCACTACCACTCGGTCAATGCACTGGTGGTGTGTCTTGCAGACATGACCATCACACACGTGTGTGCCCGTTTCCCTGGTTCAGCACACGATGCCTTTGTGATGAGGAGTAGTCGCATCCCCAGGATGATGGCACAGATGCAGAACCAGCGTGCCTGGCTGGTCGGTGTGTACTGACTTTGTGCCATTGTGTGTGATCTGATCTATAGTATTCCGCCCACTTTTCCAAGTCAGCTAATGTGCACTTGTCTGTCCGTAGGTGACTCGGGATACCCCAACATGTCGTGGTTGCTGACACCCCTCAGGAACCCTGTGACACCAGCCCAGATGCGCTACAATGAGGCACATGGTCGGACCAGGAGAGTGATTGAGCGGACATTTGGTCTCCTGAAGAGCCGCTTCCGCTGCCTGGACAAGACCGGAGGGTCCCTCCCATATGCCCCTGCGAAAGTGTGCAAGATTATCATCGTCTGCTGCATGCTCCACAACCTGGCAGTGCGGAAGGAGTTGCCTCTCATCCAGGATGACAATGACCAACATCCGCCACCTGTGGAGGATCCTGGCCTGGACCACGATGCCAGTGACGATGATGATGATGATGATGGTGATGTTCGCACACAGCTCATCACCAACTTCTTTAGCTGAATGTGAGTATCCTAAGGTGTCATGTCAATGATGTGAGTTGGCATGATGTGTAGGTGGTGCCCTGGTGCTGTTGGAGTGTGTCCATGGGCTACTTGACTGGATGTGTGTTGCGATGTGTGCTTACAGGTGGGCTGTACTCCCCAACAGTGTTGACATGCTAACTTGGTTCTGGGTGGGTATCTTGTAACATGTATTGTGCATGAGTTTTGCTGTTCTGTCCTGTACTCCATTGCTTTTGACTGTGTGTCATTTCTGTCCTTCACAGGGTACTTTCAGATTCGTTTGGTCAACTGTGTCCACCGACGACGTGATTGCACTTCCAGGCTGGTAGCTGTTGTGTCCCTACAGGTGATGTGCGCCACACCCATGGACTTCCTTCCGTCTACAGTTGTTGACTGTGTGCCCGCTGCCAGGTGGGATTACCTTGCATCTGTAGTGGTTACGACATGTTGCAACTGTGTAATAAACCTGTGCTTCACTTTGTGATGTGCGTTGTCTGTGGTCACACATTTGACTGCCATTTGCTTACTGCACCTGTGGGCTACTTGACTACAACTGGGAATGGGTGTGGTGTCTGTGCATTGCACCGTCTTCCCTGGCAACATCAGTGTAGGCAATGAGTCAGATGGCCTAGGTGTGTATGTGTTGTGTAGCCCTGGTGGTGTGTCTCCCTCATATGTGTCACGTTGCCTTTACTCACATGCCTGTGTTGTCCTTGCTGTTGCAGTTCGCATACACAGTGTAATTTAGCAGTTCATCATCCCCATAACAGCACCCACGTTGGAATCACAACAGAGGCAAGTATGGTGTATTAGTGTGTTTATTGTGATACATTTGTGTGAATAGTGCATAGGATGGGTAGTGCTGTACATAAATCTTGCAATCCGAAGTTCCTAGGTGAATTGAAAGTCCTGGTAGACAGAATCCCCAGTATCGGGGCCACAGTTGTCTGACACATTGGTCCAACTTGTACTCCCCATGCAATGTGTGGGAGTAGTGTTGCCGTCAACAGGGTGAACAGCCTGTGCACAAAGGTGAACTTCCAGAACAGGTTCAGGCTTCCTGGGAGTTGCGCTTGGCCATCGGCCTCTCACTTGCCCCTCCTCGGAAGACCCCTCTTCTTGGGGGGGGCCCTCAAGTACAGGCTGCTGCGGTGCAGGGGACTCTCCGCCAGAGTCATCCTCCCTCCCTGTGGCAGTTGCAGTTTGTTCGGCACCAGATGTTGTTGGCACACAGGGAGGTGTGGACTGGTTGCTGTTCATCTGGCGGAGGCATTGTAAGATGTCCCTGTGCACCGCCGTCATCTCATGCAGTGCATCCCACTTGGACTCCACGAGGGACATGTGTGAGTCCACGCGGGACATGTGGGACTCCACGTGGGACATGTGGGAGTCCAAGCGGGCATGATGGGCAGCCTGCTGCTGTTTCATGTCTCTGAGGAGCCCCACTACCTGGCTGAGGTCTCCGGTGCTGGACTGGTACGCATCAGCTATGCGTACCAGTTGTGGGTCATCATGCACACCAGCAACCTCTGCAAGCAGCGACCTCTGTCTCCCACCCCTCCCACCACCCCTGCTGACATGTGCAGTGCGTGCAGTGGCACGCACAGATGACCCTGGTCCACCTTGGGGGTTGGTGGTGGTGGTGGTGTCCATGGCCCCAGGTTGGTCCAGGGTCCCTGTGCTGGTGTTGCTCCTTGTTCTGTCCATGTCGGCAGGGATGGTATTTGTGGTGACAGTCGTTGGAGGGGTGGGTGCAGGGGGTGCAGCTGGTGGTCCTGCTGGTGCTGCAGCTGGTGGTCCTGCTGGTGCTGCATGTAGACTTGCAACGGATGTGCCAGGTTGGTCTTCTTCGTCCGAGGAGGACAGAGGCTGTACTGACGCCAGTGAGCTCCGCATCCTCTTGAGCCTGGGACTGGGACTCCTCAGCGTCTGCTGCTGTGTCCCCATCATCACCTGTTTTTGGGAGACACACACAATGTATGTTATGTTTCTGCAGGCATCAATGGTTGACACACATGACAGTTGTGACTGTGCCTCTGGGTGCGGGCCTGTACATTGCATTGTCCTAAGTCGTCACAGTCAGGGGTTGATATTGGTGTGGCACATTGTCCTGCATTATTTGGGCATTTCTATGTATTTTTTGGGGTGTGAACATGGTCTGCATTGGTTGTGTTTGGTTGACAGCCGGCCCTCCTTCCCACCCACCCAGCCAGTCAGTTATCCCACCATGGACTGTGCTTGCATTGCAGGGAGTGGAAGTTGTCTCTCAGGATGTCAGTCAGTGGTGTCCTGCTGTTTGTTGGTGCACAGTTGCCAGCAGGGCCTTGTGCTCCCCACAGCAGTAGCCAGTGTCAGCCATCTTGTGAGTCCTTCTCCACTCCCTGTGATGTGAGCATGGTTCAGGGTGGTGTTGATGGGACAGTTGTGGGGGTGAGCTATGTCTGTGACTATGACTCCCATCATGCTATTGCCTCCACCCCACTTCCCAGCATTCCCATACTTACTTGCTTTTGTGGGGAGTTCAGAGTGTGTGGGTGTGAGAGCAATGGCAAGATGGCTGACAGTGGTGTCCTGCTGTTGGTTGGTGTGCAGTTCCCAGCATGCCCTTGTGCTCCCCACGACACAGCAACAGTGTCAGACATCTTTGATGGGCCTTTCCACTCTCTGTGGGATGTGCATGCGTGAGTGTGAGCTTGCTGGGCCATGTGGTGGGGGATGTAGAGCTGTGACTACGACTCCCATCATGCTATTGCCTCCACCCCCTTCCCAGCATGCCCATGCTTCCTTCCTTTTGATTCTGCTTCCCTGTGGGGTGGGCTGGCTGTGCTGACAGGATGGCTGGGAGTGTTGTCCTGGCAGTTGTTTGGCTAAGAGTCCCAAGAGTGGCCCTGTGCTTCACACAACATAACCCAGGGTGGTGGTTCTTTGTGGGATCTTGTGTTAGGATGGGGGCATTGCATTCTACCAGGTGGGTTCTGTGGAGTTTGTGTTGGGGGTGTGTGAGGGGAGGTGCTTGTGACTATGGTCAGTGCTGCAAGTCCTCCTTCCCACCCACCCAGCCAGCCAGTTATCCCACCATGGACTGTGCTTGCATTGCAGGGAGTGGAAGTTGTCTCTCAGGATGTCAGTCAGTGGTGTCCTGCTGTTTGTTGGTGCACAGTTGCCAGCAGGGCCTTGTGCTCCCCACAGCAGTAGCCAGTGTCAGCCATCTTGTGAGTCCTTCTCCACTCCCTGTGATGTGAGCATGGTTCAGGGTGGTGTTGATGGGACAGTTGTGGGGGTGACCAATATCAGTGACTACGACTCCCATCATGCTATTGCCTCCACCCCCTTCCCAGCATGCCCATGCTTCCTTCCTTTTGATTCTGCTTCCCTGTGGGGTGGGCTGGCTGTGCTGACAGGATGGCTGGGAGTGTTGTCCTGGCAGTTGTTTGGCTAAGAGTCCCAAGAGTGGCCCTGTGCTTCACACAACATAACCCAGGGTGGTGGTTCTTTGTGGGATCTTGTGTTAGGATGGGGGCATTGCATTCTACCAGGTGGGTTCTGTGGAGTTTGTGTTGGGGGTGTGTGAGGGGAGGTGCTTGTGACTATGGTCAGTGCTGCAAGTCCTCCTTCCCACCCACCCAGCCAGCCAGTTATCCCACCATGGAACGTGCTTGCATTGCAGGGAGTGGAAGTTGTCTCTCAGGATGTCAGTCAGTGGTGTCCTGCTGTTTGTTGGTGCACAGTTGCCAGCAGGGCCTTGTGCTCCCCACAGCAGTAGCCAGTGTCAGCCATCTTGTGAGTCCTTCTCCACTCCCTGTGATGTGAGCATGGTTCAGGGTGGTGTTGATGGGACAGTTGTGGGGGTGACCAATATCAGTGACTACGACTCCCATCATGCTATTGCCTCCACCCCCTTCCCAGCATGCCCATGCTTCCTTCCTTTTGATTCTGCTTCCCTGTGGGGTGGGCTGGCTGTGCTGACAGGATGGCTGGGAGTGTTGTCCTGGCAGTTGTTTGGCTAAGAGTCCCAAGAGTGGCCCTGTGCTTCACACAACATAACCCAGGGTGGTGGTTCTTTGTGGGATCTTGTGTTAGGATGGGGGCATTGCATTCTACCAGGTGGGTTCTGTGGAGTTTGTGTTGGGGGTGTGTGAGGGGAGGTGCTTGTGACTATGGTCAGTGCTGCAAGTCCTCCTTCCCACCCACCCAGCCAGCCAGTTATCCCACCATGGAACGTGCTTGCATTGCAGGGAGTGGAAGTTGTCTCTCAGGATGTCAGTCAGTGGTGTCCTGCTGTTTGTTGGTGCACAGTTGCCAGCAGGGCCTTGTGCTCCCCACAGCAGTTGCCAGTGTCAGCCATCTTGTGAGTCCTTCTCCACTCCCTGTGATGTGCGCATGGTTCATGGTGGTGTTGATGGGACAGTTGTGGGGGTGACCAATATCAGTGACTACGACTCCCATCATGCTATTGCCTCCACCCCCTTCCCAGCATGCCCATGCTTCCTTCCTTTTGATTCTGCTTCCCTGTGGGGTGGGCTGGCTGTGCTGACAGGATGGCTGGGAGTGTTGTCATGGCAGTTGTTTGGCTAAGAGTCCCAAGAGTGTCCCTGTGCTTCACACAACATAACCCAGGGTGGTGGTTCTTTGTGGGATCTTGTGTTAGGATGGGGGGCATTGCATTCTACCAGGTGGGTTCTGTGGAGTTTGTGTTGGGGTGTGTGTGAGGGGAGGTGCTTGTGACTATGGTCAGTGCTGCAAGTCCTCCTTCCCACCCACCCAGCCAGCCAGTTATCCCACCATGGAACGTGCTTGCATTGCAGGGAGTGGAAGTTGTCTCTCAGGATGTCAGTCAGTGGTGTCCTGCTGTTTGTTGGTGCACAGTTGCCAGCAGGGCCTTGTGCTCCCCACAGCAGTTGCCAGTGTCAGCCATCTTGTGAGTCCTTCTCCACTCCCTGTGATGTGCGCATGGTTCATGGTGGTGTTGATGGGACAGTTGGGGGGGGCAATATGTGTGACTGCGACTCCCATGATGCTATTGGCTACACTGACTTGGCCAGCATACACAGAATTCCTTCCTTTGAGTGGTCTTCACTGTGTGTTGGTGTTGTTGTGGTGGCTACATGTCTGGATGTGTTTGTTAGTTCTATTTGTGCCACTGCCTAGCTGTAGTTGTAGTTGTGTTTGTACATGTGATGGCACAGTTGGATGTGACTTTTTTGATGGCATGTGTTGTGTTTATCTGACTGACATACACATTTTGGGATGATTCTGTTCTGGTTGCTGTGTAATTGCTATGAGTGCATGGTTTGACTCTCCCCTTGACAGTGATGTGTGTGTGTTTTGTGGCAGTATATTGTGTACATTTGTTGTGTACTCACCAGGCTCTGGGATGTCCTCTAGTCCATATACGCTCACTGGCGGAAGGATGGCCCGCACCTTCTCCTCCCAGGGCCTGAGGTATATTGGCTTGGCAGGAGGGCCACTGCCTGTGTATTGGCTGTTGATGTAGTCTTTCTTGAGCAGGTCCCGTACCCTCCTGCGCACGTCATACCACCTGTTCTGGATGTCGCTCTTTGTGCGCCGACATGGTGATTGTGCGTTCACCCTGTTGATGATCCTCTACCACATCTTGGTTTTCTGGGAGATGGGGGTCTGTTGGACCAGTGTGCCAAACAGCTGTGGCTCTACCCTGAGGATCTCGTCTACCATGACTTCCAATTCACAATCTAGGAACTTGGGATTCTTCTTGGGGGCATGGTGATGGGTGGTGATTGTGAGTGATGTGTGTGTTGGTGTGCAGGTGAGGGTGTGTGAGTGTGTGTTTTGCTGGGTGTATGTGAGGTAGGTATTTGTTGGTGTGCTGATGGTGTGTGGCTTGTGTGAGGGATGAGCTGTGGGTGTGTGGTTGCTTTCTCTTGGGTGCTGGCAGTGGAATGGCATTTGCAAAGGATCATGGTTGTGATTTGTGTCCTTTATATGGGTGGAGTTGTGGGTGTGTCTTTGTTCTCTGTCCCCACCCCCCCAGTATTTATTGGCTTAGTAATTGCTTGTTTGGCCTTTTTTTGTGTGATTTTTCCTTTGTACTGTCTGTGTATGTTGGAAACGTTCTTGTGACCGAGTCGGACCCTGCATTTGTCTCGTACAGTGTTCTCCGTTTCGTTCACGCTGTGTTTGTGCAGTTTTCTATGCTGCGTACGCGTCGGTCGCGGTGTTTTGTGTTGCTTCGGCTCGGTTTTGTATGCGTGTCGGTCGTACGGCTTGGCCTCCGTCTGACTCGCTCGTGGTTTTCGCACCTTGCATCGTACTTTGCGGTTTGGAGTTCGCGTGTACGTTTCGGTCGGATTTGTTCCGGGTGCGTGTCGGTCGGTTGGATTCGCGTGTTTTTCCGACCGGATTGCTGTTTTCCGTGCGGCTCGGTCGGTCGACTTGGGTTCGGTACGTGTCGGTCGGATTTTGCACGCCTTGCATCGTACTTGGCGTGTCGGGCGCCACAGGTACGTGTCGGTCGGTATAATTTCCGGATCCGAGTCGGTCGGTGCTTTTTCCGGCCCGAATCGGAATCGACCCCTAAATGTACATTCTATTAATCATACATATTCATTCTTGATTGATTGATTAGCAAACTATTAGTAAAGTTAGACTTTAGGTCTAAACTTAGACTTCAGGTCTAAACTTAGACTTTTTGGTCTACGTTTACCTTTGTAAATCAGGCCCTGAATGTTTTGTTTTACATTATTTCTTATAGATTTTTTATGGGTTTCTAGAAGGTTGATAATTATGTGTCTTGTTTATTTTTGTTGTTCAAAAGAACACACTCTCGCAGAATTAAAATAAGTGAACGGCCATCATACCACTCTTAGTTAATTGTTTATTCAAAGAGTTTCAACAACACTGAAATAATGTTATAAAAACTGATCATAAAGAGAGCGGTTAGAACGGACCTCCAAGAGAGGTGACAACAGGACAGGCTGTGCAGAATCACATCACTGATTCTAACTGAAGGCTTCCCTGAAAGAAGGAACTTCGCCTTCACTCACTGATCTTGTCAGTACAGGTGGTATGACATAATAATGACATAAATAACATGCCTTGTTAATATATTGAACATAAGCCTATAAGTAGGAAACCGAGCTTTGGATTCTAGAAAATGTATCACCATGAGGTTGGTAATTTTAAGTCCTGATACCTTTTCTGGGTCCCACTGAATCTTCATTGGTAGTCAGCAGCTGCTGGGAGCTGCCCATGTCTAGCCAATATGTTGTAAGGATGTAGGTTGTGGAAATGTTGACAGTGTTTAGGTGTCTATAGATCACAAAATGTGATGCTCCTGATCCTAGCTCTCTTTGAGCCATGGCAGAGGTTTTTTCCTGGTCACCAAAGTTAACTTTTCAAGTTTCTCATTTCTTGGTTGAGTAATTCCATATGACACACCCTGTTCTAGTTCTGAATTGAAAGTGATACTGCCTCTGTAAGTGTGTAACATTTAAACATTTCCATGCAATAAAAATGTACATCATTATTTCTGCACAATAAATATCTGTATTTACACTTAAATGTCTAAATCACTTTACTGTTCAACACATAACATTGAGCCTATTAAATTCCTCCCCAGCCCTAAGTGGTTCCCAGGTAATGAAACCTAACCCTTATCACAAGAATTTAAAAGAACTGTGTAGGAAACAACCATCTTTTGTGTGATGCTCCCCAATTTCTGCCTTATCTATTTTGGTGCATTAGATCTCTGTGTAACGTACCTGTGCTTCCCCTTCAAACATGATCAAAATTGACTTACTTCCAATGTTCTTATTTAAATTGCCTATAAGTCCCTAGTATATGATATGGAATTTCTACCCAAGGGATGGAAGTTAAATGTCATTTGAGGACTGCACCACATATTGTGCCATCCACAGAGTGAGACTGTAAAACATGGCTATAGGCCACACATATGTAGCCTGACTGCAGCAGCCTAAAAACCTGCTGTCAAATCTATCAAAATAACCCAATTGGATAGGCGGGAAACCCACTCCCTTCAACCATGCCAGAAACCTCGGAATCATCATTAACAACAAGCTCACCATGAAATCACAGATCAGAGCAGTCTCCTCCGCCTGCTTTCTCACCCTGTGAATGCAATGCAAGATCTTCAAGTTGCTACCACTACACACGAGACACACCGTGACACAGGCTCTCATCACCAGCCAACTGGACTACGGCTACGCCCTCTACATAGGAATCACCACACACCTTCTGCAGAGACTTCAGATCATTAAGAATGCCACAGCTGGACTCATCCTTGCCCTTCCCTGATGAACCCACATCACACCCCACCTCAAGAAACTCCACTGGCTCCCCATACAGAAGAGATGCCAATTCAAGCTGCTGACCCTCGTACACAAAGCTCTACTCAAGCAAGGACCCACCTACATTAGCCACCACCTGAACTTCCACCAACCATTGAGAATATTACACTCCGCCTCCCTTTGATTTGCCCATACTCCCAGCAGCTACCGAAGCAGAATTGCTCCCACATCGCAGCAAAGACCTGGAACAGCCTCCCCACGTACACCTCCGGACCATCAGCTCACTTCCGGAATTCCGAATGGCCCTCAAGACCTGACTGTTCGAATAAGTCTCTGGGGCCTGCAAGTGCTTGGATACCCTATTGGGTGATGAGCCACATTTTAGAAATCCTGATTGATTGATTGATTGTTAAAAGAAGTATGCTAAAGATCTTCTTCCTCAAAATCAACAATTCAGTACTTACCAAAGACAGATTCTGTGTAATCTGGCGCCAGTCCTGCTGGTATTTTCTGCTTCAATCCTGCTCGTTCCTGTGCCTACAAACAAAAAGACCAGCTTCAGTTGGATAGTAAAAGGAGACAAAAACTTGACAAGTTTAAACATATATTGCCCTAAGAACCCTGCTTGAATTCCCACCTGGGATCATTCAAAATCAGATTGTCTCCCAGCTCTCAATAACTTCAGCTTTAGATCCATCACCTCCCCAGTTTTATTGAAAACACCTAGATAAAGGCACCTGGAGTTCATCTATTCACTGAATTGTACAAAATACTGTGTTGCTTTTAAAGTGCTTCAGAGTGTAACAGGTGAGTAAGAATGTGTATATTGAACAGACGGCAGAAGTAGGCCACAGTTCTATATTTTTCAATTACTTCTGCCATTTCTTGTGAATTAAGGTGAAGGCAGTGTGGAACAGTGCAATTTTCAGGCCCTTCTCTGGACACATGTAGTTTGAATTTGCCCTCAAACTAGAATTCAGTGTGTTCCACAAACTGGGGCTATGGATTCCTGGTGGTTTCCATCCGTTTTCATCTTTTTGTACAGTTATTGGGCAATGAGGTTTGCTGTTGATGAGTACAAGTTTGTTTATGGGTCCATAATTGCTGTACATTTTTTAAGTTATTTTAGTGATTTGCTCCAGTAGGCCATATGGACTTATAGGGGATTTGCAACTTGATCTCACCCTGGGTGTAACTGAGCTTCTGCCATAATGCTGTGCTTGAGGGTTGGGACAGGGATGGAGAGATGATGTTGCACCATAGGATTGGCCAGGGTGCCTGGCTTCTAAAACTTTCTACTCCCACTTAAAATCCCCTACACTGGGAAGAGACAGATGAGAAGACGCTGAACCAGTGGGTGACAACCACAAAATGATGCCTAGCTGGAAGGAGGAGCCACATGATGCCACTTCAAGGATAGACTGAAGGACTTCAACTCCAGCTGACCCTCAGGAGGATGGGTCTCTCCGGGGCTAATGGAGTTGGCCCCCTAATTCCTACTAAGGAACAATTGAGGGAATAGACCCGGGGAGGAGCCTGGATGGTTTTCCTTGGACTTCTTGCTCCTATCCATTGACCATGGTGAAACACAGGCACCCTTCAAGAAGGCAGGAGCCTGAAAGGAGTGAACCAGGGAGTAGGTTCTGATGGCTGGATGTAGAGGGGCTGTGGAAGACACCTTCCAAGCAGGAGAGAGAACCAGGAGCCCAGCCAGAGGACAGCTCTGGCAATGAAGCAGTAACATTCAGGCTCCCCAATGAAAAATCCAAATCTAGAGGACAGAATGTCTGAAGAGGATGCTCCAGGTAGCCACCAGGAGCAAAACAACAACATCCTTGCAAAAAACGGCCCTACAGTCTCGAGGTAGAGCCAGGTCCCCTGGGGGAGTGGGCAGAATGAAAAGCACATAGTGCGTTGCCATCTTTTCTTATACCCACCGGAGACGGGCAAACTTCAAGGGGTTAGTGTAATCTCATGAATTTATTGTTGATGGGGAGGGGTCATGTATAGTACCACCACCTCACACCAACTTTAGCCTAGGGCCCCAATGGAAAACAGTAATGTCCCAGGGGATCCCATCTTCCCCGGACACAAGGAACCAAATGCAGACGCGTTGCCCACCCCCAGTGCCCCTCTCTGGGGGAGGCAAGTTACGCCACATTCTGCCTCCTGCCCACTACCAGCCAAAGAGACACGGTTTTCTTCTGCTTGAGTCAAGAGCAAAAAATCATGCTGACCACTCATATTAAAAAATATCATTATTTTTAATATTGTTTTCAGTAACATAATTATAAAAAATAATTTTTTCAATATAGTTTGTCGTTTTAGGTGATTTATAATTTTTTGATGAATTGCTAATAGTAATTTATCATTACAAAAGAAAACACCCTACAGTAGCGGGTTGTTGGGTTTCTGGGGATAGGGTCAGAAGGTAACTAAGGGCCTAATTAAGACATAGGTGCTCCGGGGACCGCCATCGTTGTTTGGCGGTCTGACTGCCTGTATCCATGGTGGTCCGAATACTGGATTGCAAGGCAGGCAGGCAGGCCACTGCAAGTGTGCTGCAAGTCCACTGCCATAATCTCTGGTTCCGCAGAGGTGTGGACAGCGGCAGTCAATGGTGGCGATGCCAGCAGCGGCACCGCTCTGGGTATTACGACCTGCCTTACTGCAGACCTTTTCATGGTGGGAACACCGCCATGAAAAGGTCAGCAGAAAGGCAGGTAAAGGGCCACAGAAAAGGACCCCAGGGCAAACAAGCCCATGCGGCTTGTGGCTGGGGCACATGTTGTGCCTCCCTATGCCACTCATGTCAGTGTGCGCACCATTTGCCATGCACGACATGGGGCATGGCAACAGTGCGCCCGACTTGCTGGCAGTGCAGCAATTCTGCCAGCATGGCTTCAGGCTCTCTCCTAGAGCTAAAGCATGCTGCCGCCTTGGGTGCGCCTCCGGAACACCGCCAGCCTCGCCGTAATGTTGTAATGCGGTGGTCTGGATGTCGCCTGCTTGGTGGCATTCTACCGACCGCTGCCGCTGCGGGCTGCTGGTGTCCCCATCAAACTCATAATCAGCCCCTAGGTAATAATTAATTATTAATTTATAATGTTGATGAATTCTGTAAACTATGTAATACTATAATATTTATTTTAGTTATATTTTAGGTGCGGGTTGCTAGGTTTGTAGGAGTATAGGGTGGGAAGTTAATTAAATATGAATTCATTACCAATTAATCATTAATTCAGAATTAAATATTTTAATGACTATTAATTATATAAATCCTGGAATCCTTATATATTCTAGTTATATTTTAGGTAGGGGTTGCTAGATTTATTGAGGAAACGGGCTGGTAGTTAATTAACAAATAATTATTAATTGTAAATTAATCATTTGATTATTAACTATATAAATTGTCTAATTCTTATATATTTCAGTTAACTTTTTGGTGTGGGTTGTTGGGTTTGTAGGACTATAGGGTGACAGGTTAATTAAGTAATAATTAATTAGAAATTAATTAATAATTTGTAATTAATTATTTAATTTATTATCTATTATGAAAATTGTGCTATACCCTTTTTATTTTAACTATATTTTAAGTGTGGGATACTAGGTTTGTAGAGGTATAGGGTAAAAAGTTAATTAAGTAATAAATATATGTATAATGTTATTTATTAATGTTTATATTAAGAGTTCATTATTTTTCTGAATTAATAGGGTTATTCAAATATGTAATGTGCTTGAAGTGAAGTACTTTCCCTACTGTTGCTTATAGTGGAGTGTGAATAATAAATTTAACCCTTTCCAGAGTCCAACACTTACCCTACTGTTGCACAGACAGGAGTGCGAATAGTAAATCTTAACGCTTCGAACTCCAACACTTTCCCTACTGTTGCACAGACTGCAGTGGGATTAGCAAATCTAACCCTTCTGAAGTCTAACATTTTCCATACTGTTGCACTGTTTGGGGTGGGATTAATAAATGTAACCCCTCTGAAGTCCATCAGTTCTCTTACTGTTGGGCTGACTGGAGAATGAATAACACATGTAACCCCTCCAAACGCTTTCTCTACTTTTCATTAGACTAGAGTAGGGAAGTGCAAGCTCTCGTATGTCCAAGACTTTCCCTACTGTTGTGCAGTTTGGAGTGGGAATAGTAAATGTTCGCTTCTCCAAAACCCAACACTTTCCCTGATGTTGTGCTGCTTGGAATGGGAATAGTAAATTTAACCTCTCAGAAGCCCAACATTTTCCTTGTCTTTGTGGTGACAGGAGAAGGAGTAGTAAATGTAACCCCAAGTTGAACTCTTTTCCTACTGTTGCTTAGACTGGAGTGGGAATAATAAATGCAACCTCTCCAAAGTCCAACACTTTCCCTATGTTATGTTGACTGGAGTAGGAATAGTAAATTTAACCACTCCGAAGTCTGACTCTTACCCTAATGTTGCACTGTTTGGAGTGGGAATCTAACCCATCCAAACTCCAACACTTTGCCTACTGTTGCGCTGTTTGGAGTGGTAATCGTAATTTTAACGCAACCGAAGTTCTGAACGTTCCCTACTGGTTTTTACATTTTTTATATTTTATATATTTGGTAATGCATTTAATATCTGTCATTGAAATGTTAATATTTTGTAAGTTTTATTTAAATTTATATGCATATATCAATATATTTATTCATTTATTTGGAGTTTTATATAGCGTGAACAAGACCCTTTTGGGTGACAGAGCACTTTACAAACAGTGTACAGAGACATGGGATACAACAGAAAGAAATATAACACTAAAATAAAAAATGAAATATTTACAAATATATACACATGGACTAATGATGAACAGGGAAGTAGAAACACATCATATAGAATAAGTCCAGGCCTAGAACATATTACGGCGAGACAAGAGGCAGCGGGTAAATAGAAAGGAGGGATCAAACTAGGGGAAAGTAGCTTGTTGGATAGTAAGAGTTTTACTTCTTTCTTTTTAAGATGGATGTGGATGGGTTGCATCTGATTTCAGGAGGGATAGAGTTTCAAATGTATGGGGCAATTCCAGAGAAGGATCAGTAGTAGTTTTCTTTTTTTTTGCATTTTGAGGCTTAAGAAGTAAGGAGTTATTGCTTCTAGACCGTCTGTTACCGCCCAATAGGGTCAGTTTCTGCGTCAGGTAGGAGGGGGTATTGTGGTGTAACGCTATGTGGGTCAAACAAGCAATTTTGAGATAGATCCTGGCATCGAAGGGTGGCAATTTCAGGGATTGAAGGTCAGGGTAATATGATCAAAAAAATGTGACCCTGTGATGAGCCTAGCTGCATCATTCAGTGTGGAATTCAGTGGTGCAAGTGAGGTTTTCGGGAGGCCCACCAGGGTAGAGCTACTGTAATATATTTTCGATAGCACAAGTGCATATACCACAATTGTGAGGTCTGCCACAAGGAGGAAGGTTTTAGTTTCCTAAGAATATGCAACTGATGGTTAACTCCTCTAGTGATGGTACTGATGTATTTTTGAATAGAGAGGTCTTTGTCCTAGGGTAATAACTAGGTATTTGGCAATGATGTGTGGGGTGAAGTTCAAGGCAATGAGAAGAGTCAGTGTTTTGATGTTCTGGGTGGTGGTGGGCAGTGCCAATTCTGTAAGAATTCCGTCTGAAGGGCATTGAGTTTGAGGTGGTTAAGAGTCAGCCACTGTTGCATCTTTGGCAAGGTTTTGTTGAGGGTGTGGATGTCATCAAGGGAGGCGATTTTCATGTAGAGTTGGGTGTCGTCATCATACATGTGGTAGGTGATATGTGAAAGTTTGAGGGTTTCAGTTAGGTTAAACAGTTTCAGGGAGAGGATAGAGCCTTGGGGTACACCCAGTGACAATGGAAATGAATCAGAAAGAGTCTGATTGATTAGAATACACAGTGATCTGATGTGTAAAAAGGGGGAGAACCAATTCAGCATGGTGCCGGAGAGGCCCATCCTGTGTTCTAGAAGGTTTAGAAGGGTAGCATGGTTGATGGTACCAAAGGCTGCTAACAGGTCCAATAAGATCAGGAGGCATTCTGGTCGAGTGAGTGTAGAGCACCGTCGACAAAGTGGACCATGACTGATTCGGTGCTATGAACCAATTGGAAGCCAGATTGACAATGGTTGAGGAGTTGGAATTGCTGGATGTAGTTGTGAAGCTGTAAGTGCACACTTTTTTCTATGAGTTTGACCAAAGTAGGGATGTTAGAGATGGGGCGGTAATTGTTAGAGTCGAATTGATCACAGTTGGTTTTTTTTAGGATAGGGGTGACCTGGCCACTTTTTAGGCAGTCGTGTATGCAGCCTTCGGTGAGTGATGCATTGATTATCCTAGTCCATAGTGGGAGTACGAGGTGGATGGACTCATTCAGGAGTTTGGAAGAGAAGGGATTGTTGAAGAGTTTGGGGTATTTCAAGGAGGTCAAAAGATTTAGGATACCATCCTCATTGAGGGTTTTGAAGCATGACCAGGTGGCGTTATATTTGGGAGAGATTTTTTGGGCATGCTTGATGATGCATTGGGGAGTGGTGTGGAGGGATTTATGTGGAAGAAGTCTGATAGCGATATGGATATCATTAGAGATTTGTGTGGTTTTCTCAGCAAAAAAGGAGGCAAAGGTTTCGCAATTAGGTAGTAATTTGTTGTCAGTGGAAGAGGAATCTTTTTTATGTGGGTAGATAGATTTTTGATAATTTTGAACAATTCTTTTGATTGATTAGTTGCAGAGTCTAGTTAATTTTCGAAGAAGACTGCTTTGGAGTTCCTAATGTGCCTATTGTAGGAAGCATACACAAGGAGATGATGGACGGAGCGTTGAAACTTACAGCTCTGGGTTGAATCCATCATCATTCTTTAGCTCACTTCACCACCTCAGTTCAGACCCAGCTATATGCAAATCAGTCTTAACCCTGTGCCTCATGGGAACAGTCCAACCCGAACTGCCAAGCCAGGTCTTCCCTGAACCGGAAAAAAGTATCCTCGGACCGGTTTCTGGGTAACACCCTTCATCAGCCAGGCTCGCTTGAATACAGTGGCAAAGTGAGCAAGGGACCCACGTCTGGGCATACCCTGCCAACTTAGGGCGAACAAAGCAAACACAAGGAGATGATGGATGGAGCGCTAAAGCATTTCAGACACTCACCCCCAGTCACAGATCTGGGTTGAATCCATCATCATTCTTTAGCTCACTTCAACACCTCAGTTCAGACCCACCTATATGCAAATCAGTCTTGACCCTGTGCCTCAAGGGAACAGTCCAGCCCGAACTGCCAAGCCAGGTCTTCCCTGAACAGGAAACAAGCATCCTGGGACCGGTTTCTGGGTAACACCCTTCATCAGCCAGGCTAGCTTGAATCCAGTGGCAAAGTGAGCAAGGGACCCACGTCTGGGCATACCCTGCCAACTTAGGGCGAACAAAGCAAACACAAGGAGATGATGGATGGAGCGATGGAGCGCTAAAGCACTTCAGACACTCACCCCCAGTCACAGATCTGGGTTGAATCCATCATCATTCTTTAGCTCACTTCAACACCTCAGTTCAGACCCAGCTATATGCAAATCAGTCTTGACCCTGTGCCTCAAGGGAACAGTCCAGCCCGAACTGCCAAGCCAGGTCTTCCCTGAACAGGAAACAAGCATCCTGGGACCCGGTTTCTGGGTAACACCCTTCATCAGACAGGCTAGCTTGAATCCAGTGGCAAAGTGAGCAAGAGACTCACGTCTGGGCATACCCTGCCAACTTAGGATGAACAAAGCAAACACAAGGAGATGATGGACGGAGCGCTGAAACTTTTAAGACACTCACCTCTAGTCCCAGCTCTGGGTTGAATCCATCATCATTCTTTAGCTCACTTCGCCACCTCATTTCAGACCCAGCTATATGCAAATCAGTCTTAACCCTGTGCCTCATGGGAACAGTCCAGCCCGAACTGCCAAGCCAGGTCTTCCCCGAACCGGAAACAAGCATTCTGGGACTGGTTTCTGGGTAACACCCTTCATCAATTTTTACCCCACCACAATCCAACTCTTTCGTTACCGTTGTACCTCCTGGAGTGGGAATAGTAAATTTTACCCCTCTGCAATCTAACACTAAGGGGCTGATTCCGATCCTGGTCGGAAACCGTTCCATCCGACACGATCCCGGCATGATTTCCAACCGATTCGTGCCCCTTGGCTCCGAGCGAGCGAGTACGATGCAATCGAGCGCTGACGGACTTGTGTCGCTCGGAGCCCCATTGAAGTCAATGGGAGCCTGTTGTACGACGCGTACATAGACTCCCATTGTGAAAATAGCACGTCTTATAGAAGTGTGCCCCCTATCGCGGGGACGCCTCGCTCACGCCCGCACCGTACATGCATGTGTAGGGGGGACCCTTGGGTCACCCCCTGTGTCCGACTCGTAAGGCTACGGGCAAAGGGGGTCCGGCACGGAACCCCGAAGTCCGCTTCCCGGAGCGCTTTCGTCCCGGAGACTCCGACTCGATTCGGCTGTCCGAATCGTGCATCGTACTGGCTCGGTCGGAAATCGATTCCATTGCGCGGTACGATTCATCTGCGACCAAGTCGTACGGAGCGGTTCGGACCCGGAAACGATTCGGTCGGCGATTTCACGTTCATTCGCATCGTACTTGGGCGTCCGGACCTCTGTACGACTCGGTCGGAAACAAAGCCTCCGACTCGGATCCGGTAAAGCCGAATCCGATTCGGAGGCCTTCCGACCGAGATCGGAATCGACCCCTTAATCTACTGTTGTGCTGACTGCAGTGTGAATAGTAAATTTTACCTCTCCACAATCCAACGCTTTCCTTACTGATGCACTGACTGGAGTGGGAATAGTAAATTTTACCCCTCTGCAATTCAGCCCTTTCCCTACTGTTGCACTGACTGGAGTGGGAATAGTCAATTTTTCCCCTCCGTAATCCAACTCTTTCCCTACTGTTGCACTGATTGAAGTGAGAATTACTTTTTTTTTTGTTAATTATAAATTTTATTGTTGTGTTAAGTGTAGTGGGAATAGTAAATTGTAGTATTTTGTAATGTTATATTTGATGTAATTTTATTTTTATTACAGTTAGAATGATAATCTTTTTTTGTGTGGTGTTAAATATTTTGATACTGTTGTGTTGTGTTAGGTGGCAGTAATTATTTTCAAATTTATTTAGTAGAAAAATGTTTTCTTTTTTTAATGTGGTAGGAAATGTATATGTATTTATTTTAATTTATAATAATTTATTTTATGTTGTAATTTTTATAATTATGTGTTTGATTTCTTATAATAATAATATTTTAATTTGCAATATTTTTTGTTTGTAACTTATTTTTAATTATATTGTAAAATATGTGTGTTGTTTAATTTTTATTTTTAATTAAATTGATTCCCTTTTTTAATATTTAATATTTTTGAAATATTCTAATATGTTTACATATATGTCTGATAATATTTAAGGGTTTTTAAATTATATTAATAATTTAAATATTAGTTTATTTTTTTATATATGTATAATTATATCCACCAAAATAGCTCCTTGATCAAGAGATTACCAGGACACTCCAAGATGCTTCTTATATTTTTTGCCTTGTAGAAACGCGTTTCGACTTTCGCCTTGTTCACGGTATGGTGGGTGGACCACCATGCTCATTTACAGAAGCATTCACAATGAAATTAACGAAGGACTACAATGCGCGAGCAGTGCAAGACGGCGCCATCTTGGTCTATGCAGTTATTCGGCAATTTACATTAAGAAAAAATCTTATATCTCATAACAATGTATGTACATTGTGACCAAATACCCAATTCATATCCAAATCATAATATACCATGCACAATTCTTTTTGGATATTAAGCACTATTTTTCACACATGGGTTTCACATTTGCGTTTTTAGCAACTCAAAATAGCCTATGAACTGCCGTTTTTCAGACTGGTGTCCAATCCACTATATGTCCTTTATTTTACACTAAAAATAGAAATAAACGCTAGCATTATATTTTCCCATGTGGGCTCACTATATCACTAATATTGATATTGGTCCTCACCCCATAACTGCTAGGGAAGTGTCCTGCCCAAATGGACTAGGTGTTAAATATGCCTCCCTCCTGGTGAGACTATGATTATAATATTCTCGCCAAGCACAGTCCATGGAAGTGTCTCGCCCAAGTGGGATAGCCACTAGATGGATTCCCAATTACACGTTTATTGTCCTGTCCTAGTGCGACTACGATTATAGTGTTCTCACCAAGCATAGACCACGAAAGTGACCCCCCCCCCCCAGTGGGCTAGTCACTAGATGAGTTCCCAATTACACGTTTATTGTCCTGTCGATCATCGCAATGAAGATGCATTGCCCATCTTGCTACTCTCCTTAATCAAACCACTGCCCAAAACCTGTGTGTAAAAATACAATGTAAAATATATGTTAAGATCATACCTAATAAGTCACCACTTAACCACCATAGTGATAATATTACAGAGAACATTTCCAAAAATATAAGTGTAGGAGAGTAGGATCTGCCTCTTATGTTGCCCCCACTTTTTTTCTGATGTTTACACTGGTTTCTGGCTATAATCTGGCTGGGACCCTGCCAATCAGGGCCCCAGCCTCTCTGTTCTGTCTAAACGATTTGGAGTGCACTCTAGGTGCACTAGTGATTGGATACTGTGGTACCTTATGAGTCCCTAGTATATGGTACCTTAGGTACCAAGGGCATAGGTACTTCACAGGCCTACCAGGGGCTGAAGCATGTATTATGCCACCCCTGGGAAGCAGACTAAGGGGCCGATTCCGATGTCGGACGGACTCAGGTCCGTCCGACATCGGTCCGGAGCCGTAACCGACCGACCTGCTGTCGTCGGTTACGGCCCAGGCAGTACGATGCGACAGAACCCTGTTCGGTCGCACTCGTATCTCCCACAATGGGAGCATGCATTCCGGACGGAATGCATGCTGGCATTGGAGAAAGCAGGGGTGCAGTTCAACCCTGCACCCTGTGGCCGGCACCCCAAGGTGCCTGCCACCGAGTGCAGGGTTCAACAGAGGGGCACCATAGGTGCCTCCAGGCGCCGATTCGGCGACCTTGCACCCATGGGGGTCCCACTGGGGGCCCCCAAAGACAGTGACCGACTGCCTTTTCGTGCCGGAAAGACCGGCACGAAAAGGCAGTGAAAGCTGCCATCGTACTCCCTCGGTCGCAAAGAGGCAGCCGGGGAGTACAGAGGGATTTCCGGATGGCTGACCGGGCTCTCCGTGCCCGTCGTGAGCCATCCGGAAATCCGAGTCGGATTCTTTCCGACCGAGCCCATCGGAATGGCTCGGTCGGAAAGGAATCCGAGCGGCACGTTCCGATTCGGTCAGAAGGGCTCCGACCATCGTTCGGTGCCCTTCCGGCCGAAATCGGAATCGGCCCCTAAATCTGACACCACAGGCCTGCTACTGCAGCCTGGGTGAGGAAGTGCTAGCACCCCTCACTGAGATATAGGTCCCCTATATCTCTCCTGCACACACATTGAGACTTATCAGTCACCCCTAAAGCAGGCCCTATCAATCCTGAGGGCAGGGTGCTTAGTTTCCATGTGAGGGGGTGCCTCTGCCTGAGCAGGGCCCCTCTGCAGCCCTCAGAGTCCATTCTCTGGGGCTGTTTGTGAATGCAGTCAAACCATATACTCTTAAGTGCATTATATCCTCACGGTAAATGCTAACTATGGAATGGCTGCATCAAAGCATGTCGTGTTTGGTGTCAAACACTTTGGAATCATACCCCCACACCAGTAACTGGTGTGGGAGTATGATCCCACCCTTCTAGAGGGATAGACATGTAACTACTGTGGAAACGCGGTAGAATCCTGAAGAGCCCTGGCATCACAAAATGGATGCCACCAGTCACAGACACTGGGCTGCCCTCCTGCTGATGACCAACACTCGCAGTGGAGGAAGCCCAACAATAGATATCCTGTCCCAAGGGGGTGTGACCACCTCCCAGACAGGGTTTAGTGTATTGGGGCTGGGTGGGTGCACTCCTAGAGTGCTTTGAAATCCTGCACTGGGGGAGCAGAAGGCTCCTCTGTGCATATGCCAGTTCAAACCAGCTCAGGGGCTACCTGCCCCTGCTCTGGCGTGAAACTGGACAAAGGGAGGTGGGTGTAGCCACCCCCTCCCCTGACCCTCCCATAGGTGGGGTCATAGAGCTAGTCCCTCCCTTTCTTTTAGTATAAGAGGGGGAACCTGTGCATTGCAACCCAGATACCCCTGGACGACGCTCTACAAGAAGAATCCCGGACCTTCGACGTTCCACTACCTTTGGAAGACTGAAGACTCTCCCTTGGAGTCAAGGAGTGACTCCCCTGCTTGGCAGGCACCAAAAACGACAACAACGGTCACAAACTATGCTGCTCCAGCCAGAGCCCGAAGTCCCTGCAGCCCAAGAAGTGGATTTCCTGACTTTTCAAAGGCCATTGTGAGTCTCCAGCGAAGCTGAGGCCAGTGGACCCCAAGAGTGATGAGGAACCGCGACCCCTGGGTACTGTGCACTATTGTCGAGTGCAACCACTTCACGACGATCTACGAACTTGTGCTTTGGACCACGTGTGGTCCCAGCCTCCAGCAGAGATCCTTCCCAAAATCAGAGGCCTACACCGTCCCGAGTGACCGTGGGCCCCTGTTGAGTGAATCCTCCGGAGGCGTCTTTGCGATCCCTTGCCAGCCGGCTTGTGGGTCCCCAGAAGACTTTCCAAAGAAACCAAAAGGCTCTCCTGGTTGCACCAGGCCTGCCCTGACCTACCCTCGCTGGGTAAGTTCCTCAGACCTTGCTGGTCTGCACCATTGACTTTTCCGTTCCACCACAAGACTTGCTGCTACCAAGGCTTGTTGGCTCCAATCGGGTCGCCGACACTGCAGTCAGCTGCAGACTTTGTGGGACACGCTGAATCCAGCTTCTGGCTGTCCTCGACGCCTCCTGGACCTCGTGGTTGAAGAGTCAAGACACCAGTGAATGACCTGAATCTGTCGACGACGGTGGGCATTCATCTTCCTTGCCCCGGGTCACTGCCAAGTGCCCTTGAACACTGTCCCCTCTGCTTTCAGGTCTTCCTCCTTCTGAATCCAGGCTTGGATTCCACCGAACACTTCTTCTGTCGCCGCAAGCAGCAAGTCTTCACTGGCTCCCATTGAAAACGACGCCGCGACCCGACACCAAAGGACACCTATGCACCCGGCTCCCCTGGGTGAGGTAACTCTAGCATTACGGTGCTCCCGTGGGTGTGGGCCCTAGAACTACTTACCCTGTAAGTGCCTTGCTTGTGGCTACCCTAGAAGTGCCCTAAAACTCTTATTTTCTAAGTGCGACAATTGCGCTGACTCGTACAGGGTTCGCGTCTGTATTAGACACACCGCGTCCATCTCCCTTGTAACCGTATCTATAACCGTGTCCTTCGACTCGTACTGAGTCCGATCGGTGTTCGCCTTGAACACAGACAGGGGCCTGTAACATTGAAATCTCCATTGCGCTGACTCGCACAAGGTTCGCGTCTGTGTTAGACACAGTGCATCCATCTCCCTTGCTACTCTATCTGTAACCGCGTCCTTCGACTCGTACAAGGACCGATCGGTGTGTTCGCCTCGAACACGCAAGGGACCTTTAACATTGAAATCTCAATCGCGTCTGTGCAGGACTCGCACCGGTGCCACGACACCGCGTCCGTCCCCTGTGGGTCTCCTACAACTACCTGGGGTGGTTCTTGGGGGTCCCTCGATTCTAACTGCTCTAGACCTAGGTCTAGCCAAACTAAGATTGTGATATTTGATTGTGCTAACTTATTTGTGATAACTTTGCATTGTACATATGTTCCTGACTTCTAATCTCATAAAGAGATTAGTAGAGAGTTGTTTATTAATAAATACATATATATTTGATATATATACCTGTGTGGTGTCTTTTCATTTGGTGATTCAAGAGATTGTGTGGTAAAACAAGCTGCTTTACATTCCTCCAAGACTTAGCCTGAAGGCTGCTCTCCACAGCTACCACTAGGATAGCTTTCTATAAAGGTTGTCTTAAACCTACCAACCATAAGAGTCGAATTGTTCTGGTGCAAGGTGTCCACTTTAATTAGTGAACAGCATATACCAGGCCAACTTCTCACATTGGTGGCAGCGTGTGGGATTCCAGCTTGCTATTGTTTTACCAGAAAATCTCTATTTGAATTACTAACTGAAAACCACTATAGGTACTTAAGGTACATATAAAATCAAGCTTAGTATCCATAAGTTCTACTGAACTTAGAGCTGTGTGGAAAAGGGATAGCACACCCTTTCTACAGCTCAAGCTAGTATCAGTAGGCCACAAACTAGTGTAGGTAGTACAACACTGCACAACACTAGAATGTCCTCAAGGGATGGACCCAGTGGATCCACCCAGCTTCAGTATAAGGACATGACTTTCTTTGACCTGAAAGCCATGTGTGCTGAAAGGCACCTGAAGATAGGACAGAGTCCCTCTACACTACACCTGATAGATCTGCTGACAGCAGATGATCTTAGATTAGCTCTAGGAGCTAATGGATCTGAATCAGTGGGTGGGTCAGTCATAGTATCTGGGTCAGATGATGACCAAGACTCTGTGATTGTAGGGCCAGGCCCCAAGGGGCCTGAACAGGACAGAGGAATTCTCCCTAAGAGAACTGACATAGTGGAAGACAGGCACAGGTCCCTTTCCAGGGAATCTGAGCACTCCTTTCACTCTGGCAGAGAAACTGTCCACCAGAGAGACTCCTACTTCCTAAGAAGAGAGAGTTCCTCTGAAAGACTGTGCAAACTGCTGCAGTATGAGGAAGCAAGGTTTGCCCTCAAAACCAAGCAGTTGGCATTAGACAAAGAAGCCTTTGAGTTCCAGAGAGCTTCTAGAAGAGAGGGGTTAGAACCCCTGGTGGCAGCAACAGTGTCCCTAGAGGCAGAGAATATATTCCAGACCATAGGAACCTGAGCAAGGTTGTTCCTCCCTACCAGAGTGGGGATGATATCCACAAGTGGATAACTGCTATGGAAAGGGCCTGTAGAGTACAACAGGTCCCCCAGAAGCAGTGGGCAGCAATCTTGTGGCTCTCCTTTTCAGATAAAGGTAGAGACAAGCTCCTCACTGTTAGAGAAGAGGATGCTGATGACTATGAAGTCCTGAAGAGTGCACTGATAGATGGGTTTGGCTTAACCACTGAACAGTACAGGTTGAAGTTCAGAGACACCCAGAAGGCACAGACTCAGGACTGGACTGACTTTGTAGATTGTGCAACCAAGGCTCTGGAGGGTTGGCTGGTTGGCAGTAGGGTTACTGATTTCAAGGGATTGTATAATCTAATGATGAGAGAACAGATCCTTAATAATTGCCAGAACCAGTTGTTGCATCAATACCTGGTAGACTCTGATCTGACCTCTCCCCAAGAATTGGGAAAGAAGGCAGACAAGTGGGTCAGAACCAGGGTGAGGCAGAAAACCCAGAACCAAGGGGGTGACACTAAGAAGCAGGATCAGAAGGGCTCTGAGAAAGGTGGGGATAAAGCAAAAGACCAGAAGTCTTCACAAGGGCCCCAAAAATCTGCATCTGGTGGGGAGTCACAGTCCAATCAAGGAAAAGGCCAAAAGAAGCCCTGGTGCAAATTCTGTAAACAGAAAGGGCACTGGACTTCTGATTGTAACAAGTCCAAAGACCAAACCACCACCACTCCTGCCCCTAAGGCAACTGTTCCCCCTAGTTCAGCTACTGGTGGAGGTGGTACTCAGAAGAAGGGTGTAGTAGGGTTGACCCTGGTTTCTGAAGTGGGCTCTGGCCTAGTCAGAGAACCCACTCAGGCAATGCTGATTTGTGATGGAGACATTGAAATGTCCTTCCTAGTGAGCCCCAGTAATCTGGGCAAATACAAACAGCAGCCTGTAATAAATGGCAAACAGGCTTTGGCATTTAGGGACACAGGTGCTAGTGTCACCATGGTGGCAGAGGATCTTGTGGACCCTGGACAGATCATCCTGGGTGAAATGTACCAGGTGACCAATGCAAGCAATGCCAAGACCAACCATAGTCTGGCAGTTGTGAATTTCTCCTGGGGAGGGGTAACTGGCCTCAAGAAGGTTGTAGTCAGTGCAGACCTCCCTGTAGAATGTCTATTGGGCAATGATCTAGAGACTTCAGCCTGGTCTGAAGTAGAGTTATGGACTCATGCTGAGATGTTGGGCATCCCTGCAGAGGTATTTGCTGTGACCAGGTCACAAGCCAAAATGCATGACACTGAACCAGCTCTGGATCCTGAAACTATGGACCAGATGCTTCCCAAGAAGAGGAGCAGTAGGGTTAAGGCAGTGCCTTCCCCTCTGTCTCAGATCACAGATTCCCCTCTTGAGGGAGGAGAAGCAGACCCTGAAGAAGGAACTGCCCCAGAGGGACTTGAGCCTGATCAGGTTGAGTTCTTGGGGGCAGGGGGCCCTTCTAGGGAAGATCTGAGTAAGGAGCAACAGTGCTGCCCTCTCTTGAACCCCTCAGACAGCAGGCTGCTGCTGAGGCTGCTGGGAGTGCTAGTGGGTCCCATAAAGTTTATTGGGATGAGGGACTCCTATATTCTGAAGGTAGAGATCCAGCCCCTGGAGCCACCAGGAGGTTGGTAATACCTCAGAAGTTTAGGGGTTCCTCTTGACCCTAGCACATGATATCCCTTTGGCAGGTCACTTGGGCCAAAACAAGACCTGGGACAGGCTTGTTCCACATTTTCATTGGCCACATATGTCAGAAGACACAAAGGAGTTTTGTCGCTCCTGTGTCACATGCCAAGCCAGTGGCAAGGCAGGTGGCACAACAAAGGCCCCCTGATACCACTACCTGTGGTGGGGGTACCCTTTGAAAGGGTAGGGATTGACATTGTTGGTCCCCTTGACCCTCAAACTGCATCTGGGCACAGATTTATCCTGGTGGTAGTGGATCATGCCACCAGGTACCCAGAGGCAATTCCCTGAGGACCACCACAGCCCCAGTGGTGGCAAGAGCCCTCATTGGAGTCTTCTCCAGAGTGGGTTTCCCAAAGGAGGTCATTTCTGACAGAGGTACCAACTTCATGTCAGGATATTTGAAAGCAATGTGGAAGGAGTGTGGTGTAACTTATAAGTTCACCACCCCTATCACCCACAATGCAATGGTTTAGTTGAACGCTTCAACAAAACCTTGAAGGGAATGATTAAAGGACTCCCAGAGAAGCTTAGGCGGAAATGGGACCTTCTTCTTCCCTGCCTGTTGTTTGCATACAGAGAAGTTCCACAGAAGGGGGTTGGTTACAGCCCATTTGAGCTTCTGTTTGGGCATCCTGTAAGAGGTCCACTGTGTTTGGTAAAAGAGGGCTGGGAGTTACTTCTCAAGTCCCCCAAACAAGATGTGATGGACTATGTACTTGGTCTCCGCTCCCGGATGGCTGACTACATGAAAAAGGCAACCAAAAACCTGGAGGCCAGCCAAGAATTACAAAAAGCTTGGCATGACCAAAAGGCTTTGCTGACTGTATACCAGCCAAGACAGAGAGTGTGGGTGTTGGAGCCTGTGACCCCAGCAGCCCTCCAAGACAAATGGAGTGGCCCCCATACAATCGTTGAACAGAAGGGAGAAGTCACCTATCTGGTGAATCTTGGAACTCCCAGGAGCCCCCTCAGGGTGCTCCATGTCAACAGACTGAAGCCATATGTTGACAGGGCTGACATGGGCTTGCTCATGGCAACTGATGAGGAACAGGAGGAGGAGAGTGACCCTCTCCCTGACCTGCTCTCACAGAACCCTGATGATGGGTCAGTAGATGGTGTTGCTTTGGCAAGCAGCCTCACTGACCATCAGCAAACTGAGTGCAGACAAGTTCTGCAACAGTATAGACATATGTTTAGCCTGACCCCTAGTCAGACTTCCTGGTGCACCCATGAGGTGGACACTGGAGACAGTCTGCCTGTAAAGAGTAAAATCTACAGGCAACCTGACCATGTCAGGGACTGTATCAGGACTGAAGTCCAGAAGATGTTGGAGTTAGGCGTGATTGAGCCTTCAGATAGCCCTTGGGCTAGCCCAGTAGTCCTGGTACCCAAGCCTCATACCCAGGGTGGTAAGAAAGAAATGAGGTTTTGTGTAGACTACAGAGGCCTCAATGCAGTCACTAGGACTGATGCCTATCCCATACCAAGGGCAGATGAGCTGATTGATACTTTGGCCTCAGCCAAGTATCTAAGTACATTTGACCTAACAGCTGGCTACTGGCAGATCAGGTTAGCTGATGATGCAAAAGCCAAAACAGCATTTTCGACCCCTGGTGGGCATTACCACTTTGTGGTGATGCCCTTTGGATTGAAAAATGCACCTGCCACTTTTCAGAGGTTGGTGAATAAAGTTCTGGCAGGGATGGAAACTTATTGCTCAGCTTATCTAGATGATATTGCTGTCTTTAGTTCCTCCTGGCAGGATCACCTGGTCCACCTCAGAAATGTTTTAGAGGCTCTGCAGAAAGCAGGCCTCACTATCAAGGCCACTAAGTGCCAGATAGGGCAGAGTCAGGTTGTGTACCTGGGCCACCTTGTGGGTGGAGGCCAGGTTCAGCCTTTACAGAGCAAGATCCAAACCATAATGGAATGGGTTGCTCAAATCACCCAGACACAGGTGAGAGCCTTCTTAGGCCTGACTGGGTTCTATAGGAGGTTTGTGAAGGGATATGGATCTATAGTGACCCCCGTGAATGATCTGACCTCAAAGAAAATGCCAAAAAAGGTTCAGTGGACAGCTAGCTGTCAGAAGGCATTTGAAGACCTAAAGCAGGCCATGTGCACTGCCCCCATCTTACAGAGTCCAGACTACACCAAAAAGTTCATTGTCCAAACAGATGCTTCTGAGCTGGGTGTGGGAGCTGTACTGTCTCAACTGAATGATGAAGGTCAAGACCAGCCAGTAGCTTTCATTAGCAGAAGGCTGACCCCTAGAGAGAAACGTTGGTCAGCTATAGAGAGGGAGGCCTTTGCTGTGGTGTGGGCCCTGAAGAAGCTGAAGCCATACTTGTTTGGCACTCACTTCATAGTTCAGACTGACCACAAGCCCCTCCTATGGCTTAAACAAATGAAAGGAGAAAACCGAAAACTTTTGAGGTGGTCCATTTCCCTACAGGGGATGGACTATACAGTGGAACATAGACCTGGGACCCAACATGCCAATGCAGATGGACTCTCAAGGTATTTCCACTTTGAACACGAAGACTCAACTGGTCAAGGTTAGTTTAGTGTCCCTGCGTTTGGGGGGGGGTTGTGTAGGAGAGTAGGATCTGCCTCTTATGTTGCCCCCACTGTTTTTCTGATGTTTACACTGGTTTCTGGCTATAGTCTGGCTGGGACCCTGCCAATCAGGGCCCCAGCCTCTCTGTTCTCTCTAAACGATTTGGAGTGCACTCTAGGTGCACTAGTGATTGGATACTGTGGTACCTTATGAGTCCCTAGTATATGGTACCTTAGGTACCAAGGGAATAGGTACTTCACAGGCCTACCAGGGGCTGAAGCATGTATTATGCCACCCCTGGGAAGCAGACTAAATCTGACACCACAGGCCTGCTACTGCAGCCTGGGTGAGGAAGTGCTAGCACCCCTCATTGAGATATAGGTCCCCTATATCTCTCCTGCACACACATTGAGACATATCAGTCACCCCTAAAGCAGGCCCTATCAATCCTGAGGGCAGGGTGCTTAGTTTCCATGTGAGGGGGTGCCTCTGCCTGAGCAGGGCCCCTCTGCAGCCCTCAGAGTCCATTCTCTGGGGCTGTTTGTGAATGCAGTCAAACCATATACTCTTATGTGCATTATATCCTCGCGGTAAATGCTAACTATGGAATGGCTGCATCAAAACATATGTTTGGTGTCAAACACTTTGGAATCATACCCCCACACCAGCAACTGGTGTGGGAGTATGATCCCACCCTTCTAGAGGGATAGACATGTAACTACTGTGGAAACGCGGTAGAATCCTGAAGAGCCCTGGCATCACAAAATGGATGCCACCAGTCACAGACACTGGGCTGCCCTCCTGCTGATGACCAACACTCGCAGTGGAGGAAGCCCAACAATAGATATCCTGTCCCAAGGGGGTGTGACCACCTCCCAGACAGGGTTTAGTGTATTGGGGCTGGGTGGGTGCACTCCTAGAGTGCTTTGAAATCCTGCACTGGGGGAGCAGAAGGCTCCTCTGTGCATATGCCAGTTCAAACCAGCTCAGGAGCTACCTGCCCCTGCTCTGGCGCGAAACTGGACAAAGGGAGGTGGGTGTAGCCACCCCCTCCCCTGACCCTCCCATAGGTGGGGTCATAGAGCTAGTCCCTCCCTTTCTTTTAGTATAAGAGGGGGAACCTGTGCATTGCAACCCAGATACCCCTGGACGACGCTCTACAAGAAGAATCCCGGACCTTCGACGTTCCACTACCTTTGGAAGACTGAAGAATCTCCCTTGGAGTCAAGGAGTGACTCCCCTTCTTGGCAGGCACCAAAAACGACAACGACGGTCACAAACTACGCCGCTCCCGCCGGAGCCCGAAGTCCCTGCGCATAGACTCGTACAGGACTCGCACCGGTGCCAGGACACCGTGTCCGTCCCCTGTGGGTCTCCTACAACTACCTGGGGTGGTCCTTAGGGGTCCCTCGATTCTAACCGCTCTAGACCTAGGTCTAGCCAAACTAAGATTGTGATATTTGATTGTGCTAACTTATTTGTGATAACTTTGCATTGTACATATGTTCCTGACTTCTAATCTCATAAAGAGATTAGTAGAGAGTTGTTTATTAATAAATACATATATATTTGATATATATACCTGTGTGGTGTCTTTTCAGACTACAAATGTAGAATCCAGTACTACAAATGTCAACAACTGTCATTTTGTGAATGTACTTCCTTGAAGTGTCTAGCTACTGGGTAGTGTTCCTTATTGTGTCTTATTGCTCGTTTGTGTTCAAGGACTCTGATCTTTGCCTTGTGAATTGTACTCCCAATGTAGTATTTCCCAGAAGGGTACTTTAAGTAACAAGGTAGATGTCTCATTTTAGAAAGCGCCATCCTTAAAGGACAAACAAATTAGAAGCCATTTTGTGAGATCAAAAAGTGAAACTTGAATAACTGACTATCAAAAAGGCTTCACAAAATGTGACAAATGCAAGGCGTGTAAAATTAGGAAAAACACCAAACGTCTCACAGATTTCAAGGGAAAACAAATTACGATAAAGAAGTAGATTTCCTGACTTCTCAAAGGCCATCGTGAGTCCCCAGCGAAGCTGAGGCCAGTGGACCCCAAGAGGGATGAGGAACCGCGACCCCTGGGTACCGTGCACTATTGTCGAGTGCAACCCCTTCACGACGTTCTACGAACTTGTGCTTTGGACCACTTGTGGTCCCAGCCTCCAGCAGAGATCCCTCCCAAAATCAGAGGCCTACACCGTCTGGAGTGACCGTGGGCCCCTGTTGAGTGAATCCTTCGGAGGCGTCTTTGCGATCTCTTGCCAGCCGGCTTGTGGGTCCCCAGAAGACTTTCCAAAGAAACCAAAGGGCTCCCCTGGTTGCTCCAGGCCTGCCCTGACCTACCCTTGCTGGGTAAATTCCTCAGATCTTGCTGGTCTGCACCAATGACTTTTCCGTTCAACCACAAGACTTGCTGCTACCAAGGCTTTTTGGCTCCAATCGGGTCGCCGACACCGCAGTAAGCTGCAGACTTTGTGGGACACGCTGAATCCAGCTCCTGGTTGTCCTCGACGCCTCCTGGACCTCGTGGTTGAAGAGTCAAGACACCAGTGAACGACCTGAATCTGTCGATGACGGTGGGCATTCATCTTCCTTGCCCCGGGCCACTGCCAAGTGCCCCTGAACACTGTCCCCTCTGCTTTCAGGTCTTCCTCCTTCCGAATCCAGGCTTGGATTCCACCGAACACTTCTTCTGTCGCCGCAAGCAGCAAGTCTTCACTGGCTCCCATTGAAAACGACGCCGCGACCCGACACCAAAGGACACCTATGCACCCGGCTCTCCTGGGTGAGGTAACTCTAGCATTACGGTGCTCCCGTGGGTGTGGGCCCTAGAACTACTTACCCTGTAAGTGCCTTGCTTGTGGCTACCCTAGAAGTGCCCTAAAACTCTTATTTTCTAAGTGCGACAATTGCACTGACTCGTACAGGGTTCGCGTCTGTGTTAGACACACCGCGCCCATCTCCCTTGTAACACTATCTATAACCGTGTCCTTCGACTCGTACTGAGTCCGATCGGTGTTCGCCTCGAACACACAAGGGGCCTGTAACATTGAAATCTCCATTGCGCTGACTCGCACAAGGTTCGCGTCTGTGTTAGACACAGCGCGTCCATCTCCCTTGCAACTCTATCTGTAACCGCGTCCTTCGACTCGTACAAGGACCGATCGGTGTGTTCGCCTCGAACACGCAAGGGACCTTTAACATTGAAATCTCAATCGCGTCTGTGCGCATAGACTCGTACAGGACTCGCACCGGTGCCAGGACACCGTGTCCGTCCCCTGTGGGTCTCCTACAACTACCTGGGGTGGTCCTTAGGGGTCCCTCGATTCTAACCGCTCTAGACCTAGGTCTAGCCAAACTAAGATTGTGATATTTGATTGTGCTAACTTATTTGTGATAACTTTGCATTGTACATATGTTCCTGACTTCTAATCTCATAAAGAGATTAGTAGAGAGTTGTTTATTAATAAATACATATATATTTGATATATATACCTGTGTGGTGTCTTTTCATTTGGTGATTCAAGAGATTGTGTGGTAAAACAAGCTGCTTTACATTCCTCCAAGACTTAGCCTGAAGGCTGCTCTCCACAGCTACCACTAGGATAGCTTTCTATAAAGGTTGTCTTAAACCTACCAACCATAAGAGTCGAATTGTTCTGGTGCAAGGTGTCCACTTTAATTAGTGAACAGCATATACCAGGCCAACTTCTCACAATAAGTTACTTAAAATATTAAAACCATTTTTCATAATTATTCAGACAGTCAATATTTTGAGGTAAAGCACCCAATCATTGTTGAACACTACTATATCGATCTTGCCACTCTTGCATTCTTTGAATTATCCCAAATGTACCGATAATTCCTCACTAGAGTTCAGTCCTATTATTGCAAGTGTTTCAAAATCAATAATACACCTGGATTCCAGAATCCTTAATTTGCGTTCTCTGTTACCACCTCTCTCCTGTGGTTTTCTAGAATCCAGTACTACAAATGTCAACAACTGTCATTTTGTGAATGTACTTCCTTGAAGTGTCTAGCTACTGGGTAGTGTTCCTTATTGTGTCTTATTGCTCGTTTGTGTTCAAGGACTCTGATCTTTGCCTTGTGAATTGTACTCCCAATGTAGTATTTCCCAGAAGGGTACTTTAAGTAACAAGGTAGATGTCTCATTTTAGAAAGCGCCATCCTTAAAGGACAAACAAATTAGAAGCCATTTTGTGAGATCAAAAAGTGAAACTTGAATAACTGACTATCAAAAAGGCTTCACAAAATGTGACAAATGCAAGGCGTGTAAAATTAGGAAAAACACCAAACGTCTCACAGATTTCAAGGGAAAACAAATTACGATCATTAACAAGATCACGTGTGAGACAAGTAATGTGATATACATGATCACATGTGACTGTGGCCTGAGATACATAGGCAGTACCATCTGCCCACTAAAGAAAAGGATATTAGAACACATCAGAGCGGTACAAAACAAAGACGCTAACTATGCCATGGCAAAACACCTAGCCACACATGAAGGTCACACGTGGCAGAACTTGAAATACTGTGGCATTGCCCACGTTCCCAAACATGAAAGAGGTGGAGATAGAACATTAAAATTGAGATGCCTTAAATCACAAATGATTATACGGTTCAGGACAAAACAGCCCCAAGGCCTCAACGCCGAGGAAGAACTTTATGTTCATCTGTAACCAGCCTACTATTCATCAACAGCAGTGTGTCTGTAAGTAACAATTGTATCCCAAAACTCACTCGATGTTGGTGACCCAACTATTTTCACATAGAGCAGCATATGTACCTACTATTCACACTATTTGTATACCAGATGTACACTTTAGCTGATGAATGTCTGTCTTAAAATTTTCTGAGGTACACTGAGCCCAATAATGAGGCCACTGAGGCACTTTTGGGCCAATTACAGTTGACGCTTTGTCTGTCATACTGCAAGATACCGAACTGTGTTACTCGGCACCAGTGTGGTATGGAGGGCAGTATCTCCATACACACCTTGGTTGATGGATAAATTGCATTGGAATCTGATGAGCACACTGAGCCCAACAACAAGTCACTGTACCAAAAGCTAGGCCACTGAGGCACTACTTGGGCTAATTATAGTGGACACTTTGTCTGTCATACTACAAGAGATTGAACTATGGCACTTACTCGATATGTCGACATATATCGATATGGCACTGTGCCTCAGAATTAGTCACTACCATGACAATCGTTGTATAATATAAGGGCATATGTGTTTATTGAATGTACCCACCATTGGATGTGAGAGACACTTGACTTATGGAACAATTAATTTGTCTGATATGTATATATTGTGCTTGGAACTACATCTCCCAGAATGCCTCATTATGGGCAAGATGGGATACTAGTATCAAATGGTAAAAAAGGTAGAACTTACCCAACTGTGATAAAGACCTTGTGTCAAAACGCGTTTGTTTTAGTGGTGTGAATAAATCTACTGAACATCTGTTAGACCTGGCACCATTGGCGTGGGTTTCCCTGTATTTTTGCCTTTTGCCTCCTGTGTTTTTGCTGTGTGTTGCACTTTGTTTTGTTGGTCTAGATGCTTTGGGCACTTTGCCACTGCTGTTCAGTGCCAAAGTGCAAGTGCTCACTTTGTAAATTGTTGTTATGGATTGGTGACTCCCTGATTGGCATATTTGATTTACTAGTCAGTCCCTAGTAGAGTAAACTGTGTGTGCCCGGGGCCTGTAAATCAAATGCTGCTAGTGGACTTCAGCACTGATTGTGCCACCCACATAAGCAGCCTGTATATGTAAACTCTTGCATGCCATTGCAGAGCCTGTGTGCAGTCTGGTACTGCCATGTCGACTTGGCAAGTGCACACACTTGCCAGTCCCTAACCTTCCCTTTTCTTACAGGTTAGTCACCCCCATGGTAGACCCAAGGTACCCCTGTGGGCAGGGTGCATTGTATTTGAAAGGTAGGACATGCCCTGAAGTGTGTGGCATGTCCTGATAGTGAAATACTGCCAATTTCGTTTTTCACTATTGCAGGGCTACCTGCTCCCATAGGATAGAATGGGGAGTTTGTTTATAACATCTTATAAACATACCTAGCCCTGGGAACAAGGTAGGAAAATAAAGTTTAATATGCCTGAACTCAGAATGTTACAATGCATCTTTTAGTGAGGGTGATTTTTACATTCTTTGTTTGAAAATACCACTTTTAGAAAGTAGGTATTTTCTTGCTTAGCCATCCAGTATGCCTCTGCTAGATTTGTGTATTGCATGTCTGGCTTTGGAGTGTCAGGGGCTTGGGAGGAGCAGTGGCTCCAGAGAGCCTGATGAGTCAGGACTGGGCTGAATAGGCCTGGTCTGCATTTGGAGTGATGGGAGGAGTAGCACCTGCACCTGAAAAGGGTTGTGCCTGCCTTCCACAAAGTTGGCTCCGGCCCCCTGTGATATGTCTGACGCTAGGGCTCACACTGACAATGGAGGTTGTTGTGCACTTGCAAAGTGCCCCACAGAACTGGTTTTGGCTGGGTACAGATACTCTCTGCCTTCAAAGAACAAAGGATTTTTGGGTATTAAAAGAGGGGCCCGACCCCAGACTTTTAGATAGCTTCTAGGAAATCAAGAGGAACCTTTGCCAAGGAGAAGAGCCGGAGAAGCTGAGGAGGAATACTATCCCTGTTCTGTTTGCTGTCTGGGGGTTGTCCTGCAGTGGCTACTTGCTGCCAAGGAAAGGAGAAAAGGACTTTGCTGTTTGCTGTGTCCCCTGCTCGAGGAAGATCTCCAAAGGCTTGAAACTGAGCTTGCCTCCTGTTCTGAAGTCTCAGGGACACAAAGACTTCACCCCCAGCTCCCCTGAACTTCCTTGCTGGGAGTTCTGACCTGCAAAGAGGTGCCTGCGGTTGTTTTGGACCTCTAGAGACTGTTTTCCACTTGGAGCTGGAAGAATCCATGCATCGTCCCAGATCGTTGCATCGCGGCGCCAAGTTTGTCGCATCGTTGGGGGATGCAGTAAGAAACCGACGTATCACCTCCTCTCCAGTAAGGGACCGACGCATTACCTCTCCTGCTCAGCAGTAAGGAACCGATGCACCACCTCCCCTGGAGCAAGGAACAGACGCATCACCTTCCCTGAGTGTAAGGAACTGACGCATTACCTTCCCTGCGGCCTGTTTTGTTTGTTTGCGTGACGCATCCCAGGTACTTTGTGTGAAAAGTGTTGCATCTGTAATTTGCTTTGACCTGAACTATTTCTACCATCTGAAAGTCATATTTTTATTACTGTATTGTGGATTTTTGTCGTTTGGTCTTGTTTTGGTTTAGATAAAGATTACTTATTTTTCCAAACTGGTGTGGTGTCCATTTGTAGTGTTTTCACTGTATTACTGTATGTGTTCACAAATGCTTTACACACTGCCTCTGAGATAAGCCTGTCTGCTCGTGCCAAGCTACCAAGGGGTGAACAGGGGTTATTTTAGAAGTGTATCCCTCTTACCCTGTCTAGAAGCAAGGGTTCCTATTTGGACAAAGGCACATACCTCTGCCAACTAGAGACCCCCATTTCTAACATTGGTGGTCAGCGGTGAGGATCTGGACTTGCATTTTTGTCTTAAATACAGTGATTGGGGTACACTACTAGTATGGTGCAGACCATTACGCAACATCATACATTTGGTAGAGTTTTTTCCTGGGAATTTGTTCTTGCAACTGAGAACTGCCAATCTTCATCATGTCAAAACCAGCATCACTTGCATCTGTTGATATTGAATTTGAAGAGGAGAAGGTTGATACACACACTGTGCCACAACTTAAAGCTGTCTGCAAAAAGTTCAAAATCTCTGTAAGAGGCCTCACCAGAAAGGAGGAATACCAAAAGGCGCTGAGGGCCTGGTTGAAGTCAAGGAATGTCACACACACTAGCCCTAGTGTTGAACTAGGGAAGTGAACTAGAGGCACAGGGCCTAGGGACTAGCCAGCCTCCTATATAACATCTGAACACAAATGGGGCTGTCCCTAGTTGGGATTCCTACAGGTTCCTACAGAGTCTCTAGAGATGCAAGTCCAGTGGGGGCATCTCACAAAAAGTGAAGGACTGGCCTCACACACCACCTGGTGTCATGCTTCATCATAGGCTGTCCTCGCCCTCTAAACACTCCGTTTGATAGAGGGCAGGCATACACCTGGAGACAGGGATGCACTTCTAAAACTAAGTGGTGGCCCGTGAATCAGTGAAAATGTGTTCTAAAAACCATTATACTTGTCCCTAGGTAATTTAATTAAGGGGCAAATGTATGGTATTAAAAGAAGTGAACGGTGATATGGGAATTCATTATCCCTTCACCGTAAAAAATGGTCAACATGTTTCTGCTCTGCGTCCCAGATGGGTACATAGCATTCGTCAGGACCGGGATGAATAATGGGCTTCACCTTTCTACACAATGTGTATGAAAGAGTTACCACTCGAAGGACCGGGGGTGAGGATAAATACTCCCCGTGTAGTGCAGTGCTAAAAAGTGAGAGTATCTGTAGGAAATAGGAAACAAAAACACAAACAAACCGGACGTGTAAGTATGGTAAATGCACAATATGCTATACGTAGAGTCCAATCCCCATGGTGGCAGCGCACCATCAGTGCCTAGAGAAGGGAAGGTATACATCCCCAAGGATGTTATTAAGGATTTCATGAAGCATGGGGATATTGGTCAGTGGTTGAAAGCCTATGAGGTAGCAATGTGGTCCCACAGAGTCCCTGAGAGAGATTGGGGAGTAGGGTTGTGGTGCCGCTTTATCAGTAAAGGAAGGGAGACATTGCTAGCATTGCCTACTGAGGATCAGATGTACTATGCCCCCATGAAGGAAGCCTTAGTAGCAAGGTATGGGTTGACCCCAGAGCTGTACAAACAGAAATTTGGAAACTGCAAGAAGCTGGAGTCAAGTACTTCGGTGGAGTATGTGTCCTACTTTTGCAGAGCATTGGATGGTTGGGTTAAGGGTAGCAAGGTGAATGATTTGGAGGGGCTCTATGATTTGGTTGCATGGGAGCACTTGTCAGATAATTGTTTTCCAGAGCTATGCCAGCACTTGATTGACAGCAAGCTGACTGACCCCAGGAAGCTTGCTGTGGAGGCGGACCGCTGGGTCAGTACCAGGGTCCAAAAAGGTTATGTGGGAGACTCTGCAAAAGGTGGGCAGGGTCCCCAGCAGAAGAGTGGGGGGGGACAAGGGTAAACAGAAGGAGTTCCAAAAAGGGCCCCAAAGTAATCCCCAAGGGAACCAAGGTAAGGGTTTCCAGCCTCCCACTGAAAAGAAGCCATGGGTCCCGACCGTTAAGCCTGTTCATAGGGGTTCCAAGGCATGTTTTGGTTGTGGTCAGGTGGGCCACTACCAAGGGGATCCTAGGTGTCCCAAGAAGGTTACCACCGCACCCACTGGTGCACCACCCCAGGAAATGGCTAGTGTAGCCTTGGGGGAGGAGTCGGGTGCCCAAGAGGGTTGGGGTCCCGCAGAGATGTACCTGGTCTCTTCAGGAGGCAGTGAGTTGGTCCCAGGAGCTCATCTGCCTGATAACACTAAGAAGTACAGGCAGTGGGTGACCATCAATGGCCATACTGTGGAGGCTCTGAGAGACACCGAAGCCAGTGTGACAGCTGTTAGTTGTCGGCTGGTGCCTGAGGAGCAGGTGGTCCCCAACGCATTCTACCCAGTAGTTGCCACTGACAATTCAGAGTGCCTCTGCAAAGTGGCACAGGTTCCCTTTGAGTGGGGGTGGGGTCTCAGGTACCTTGAAAGTAGGTGTGAGGCCAGCCATGCCTGTTGACTGTCTGATAGGCAATGATTTGGAGAGCTCCCCTTGGGCGAAGGTGGAGCGGAGGTCTCATTTAGAGATGTTGGGTCTGCCTGAGTGGGCGTGTGTGACCACTCAGTCAATGGCAGCCGGTAAGGGCATTCAAGAGGACCTGGAGCCTGAAAGAGTGGCCCAGGTGCTGGCCAGAAAGAGAAGAGGCAGGGGGCGTGGGAAACCAGCCCCCGAAGTTCCCACTGTCCAGGAGGAGGCAGACCCTGGTGGGGATGCCCTGGAGCCTACAGGGGAACAAGTGGCTGAACTGGGGGACCTGCCTGAGCTGACCCATTGGCAGCAGGAAGGAGGCTCCTCCAGGGAGGAATTCTGCCAGGAGCAGCAGAAATGCCATTCTCTTGTTGGCTTGTGGCAACAGGCTGCAAACCAGGCAGCAGGTGATCAGTCTAGATCACATTGGATTTACTGAGAGAATGGTCTCCTGTATAGCGAGCCTAAGGTTGCTGAGCATGGGTCAGCCCATATGCTGGTGGTACCCCAGCGCTTCAGAGCCTTCCTACTGGGTCTGGCTCATGATGTGCCTTTGGCAGGACATTTGGGGCAAGACAAGGCCTTTGAAAGTCTTGTCACCCACTTTTACTGGCCCCAAATGGGTAAGAGTTCTGATACTCATTGTAGGTCTTGCAAGACTTGCCAGGCAAGTGGTAAGAGAGGGAGAAAGTGTAAGGCACCTCTCCAACCTTTCCCTGTGGTCAGCACCCCCTTTGAGAGGGTGGGTATTGACATTGCAGGGCCTCTGGATCCCAAAGCAGCCATGGGCAACAGGTTTATCCTGGTCTTGGTGGACCATGCCACCCGGTACCCGGAAGCCATCCCTCTCCGGACTGTGATGGCCCCCGTGGTAGGTCGTGCGTTGATGGGGATTTTCTCCCATGTGGGGTTCCCCAGAGAGGTGGTGTCCGACCGGGTTACCAACTTCAATCTAAGTATATGAAGTCCCTGTGGCAGGAGTGCGTGTTACCTACAAGTTCACCACTCCTTACCACCCCGAAGGTAATGGGCTGGTTGAGAGATTCAACCGGACCCTGAAGGGCATGATTATGGGTCTTGGTGAACCCATGAGGCATAAGTGGGACGTCCTTTTGTTTCCTTACAGAGTGGTACTGCAGAAGTCCTTAGGGTTCAGTCCCTTTGAGCTCCTGTATGGGCATCCTGTAAGAGGACCTCTAAGTCTGGTGAAAGAAGGCTGGGAGAAAGCTCCCAGTAAACCTCTCCAGGATGTATATAGCTACATGCTGGCCTTCAGTAACCAGACTAAGCGCTTCAGGCAACTCGCTCAGGAGAATCTGGAAGCCAGCCAGGAGGAGATGAAACGTTGGTATGATCAGAATGCCACTCTGATCGAGTTTCAGCTTGGACAGAAAGTGTTGGTCATGGCCCCCTTGGAGCCCTGTGCGCTCCAGGACAAGTGGACCGGACCATTTGAGATAGTGGAGCGCAAGAATAACGTCACCTACTTGGTGGACTTGCAGTCTCCAAGGAACCCTTTGCGGGTCCTGCATGTGAACCACCTTAAGCCCTACTTGGAGAGGTCCGAAGTGGGCATGCTACTAGCAACAGATGCTGGAATGGACGGGGAGACTGAGCCTCTTCCTGACCTCCTGTCTGCGAAGGAACACTATGGGTCAGTGGACGGTGTAACACTCTCCCCCGCCCTGACTCCTGAACAGCAGAGCGACTGCTGCTAACTGTTGGGGCAGTTTGCTGCTGTGTTCTCTCTGACCCCTGGTGTCACTCAGTGGTGTGTCCATGATGTTGACATCGGGGACAGTCCTCCTGTGAAGCAAAAGATTTACAGAGTGACTGACAGGGTCAAGGCTTGCATCAAGGAGGAGGTCTCCAAGATAGCACTAGGGGTGATTGAGCCCTCAAACAGCCCTTGGGCCAGCCCAGTGGTCTTGGTCCCAAAGGCTGCTGCACCCGGTTCCACGCCAGAACTCCCGTTCTGTGTGGACTACTGAGGGCTCAATTCGGTCACCAGGACTGATGCGCACCCCATCCCCAGAGCTGATGAGCTCATCGATCAGTTGTGAGATGTCCGGTACCTCAGTACGTTTGACTTAACGTCTGGGTACTGGCAGATTGCCTTAACTGATTGGGCAAAGGAGAGGTCAGCATTCTCAATGCCAGAGGGGCACTACCAATTCCGGGTGATGCCCTTTGGTTTGAAGAATGCCTCTGCCACCTTTCAGAGGTTGGTCAACCAGGTGTTGGCTGGACTGGAGGATTTCAGTGCCGCCTACCTGGATGACATTGCAGTGTTGAGTGCCACTTGGGAGGAACATCTGCACCACCTCTGGGAAGTGTTGAAGGCTCTGCAGAGGGCAGGCCTCACGATCAAGGCGAGTAAGTGCCAGATCAGGCAGGGATCTGTGGTGTACTTGGGACACCAGGTGGGGAGGAGCCAGGTGGCGCCCCTACAGCCCAAGATTGATACCATTCTGGCTTGGGAACCCCACACGTCCCAGACAGAGGTGAGAGCCTTCTTAGGACTCACCGGGTATTACAGGAGATTCGTCAAGGGTTATGGATCCATTGCTGCCCCCTTGACAGAGCTGACTTCCAGGAAGCAGCCCAGGAAGGTGAACTGGACTGACGCCTGCCAGAAAGCTTTTGATGCCCTGAAATCTGCCATGTGCTTCAGGCCCCCAACTTCTCAAGGGAATTCATTGTGCAGACAGATGCTTCAGAGCATGGTGTGGGAGCGGTGCTCTCACATTTAATTGAGGAGGGCCTAGACCAACCTGTAGCTTTCATTAGTAGAAGGTTACTTCCACAGGAACATTGGTGGAGTGTGATTGAGCGTGAGGCATTTGCTGTGGTCTGGGCACTGAAGAAGCTGAGGCCTTACTTGTTTGGCACTCACTTCCGGGTTCAGACAGACCACAGGCCCCTCAGATGGTTGATGCAGATGAGGGGTGAGAATCCAAAGTTGTTGAGGTGGTCCATTTCCCTACAGGGGATGGACTTCACTGTGGAACACCATCCTGGTACAGAACACGCCAATGCTGGTGGTCTGTCCAGATTTTTCCGCCTTAGAGCTGTGTGTTGGACTTCGTTTTGCTGGTCTAGATGCTTTGGGCACTTTGCCACTGCTGTTCAGTGCAAAGTACAAGTGCTTCCTTTGTATATTGGTGTTATGGATTGGTGACTCCCTGATTGGCATATTTGATTTACTAGTCAGACACTAGTACAGTGCACTGTGTGTGCCCAGGGCCTGTAAATCAAATGCTGCTAGTGGACTGCAGCACTGATTGTGCCACCCACATAAGCAGCCTATAAATGCAAACTCTGGCCTGCCATTGCAGAGCCTGTGAGCAGTCTGGTACTGCCATGTCGACTTGGCAAGTGCACACACTTGCCAGTCCCTAACCTTCCCTTTTCTTACATGTTAGTCACCCCTATTGTAGGCCTAAGGTACCCCTGTGGGCAGGGTGCATTGTATGTGAAAGGTAGGACATGCCCTGATGTGTGTGGCATGTCCTGATAGTGAAATACTGCCAATTTCGTTTTTCACTATTGCAAGGCTACCTGCTCCCATATGATAGAATGGGGAGTTTGTTTATAACATATTTTAAACATAACTACCCCTAGGAACAAGATAGGAAAATCAAGTTTGATATGCCTGAACTCAGAATGTTTCAATGCATCTTTTAGTGAGGGTGATTTTTACATTCTGTGTTTGAAAATACAATTTTTAGAAAGTAGGTATTTTCTTGCTTAGTCATCCAGTATGCCTCTACTAGGTTTGTGTATTGCATGTCTGGCTTTGGAGTGTCAGGGTCTGGGGAGGAGCAGTGGCTCCAGAGAGCCTGATGAGTCAGGCCTGGGCTGAATAGGCCTGGTCTGTATTTGGAGTGGTGGGAGGAGTAGCACCTGCAGCTGAATAGGGCTGTGCCTGCCTTCCACAATGATTGCTCTGCCCCCCTGTGGTGTGTTTGGAGCCAGGGCTCACACTGACAATGAAGGTTGTTGTGTACTTGCAAAGTGCCCCACAGAACTGGTTTTGGCTGGGTACAGACACTCTCTGCCTTCAGAGAACAAGGGAACTTGGAGTATAAAAAGAGGGGCCCAGACTTTTAGATCACTTCTGGGAAATCAAGAGGAACCTTTGCCAAGGAGAAGAGCCGGAGAAGCTGAGGAGGAATACTGCCCCTGTGCTGTTCGCTGTTTAGGGTTGGCCTGCAGTGGCTACTTGCTGCCAAGGAAAGGAGAAAAGGACTTTGCTGTTTCCTGTGTCCCCTGCTTGAGGAAGATCTCCAAGGGCTTGAAACTGAGCTTCCCTCCTGTTCTGAAGTCTCAGGGACACAAAGACTTCACCCCCAGCTCCCCTGAACTTCCTTGCTGGGAGTTCTGACCTGCAAAGGGGTGCCTGCTGTTGTTTTGGACCTCTAGAGACTGTTTTCCGCTGGGAGCTGGAAGAATCCACGCATCGTCCCGGATCGTCGCATCGCATCGAGGCGCCAAGTTTGTCGCATTGTTGGGGGATGCAGTAAGAAACCGACGCATCACCTCCCCACGCAGTAAGAAATCAACGCATCACCTCCTCCTCGGTAAGGAACCGACGCATCACCTCCCCTGCGCAGCAGTAAGTAACCAAAACATCACCTCCCCCGGAGCGAGGAACCGACGCATCACCTTCCCTGAGTGTAAGGAACCGACGCATTACCTTCCTTGTGGCCCGTCTGCAATTTGCTTTGAACTGAACTATTTCTACCATCTGAAAGTCATATTTTTATTACTGTATTGTGGATTTTTGTCGTTTGGTCTTGTTTTGATTTAGATAAAGGTTACTTATTTTTCTAAACTGGTGTGGTGTCCATTTGTAGTGTTTTCACTGTATTACTGTATGTGTTCACAAATGCTTTACACACTGCCTCTGAGATAAACCTGTCTGCTCATGCCAAGCTACCAAGGGGGTGAGCAGGGGTTATTTTAGAAGTGTATCCCCCTTAGCCTGACTAGAAGCAAGGGTCCCTATTTGGACAAAGGTTCCTATCTCTGCCAACTAGAGACCCCCATTTCTAACAACATCCTTTTTGTTTATTGAATTTATCCACAGGCGTGATTCCATTCGTATTGCCTGCACTGGCTGGGAGTGCTCTGGAAGCTGGAATCGTTTTGTTTCCATATATATGTGTGTGTTTACATTTTAAAAGGATGTTTATTTGTTGTATTTGTTAAAATATACATTTACTTATAATTTTTTTATAAATTAAAGTTAGTCTTTAATTTATGCTTATTTTTATATTTTAAATTATTTATATTTTAAAATCGATATTTGATACAACTATATTATTGTAAACAATTTTTTTTTTGATATTTTTGTACTTAACCTTTTTAAGTATAGGTAGTCGATATTTTTTTATTCTATATCTTTACCTCAATAAATTTTACATCTATATTGTCGATATTCTGTCAGTGAACCCGGTCCATGCCAGAGGCAGTCAGCAGGTCAGTAGCAGGCGTGGGCGGCGGGCGAGTGGGTTGTTCAAAGTGTTAGGTGAGTGGGATATTCAAAATGTTAGGCCGTCGCCATTGGGCTGAAATTAGAGCAGGGCAATATTGCAGTACTCAGGCTATAGTCTTGCTCTCGCTGGAGCAACACGTTGGCAGATCCCAGGCTGGCCAAAATGGGAGGACTCCCACCCTCACTGCCAAATGGTGCCAGATCACAAGCGGGTGAGGGGATGTGCAGAGCGTCGGGTCTCCAGCAGGCGCTGGCGTGTGCACTGTTAGGCACCAGTGGCAATGGCAGGGTCGATCGGGTGTCCGGGTCAGGAGCAAGGCAGCCAAACGGCTTCACCTACCGGGATGGCCAACTACTTTGTTTTCTCGCAGGTCGGTGTCCAGTCTCAGGTGTGTAGCAGGGAGTGCAATGCAAGGCAAACATAGACTGCAGCAGCCTCTCCTAGGTGTGGGTTAACAGGAAGCAGAAGTACCAGCGGAAACTCAATGGTTTGGGAGCCGACAAGGGTGGGGTTCAATCGATGGATGGCCGGACCTCTGCACTCTTAGATGCAAAGATGGCGGACTCCCTTCTTCTCTGCCGAGGGTCACCGGCTCACTGTTTCTCAGGGAAATCCTAGTGACTCATCATATATATATATATATACATATATATATATATACACATTTCATTGTAGTGAATTTAATACAATATAAAATATATATATTAATAATAATTGTGTTACACTATATATATATATATATATGTGTGTGTATACTATATTTAATCATATGTGCACACATATGCATGTGTGTATTTATAAAAGTATATATTTATATATAGGGGCTCATTACAATGTTGGGTGGAATCACTTCTGCCCTACACCGACTCGGTCATAGGACTGGCCGGCACCCGGTTGGCGGTCCAGACTGACCCATTAGGATGCGACCAAACACTGTTCAGTTGCATTCCTATATTTCACTATGGGAGCAAGCATAACGGCCGTAAACCGCCTGTAATGTATGCTCCCATAGTGAAATGGGAGGTGCAGTTCATCCCTGCACCCTATGGCAGGCACCTCAAGGTGCCTGCCACAAGGTGAACAGATCAACAGGGGAGCACCATAGGTGCCCCCTCGGACTCCAAACAGAGGCCATGCACCAAAGTGGGCCCTGCTGGGGGCTCCCTTACACACTTTCCGACAAGGTTTCCATGTCTGACAGACCGGCATGGAAACCATGTCAGAAAGCATGCATTGTAATCTCAAGGGCAGAAAGATGTGCCCTTGAGATTACAGGCCGCATTCCGACCGTCGGAAGCCGGCCGGAATAACTGTCCAGTTTCCTTTCCGACCACCTCCATCAAAATGAAATGGTCAGAAAGGAAACCGACCGTCCGATTACGATGAGGCTCCGAACAAAGGTTGGAGCCTTTACGGGCTGTATCGTAATCAGCTCCCCAGTGTGAAGTGTTAGTGGAATGTATGTGATTTAAATTATATTATTGTTATTCATTAAACTATGTAAGATTTACTACTTTAAACTAGATGTATATTAAAGAAACAATATTTTTGTGTGTTTTTGAACTATATTAATATAAAACAATATTTTATTTCTGGTATTTTTCTACTTACGGTTAAAAGTATTGAGACACAATATTTTGGTAAACGATATTTTTGACACAAGATTTGTGTCAAAAAATATTGTTTACGTTCATATTGAGTGAGTGATGCGCTTAGAGATTTTGCCTATTCCCAAACACTCTTGAAGCTGGAGCTTTTGCTCTTCAGATCTGGAGTACACAGACGTCTATTGGTGGGTCTTACAGCAATTAAGAGCGTTGTAAAAGTAAAAGAAATTCTATGGGATGCATGTGATTCAAGTCAATACTTTATTGATATCGTTGATAGTAAGCAATGCAATGTTTTGCACTATAATCTATGCAATTGACTGTTGGTATTACCCCCATTGTCTTCAATGGTGGGTTATAACATATATTGCATAGTGATACTATGCCGACTGATTTTAATGGATTTACAGTGGTGAAATATAAAATGTGGTTTGCTTTTACTGATATTGTGATGCCCTGACAAAGCCAATCATCCTGCCAAATTGATAATAACACCCCCTTATATTGTGATGCTGTGTTGCGTCTAGTATAGGTGAGGGGTACTGTGGTTATACGTTCAGGATATATTCGGAGTGTAACATGATGTCAGCATATCACCAAAGGTATTTCCATCTATCTGAGAGTACATATGTGTACTTTAATGCATAATTTAGTAGTGGGTGTAATAAATCAATTTTACCTTTTTATAAGATAAAGGACTGACTGGACAATTATTTGAATGTTGTTGTTGCATACCAGCAAGCTGGCTTTACTAGCCAGCACTACCTGCGCTGAGTAGGCCTTGGGCTGCTCTGCTACGCTACCCTGAGAGAGTCAAGGGTAACAATGGGGAACTGGATTCCCAGTAAAAAGACAATCGCAGAATCATTTCTGGTGAAGGGCTCTTATTTTTAATAATAAACTAATTTTTTAAAGTCACCACTAATGTCTCCCTTCTCTTTCCCAAGTGTTTGATAACGGTTGATTGAAATGATTGATTATATTAGTCAACTCCTCTTTTTATCTAGACTTCTCAACTTGTTTACTTTACTCAGTCTCTACAGAGTTATTATAAAAGTGGAAACATTTTCTCATTTACCAGAGGGATTACCTTTGTAACATTTCATATACAGAGCTTGTATACAAATGTTAGACAAAATGAATGTTCCATGGTGAAACAGCCATGGATTAACGGATACTGTAAGGGCATATATTCCTCATCTGGAATGATATTGAATTGTAACTATTTTAGATCTCAGAGGCAAATCTTCTCTCATGTATGTGGCATGGCTGTGGGTCCGACAGGGCACAGAGCAATACAAATTACTGATAGATTCTGGCCACAACTGTATTTTGAATTTAAATATGTGAGCAGATGCTTCTGAAGCAACTTGACTTATTTTGTTTTTAATACTGTATTTGTTTTACCTAAACATGACTGATCTTATAGAATAGTTCAATTGTATTTTATTCTATTAGTACTGCTATGTGGACGACTTTAGTAAGGAAACCACAGAGTTTTTGCAGAAACTTGAAGGGTCGTTGAATAATCTGCACAGACTTGTCAAATATTAATTTGTTGTACACAACCATGTGTTGTACACAACCTTGTATCTAAAGTATTCAAAGGTTATTTTGAATAGGAACAATTATCTTTCATTGAGTTGTAATAATGCTGCAAGGGTGGTGAAAGTTTTGCAATGTACTCTGTTAATCAGGCTGAGAAAGGATTATTACTCAGAAGATAATTTATAGACACTATAGTGAGGTTTAAAGAAAGAGGGTATGACACAAAGATGGTGATAGATACAGATGCAGTTGCATATCTAAAAAGACAAGATTTGCCATCACCACAGAACAATGGGTCAACTCAAAACAAATTGGTGTATGTGAGCATATATATTACCATGACTGCATGGATTAAGAGCAACATTTTGAAATATAGGACAGTGTTAAAACATTAAACATTAGCCCCTGTAAACACTGTACATACACTGAGGCCATATTTAAATGCATTGCATTTTAATAAATCCATTCCAAGATGGTCACTGCAGATGCGGGCATTTTGACGGCAGCTATCTAACCCCAAAACAGCATTGGCAAAGCCAATTGGTTTCACTGACGGGGCCTATTAGCTTTGTCAATGCTTGTTCATATTAGTTAAAATGAAGTTGAAGCGTGAAAAGAGTAAAAATGAAGGATGACGAGGTGTATTATAGAAAATTACTAATAAATATGGCTTTGGCATACCAGGTAGTGAGAATCCAAAGATGCTTTATATGAAATCAACTGCATTTTGTTCACATACATTTTTAGTGTCTGATCTCTGAAAAAAATGTGCTGTCCCATTGTAAGATTTGGAACTTGCTCAGTGCTTTTAGAGTTTGTAGTGTTTTCATGTACACATCACTAGAAACTGAAGAATTACTTTTGGATTACGAATAGAGCAAGTATGACAAGAAGATTGGTGTGCTTAAATGAGTATAGTGCACAACGGAATGTGTGACTCTTAGGGCCAGATTTACAAAGGTTTTCTCTATTGGGTTTGCATTACTTTTAAAGTGCTGGCCTGACACAAAATCCTTTTCAGGATTTACATACCAATGCAAATTGGTATTTGCATTGGTTTGTTAGAAAAGGTAATGCAAACCGGCATTAAATGTTGCTTTGCGTTACTCTGTGTTAAGAGGGCATTCCGTGGGTGGTACCTGGACATTTCAGCGAAACCGCCCAAGGTTTTTGATGCAAAACCCTATGTATAAACAAAAGTAGACAGAGTTTTACACAACACATTAACACCACTTAAGCATTAAGCACAGGTGTTTAAAAGGAGAAATTCATTTTCTTCTTCTAACTTTTCCCAGTTTACAGCACGCATCCAAAGTGGGAAAAGTTTTAAAGTCTGTTGAAGCATAGGGTACCCTTCCAGTTTAAAGCCTATGTTTGACTCAAGCAGACATTTTTGCACTATGGTGCAAAGGTGTGTATGTGGTGTTCTGTTGCCTGACTGTGCGCCAACGCAACAGAGAGAGGAGAGCAAGCAGCATATCTCTGTAGATATGCCGCTTTCCTGCTCTCTCCCTGTCACACAATTCAACGCAGCAACGTTTGGTGCTGCACTGGTTTCAGTGACAGTTTTGTAAATCTGGGCCCTAGACCCTTATGAAGTGTTGGAATGCCATGTTTCATATGGTTTTGGGTATCTGGAGCCATTCTCCACAATATTGTATATTAACGTTGGTATGAAACTTTATACCACCTGTGTGGCCCTGCAGTGCGTGCCTAAGAATAGGGTAAGAGGCTATCCAATTTGTTGGACACAGTTGGTGGAATGTATATTTTTAGTGTGACCTATGCGGGAAGAATTTGAGTGTTATGTGTGAGAAATAGAAGCGCACCACTTGAAAATGGGCTTCTGCATTCAGTGATGCAAAAACATAGATATTGATCTGCTAACCATACCCACCATTGTTGCCTGGTGTCTTTTGCTGGATCATTCTGAACCAGTTTGTAGGACAAGCTTATGTTGTGTGGTGGTCATAGTTACATGGAAGATATCTGGAACCACAAGGTCATTTTGGCAGGGAAGCTAAAATATAGTTGCAGACTTTGGATGTCTTTCCACAAGGGATGTTTTGCCAGCAATCCTAGTTGCCTAGAAGTGTCAAGAACAACGAAATCTGTACTGCTTTCCAGAGGTCCGGGTGGTTCGGCAGTGTTCTTATTAATGCCGGAAGACAGTTCCAGTGTTGAGGCAAGTTTGCCCCGCTGTGAGTCTTTCTCAGAATGGATTGCTTTCCTGGCACCAATCAAATAATCTTTTTCTAGATTAAAGTGTGGGGTTTATGCATATTATCCTGTGTTTGCATTGAACATCGTACCGAAACCCATGGTCCATTGGCAAACTATGTTTCCACTTTGTCGTATCCTACTCATGTTCTTGTTATGCCCTTTACTCCCCCTGCTCAGCCAGTGGGTTTGTGTGTGTGCTGCTTGGAATGTTGGAGTGATGATGCGATTGGAATGTTGGGTGCTTGAGAGGTTTGGAGCAACAGTTGAGAATGGGCTGAGCAGCAAGCAGGCTGCTCCTGGTGGGGCTGCTTCACAGAGCTTTACTACCTGCTCTACAGAACCTAACTACCTGCTGTTCTGGATTTCTCCTTCATGTAACTATCTTCAATAAATCTTCTTGAATTTTATCCTTCCTGCGTGGACCTCCTTATTACATTTATTTGGCGACGAGTTGGTGACGAACCTACGTGAAACAAGCAGATCTCAGGAACCTGGCGTACAATAGTGGACCTGAAGATGAATCAAACAACAGAACAGACAGTCACAGGCAACAAAAAGTACAAGAGGAGGTATTCACAGGAAAGGAAACTACAAAGAAGATACAAGGGAGTTCTTCACAGAACAACAAAGACGTCTAAAAGAAAGAAAGAAGTCTTTCTCTGAAAAGCACTGAAAACAACAAGAAACAAGTTCTACACAGAAAAGAAAACAACTAGACACAAGTAAGATCAAGCACTACGCCTCTCAGCCCCACCAGTGTCCTCTCCATCGGACAGCCTTAGCCAAGGCGTGCTGTGCTTATCTACACTACATATTTTGGGATTTTGGGTTTACCACAGCAGTCTGTTGCACTGCAGTACACTTTCTACTACCTACAGACAGCTGTTTGTCTCACCTTTATTTTCTAAAGGCGATAAGAAGTTGTTGTTATGAACAGTATTCCTACATACTACATTGAGCTCATCTAGAGAGTTTTTCTGTGTCTGTCAGTGAACTTTGCGTCTGACATTGTCGATTGCGTCCGCTACGCTGTGTGATCCTGAGCACCTTCTGCCTAAATTCCTATGGAATGGTATCAGTTTTGGCTGCAGTGTTTTGTCTTTACGACTCTCTCCACTTTGTGCCTTCACCGCTGTGCCTAAAGTATTGCTGACGAAGTGGACTAGCCAATCTACACCTTTGTGGCATGTTCTGTTATGCAGTCTACGCTTTGTGATCTTTGACTCTTCTTCCTCACAGCTCTATGGATGAGTAATGTTTCTTTTATGCAGTGCTTTGAGGGGTCAATTTCCTGTTTTCGTGTCAATATTATTATTCAAAGGTGTTTCACTTCCTCTCCACAAGCATCGCGATGTGTGAGGCAGCGGTGGTCGAGGGTTTCAACTTTCTGTGTACTCTGCTCCGCATGTGGTGAGTTACCATACAACGTCTATACTCTGGTTTTACCACAACCAACTGTCATCTTTGTGGCCGTTATTCCAGCCGTTAGTACCGCTAAACGGCTGTTACTCTATGCGCACGCTGTTTACCTCATGATGAGCCGCGCACATCTTCAACACGTCGAGAAGCCTCCATGACATCATCCATGGTCTAGCTGAGGGGCACAATTTGAGCGCAGGAGCGCGCCGGGAACCGTCCTGCACGGCGCATCGTGCGTGCCGCCATCTTGTGGTTGGCGCTTGCACGCAACTTCCTTTTCATCTTCCATTCACTCTGTGACTTTGCCTTCTGGTGCAGCGCAGTGATGGAGCTGCATCCTTTCTTCACTTCTGGAGCTTTCAACGATTGTTGTCTATACCATCCTTGCTTCGGAACGCAGGCTCTTCCCAGGAGCAGCAGCTTCGGATCTTTTCTGGCCAGTACCCGAGTTTGTGTTAAAGGTAGGACTGACTCCAGAATTCAGCTCTGGAACTGTGTACTCCCGATGAACATGAACAAATTTACTCTGCCAGACGTGTGGTGTATTTCACAAAGTACATTTCGTGAGACGTGTGGTGTATTTCACAAAGTACATTTCGTGACTGTGGTTATTCTGCGACCCCCTTCTGGCTCCATTAGTTCGGCATCGGATTGTTTTTAGTGGGTTTCTCCACCGAATACAACATCCACGTTCGTTTTCTTTCTATGAGCTGCCAGGCCACGTTGGAGTAACGTGACCTGCTTAGCTGTCTGCTATCCCTGCTAAGTTCATTTATTTATGAATGTTGGTGTGTGTCACAGAATTACGGTGACACGCACACCATTATCTCTACACTATCAGTTACCAAATGAAACGTTTTTGTGATTCGTATTGTAGCCTTTTGTAGTTATGGCTGCTGTTTCACCATTTGCATACATGTTTTGGCTTGTGGCACATTACAGGAAGAAAATGTCTATCTCTTCTATTATCCTCCTTGGGATTGTATGGGAGGCTTTGTGGGTTTCACATTTTACGTACATGTCCTCCTGGTACTCACCTTCAGGGGTTCTTTGTCCCTTTTACATGTGTACTATTTTCAGTTTAATCTTCCCTACATGGGATGGCAATGGGTTATAGCCCCATTTGCTCCATTACACTCGCCTACATGGGTTACTTATGGTTTCAACCCTCTCCAAGGGCGACATTCCATGGGCGTTTGTCCCATTTACATTTGTTAACCATCCCTATGCTTAGGGATAGGTCATGGGTTTCAGTCCCATTTTCAGTAGTTAGCCTCCCTTACGTCTCGGGGTAGGTCATGGGTCTGTCCCATCTTGTAGTACATTGTTACCCTCACACAGGGTGTGTCTGTTTGGGCCAGTCCCATTCACATTAGCTTACGCCCTTATGTCAGGGGTAGGTTATGGGTTTTATTCCCATCCTCTCTTACACTTTTACCCTCACAGGGTATGTCTTATGGGTTATGGACCCATTATTACATTTCACAGTAGGTGACCTCTACACGGGGGTTGTCCTTACTCGGGCTATCATTTTATGTGGTCTCAGTCCCATTTGATGTTATTTTCTCGCAATGTTATTCCTACACTATGTTACATTGTCGATTTTAAAACGCAACGTTATTCTTAAATTATTATAATGTCAATTTGAAAATGGGGGAGGATGAGTTATTCATTGTATTTGTTTCTCATCTTCTCTGTTTTTTCTCTTGACCATGTCTTCTCGTGATGTCACATATTCTTTTCATCCTTGGTATCTGGACTATATTGGTTGTTAGTCTTCCTTGTCCCCAGCCTTTCCCTTATTGTAGCTTCTTGCTATTTCTTCCTGGTTTAGGAGGACATCCGTCCTTCTCTTCTTTGTGTGTCTGTGTGTAAGGCTGGTGTTTAGGTATTGTCGTGCCTTGTCTTTCCTTCTTTGCTTGCCTGCCTGGCCAGTGGGTGTGTTTGGGGGTAGTCTTTGGTGCGACTATGTCCTTTTACTTACTTGTTGTTTCTTTCGACTTATTACTCATTACCATTTTCCCTGTTAGAGAGAATGGGTTATTTCTATTTGTGCCACTTACCCTATGCTTCCTCATTGCTTTCCCACACCTATCTCTTCGCTCGTTCTTTTCTGTCCTTCTCTTGTCTTTACTTCCTCTGTTGCATTTGCATTCCTTTCAGCTCTTTCCTTTCTCGGTTCTCATTGTTTCATCTCCTTTAGGTATAGGACTATTGCTTCTGTTTTATAAGAAAGGGGGATATGTAGTATCCTACTCATGTTCTTGTTATGCCCTTTACTCCCCCTGCTCAGCCAGTGTGTTTGTGTGTGTGCCGCTCGGAATGTTGGAGTGATGATGCGATTGGAATGTTGGGTGCCTGAGAGGTTTGGAGCGACAGTTGAGAATGGGCTGAGCAGCAAGCAGGCTGCTCCTTGTGGGGCTGCTTCACAGAGCTTTACTACCTGCTCTACAGAACCTAACTACCTGCTGTTCTGGATTTTTCCTTCATGTAACTATCTTCAATAAATCTTCTTGAATTTTATCCTTCCTGCGTGGACCTCCTTACTACACACTTGTCCCCAGTACATGGTGCAGCTGAGTCATGAAGGAAGTATGTAAAGCATTGGGGTATTGGTTGAGGGGGTGGAAACCCTTCTCAAGCAACAACCCCAATCTTTGTCAGGGTGAACTGTAAAAGTGACTAAATCAATCTGTGCTTAAGCCTTTGGTAGCTTGGAACAAATCAGTCAGGCTTAACTTAGAGGCAATGTGTAAAGTATTTATGCAGCACACAAGCAGTAATAAAGTGAAACACAACACAAGAAATATCCCCCACCAATTTAGAACAATAGAGTACATCTTAATAAGTAAAATGATACCAGAACAACAAAACCAATCAGTACAACAGAAGACAATCAATGTCAAAGATGTAGGTAAGTATAACGGCTAAAAGCACAGAGCGCTGCTCACGGTCATTTGGTCTAAACCGGGGGACAGCGAGAAATTCAGGCTGACCACAATGCGGCACGGGCAGGATACAGGGACCAGGTTAGTCCTGCTGAAAAAGTTACTTTCTCAAAGTTTGCTGCAAAGAGTCCAGTTTGTGGTGTAGGAGGCCACAAAGAGCAGGGAGAGTGTCATGGATGGTCGTTGCTGTAGCACAAAGAGCAGGCCTGGCATACAGACGGATGTCACTGTAGGGTGAAGTACAGTGGTCATCACGGATGGTCATTGCTGGAGCTTAGCATTGATGGCCACCACGGGCTGTCGTTGCTGTAACACGAAATGCGGATGTTGGGTTGCTGGTCATTGCTTGCCGTCTCTGTAGTGCAAAGAGTCAGGTTCAATGAAGCTTCACGTCGCAGGTGGCAGAGTCTCGGCGCAAACAAGTAGTTCACAAAGAGAACAAAACTTTAGGATTTCATCTTTCTTTTCAGAGGAGAACGCTCTGATTCCAGCCAATGGTCCAGGACCTGGGGAGGCACCTCTTGGAGATAAGGGACTCTCTCTATCAGAGGTCAGCAGGGCCAAGGCTGTTCCAGTTGCAGAAGGTCAGCTGGGCATTTACAGGGAGGCCTCTGTGTCCCTGGAGCTCAGAACAGGATGTCGGCTAAACGACTCTTGTAGCCTGGGAATAAAGAGATTGTCCAGTTCTCCTTCAGCAAGGCAGGCCTCAAGCAACAGGGCAGTACTCTGGGGGTCTAGGCAGACCTATAGCAGCAGGACAGACCTCTGGTAGCAGAAGGACAGTCCTCTGGGGGTCCAGGCAAGCCTCTAGCAGCAGGGCAGTCCTCTGGGGAACAAGGTGGTCCTTCTGGAGTCTTATACAGGTCTAGGGGTGTACTGGAGAGGCGGTCTGAAGGTCCAAAATGTATACCTGGTGCCAGCTTTGGAAGTGGGGGTGACATCCTGGCTACCCTCACATCTGGTTCCAGAATCTTCTTCTCTTCCCCTTTCAAGACTTCAAGCGGTCTAGGATCACTAAAGGCTGGTGCCAAGTTCCTTTGTATGTGTGCTGGAGGCAGCCCTTTGAAAATTAAGTGGCACAGGGAACAGCTCTGTCCCATCCATCCTGGCAGCAAGGGATTCCCCTGCCAACACCTAGTACCCCTTTGTCGCACTGTCTAGGAGGAATACACAAAGGCCAACTGCCAAGCTATTCGCAGTTATGTGACCCAGGACACTGGCTGCAGGCACCAAATGGTTAGGACATGAAAATGGCAACTTTCTAAAAGTGCCATTTTCAGAATTCTGAGTCATTTCGGACTTTACCATTAGAGAGGATTTTAAAATACAATTCATTTGAAACCTAACATGACATTTCTTCCTGTTCGCAATCTAAATTTATAAATTATGAAAAGTGAATTCAGGAGTTTTCCACTTCCGGGACATATAAAACTTAAAAACACATGCCCTACTTTTAACTACAATACACCCTGCTCTATTGGCTGTTTAGGGCCTACCTTTGGGGTAACTTATATGTTTTCAAAATCAAGGTTTAATCTTGGCAAATGGTTTATTTGACCTCGTCAAACTGCACAAAGGCTGTAGTGGCAGGCCTGAGACATTTTAAAGGGCTACTTTAGTGGGTGGCACAATGAGGGCTGCAATACCACTAGTAGCATTTATTTTACAGGCCCTGGGGACATGTGGCAAGGACTTATAAGTAAACTAAATGTGCCAATTTTACCATGTTTCAAGGTGAGAGCACATGCACTTTAGCACCAATTAGCAGTGGTAAAGTGTACAGAGTCTTAATGCCAACAAAAACGAAACTCAGAAAACATGAGGTGTGAAGGTAAAACATTTAGGGGATGACCACATCAACAATGTTGGTTTTAACATGGTGCCATACAACTACAGAAAATGAAACATAAGTAGGCACCTGACCATATGTCGGACCCCTATCCAATGAAAGTGTTTCATAATGTGACTCCATAAATTGATCACGGTCAATACAGCTCATTTCCTGTCCATGTTTATGTAAGCATGTCAATCAGCCCTGCAATTCAGTGCTAAATTTGTAAAAGCATGATTGCCCTTCCCCAAAGCTCTGCTCAGAAGCCTGGGACCAGCGCTATTGCATGTCAGTGAACCCAATAACAAGGCTGCATATTCTGGAATCCTACTCATGTCTCTTTAACCAGCTACAAGACATGTTCTGCCCCTTTATGTTACTCTTGCAGGCTCCTACTTTTAGGCTTTTGTTGCAGTTTTACCATCCTTCTCTTTCCCTTGTGTGTTTTTCCTCTTTTGCTCTCTGTATCTCTATCCTCCCCATAAATGAGTGTTGGTGGGTCACACCAGCAACTACCAGCTTAAATTAAGCACTGTTCCAATGTTCTCAAACCGTAGGTAAACTGCTTCAGTTATTTCCATACTGATGGTAGCCCGATCGCCTTGACCCCTGTGATGAAGTGCTTGTCGATCTGACCGTGTTGAATTTTAAAAGGCTTTTTCCTTTGAACAGAATGCTTTAGGGCTCATGTTACTGAATTTGTTTTCTGCTGCTTGCTATTTTGACAAGGGCTCTGTGGAACAGAGTGTGCCTGACTCCTTGACTATTGCTGCTTTGTAGTACTAGTTGCCTTTTTTTGGATCCCTCATTTCCAGCTCCATTTACCAAAGTCAGGGCCAGCACTAGGCATGGGCAGTGTGGGCAGCTGGCCAGGGCTCCGTGCCTAGCCGACCAACATGGGGACCGCACCTCTAAGGCCCCCTGCCTTTGGCCTTACAACTGTGCTGTAGTGCTGCGAGGCCCTAGGAGTCACAATCATGTGTAGCTCTGGAAATGATAAATTAAGGTACCTACTTCCCTGGGCCTCGCCACACTGTGCCATGACTGCCAGGCACTGGGAAGGGGCGCCTCATCCACTTGGCCTTGCAGCTCTACACAATAAGTGTGATGCTCAGGGAACAAAGGGCCTCTCCCAGGCTAATCATGGCCTGTAACTGGGGATCCAGTCTCGCACTGTCCACACACAGCTGCAGGACAGTCCATGTTCCGCATTTTTAACCCTTTCAAATGGCAATCAACTCTCTTTCACCCTTGATAAGCTGTGAAAGAGATGCTTGTGGATGGCAGACAGGGAGCGCTGCAGCACAGAGGGGTCCTGCACAAAGCAGCTCAGTAGAGCCTTCAGCTAGTGGGATGCAAACAGCCTTAAATGAATGAATGAAGTCACTCTTCAGGGTCTGTATTGAATATATGCCATGTAAGTTTATTTAAAAGTGCTGTCACAATGGTAAATCACTGAACAAGATACAAGGAGATTATTATTTGGCCAGGAACAAACGGTTGATTAAATTAGTAGTGTCAAGACTGTAACACAGTTCTACTTGTTATAAAAACTATATACAGGGCCACTGTAATTATGCAGCAGAGGTCAGCCAAATTGTGCAGCGGGGTTAACTAAATTATACAGTAAAAAAAAAAAAAACATTATGCAGTGTAATGCATTGCATTTTGTGATAGTATTACTTCATTTTATTCTTATTTTACACTTGTTAACACTGCTGGTGCATAGGTTGGCCCTCATTAGTATCAGTTTAACACACAAACATAGTAATAAGTAACCAATGTGAGACCAGTCAACCTATGAAATGGGCCTTTCACTGCATGGCAACATTTGTTGCTGCGTTTTTAGTAACTTTTGAACCGTTTATTGGATTAAAATCTGTAGATTATGTAGCAGATGCTGGATTATGTGGCAAATGCAACAAATCCATAATTATGAGAAAACCACCATGGCTGCAAAACTGCATAATTTCAGTGGCCCTGGCTATACATTTACCACTGTATTGCATTTAGGTGAATATACCACGTGACTGGGCACTTCTCTCCCAGGTAATATTAAGTCCATTTTGTAATTATATGCTTTTTAGCAGTTTTTAAATGGAAACAAAATACTACCAATCTTGCCTAAAAAAGGTAGCGGAGCAATACATTAAAAAATGTGATTGCCCAAGAGCACACAATTTGTCCAAGTGGGAGGCCGGGATTAAAAAGAGTGGCTCCTCGTTACATATTTCCAGCTTGTCCATTGGACCACAACTGGAGTGTCAGTAATTCCTATGAAAAGACAGAGGGGGTGCTCTTCCCAAGGGATTGTCATTCTAGTCATAGTGTTTATTTCCATCATATTTAGCTGAAATGGTAAAGCTGAGCTTAGATGTCAAATAGCACAGTTCCCCAGCTAAAACATTTCCACTGGACAAAGTCCTGTGGCACTGGTTACTTACTGGCCAGTATGCCTGCTAGGGACCTATATTTTCTACTGGTGTTTAAAAGCTTACGTATTTCATTCCATTTAAATACCAGAGTTTATTTTCTAAACTTGTTGCTCAAAATTTGCAATAGTGAGTAGTGAAGGCTTACTCCAGGACGTGGTAACAGGATCAGAAATCAACTATAGTATGAATAGCAATCACAATCAATAAACTCAATTTCCAGCCAAATTATTTTAAGATGGTCTGTGTCAGAGGCGGAGATTCAAAGTGAAGTTCCAAAAATCTTCTATGTGACTCGCAGTTCCTTTGTTCCACTAGAAATGCTTCTGATGTCTTTGTAAACACAATGTGCCTCAGAAGGCACAAAGTGTCCAATGAAATGAAAATGGGAAATTGGCCACCTTATTATGGCCTTCCAGTTCAATGCCATGCCGGTGAGCTACAAGTAACGGGGGCCACCTATCCTGGGACTGACAGTGATGGGTCATATGTGCATGGACCAAGAATGGAGACTCTTCTCCTCTGAGCCTTGCAGCACTAGACCATGGATGTGAGGCCCAAGTCAGTGGGGCCTCCTCCCATGGGCCTTGCCACACCATCTAATAGATGTAAGGACCAGAGGATGGGACCACCCTTCACAGAGCCTACCAGTGCTAAACCATGGCTGGGACACAGTGGAGTGGGACCACACTCCCTGTGCTCACAGCACTAGACCATAGATGTGAGGCCCAGAGGAAAGCTCCTACCCACTCCCCTGGCCCTCTCAGCTCTGGATCATGAGGGGGAATATCCAGGGGAGGAAACCACCATTAACTGGGCTTGCAGCACCAGACCATTGTTGCTAGATCCAGGGAAGAGTGCTCCATTACGCTGGGTTCCGCTCTCCTGGGCCTCGCAGTTCTAGACCATAGTTGAGAGGCCCAGGGCAGTGTGGGGGTGGGGGGGCTTGCCCTAGGCCTCGAATCCATGGTCCAGTCCTGCAAGGTCCAAAGGAGTTGGACTCCTTCACCTACACCTAGTACCAGGCCTAGGGGTATTAGGTGCCCAATGTACCCAAATTATGGAGGTATTCTACTGTGCAGCATGTGGACAAGACTGAGGGGAAAATTTTCCTTTGCACCGGGGCCATGACAACGTTGCTACGCAACTTGCCTCTTTCATCGGCCTCACAGCCATCTTTCAGCATTGTGAGGCTGAGGACAGAATCTCCCCTGGGCCTCTCAGCCATTGTTGAATGCCCAGGGAAGAGGGTGCCCGCCCATGAGCTTTGATGCACTGCTCCATGGATAAGAGACATTGGCGGGGCTCTCTCCTGGGTGTAGCTATCAATAGTGCAGCAGGTGCTGTGGCACCAGGGTTCATGGATGGCAAGGAGCTAGTGAGCCAAATGTATTGCTGTGTTTTACTGTCCAGCATCATTTACTTGCATCAGAGCCCATACTATGCCACTGGTCCCTTCTCCTATGCACCTCAGAGGCATGACCCAGAGCTGCGAGGACCAGGAAAAGCCTATCCTCTGCTAGGCATTATAGCCGTGGTCCTGTGCTCAGAGACCCAAGAAAGGAAGCCTTCTGTCCAAGGCCTCCTAGCACTGGACCATGGCTCTGAGGGTCATAGCTATAGGTAGCATAGCAAGTGCATTGTCACAATTGCCTTGTGGGTTTTTGGGGCTAATGCACCCAAATTATGGTTGCATTTTACTGTCCATTCAGTGGCCGGATAGAATGCGGAGCAACAATTTACCTTGTTTGCACCAGGGCTCAATGCACCACTGATACGGCACAGGTTCCCCTCCTCTCTCAATCATGTTCCTCAGCTGCAAGGCCTCGCATCACAGTACCATGACTGTGAGACCCCTTGCAGTGGTGTAGCTAATAATAGTCCAGCAGGTGCAATGAACTTGGAACTCTGGGGTGCTAGGTCCCTAATATACCTATATTATGGCTGTCTTTTTCAGGACCATTGCTGAGAGACCCATAGGATGTGGACCCTCCCAGGGTCTTAGGAATCAGTAGTGAAGCAGGTGTACTGGAGTCCTGGGTGTTTTGGACCAAATGTACCACAATTATGGATTTATTGAACGGGGAGGACGGGAGAGGGGGTCCATTTATCTTCCATTAACCATGACCCATGGCACCATTGCTACACCACTAGCCCACCCACCTAGGCCTCACAGCCATGATCCAGCGCTGCAACTCAGGAGAGGCCTTCATTCTCTTGGATATCACAGCCATGGTCCAGTCTAGTGAGGCCCACCAAAGTAGGAATGCAGTATTCTAGATCGCTCTGCTCTTCCTTTTAGATATTTGCACAGCATACTGTAGTGAGCTCCTGCAGGATGTCAAACGTCTAACCTTTTTTGCTTGCCAAGGAACTGATTCAGACAAGCAGTCTAAGCAATATGGGTTATAAAACAAACAGTTTAGCTGTGAAGCCTGGAGCAGCCCAGAGGAATGTCTTAACACTGGCTCGCCTGTACAGAGGTGCAGGGAGCAGCATTTACTAACATGGTACTGGGATGGAGTACTTGTACCAAAGGAAGTGATGTACACAGGCCACTTTATTAAAATGTTTACCTTTAGACTTGCTAAAATTGAGAAATGTAAACAGAGAGAATGAATCACCCCAGAACGAGCAGCTCTCACCCTAAAATCTTTAAGCTAATGGCCAGTAAGCCCATGAGATAATGGTAGGCAAGGAGGTAAAGGTACAGGAAGAACATGATTTTCCCAAGGTCAAACAATTTGGTCAAGAAGAAGTACCAAGATTGCTTGTTTCAAGACCCATAACTTTCCCAGTATGCTTTACATGTTAAAGAGAATAGGAGCCTGATTTAGAACCGGGTGTAATGGAATTATAACCCAAAATGAACTCAGTGATTTTGGTAACCTCCATTAATATATCTTCTTGGTGAAACCACAAGCATATTAAGTGTCCTGCGAGGTAATAATGGTAAGCTGACTTCAGTCCCGGGTGGATGCATAGGGATAGGGTGGGTGGTGCATGTTCTTCACTTTTAGAAGTTAGCGAATGATTCTTTTCATCATGAGATCCAGCAATGGCCCTATGCTGCAAGTTCGAGGGGGAAGGGCTCTCCTATGTTCTTTGTAGTGCTGGACCAGGGTGGGCAAGACTCAGAGAAAGGACATCCTTTCTGTGGACCTTACAGATATGGTAAAGCACTGCATGATTCGAAGGGGCCATGCCCTTGCCTACAAAAATACTGCATGCACACATACATATCTAATGCACTAATCTGGAAACAAATTGTTAACATTTGATTGAACTTATAAGTTTTAGAGAAACTTAGGCCAAACCTTTACATCCAGTGTGACTAATATAACGTATTTCCAGTTAATTGAAATTAAAAATTTACGTGCTTATTTTATTAGTGTTAATATTTATGTATTTGTTTAACTGATATCCGCACCAATAATGCAGCTTTTTGCAAAAGATCTCAACACTAGACAATTGATGGCACTACTTATGATGTCATTTTCTGTGATTTCAGGTTGTATTCACATTAGGGGGGGGCTCACACATTCCCTTTCTGCCCGGGCTCCCATAAGTCCTCAGACCTGCCCTGACCGAAGTCCATGGTCTGTCTGCATGAAAGCTTGGTGGGTGTTCCTCTAATTGATAGTAGGACAGACAGTTCGAGGCTAGTCTATTGCTTTTCTAAATTTATTTTTGTTTTGTTATTGATATAACATTGTGAGAAGTTGGCCTGGTATATGCTGTTCACTGATTAAAGTGGACACCTTGCACCAGTACAATTCGACTCTTATGGTAGATAGGTTTAAGACAACCTTTAAAGAAAGCTATCCTAGTGGTAGCTGTGGAGAGCAGCCTTCAGGCTAAGTCTTGAAGGAATGTAAAGCAGCTTGTTTTACCACACAATCTCTTGAATCACCAAATGAAAAGACACCACACAGGTATATATATCAAATATATATGTATTTATTACTAACAACTCTCTACTAATCTCTTTATGAGATTAGAAGTCAAGGACATATGCACAAATCAACGTTTCACAATAAATTAAGCACAAATATGGCTGGGGCCCTAGGGGCGTACCAGACCATATACTAAAAAAGAGACTTAGAAACAACGACTTGCAAAGAGACAAGGCCTAGGGCCTTCAGAAGTGCTGGGGCCTCACGAAACCACCCAAGGCAGGTAAGTAAGGACCCACGGGGGACGCGTGCAGTGTGGATACACAGGCGCGAATCGCCGTTGACTTCAATGGGGCAAGTCGCGGTTGGAAATTAAGAGTTTTAGGATACTTCGGGAGAACCTACAAGCAAGTCACTTACAGGGTAAGTAGTTCTAGGGCCAACACCCACAGGAGCACCGTAGTGCTGGAGTTACCTCACCCAGGGAAGCCGGGTGCATAGGTGTCCTTTGGTGTCGGGTCGCGGCGTCGTTTTCAATGGAGGACAATGAAGACTTGCTGCTTGTGAAGTCCGAAGAAGTGTCCGGTGGAATCCAAGCCTGGATTCAGAAGATGGAAGACCTGAAAGCAGAGGGGACAGTGTTCAAAGTCACTTGGCAGTGACTCGGGGCAAGGAAGATGGATGCCCACCGTCGTTGCAAGATTCAGGTCGTTCATGGGTGCCTTGACTCTTCAGCCACGAGGTCCAGGAGGCGTCAACGACAACCAGGGGCTGGATTCTGCGTATCCCACGATGTCTGCAGCTTACTGCGGTGTCGGCAACTCGATTGGAGCCAACAAGCCTTGGTAACAGCAAGTCTTGGGGAAAGTGTAAAAAGTCAATGGCGCAGACCAGCAAGGTCTGAGGGACTCACCCAGCGAGGGTGAGTCAGGGCAGGCCTGGAGCAACTAGGGGAGCCCTTTGGTTCTGTAGGAAATCCTTCAGGGGACCCACAAGCTGGCTGGCAAGGGATTGCAAAGATGCCTCAGGAGGATTCGCTCAACAGAGGCCCACGGTCACTCGGGACATGGTAGGCCTCTCATCTTTGGAGAGATTCCTGCTGGAGGCTAGGACCACACGTGCTCCAAAGCACAAGTTCGTAGAACGTTGTGAAGGGGTTGCACTTGACAATAGTGCATGGTACCCAGGGGTCAAGGTTCCTTGTCACTCTTGGGGTCCACTGGCCTTAGCTTCGCTGGGGACTCACAATGGCCTTTGAGAAGTCAGGAAATCCACTTCTTGGGCTGCAGGGACTTCGGCGGGAGCGGCGTAGTTTGCGACCGTTGTTTGTAGTTTTTGGTGCCTGCCAAGCAGGGGAGTCACTCCTTGACTCCAAGGGAGATTCTTCAGTCTTCCAAAGGTAGTGGAACGTCGAAGGTCCAGGATTCTTCTTCAGAGCATCGTCCAGGGATATCTAGTTTGCAATGCACAGGTTCCCCCTCTTATACTAAAAGAAAGGGAGGGACTAGCTCTATGACCCCACCTATGGGAGGGTCAGGGGAGTGGGTGGCTACACCCACTTCCCTTTGTCCAGTTTCGCGCCAGAGCAGGGGCAGGTAGCCCCTGAGCTGGTTTGAACTGGCATATGCACAGAGGAGCCTTCTGCTCCCCCAGTGCAGGACTTCAAAGCACTCTAAGAGTGCACCCACCCAGCCCCAATACACTAAATCCTGTCTGGAAGGTGGTCACACCCTCCTGTGACAGGATACCTATTGTTGGGCTTCCTCCACTGCGAGTTTCGGTCATCAGCAGGAGGGCAGCCCAGTGTCTGTGACTGGTGGCATCCATTTTGTGATGCCAGGGCTCTGCAGGATTCTACCGCGTTTCCACAGTAGGTACATGTCTATCCCTCTAGAAGGGTGGAATGCTACCCCCGCCACCAGAACTGGCGGGGGGTAGTATTCCAAGATGTTTGACACCAAACACGACATGTTTTGATGCAGCCATTCCAAAGTTAGCATTCTACCGCGAGGATATAATGCACTTAAGAGTATATGGTTTAACCGCATCCACAAACAGCCCCAGAGAATGGACTCTGAGAGCTGCAGAGGGCCCTGCTCAGGCAGAGGCACCCTCTCACATAGGAACCAAGCACCCTGCCCTCAGGATTGATAGGGCCTGCCTTAGGGGTGACTGATAGGTTTAAATGTGTGTGCAGAGGAGATATAGGAAACCTATATCTCAGTGAGGAGTGCTAGCACCACCTCACCCAGGCTGCAGTAGCAGGCCTGTGGCGTCAGATTTAGTCTGCTTCCCAGCGGTGGCATAATACATGCTTCAGCCCCTGGTTGGCCTGTGAAGTACCTATGCCCTTGGTACCTAAGGTACCATATACTAGGGACTCATAAGGTACCACAGTATCCAATAACTAGTGCACCTAGAGTGCACTCCAAGTCATTTAGAGAGAACAGAGAGGCTGGGGCCCTGATTGGCAGGGACCCAGCCAGACTATAGCCAGAAACCAGTGTAAACATCAGAAAAAAAGTGGGGGCAACATAAGAGGCAGATCCTACTCTCCTACACAACCCCCCCCAAACGCAGGGACACTAAACTAACCTTGACCAGTTGAGTCTTCGTGTTCTAAGTGGAAATACCTTGAGAGTCCATCTGCATTGGCATGTTGGGTCCCAGGTCTATGTTCCACTGTATAGTCCATCCCCTGTAGGGAAATGGACCACCTCAAAAGTTTTGGGTTTTCACCTTTCATCTGTTTAAGCCATAGGAGGGCTTGTGGTCAGTCTGAACTATGAAGTGAGTGCCAAACAAGTATGGCCTCAGCTTCTTCAGTGCCCACACCACAGCAAAGGCCTCCCTCTCTATATCTGACCAACGTTTCTCTCTAGGGGTCAGCCTTCTGCTAACAAAAGCTACTGGCTGGTCTTGACCTTCATCATTCAGTTGAGACAGTACAGCTCCCACACCCAGCTCAGAAGCATTTGTTTGGACAATGAACTTTTTGGTGTAGTCTGGACTCTGTAAGATGGGGGCAGTGCACATGGCCTGCTTTAGGTCTTCAAATGCCTTCTGACAGCTAGCTGTCCACTGAACCTTTTTTGGCATTTTCTTTGAGGTCAGATCATTCAAGGGGGTCACTATAGATCCATATCCCTTGACAAACCTCCTATAGTACCCAGTCAGGCCTAAGAAGGCTCTCACCTGTGTCTGGGTGATTGGAGCAACCCATTCCATTATGGTTTGGATTTTGCTCTGTAAAGGCTGAACCTTGCCTCCACCTACAAGGTGGCCCAGGTACACAACCTGACTCTGCCCTATCTGGCACATAGTGGCCTTGATAGTGAGGCCTGCTTTCTGCAGAGCCTCCAAAACATTTCTGAGGTGGACCAGGTGATCCTGCCAGGAGGAACTAAAGACAGCAATATCATCTAGATAAGCTGAGCAATAAGTTTCCATCCCTGCCAGAACTTTATTCACCAACCTCTGAAAAGTGGCAGGTGCATTTTTCAATCCAAAGGGCATCACCACAAAGTGGTAGTGCCCACTAGGGGTCGAAAATGCTGTTTTGGCTTTTGCATCATCAGCTAATCTGATCTGCCAGTAGCCAGCTGTTAGGTCAAATGTACTCAGATACTTGGCTGAGGCCAAAGTATCAATCAGCTCATCTGCCCTTGGTATGGGATAGGCATCAGTCCTAGTGACTGCATTGAGGCCTCTGTAGTCTACACAAAACCTCATTTCTTTCTTACCACCCTGGGTATGAGGCTTGGGTACCAGGACTACTGGGCTAGCCCAAGGGCTATCTGAAGGCTCAATTACACCTAGCTCCAACATTTTCTGGACTTCAGTCCTGATACAGTCCCTGACATGGTCAGGTTGCCTGTAGATTTTACTCTTGACAGGCAGACTGTCTCCAGTGTCCACCTCATGGGTGCACCAGGTAGTCTGACTAGGGGTCAGGCTAAACATATGTCTATACTGTTGCAGAACTTGTCTGCACTCAGTTTGCTGATGGTCAGTGAGGCTGCTTGCCAAAGCAACACCATCTACTGACCCATCATCAGGGTTCTGAGAGAGCAGGTCAGGGAGAGGGTCACTCTCCTCCTCCTGGTCCTCATCAGTTGCCATGAGCAAGCCCATGTCAGCCCTGTCAACATATGGCTTTAATCTGTTGACATGGAGCACCCTCAGGGGGCTCCTGGGAGTTCCAAGATTCACCAGATAGGTGACTTCTCCCTTCTGTTCAACTATTGTATGGGGGCCACTCCACTTGTCCTGGAGGGCTGCTGGGGCCACAGGCTCCAACACTCACACTTTCTGTCCTGGCTGGTACACAGTCAGCACAGCCTTTGGTCATGCCAAGCTTTTTGTAATTCTTGGCTGGCCTCCAGGTTTTTGGTTGCCTTTTTCATGTATTCGGCCATCCGGGAGCGGAGACCAAGTACATAGTCCATCACATCCTGTTTGGGGGTTTGAGAGGTAACTCCCAGCCCTCTTTAACCAAACACAATGGACCTCTTACAGGGTGCCCAAACAGAAGCTCAAATGGGCTGTAACCAACCCCCTTCTGTGGAACTTCTCTGTATGCAAATAACAGGCAAGGAAGAAGAAGGTCCCATTTCCGCCTAAGCTTCTCTGGGAGTCCTTTAATCATTCCCTTCAGGGTTTTGTTGAAACGTTCAACCAACCCATTGCATTGTGGGTGATAGGGGGTGGTGAACTTATAAGTTACACCACACTCCTTCCACATTGCTTTCAGATATCCTGACATGAAGTTGGTACCTCTGTCAGATATGACCTCCTTTGGGAAACCCACTCTGGAAAAAACTCCAATGAGGGCTCTTGCCACCACAGGGGCTGTGGTGGTCCTCAGGGGAATTGCTTCTGGGTACCTGGTGGCATGATCCACTACCACCAGGATAAACCTGTGCCCAGATGCAGTTTGAGGGTCAAGGGGACCAACAATGTCAATCCCTACCCTTTCAAAGGGTACCCCCACCACAGGTAGTGGTATCAGGGGGGCCTTTGTTGTGCCACCTGCCTTACCACTGGCTTGGCATGTGACACAGGAGCGACAAAACTCCTTTGTGTCCTCTGACATATGTGGCCAATGAAAATGTGGAACAAGCCTGTCCCAGGTCTTGTTTTGGCCCAAGTGTCCTGCTAAAGGGATGTCATGTGCTAGGGTCAAGAGGAACCCCTAAACTTCTGAGGTATTACCAACCTCCTGGTGGCTCCAGGGGCTGGGTCTCTACCCTCAGAATATAGGAGTCCCTCATCCCAATAAACTTTATGGGACCCACTAGCACTCCCAGCAGCCTCAGCAGCAGCCTGCTGTCTGAGGGGTTCAAGAGAGGGGCAGCACTGTTGCTCCTTACTCAGATCTTCCCTAGAAGGGCCCCCTGCCCCCAAGAACTCAACCTGATCAGGATCAAGTCCCTCTGGGGCAGTTCCTTCTTCAGGATCTGCTTCACCTCCCTCTGGAGGTGAATCTGTGATCTGAGACAGAGGGGAAGGCACTGCCTTTACCCTACTGCTCCTCCTCTTGGGAAGCATCTGGTCCATTGTTCCAGGATCCAGAGCTGGTTCAGTGTCATGCATTCTTGCTTGTGACCTGGTCACAGCAAATACCTCTGCAGGGATGCCCAACACCTCAGCATGAGTCCATAACTCTACTTCAGACCAGGCTGAAGTCTCTAGATCATTGCCCAATAGACATTCTACAGGGAGGTCTGCACTGACTACAACCTTCTTGAGGCCAGTTACCCCTCCCCAGGAGAAATTCACAACTGCCAGACTATGGTTGGTCCTGACGTTGCTTGCATTGGTCACCTGGTACAGTTCGCCCAGGATGATCTGTCCAGGGTCCAGAAGATCCTCTGCCACCATGGTGAGACTAGCACCTGTGTCCCTAAATGCCAAAGCCTGTTTGCCATTTATTACAGGCTGCTGTTTGTATTTGCCCAGATTACTGGGGCTTACTAGGAAGGACATATCAAGGTCTCCATCACAAATCAGCATTGCCTGAGTGGGCACTCTGACTAGGTCAGAGTCCACTTCAGAACCCAGGGTCAACCCTACTACACCCTTATTCTGAGTACTACCTCCACCAGTAGCTGAGCTAGGGGGAACAGTTGCCTTAGGGGCAGGAGTGGTGGAGGTTTGGTCTTTGGACTTGTTACAATCAGAAGTCCAGTGCCCTTTCTGTTTACAGAATTTGCACCAGGGCTTCTTTTGGCCTTTTCCCTTGTTGGATTGTGACTCCCCACCAGATGCAGATTTTTGGGGCCCTTGTGAAGACTTCTGGTCTTTTGACTTATCCCCACCTTTCTCAGAGACCTTAGAATCCTGCTTCTTTGTGTCACCCCCTTGGTTCTGGGTTTTCTGCCTTACCCTGGTTCTGACCCATTTGTCTGCCTTCTTTCCCAATTCTTGGGGAGAGGTCAGATCTGACGCCACCAGGTATTGATGCAACAACTGGTTCTGGCAATTATTAAGGATCTGTTCTCTCATCATCAGATTATACAATCCCTTGAAATCAGTAACCCTACTGCCAACCAGCCAACCCTCCAGAGCCTTGGTTGCACAATCTACAAAGTCAGTCCAGTCCTGAATCTGTGCCTTCTGGGTGTCTCTGAACTTCAACCTGTACTGCTCAGTGGTTAAGCCAAACCCATCTATCAGTGCACTCTTCAGGACTTCATAATCATCAGCATCCTCTTCTCTAACAGTGAGGAGCTTGTCTCTACCTTTGTCTGAAAAGGAGAGCCACAAGATTGCTGCCCACTGCTTTTGGGGGACCTGCTGTACTCTACAGGCCCTCTCCATAGCAGTTATCCACTTGTGGATATCATCCCCACTCTGGTAGGGAGGAACAACCTTGCTCAGGTTCCTATGGTCTGGAATATATTCTCTGCCTCTAGGGACACTGTTGCTGCCACCAAGGGGTTCTAACCCCTCTCTTCTAGAAGCTCTCTGGAGCTCCAGGGCTTCTCTATCCAGTGCCAACTGCTTGGTTCTGAGGGCAACTCTTGCTTCCTCATACTGTAGCAGTTTGCACATCCTTTCAGAGGACGTCTCTGTTATGGGAAAGTATGAGTTCCTCTGCTGGACAAAATCTCTGCCAGAGTGATAAGAGTGGTCAGATTCCCTGGAAGGGGACCTAGGCCTCTCATCCACTCTGTCAGCTCTCTTAGGGAGAATTCCTCTGTCCTTTTCAGGCCCCTTGAGGCCTGGCCCTTCAATCACAGAGTCTTGGTCATTCTGATTTTCATCATCTGACCCAGACACTGTAATTGACCCACTCACTGATTCAGACCCATTAGCTCCTAGAGCCAATCTAAGATCATCTGCTGTCAGCAGATCTATCAGGTGTAGTGTGGAGGCACTCTGTCCTAGCTTCAGGTGTCTTTCAACACACATGGCTCTCAAGTCAGAGAAAGCCATGTCCTTATACTGAGGCTGAATGGATCCACTGGGTCCACCCTTTAAGGACATTCTAGTGTTGTGCAGTGTTGTACTACCTACACTAGTTTGTGGCCTACTGATACTAGCTTGAGCTGTAGAAAGGGTGTGCTATCCCTTGGCACACAGCTCTAAGTTCAGTAGAACTTATTGATAATAAGCTTGACTTTATATGTACCTTAAGTACCTATAGTGGTTTTCAGTTAGTAATTCAAATAGAGATTTTCTGGTAAAACAATAGCAAGCTGGAATCCCACACGCTGCCCACCAATGTGAGAAGTTGGCCTGGTATATGCTGTTCACTAATTAAAGTGGACACCTTGCACCAGTACAATTCGACTCTTGTGGTAGATAGGTTTAAGACAACCTTTAAAGAAAGCTATCCTAGTGGTAGCTGTGGAGAGCAGCCTTCAGGCTAAGACTTGAAGGAATGTAAAGCAGCTTCTTTTACCACACAATCTCTTGAATCACCAAATGAAAAGACACCACACAGGTATATATATCAAATATATATGTATTTATTACTAACAACTCTCTACTAATCTCTTTATGAGATTAGAAGTCAAGGACATATGCACAAATCAACGTTTCACAATAAATTAAGCACAAATATGGCTGGGGCCCTAGGGGCGTACCAGACCATATACCAAAAAAGAGACTTAGAAACAACGACTTGCAAAGAGACAAGGCCTAGGGCCTTCAGAAGTGCTGGGGCCTCACGAAACCACCCAAGGCAGGTAAGTAAAGGACCCACAGGGGACGCGTGCAGTGTGGATACACAGGCGCGAATCGCCGTTGACTTCAATGGGGCAAGTCGCGGTTGGAAATTAAGAGTTTTAGGATACTTCGGGAGAACCTACAAGCAAGTCACTTACAGGGTAAGTAGTTCTAGGGCCAACACCCACAGGAGCACCGTAGTGCTGGAGTTACCTCACCCAGGGAAGCCGGGTGCATAGGTGTCCTTTAGTGTCGGGTTGCGGCGTCGTTTTCAATGGAGGACAATGAAGACTTGCTGCTTGTGAAGTCCGAAGAAGTGTCCGGTGGAATCCAAGCCTGGATTCAGAAGATGGAAGACCTGAAAGCAGAGGGGACAGTGTTCAAAGTCACTTGGCAGTGACTCGGGGCAAGGAAGATGGATGCCCACCGTCGTTCAAGATTCAGGTCGTTCACGGGTGCCTTGACTCTTCAGCCACGAGGTCCAGGAGGCGTCAACGGCAACCAGGAGCTGGATTCTGCGTGTCCCACAATGTTTGCAGCTTACTGCGGTGTTGGCATCTCGATTGGAGCCAACAAGCCTTGGTAACAGCAAGTCTCGGGGAAAGTGTAAAAAGTCAATGGCGCAGACCAGCAAGGTCTGAGGGACTCACCCAGCAAGGGTAAGTCAGGGCAGGCCTGGAGGAACCAGGGGAGCCCTTTGGTTCTGTAGGAAAGCCTTCAGGGGACCCACAAGCCGGCTGGCAAGGGATCGCAAAGACGCCTCGGGAGGATTCGCTCAACAGGGGCCCACGGTCACTCGGGACGTGGTAGGCCTCTGATCTTCAAAGGGATTCCTGCTGGAGGCTAGGACCACACGTGGTCTAAAGCACAAGTTCTTAGAACGTTGTGAAGGGGTTGCACTTGACAATAGTGCATGGTACCCAGGGGTCACGGTTCCTCGTCACTCTTGGGGTCCACTGGCCTCAGCTTTGCTGGGGACTCACGATGGCCTTTGAGAAGTCAGGAAATCTACTACTTGGGCTGCAGGGACTTCGGACTCCGGCGGGAGTGGCGTAGTTTGCGACCGTCGTTTGTAGTTTTTGGTGCCTGCCAAGCAGGGGAGTCACTCCTTGACTCCAAGGGAGATTCTTCAGTCTTCCAAAGGTAGTGGAACGTCGAAGGTCGAGGATTCTTCTTCAGAGCATCGTCCAGGGATATCTAGTTTGCAATGCACAGGTTCCCCCTCTTATACTAAAAGAAAGGGAGGGACTAGCTCTATGACCCCACCTATGGGAGGGTCAGGGGAGTGGGTGGCTACACCCACTTCCCTTTGTCCAGTTTCACGCCAGAGCAGGGGCAGGTAGCCCCTGAGCTGGTTTGAACTGGCATATGCACAGAGGAGCCTTCTGATCCCCCAGTGCAGGACTTCAAAGCACTCTAAGAGTGCACCCACCCAGCCCCAATACACTAAACCCTGTCTGGAAGGTGGTCACACCCTCCTGTGACAGGATACCTATTGTTGGGCTTCCTCCACTGCGAGTTTCGGTCATCAGCAGGAGGGCAGCCCAGTGTCTGTGACTGGTGGCATCCATTTTGTGATGCCAGGGCTCTGCAGGATTCTACCGCGTTTCCACAGTAGGTACATGTCTATCCCTCTAGAAGGGTGGAATGCTACCCCCGCCGCCAGAATTGGCGGGGGGTAGTATTCCAAGATGTTTGACACCAAACACGACATGTTTTGATGCAGCCATTCCAAAGTTAGCATTCTACCGCGAGGATATAATGCACTTAAGAGTATATGGTTTAACCGCATCCACAAACAGCCCCAGAGAATGGACTCTGAGAGCTGCAGAGGGGCCCTGCTCAGGCAGAGGCACCCTCTCACATAGGAACCAAGCACCCTGCCCTCAGGATTGATAGGGCCTGCCTTAGGGGTGACTGATAGGTTTAAATGTGTGTGCAGAGGAGATATAGGAAACCTATATCTCAGTGAGGAGTGCTAGCACCACCTCACCCAGGCTGCAGTAGCAGGCCTGTGGTGTCAGATTTAGTCTGCTTCCCAGGGGTGGCATAATACATGCTTCAGCCCCTGGTAGGCCTGGGAAGTACCTATGCCCTTGGTACCTAAGGTACCATATACTAGGGACTCATAAAGTACCACAGTATCCAATCACTAGTGCACCTAGAGTGCACTCCAAGTCATTTAGAGAGAACAGAGAGGCTGGGGCCCTGATTGGCAGGGACCCAGCCAGACTATAGCCAGAAACCAGTGTAAACATCAGAAAAAAAGTGGGGGCAACATAAGAGGCAGATCCTACTCTCCTACACACATACATGCATGAAATATCCCAAACACATTAATATCACTTCTTTGGTACAATCAAATCTTTATTTCTGTCATGGCAGGGAGTAAAGCCTATATGTTCAGCGTGACAATACACAATTTCCACTGATCTCATATCGACATAACACTGGCATGTAGAGTTGAGCAGTGTAAGGAAAAAGAAGGAAAGAGTATGATAAGAACCTTTAAGCTAAAAATTAACAGAATACTTATAATTGCTCAGGGGCAGAGAAGGAGGTAAATGGTAACATCATGCATAATTCTGCAAATTAATCAGGGAGAGGATTTCGCTGAGAGCATTTTTTGTTGCAGCCGCTGGGGGGCAGATCATGTAGGTCTTAATGACAATGGCTGAAAGGCTATAATGAGGAACCAGAGAAGTTTCAAGGTGAACCTGTGTGATACTGATATGGGAAATTCCATATGGGGAATTAGCTGCTGGTAAAGGGCATCCCCCTTAGGGGATGTGGCCTCTATGGTGGAAGGGTATCATCTTCAAACTCTGTCTGAAAATGAAGCAGGAGCTCATTCCAGTCCAGGGTAATAAGGTATTTTCAAAGGCCTCTAACCTCCTCCCACCTCAAAGCTGTGCTTTCTGCCTTGGTCCAAACCAACAACGATTGGCGCCAGCATTCACATATGGTGGTTGGTTAGCTTTTTAATGCCTTCTGGTTGTGCAGGGTTAGGTTGAAGAAGCTGGTGGTTCGTTTATTCTTCTGGGTGTTTTTAAATGAGCGCAGGGCACAAACCTTCCAACTATGCAAGGTGGGTTGACCCATTACTTGGACACATGGTTCAGTAACAGTCGACCAGTATTGTTCTAAAGATGGACAGGACCATAGCATTTGTAGTAGATCCGAACTGTGCAGGTTACAACGGAGACAGCAAGCATTTGCCCCAGGGAAGAACTCATTTATCTTCAAAAGAGGGACGGAAAGCTTTATGAAGTACAAAAACTGGATGAGTTTGACCCTACTATTTGTAGAAGTTTAAGCTCGGTAATCCAGTATTCTCTCCCATTCTTTATTCATCTCCACAAAAGCTTCGCAGAGCGCAGTTAAACTGAGGTCGTTTTAGTTTATTTACTTTGCTGTACTTTCGTTTTCCTCATGATGAACTTCCTATGGTCTTGATGTAAGTTTGCAACAAGTATCTATTGCACTCGTTTCTTCACAGGATTTATTCACTGAGAGAAAGTCCCATTGTCAGTATTTCATATTTGTTTGAATATCTCTGGGTGTGATGATAACGTGTATTATTCTTGTGTTCTGATTTCCAAAAATTATATTTTCGCGCACACCACAATGAGGTCGCAGTTTTGCTAATATCATATGCAGGAATTATGCATAGAAAAACCTTGATTTTGGGGGTGAGATAGAGATTTACTGATTTTGCTAATCATTTAGGTCTTTGAATATTTTCAGATTTTAATATACTCTGTATAAGTCTGCTTCTGAAAGTCTTCATGGCATTGATCTTGTACTGCCTATTTCTGAATTCTAGAATAAAATCCTTTAACTTATATTAGATTTAGAACTCTGATAATGAGTAGACCCCATTACTTAATGAGCTATTTTACCCTCTTGATTAGATGTTTGGGGAGATTCCTTAACCCAGGTACTTTGAAATTGGGGTTTAACACCGATTCATGGAACCATGGGAGAACAGAATGAGGTACATTTGGGTTGCCCAAGTTTGTGTTGTATGATTGTTGATCCCACATGGTCAAACACTATGGGGCCAATTACGATGTCGTTGGGAAAGCCTTCTGATCGAATCGGTTTAGGAATGGTTTCCAATCGACTCAAACATGAGCTTTCCGAACAACGCATTAGGATACATTGCATGTTAAACTCCTACCGAGTCGGTCGGAAAGCAATCTGCACGACCAAATCGTCCGGAAACAAGCCTGATGCGAGCGACTCATTCGGAAATGCTGAATAGCATTCCGGTTACGAATCAGACTCGGTTTATCCCGCGCCCAGATGACGATGTATCCGACGCGGTTTCGGAACCGTGTCAGTTTGTGTTACAAATGGCAAGTGGAAACTGATAAAAACAGTCAAGCATTGGCAATGCCAAATAATAAAAAATATATATATATTAGCCACACCCATCAATCCACCTATATAAAGGCACAAAAACATGACCATGATCCTTTGCTACAACACAACTGCTAATAGGTCTAAGGAGTCATTACACATTCCCTGCTTTCTGCCTCTCTGCCTCACACACTCGCACTTACAACGCCACACAACTTGCACAGATTTTATTACATACAAATTCTTACAAACACACATTCTTTTTCATATTCACACTCACCCTCACCTTCACCCTCACCTTCACCTTCACACTAACCATGGCCCCAAGGAAGCAGCCACGGTTCACAGAGAAGGAGTTAGAAGTGCTTGTAGATGTAATAGTCAGAGCAGAGCCACAGTTATTTGGGAACCTAGTCCAACAGACCCCCTTTTCCAGAGAAATAGGATGTGGGACAGGATAGTCAACAAGGTAAACGCTGAAGCATCTGTCTTGCGCACAATGGATGATATCAGCAGTAGGTACTATGATGTGCGAAGGAGGGTCTAAAAACTGCTGGCCAGAGAACATGCCAGGAGCTAGCAGACTGGCAGTGGCCCTCCTGCACCACCTGTGCACGACTTCCTAGGAGGAAAAGGTGCGTGCCATCTTTTCACCTGAGTTAACTAATACCGTCAATGGGGTAACACAGTAACCCTAAGAACCTGGGAATTATCATGAAGAACTACAAGTGGTTCTGTTGGGGGAAATTCGACAAATTTCTTTGATACATGTAAGGTAATGGCCAGCAGAATATTAGTCTAGTAAATGCTTTTAAGACTTTTTAGAATGAAGAAACACAAAAGCGAGAGTTGTTACAATACTTACTAATTCATTTACTAACTGTCCAAATTAAACTGTTAGAAATTTCCAAAAACGTGACATATAGTTGAGGTGAAGTACGTGAACAAAGTGATATCAGTGACAATGTAATATATTACATAGAGTGTACAGATAGTATACAGAATATGGGATTTAAAATAAAAAGGTCTGCCCCTAAACAATTTTTACAGATTTCCTCAGTCCTTTCTGATTTGTTATTTCATAAGGCTGAGTGGGTTCTGTGGCATGAGCGGGGCTGAACTGTTGACGTTTCGACCCTAAGGTATGCGCAGTTGAAATGCGTCACAACGGGTCTTCCTCGGGACCATGTGTAGTGGACAGCCTAGGCAGGAAGATCGTAATATTCCAATCTCTTGTCTGTAGAGGGGACCTTTATTTGTGTCCCGAAGCATCCAACAGGTGAGCAAGCCTGAGATGGTTTAAGTCATGGTAATGTCCTTGCAATATGTTAATGTTGGCACTCTCCCTTTGGTTCTATGTAGGCCAGAGAGTTACAGTGGTAAATCAGCCCCTTTCTCTGTTGACTCTTAAGGTTTGACACAATGAATGTGTATTGATGCTGAAAAGCTGAAGACTTCACCGGAGAGCGTCTATGGACTACCAGAAGCACCAGAGTCTGGTAAGTACCTACTCCACATTCAAACAAAGTTACCAATTACACCTCCATAGGCATCACTGTAACAGACACAGTGATACAAATGGCTGTTTTGAAAATAAAAACAAACTAGAGTAAATGAGCATGTGATGTGTATGTCATATTGATAAACAAAATACCTGCAATGAAAATGAAATTTCATAAAATTCCAACCATGTACATACTTCTTACAAACTCACAGCAAGGCTTTGTGCTCCAAACACCAGTCACCAGTGTCAGCTGTCTTGCCAACACATTTTCACTCACTCTCAGAAAAGCTGAGTCACAGGTAGGCTGTTTGGGAGGGCTGGGAAGGTGGGTGTGGGCACAGGCCTGATGGGAGTTTTAGTGACAGCAAACACTCCTCCTCCCACATAGCCCAACAAGCCCACTTGGCAGCACATTGCCACTCGCTGTCAGGAAAGCAGAGTCCCATGTAAGCTAGTTGGGATGGGTAGGAAGGTGTGTGGAGGACAGAGCCTGATGGGAGATGTACTCAGGGCAAAAACTCCTCCTCCCACCCAGCACAAACAGCCCACCAGGAACCATGCTTACCTGATAGTGAGTGGAAATGTACTGACAAAATGGGGACAACTACAAAATTTGCCATGGTGCTACAAACACCAGCCACCAGTGACAACCACCTTGCGAGTACACTTCCCAGCATTGTCTGGACAACACTCTTCCTGGTGGCCTGCTTGGGCTGGGTGGGAGGAGGAGTGTAAGTGTCACAAATAGAGCCCACGCACTCAAACCTCAGTTCATTAAAGTAGTTTGTCACAAAATGGCAGAAAGCACAGTTTGTGATCTCATCTGACTATGGAGCAAAATGACAAAATACATGATCTGTGTATGCACAAAGCTAAGCAGTCATGCATTTTGCTCCTCACAGCCATTCACATGTGTATAATGAGATGAGAACAAGAAGCACCTCAGATTGTGAGTGTGTAGGCACACCTATGTGACTGCCAAAGACATGCACTAAGCCCAGTATACAGGCCTCAAAAATACGATGTTGGGAGATAAAGAGTACATATGTCACAGTGAAAGTACAGATGTGGATAACACCAACCCACCTGCGTCCTTCAAAGGGTGTCACGAACCAGTCAATATCTTTTGACATGTAATGTGAACAAAACACTAATAATCGAACAAGGGACCCCCTCTAGAGAACGAATAAGGTCTGGGAGTAAGAGGGGAACTAAGAGAACCAATAGAACCAAGGAACACTCCCCTAAGACCTATATCTCTTTAATAGAAGACTGAATCTAGTATGGGTGTACACTTATGCCATACATCAGGTACTTATAACATATGAGCAACATCATTGTTTGTTAAGATCATATTTATTATTGTCATTGATTTCTTTTTTTCTTTTTCTTCCAATGCATTAAATGTCATAATTTTTTCAATAGGTGCAATAAACTTTTTTTTAATATATTTTTTTATATAAAATGTGAATACATATACACAAACATGCAGCATAAAAAAACAATGTAATTACTCCCCACAATAACAATTCTCCTAAAACTCATACATTCCTCACACTCATTCACATACATACAAAACACTTATACACATTTGGACTCAGGGGAAACTAAAGATGTAAATTATTTCCTCCAAGATGACACAATTACTAAGATCTGGACACACGAGGTCGACGCGCGTTTCGGTGGGTTGTCACGAGCATGAACCACCTTCTTCAGGACCTTATCCAAATCAGGCACAGTAACAATCATACAGATACAGGGGGACAAATGTTTTTTGATGAAGTTTCCAAGGTTCACGACTGGAACGGTGGAGTCTAATGTCGGAGGTAGTGACCACTAAATCTTATTTTCAAGAATAGAACAAATTATATGGCCTTCAACATTTCTTATCTGGATAGCAGCAGGACCTTAGCAAGATTTATAAGCACGAAAAGTATATTGGCGTATATTCCTAGATCTACTATCTTCCATATATTATTTAGTGGCAAACTGTAAATCGTAATCAGCCACCATAGGGGGTAACAACCTCACAAATTGGTAAAAAAATTCGAATGATTGATGACAGAAATCACAGTTCCAGGATTGAATATAGGGTCCTACAAAGTGCTCCGCGTCCTGCCACCGTTGCTATGTGAACAAAACACAACATGCCCATTTATGCACAGAGCTGGACATGTTCATTAATCCCCATCTTGTCTGAATTGCATTGTTCTCCAAAAACATAGGCCAGCATCATGGATGAAGGAGGCCAATCTACCTGCATTAACACATTACCAGGTTTAGTCATCTATGTAATGTGTATGATTTGAGGGGCAGTGGACTTTCACACCAATCATTGTGTCGTTTATGTGCCCACAGGGCGAGCTGGAACCACCCCGGCAGATCGGGCTGGACTGTTCCTATTGGGCACAGGGTCAAGACTGATTTGCATATGGCTGGGTTCAAACTGGAATGGCATGGTGAGCAAAAAAACGATGGATTTAGGCCCGGATCGCTGTACTGGGGTGAATGTATGACATTGTTCTGCATTCTGTCCATCAATTGTTCTTTTTGCATTTGTCACCCCGAGTGGGACGGGTATGCCCAGATGTGAGTCCCATGCTCTCCATGCTACTGGAGCCAAGCTATCCTGGCAGATGAGGGGTGAAACCCTGAAACCGGTCCTAGGATGCTTGGTTCCAGTCCAGGGAGGACCTGGCCTGGCAGTTCGGGCTGGATTGTTTCCATTGGGCACAGGGTCAAGACTGATTTGCATATAGCTGGGTTCAAACTGGAATGGCATGGTGAGCAAACAAACGATGGATTTAGGCCGAGATCTCTGTACTGGGGTGAATGTATGACATTGTTCTGCATTCTGTCTATCAATTGTTCTTTTTGCACCACCCCGGAACAGACCAGGACAGCCAGTCCCAGACTCTGGTTGACCAGGAGCTCTCCGGCGGCGATACCTTGTCACAGTATGATAGATAGACACAACCAGGTTATCACACAACCCGTAGTACATGGTACTGATTCAATGGAAGTCTACTGTCGACAAAACTATCACCATTTGCAAGATCGATCAACAATCATTTTCTACAAACAAGATGATCATGGTACATGTTTTGGTTCAAAATAATCTTTGGATGTGTGGAAACAGACAAGGCACACCTCAATGTGAAGTTCAGGTTTATTCTCCAGATACCAGCTGGCGCCTTAACCCAAAGTCAGATCACATCACACATTAACAAAATGCTCCCAAGTAGAAAGAAAAGACCATCAGTTCAGAAGGAAGTGCGTGCCAGGGATTTCCACAACAGTTCAATGTTGGAGTATGTCACAGCATCATGGGTCTGGTGAAGTCACAACTCTGCAGTTGACATGGCAAAGTACCCTGGTAAGGAGAAACATAGATCAGAGTCAGGAACACAGGACAAAGGTAATTCAATTTTGCAAACTATGTCATCAGAAGCACAAGAATGACAGTGTGAACACTAGCTAGACTTCACGGTAACACTGTACATGTTAACCTGACCACTTAAAGGACCCATCTTAGAAAAACAATCAGACACTCACAAGCATATATATATACATTGTCCACCAGCAACACAACAACAAACAATTGGGGATAGTCACGTCCTCTCATTGCATACTTACACTCATTTGAAAAAGTTGTGGCTAAGCTGTTGTCTGAAATCCAAGCCATCCTCATCATCACCACTGTCATCATGTCACAGTCCTGGATCCTCCCTCGATGGCGGCTTCTGGTCTCCGTCGTCCTGTATGAGAGGTATTTCTTTCCCTATAGCCAGGGTGTGGAGCATGCAGCAAGCTGTGATGGAAAAAATCAGCCCCCACAAGAAAATCCCCCCGGTCTCCCATAAACAAATCGCCTCCAGCAACCCATACTTCCCCAGCCCAGCCCAGTACCTCCATCCCCAAACATCCCCTCCTAAACAGACCAATCCCCTCCATATTCCTGTCAAACCCCTCAAAGATTTTAAAATCCCAAAATTGATAAAGCCCACCACACCCCCCTCTATCTACCCCTCTCACTACAGCTGACCTCCCCCTCAATCTGAGCTAACCACTGCAGTAGAGCCACCACCCCTCAATCAGAACCTACCACTGCAGTGGACCCAACCCCCCCTCCTGATTCCATCCCTCCCAAAACCCAAACTAGTCCCCCCTAGTTTTGTCCCTTTGGTGCCTGGCATGCCCCCTCCATGCCCCTTCCGGGGGAGGTGTCCCTCTGTAGGAGAAGGGCAGGCAAGCAGTGAGGGCAAAGACATTTGTGGCCCTCAAAGCCAGTGACTGGTATTGGACTGGCCATTGGCCTTCTTCGCATCACAGATTCAATATTTACTTTTGCTGAATAAAGCAATTTCTATTTATTTTTTCATATGTGTCTGTGTCCTAAAAATAGTTTTCTGGTTAATTGTTATTAATGTGTAATATGTGGTGTAAGTATACAATGATGTAGGTATGGTGTGGATTGCATATGGTCCATAGGGTACAAGTACTTGGTGAGTATTAGGCCTGGGTGGTGAACTCCGCTCCGTTCACGGAGTTTTCTGCACTCCCTGCTCCACGGAGCTCGCGAAGTGCAGAAAATTCCGCTTTGCGTAGTAAGCGGGGTTTTTTCCCCGCTCGTGCTCGCGAACGGTAAGTTGGCGAGCGTGTGCTGCAGCACGGGTAGAATTTCTACCCGACCCGCAGGAAGATCAGCGAGAACGGCAGTTTGCACTACACTCCACCACTTGCGGATCTTCGCTGAATTTTTTTGTCATTTCACGGAGTTCCGGTTAGCGAAACTCCATGAACTATGCCCAGGCCTGGTCAGTATGTATCCTAGATTGTTATGGCTACTTTGCCTAGATGTCAATGAAAACATTGGTTTTGTCTATGAGTGTGACATACAGTCACAATGTTTTATTTTAGGAAAACACAGTTCAACATGGTTCATGCTTTCAGATGTCAACAGAGTGCAAGTGTTGCAAAGTACAACAGTTTATGTGAAACATGCTGCATATGTTTGTAATGTGCAGGAAGACCACTGTCTCATCAATGCACCTGGATAGATATGGAGTTTGACAACATGGTAGTGAGTTTGTACACACCCATGTACACAAAGTAATGGCACAAATCTTTCAGGTGACTTGATTTGGATAGGCGTTGTCAAGTCCTGTTAGAACATTCTGTGTGTACAACATTTGTCTGTGTTTGGTGATCCTAAGGCCCTTCAGACCCCCTCATGTGACACAGCTGCTGAAGGTATACCTATTCAGCATGACAATGCACAGCAACAATCCCCTTCTTGTCTCAGTTAATGGAAGCAGTCTGAACCTCAGTTGTTGGTACCAGAAGTGGTGTAGAGTGGTTTAGTTCAAGATGTATGCTGTGTGCCAGTCCGGGCTGATGCTGCCCATGTTCAGCCGCCCAGGGCCTCACAAATGGCAATGACTACAAAGCCCAGCAACAGAGCACTGCCTCTAGTGTGCAGTCACTGTTCCGAGCCACCGGTGGACAGACCCCTCCCTTTGGTTTGCATCCACAATGCATCAGGGTGATGCAGAATCAACACACAACACCCCTCACCTCGGACACTTAAAAATGTGCTGAGATGTCAATGTGTTTGGCACCAACACACCTTTCACTCATGGACTGGAAGGTCATATTTTTGATACTGCCTTGGCTTTCATCCCACACTTGACTTGTGCTCTCTACACACGGCATGTGGCCACATCACTTGTAAGTGCTATGGATGTGACTGTAACCTGCCCCAGCCTGGATGGTCTTTGACAAATCCTATGTTACGCACCCACAACTGAAGTCTAACACACATGATGTAATCATAGAATTTTGGGCACTGCTCAACAGGGGTAAGTGGCAATTGTGGAGATTTGTGAATGGTTATGGTGAGGTATTTTGCACAATCTTCAGCTGACAAGTGTTTTGTCTGTCCAAGCCTGGATTTTATTTTTTCGAACACACATCATTCATAGTTGAGCATATGATGAGTGTGTAGCGTGTCATTTGTGCATGACTGATAATGTAGTCCTTTTGAGCTATGCTTGATGCTGTTCCAGATCACACTGAGCAGAACTATGGGGATCATTACGATGGCGGACGGACTTCAGTCCGTCTGCCATCGTCCCGTGGATTGGGACCGGCCGCCTATGAGGCGGCGGTCCCGCAAATGATATTACGATGTGACAGCCACCATGGCGGCCTCAAATGGCACGTTTAACATTGCAGCGGGTGCAGCTGGCTACAGCACCCGCCGCAATGTTAAAAAGTCACTGTTTGCATTTCCCTGCACTACGTGGCAGGCAACATACGGTACCTGCCACATGGTGCAGGGAAATGTAGGGTACAAAAACAACCAGCCCCTGCACATGGGGGGCTGCAGCGGGCCCCCAAAGTACATCCCAGCCAGCCTTTTCACGACGGTTAACTCTCCATGGAAAGGCTGGCGGGGATGTAGCATCCTAATCTGGCGGACGGTGCCTGCTAGGCACCGCCACCATTCAGTGGATGCAGGGCAGTCCAACAGCCAATCGTAACGATTGCTGCTGTCGGACCCGTGGCGGAAGGGCTTTATGTCCGCGACGCACACCGCCCGCCATCACAATGTGGCGGGCGGAAATTGGCCTTACGATGGCGGTGAACTCACCACCGTCAGCCTGCCGGTGGCGGGTTCACCACCATCGTAATCAGGCCCTTTGAGTTCTGTCATGTCTATTGTATTGGCCTGTGCTACATGTTGTAAGCCGAGTGGACTGTGAGTTCACAGAAGTGTTGTGGGCCCGTCTGCTGTGCAGATGCTACAGGAGCCAGTGTCACACCCATGCTCTTAGTTGCCACACAGGGGAGGAGGTGGATTTTGTGATGTGAGGCCTAGCTGCTGATGTGTTCAGCAATGTTCATGTTGCATGTGCTAAGCTAGCTTAAACAAGGGTAGAGGTGAGAGAGACTTGTGTTCCCTTTTTGTGAATGGAGTGGAGACTCATGCATAATGGGTACAGGATGGGCACAGGACAAATATTGCATTTTTCAGAGTGTGAGGTAGGAGTGTAGTTCAGAGGCAGTTCTTGTGTAGGAAACGTGAAGTTTCCTCATTGTTCAAAAGTTTTTGGTTTGAAATGCGAATGTGTGAGTCAGAGTGTGGGAGCTTGTAGGACTTGTGAATTCCTGTGCAAGGTATGCTAGGAATCGGTAGATGTGATAGCGGTAGAACCAGGTAGTCAAGGTTTGAGTCTGGCAGGAGATGAGAGCTGTAGTTTGTGGCACTACGGCGAGAGATGACTTTAACAGGTTAGTGTAATTGGGTAAGGATAGTTGTTGATGTGCAGAAGTCAATGGAGGTATGGAGCATGGTACTCTAATGTGGATGTGACAGGGCCACAGCGACACAAGGTTTAACTTATCATTTGTAACAAAGTAGATAAGTGTATGTCAAGGGTATACACCAGTTGTGAAATTTAGGGTGCTGTATGGTGTAATGTGAGGTGTTGTCCAGTTGATGTATGTTGTTTGTGAATCTGTGGATGCATTTGTTCTTTAAATGATTATCTGTACAACTTGATCAGAGTTGGATGTGTGAATGTTGATATGCAAATGACTGAAGACATATTCATTGAGCAATGTAAGTGTCTTGTTTAGAGATGTGGATGTCAGAGGGAGATGTGATGGTACACATTGTGATATGAGTGCATTCCAAGACATTACTGAGGGTGCAATTGGTGATGAGAGTGGTCCATATGACAAGTCATGTTTAATGTCTGCTGAGGAGGTGTTGAGTACGGTACTTTGTGTATATCACATTCACATCAAAAGGGGGGAGAATAGAGGTAAGAGAAATGGGACTCGTCATCCACAAGTCTGTCAAAATACCCAAAAGAGAGTCCCTTCTAACAACGAAGGAAAGTGTAAACTTCTTAGTAGGACTGGAAAGAAAAAAACTTTTTCTTTCAGATAACTCTCACCCACCCGGGTTGCCCCTTGGTGGCATGCTTCATCATAGGGTGCATCCCTGCCCTCTACGGACAGGGGCATGCTGCTACCTAAGGAGACGCTGGAGCACTTTATGAAAAAGGGGTGTTCCTATACACCTGCACACCTATGTGGGTCATTAAGATGGAGTGGGTTAAACTATATGAAAAAAACATTAAAAATATAAAGCTAGTGGGACAAAAATAACCTTTATTTTACTCCCCTAGGTGATATGCTAAAATCTGGGGACAAATGGGAAATACTTGAGGCGAAATACCTGCCGTTTCCCTGGTCGGTCGACTAGTTTCAAGCCCTACCCCAAGGCTTTTCTTCAGGACCTCAAAGGAGAAAAAATGCTCCCACTCCTAAAGTTCTATTCAACTAATAAAGTATAATGATAAACAAAAGATACAGAAAATAAAGTTCATACAGCAACTTATTGGTCTGTTTAAATTTCAAAAATCCTACAGAGGCTTGGAGAGAAAAACAAAAAAGTAAAAAAATGCATGACCCAGCGGGTCTACAGTTACGTAAAAATCATTAGTGAATCAGTGGTCGTAGTGGTAGACATAATGCACATATGTGAGCACACAGTGCAGCGTATTGTGACACTTAACTCACATGACAGACCAACATAAAAAGACTCACAAAACATATATTTGCACATCATCCTATAATCGTGGCGGTTAATGCTGATTACATACATGATAAGAGACCATCACTGGGCCTCATGAGTCCTTCGAGGAGCGGAAGGGACGCCAGTAGTCAAACCCTGGAGATTTATTTTTAGGACAGAGACTCAAGGAAGTTAAATTACTGCCAAAATGAGGTGACAGAATGCTTCAAAATTCAAGGTGAATGCGCGTTTACTTACTTCCTGAAGGCTACTCCCTTACTGGAAAAACCTGACTTGCTCGCTCGAGGCTCCGGAGATACTGGAGGGGCGTATTGGTCACGTTAATAACTTTGGATGGAGGCCAACGTTAGCATCCTCGTGGGCGCTTCGCAACTAGACCGCGTACTGTGGAAAAAAGCGGTACTCACTTCCTGCATACTAGCCACTCATTGGCTTATTGATGCTGGTAAAAACTAGCATCCTAGTGGGTGCTTGCACAACTAAACCGGTGACTCCGGTCAAAATCAAGATAATTTCTTGTGTGACTGGATGTGCCTGGTTCTGAGAGGGGGAGGCTGGGCTACATTAGAGTGCCTCTCGGGGTTGTAAACAAAAAAGTTTTCATTTGGTGAGGGAAAAGATATTGGAAAAAGGGGGGCGGGATTGGAGAAACAAAGGGGCTGATTTTGGAATAAAGAAGCCCTCTTTGTCATAACGTGAGTGGTTTTTGCGAACAAAAATCGGAGAGACAAATGTTTAAGCCAATTATGGATGTCATAAAAGGCACTTATAGATATCATAAAAGGCACACATTGTTATATAACTGAGACCCCCTGTAGCAGGTAGTTGTCAAAGCTAAGGTGATGAAGTCCTCGTCAAAATTCCTGGATGTTAGGAGAGCGTCAGGAGATAAAAGAGTGTGTACAGTACAGCTAGTCAGTATCAAGTGACCAAATCGGATAGTGAGGAGAGGTCCAGACATGGGATCCCTTTGTATAGTTTACATGAATTGGCCCCAGGGAATATTTTCATTCAGACCTGTCTCATGAGATTTTAATCTGTAAACCCATCTCTGCCCTTTTTCGAATAGATGAGACTCGTTATTGATTTGTTCAATTACGGTCCACCGTAGATCTTTAAGTGTGTGCGCAACTATTCTGAAATCAACTATTACAAATCGCAAGCAGCAGATCTGAGAATCAAACTCAAAGCACGCAACTACCCTGAGAAAATAGTGGCAAAAGCAATGAAAAGGGCAAGAAATAATAACAGACAAGCCCTACTGGAACAGACTACACCAAAAGTGAGTGAGATACGCCCCATCTGCATCACAACATACAACAACGCATCTAACACAGTAACTAATATTGTCAATAAGCACTGGAGAATTCTAAGTGGCAGCGCTACTCCTTTGCCAAAACCTATGTTTTCTCACAGGAGAAGTCCCCACCTTAAAGATATGCTGGTACACACACGACCATGCCCACTCCAGGACAACCAACCCAACCAAGGTTTCATTGCTCCTATCAGTGGACATCACCCATGTTGTAACTGTAGTGTGTGCCATTTGACACAGACCAGCCAAAAGATCACATTTAATAACAACACAATTTGGGAATTGCGTAGGTTCACTAATTGCAACTCGGAAGGGGTGATATATAGGATCACCTGCCCGTGCAATTTGCATTACATTGGTATGACCTCTAGGAAAATAAAAACACGGATATGTGGACACCGGAGCAATTTAAGATGCAAACGAGCTACAACCAAAATGACCACCCACTATATTGAACAACAACACACACTTAAAGATGTACGGTGGACAGTAATTGAACAAATCAATAACGAGTCTCATCTATTCGAAAAAGATCAGAGATGGGTTTACAGATTAAAATCTCATGAGACAGGTCTGAATGAAAGTATTCCCTGTGGCCAATTCACACAAACTATACAAAGGGATCCCATGTCTGGACCTCTCCTCAATATCTGATTTGGTCACTTGATACTGACTAGATGTACTGTACACACTTTTTTATCTCATGACGCTCCCCTAACATCCAGGAATTTTGACGAGGACTTCATCACCTTAGCTTTGATAACTACCTGCTACAGGGGGTCCAAGTTATACAACAATGTGTGCCTTTTATGATATCTATAAGTGCCTTTTATGATATTCATAATTGGCTTAAACTTTTGTCTCTCCGATTTTTGTTTGCAAAAACCACTCACGTTATGACAAAGAGGGCTTCTTTATTCCACAATCAGCCCCCTTGTTTCTCCAACCCCGCCCCCCTTTTTCGAATATCTTTTCCCTCACCAGACAAAAACTTTTTTGTTTACAACCCCGAGAGGCACTCTAATGTAGCCCAGCCTCCCCCTCTCTCAACCAGGCACATCCGGTCACACAAGAAATTATCTTGATTTTGACCGGAGTCACCTGTTTAGTTGTGCAAGCACCCACTAGTATGCTAGTTTTTACCAGCATCAATACGCCAACGAGCGGCTAGTATGCAGGAAGTGAGTACAACTTTTTACCACAGTACACGGTCTAGTTGGGAAGCGCCCACGAGGATGCTAACATTGGCCTCTATCCAACGTTATTAACGTGACCGACACGCCCCTCCAGTATCTCCGGAGCCTCGAGCGAGCAAGTCAGGTTTTTCCAGTAAGGGAGTAGCCTTGGAGAAGTAAGTAAACACGCATTCACCTTGCATTTTGAAGCATTCTGTTCCCTCATTTTGGCAGTAATTTAACTTCCCTGAGTCTCTCTCCTAAAAATAAACCTCCAGGGTTTGACTACAGGCGTCCCTTCCGCTCCTCGAAGGACTCATGAGGCCCAGTGACGGTCTCTTATCATGTATGTAATCCGCATTAACCACCACGATTATATGATGATGTGCAAATATATGTTTTGTGAGACTTTCTATGTTTGTTTGTCTTGTGAGCTAAGTGTCACGATACGCTGCACTGTGTGCTCACATATCTGCATTATCTCTACCACTACGACCACCGTTTCACAAATGATTTTTACATAACTGTAGACCCGCTGGGTCGTGCATTTTTTAACTTTTTTGTTTTTCTCTCCAAACCTTTGTAGGATTTTTTAAATTTAAACAGACCAATTAGGTACAGTATAAACTTTATTTTCTCTATCTTTTGTTTATCATTATACTTTATTTGTTGAATAGAACTTTAGGAGTGGGAGCATTTTTTCTCCTTTGAGGTCCTGAAGAAAAGCCTTGGGGTAGGGCTTGAAACTAGTCGACCGACCAGGGAAACGGCAGGTATTTTGCCTCAAGTATTTCCCATTTGTCTCCAGATTTTAGCAGATCAACTAGGGGAGTAAAATAAAGTTTTTTCGTCCCACTAGCTTGATATTTTTAATGTTTTTTTCGTATAGTTTAACCCACTCCATCTTAATGACCCACATAGGTGTATAGGAACACCCCTTTTCCATAAAGTGCTATCGCATCTCCGTAGGTAGCAGAACGCCCCTGTCCGTAGAGGGCAGGGATGAACCCTATGATGAAGCATGCCACCAAGGGGCAACCCGGGTGGGAGAGGGTTATCTGAAAGAAAAAGTTTTTTTCTTTCCAGTCCTACTAAGAGGTTTACATTTTCCTCTACAGTACATTGTGTACATGTCAGGTATGTGAGAGGTGTATTGTGCATAGTGATGAAGAATGTTGCTGTGAATGTAGATGTGGATGTAAGAACGGCAGCACCAGTGTGAGATATTAAGATTCATTTAGGAACAGTTTGAGGACAAGTTAGGAGCTTGTGGGGCAAACATGCTTTGTCAGAGAAATGCACTAGAGGGGGCTTATGGGGTGCTTGTGTATGTATGGTAGTTTTGAGAGATGGGCATTTACTTTGAGGTAGACGTGAGAGGGGTCATAACCGCACAAGTAGTGATTATGAAGGCCAAGAGGCTATGTGAAATGTGCATATGTGTAGTTTATATGTGTAGGTAAGTAGGCAAAAACAGTTGGCAGATGAAATGTGAGGATGTAGTATGTGTTTTCTGCAGCTTGCTGTCTGCCACTGAATGTTCATGACTGATTTTTGGAATGGCCGCTTTGAGTACAGTGGCCTATGCAAAACATATTGTCCTCACAGAACAATTTGCCTCCACCTAGCATTGCCTTATCTGAGTTGTGTGTGGGCATGAGTGGTGAGTTCCCCTTTGTAGGTAGATGTTGTCACTGATTGATCATTCTTCCTCTTGGATACTGCCCTGGGATGGAGGTGGAGATTACTTATATTGTACTGTCATGATGCAGAAACTTTGGATGGCAGTCTATTGCTTAGAGGGCTATAGCACCCACAAGTGAAAAGTCAAGGATGTGTGTTGTTGGGCCACTTGTGGTCAGACTACTCCTGAAACGCAACCCCACACTTCCCAGGAGACCACACACACATGGGTACTAATGTCATTCAGACTTTGAATGTCAGAGGTATGGGGACACCAAGGGATATGGACTCATTGTAATGATATCTCTGGTTGTGCTGATGTAAATAGAGTGCACTGTCTCAAAACACACATGTGACACCAGAACATTATCCCAGTTCCATAAGTGTTTTTATTGTCAATGTATTTTTCCGGCTGTAATCTGTTTTGGCAACTGTAGCCCTTGTGTGGGTCCATATGAGGTCCCATTTACCACATTAAAAGTGCCACAGAGCCAGAGGGCAGTATCTCTTTGTAGAAGATTTCCTTGATGTTTTAAAATATTGGGGTGCAGTGTTTCATTATCAAATGTGGGCAGAGCAAGCTACATTCTGCACATATCCCCCATCCTCACAAGGTATACCCATATCCCCTGGCTTGAGGATGTCTATGTCAAGTGTGTTCAAGAGCCACAGGTTATGCCCCTCCCCCCCCGGCATCCACACCAATGGTGGCAGCTCAGCTTACACAATGTGCTGTGCAGTGGTCCCTCCAACACTGTCAGTGGAACCTACGTCCTGAGACTTATGAGTACTCCTACTACTCTGCAGTACACAATCTGCACATTCGGAATACAATTATTTGTTAGCAGCACACAATACAGCCTGAGTAGCTAGATGCTGAATTGGTGTGAATGACATTCTCAGAAGATGACCCTGGACAAATACAGATTGGGTGTTGTGTGCAACGCCCACAGTCCACACATGGTGACTGTAGCCTACATTGTTGTTGGCCCATGCATTTTTTTCATTCCTGCAGGATTTTGTCTCCAAATAATTGACTGACGACTGGGACACAACAACGTCTATGTTGTTTGAGTGGCACTCACTGAAATCATTACTGAGTGGGTGGTGCAGGGGACTTGTATGTTGTCTGGGCCAATATCCTCAGGGCTTTGCTGTAGACAGGTGCATCACTATGTCATCAATAGACTGCGGGTCAGTTGAAGACTGTGAGGTTAGTCATGCTGGCAGATGCTCTAACACACCACACTAATCTGATTGAGCAACTGGGTTGCTTTTACTTTGCCATATGACAAGCTGTTATGAACACAGAGTGGGATCAGTCAGGGCAACTTGTGTCCTGCCTCCTCTGTTGCTAAACAACAATCCAGCAGATGTTGCTGATTATAGATCACCTTCAACAGATGCACAGTTGTCAGGCAACCATTCATGAATCATTCACAATGTATTGTTGTTGCCTATACATTCCCTCCTCTCTGAACGCATGGTAGACATTTCCTGATTCATGACTGGATTGAATCTAACTGAACTTGATCTGGCAGCGCGTGCAGTGATCAATCCCTGGTGGCTGGTACAAGAGATGCTCAGAGTAAATCTGCGCACTGCCACTTTGGCCACTCATGCCTTGGACAGCCTCCTGCCCTATGATGCCTATGAGCTTTTACTTGGACAAAGGTGACTATCTCTCTCTTGGGCCACTTTGAGTGATTGGAGAGACCCACAATACATGTGGCAATTTCTTTACTGTACATTGCTAAAACACAACAGTGCCCTGCTGGCTGGCCTGAGTGAACAGTGGTGGTTGAATGGCACAGGTCCACCAGGGGCGTGCCAACCTGGCCTGGCAAAGCATAGTGTGCCACAAGATAGTTGTGTCCATTATGTATTTGAGTGCGGTGTGAGTGCCTTCTGACCTGTGTGCACATTTGTGATTGTATGTAATGGATTAATCGATCAGAGTCCTGCTCTGGATCTGTGCTGGGTCCTTCTCATGTTGTTAATCCTGACACATCCAACATCCCATTCTGGCTGTGTCTCCCTATGATGACCTGTTCTGTCACTGGTGTACTCATCATGACACAGGATGTGGAACTGTGTGATTGGTCTGATGGGGGATTGGAAGTCCAGATTGGACTGTAGTAGGCAATTTGTTGTTTGGAGACATGTATTGATCTCTCAACAATTTGTGAGGTGTGAGATAGTAAGTGAGGTAAGCCTAGGCTATCCATCTGATTGGGTGGCTGGATTGTCTTGCTACTTGGTAGATCAGCTATTGATTTTGACTTCACTTTCCTGTGTGATTTTACATGTTGTATTTTCTTTGGCAGCTATCCAGAGTAAACCATGTACTTCTTCTATGGTGTTTTGTAAGTGACAAGGTGATTAGGATGAGTGATGTCATGTCCTGCAATGTGACTTCCTATGACATGAGATGTAGTGGTCTTTATATGCATTTCAGATATTAGGATCCTGTGACCTGAAACCATCCCCTTGTGCATCCTCCTCCACCTCTGCACCATCTATCTCCCCAGACACTTTGGCCTCCCACCAGGCCCTTAAGCACTTCTGTAGCTCCTCTTTCCTGGAGCTGCTCTTCATGGGACATCCAAAGCTCCTGCAGAAATGCTTGAGTTGACCTACTTTGTAACCACTTATCATTTCAATATCAAACTCCAGTTCTGCAACATCACTTGCTGGTTTACCCTTCCGAGATATGATGTGTGGATACTTTAAGGGTCACTCAAAAATAGAACCAAAACCAAAACACAGTATGTGGTTGCATAGTGGTCTGCACTAAACTATTGATGTACACCAATCACTGTGGGTCAAGTACAAATACAAGTTCAAATCCTCACCGCTGACCACCAATGTTAGAAATGGGGGTCTCTAGTTGGCACAGCTAGGTACCTGTGTCCAAATAGGGACCATTGGTTCTAGTCAGGGTAAGGGGGATACACACTCTAGATAACCCCTGCTCACCCCATTGGTAGCTTGGCACGAGCAGACAGGCTTATCCCATAGGCAATGTGTAAAGTATTTGTACCAACACTCACAGTAACACAGTGAAAACACCACAAAAGGACACCACACCAGTTTAGAAAAATAAAGTATCTTTATCTAAACTAAACAAGACCAAAACGACAAAAATCCAACATACACAATTAAAAATATGACTTTAGAAAGGTTGTTGCAAAAATAAAGCTTGTAGAAACCAAATAGCAATAACTGGGGCTATTGCGACGTCGTGACAGCAATAAATCCAAAGTACAACACCGACCGCGAGGATCGCGACGTCGGGCACGGAGTCACCCAGACTCCCAAACAAACAGTACCTTGGAAACGAAATTTGTGATGATGCACGGCGTCGAAGAAGTGAGGCTTCGGTGTCGATGTCAAGGCCGGCTCCCTGGAGTCACCCTCGGAGGTTATCGGTGCAGCGATAACGGGATGCAGTCGCTGGCGATGACGGAGTCGGTGCGAGCGCTGGTGTCGGGCAAGGCGATAACTGTAGGCGTCAGCGGGCGTCGAAGGGCGTCGGAGATGCGGAGCAGGCCGGGCGATGCGTTGTTCACTTCACCAGTGCAGGTCGCGGCATCACAGCGGCGTAGCTGACGGCGTCGGAAACAGGTTTTCTTACTTCTCTTAGGTTTCTTACAGCTCCCAACAGCAGGAACAACCTCCAGAAGCCCAACACAGTTACAGGCACCTCTTGGCAGGTCAGAGCTTCCAGCAAGAAAGTTCAGGGGAGCTGGGGGGTGAAGCCTTTTTGTCCCTGAGACTTCAAACAGGAGGCAAGCTCTTCTCAAGCCCTTGGAGACTTTCCTCAAGCAGGGTACACAGCAAAGTCCTTCTCCTTTCCTTGGCAGAAACAGCAACTGCAGGCCAACCCCAGACACACAGCAAGGGCAGTACTTCTCCTCAGTTTCTCCAGCTCTTCTCCTTGGCAAAGGTTCCTCTTGATTCCACAAGTAGACTAATTTACTGGGGGTTTAGGTCACATACCTATACCCCAAAATGTCTTTGTGCAGGGGGCTCTGAGCCCAGTTCTAACCAGTTCTGTATTCACTGGTGCAGCATGACCACAGGGGGGCAGAGAGAGCATTGTGCAAGGGAGACAGGCTCCATTCAGGTGCAAGGTAAATCTCCTCCCACCACTCTATATGCAGCCAGGGTCTATTCAGCTCAGGGCTGGGTCATCCATGAAGGGCCAGGCACACCTCAACCCCCCCCAGAGGCTGTCTACAGGAAATGCACATCCTCTGTCTCTGTCACACTGAAACCAGACGGTCAATCCACAAACAGGCAGAGGCACACAGGATGGTTGAACAAGAAAATAGCCACTTTCTAAAAGTGGTATTTTCCAACACACAATTTAAAAACCATCTTTACTAAAAGATGTGTTAATAAATCCTGAGTTCAGGGATACTAAACTCCATTTTTCCATCTTATCCCTATGGGAAGATATGCTTGTAAAATGTTACAAAGCATTCCCCATTCTGTCCTATGGGGCAAGATAGCCTTTCAATAGTGAAAAACGAAATTGGCAGTATTTCACTATCAGGACATGTTACACACACCAGTACATGTCCTACCTTTCACATACACTGTACCCTGCCCAGGGGAGCACCTTGGGCCTACCATAGGGGTGTCAAATGTGTAAGAGATGGGAAGGGTAGGGCCTGGCAAGTGGGTGCACTTGCCAAGTCGACATGGCAGTTAACAAACTGCGCACAGGCACGGCGGTGGCAGGCCTGAGACATTTTTTCAGGGCTACTCATATGGGTGGCACAATCAGTGCTGCAGGCCCACTAGTAGCATTTGATTTACCAGCCCTGGCACACTCAGTGCACTTTACTAGGGACCTGCTGGTAAAACAAATATGCCAATCAGGGAGAACCAATCACAAAGACAATTTACATAGAGAGCATATGCACTCTAGCACTGATCAGCAGCGGTAAAGTGCCCAGAGTCCTATAGCCAACAACAACAGGTCAGGAACAAAATAGGAGGAAGAAGCAAAAAGTTTGGGGATAACCCTGCAAAAAGGGCCTTTTCCAACACCTGGAATTTAGGTTTATCCTGCTGAAAGCTCCAGGGCTCCAGACTTCCAGAATTTGACCAGGGCCTCGCAGAAAGTCAAGCCGGTGAACTCTCTCCCAATCCAGCCTGCTGTGGACAGTCGAGCGACGTTGGAAGAGAAAGCTCCAGAAAGGTTTTTAAATGCGAAGGTAAAACTTTTGTGCATCTGACCAGGGCTCCATCATGGTCAGCCTCAAACTTTGACTTTATCCAGGTAAAGCGCGACCAGATGTCTCGGAGTGGTGCTATATGTTTTGTAAGCATTATAAAGTGGTTAATCTTTATAAAATCATAACTCTGGTTCCCTACATTGGATTTTTGTCATTCTGGTCTATAATTGTTCATAAAAATATCGCCTATTTATATAAATTGATGTAGTGTTTTTATTGTGTGTTTTGTCTTACTTATTTGATGTATTGGTGCTTTTAATTGCTTTACACTCCTGTCTCCTGAGTTAGGCCTGACTGCTCGTTGTCAGCTACCAAGGGTTGAGCAAGGGGCTAATTTAATGAGACCTTTATTGAACCCTATACTTTGTTGGTTTCCTTATTACTTGTGGTAGGTGCATACTTACCGCTATCAATAATTCACTTTCCAACAGTCTGCCCACCCAATACAAAAATAACAACTACAGTTACAGTCCTGTGCTCATGATACGAGTATAAGAAGTAAGTACATAAGAGGAAATCACAATAGGCACCATAAAATGCAGGGAAGGCTAAAACCTTGTGATCAAATGAAAAAGTGAGTTTTAAAATCAATTCTCTGCATCTTGAATTCAACTAGCAAAGCCAATACACCACATTTTCTTAATTCTTCTTGAACCGGAGAAGTAGTGTTCACAACATTCAAACAGGTACTGTAGTCTTATGCTGAGAAACATGCACAATTATTTTAATTTATGTGAGTAAAATATTGCCGTTTATATCCCCAACAATTAATAGACATGTTAAACTAACAAAGAGCTGCAGTGATTTACCTCCTCTGTTATGTCCTTCCAATTGGCTCTAAAAACACATCCAGTGAGGAAGAAGCCAGAAACGAAGGTACACACTGCTAAGGCAGCCCACAGACCTAGGAAACAGGCAAGAAATATTAGTAGAAATCATGCCCTGTGACAGGGAATATGATGCCTTAAAAGACATCTTGCCCTCTGCAGGGCTGGAGCTTCTCTCTTATTGATACTACACTGCACCAATTGGACTTCATAGGTTTATTTTGGATAGGGTTTTGTTAATAACTGCTGTTCATATAGAGCCTCACCATCAGCAGTTGATTTTAAATAGAAAAATAATAATCAGAACTTTCCCTGGGCGTAGTTCAAAACTCCAGCGAAGTTACAAAACAACTCAGCGAAGTTCCACGAGTGGCGGAGTGCAGTGCGAACTGCAGTTTGTGCTGGTATTCCTGCCGCTCGGGTAGAAATCCTACCCGAGCGGCAGCTCGCACTCGCGAATTTACCGTTCGCAATCACGAACTTACCGAGCGGGAAAAAAAACTCCGCTGCACATCGCGAAGCGGAGTTTTCTGCACTCCGCGAGCTCCGTAGGGTGCGGAGTGCAGAAAACTCTGCGAACAGAGCGAAGTTCACTGCCCAGGCCTAATCAGAACTGAAATGCATATACTTATTATAGATGGTCAGTGGGGTGGAAATTATTACAAAACGCTTTAGAATGTTCCCATAAGACACCTAATTAACATGCTGGGACCTTCAAATTCAACACACCATAATAATTAATATCAAATAGACACATGGATGTTGACTAGCGATTTTAGAATAGTCAGATCAGTCACACCAGTCACCATGAGAGTGCCACTGGGATCTTCCCTTAGTCCCACCTTTTTTAATATCTATATGGCTTCCCTCATTTCCTTGATCACATCATACGCAATTGAGATCACCTCCTATGTTGATGACACACAGCTGATTCTCTCCCTCGTCAAAAAATCATTGACCTCCGAACTGAATTTTCAAAACTGTCTCTCCGATATCATCCGCTGGATGCAGAGCAGTCACCTCAAATGCAATAGTAACAAAACTAAAATTTTACTCTTCAGCAAATCCAATCCATTCTCCCCCTCACAATAGTGGCCTAACTTCATACCTCCTCCCCTGTCCACTGTATAAGTAGCAAAAAATCTGCAGGCCAAATTCAACACCACCCTTCCATTCTACCCACAAGCTGTAACAGTGGCAGTCATGTGTTTCAATCTAGTCAATTCCCTACAAAAATTATTTAACTTTCTTCCACTTGCGCGCAAAATAGACCATTGCATTCACCTTTATCACTTCAAGACTCAGTTATTGCAATAGCATTTATGCAGGCTGCTCCAAATGACTTTTACACACGTTCCAGATGGTCCAAAATGCCACAGCAAGACTGGTGCTCCAATTCCCTAAACGGAGCTCTGCCTTCACAGCCCTGAATAGGATACATTGGTTACCCTTCCACAAAAGATTCTTTTTAAGATCCTACTACTAGTCTGGACCCAAATATATTATCTCTTGGTTTTGCCACTACAAGACACAAAGAACGTTTAAATCCTCTGACGCCAACCTTCTACAGCCCCCGTCTTAGAGACTCAAATCCCAGGGGAGGGGGTGAAATCCTTCATGATGCTGGGGTCCAAAGCCTGGACTCACTCCCCATTTCTCCCCGTTCATTGTGACCTTAAAACCTGGTTCTTTCTTGCCCCCAATGCACTATGTCTGTCCATCATCTAATTCACAATAATCTTCTAGTCATTACACATAAATTGTCACATAGGGAACCATGGGGGTCATTACGATGGCGTAACGATCGCCACCGCCGGGCCGGCGGTGGTGATCGTTACGCCATCGTAACGTGAATTATTCACCGCCATATTACGATGGCAATGGGTATCGCGGAGGATGCAAAGTGCGTCCGCCGCTTTTCCGCCGGTCGGCAATCGTTACGATTGCCGGCCGGGCGTAGCAGGGGCCCAAATATGGTGGTGGTGCCTAGCAGGCACCGCCAGCCATATTAGGATGTAGGGTTTTGAAGGCCTTTCCATGGCAGCGATGCCACCATGGAAAGGCTGGTGGGGATTTGCTTTGGGGGCCCGTTGCGGGCCCCCGGGAGGCTGGGGGAGGGTGTGGGGGGTGCACTTGGGGGGTACCATGGTACCCCCCTGCAGTTCCTTGCACCAAGTGGCAGGCACCGCATGGTGCCTGCCACGTGGTGCAGGGAAATGCCAGGCATGTCATTTTGACATCGCGGCGGGTGCTGCTGTAAGCAGCACCCGCCGCAATGTTAAAATGCGGGATGCGACCGCCAGGGTGGCGGTCGCATCCTAATTCACGGTGCGGGACCTCCGCATGTCTGGCGGCCGGTCCAAACACAGCGAGGATGGCGGGCGGACTCAGGTCCGCCCCCGCCATCCTAATAGGCCCTCATGTTACTTCCCAGCACAGCGCCAGGATGCTCAATTGCGCGTGACAGTTTGCTATACAAGTTCTACATTCGTTCATTCATTCAGTTGGGAGATAGTTTTTGGGTTTCTATATTTGCGTACTACTAATGAGGATTAATTTGTCTTTTATGAGTGATTCTCAATCTGCAGATTGAATTAGTATAATAGCAATTGAAACGAAATTCTTAGGCTGTGAATTTAATAATGTGGTTTAATTTTGCCACATTTCTGTGTGAAATGTCATTTTAAACAAGATGGATGCCATTCCTACCACTCATTCCTAATTACCCCCCCCCCCATTCATACCTTCTCCCCACAGGCTCCACAGCGCATAGTTAAACTGAGCCCTACGGTCTTCAACGTCTACATGGCTCCGCTCGCCCCCATCGTCAGAACCTACGGACTCAACATTGTGTCATACGTTGACGACACCCAACTCATCCTCTCCCGATCCACGAACCCAACACCGCCAGACACAACTTTCGAGAAGGCATGGAAGCCGTCGCCAAATGGATGAAAAACAGCTGCCTACAACTAAACACCAACAAAACGGAAGTACTCATCATGGGCCCAAACCCCGATGCCTGGAACGACACCTGGTGGCCCCCCGCCCTCGGAAGCCCACCCACCCCCACGGACCACGCACGCAACCTGGGAATCATCCTGGACTCAGAGCTCAAAATGGACCGCCAGATCAACTCCGTCTCGTCCTCCTGGTTCCACACCCTCCGCCTCCTACGTAAGACCTTCAAATGGATCCCCCTCGAACACAGAAAGACCGTCACTCACGCCCTGGTCACCAGCAGACTCGACTACGGCAACGCACTCTATGCCGGAATAAACAAAAACCTCACCCGCAAGCTACAGAACATCCAGAACGCCACCGCAAGACTGGTCCTAAACCTGCCAAGACACTGCCACAACTCCCAGCACCTGCCCACACTCCACTGGCTCTCCATCGAAGCTAGAGTCACCTTCAAGATGCTCACCCACGCTCACCAGGCCCTCCACGACCCCAGACCAGCATACCTGAACAGCCGACTCAAATTCCACGCACCCCAAAGGACCCTACGATCATCCCAGCTCTCCTACGCTGTGGTCCCCCGCACCAGAAAGACCAGATCGGGAGGCCGCTCCTTCTCCTTCCTCGCGACCAGAGCCTGGAACGACCTTCCGCTCCACCTCAGACAGACAACATCGCTCCCCATCTTCGCAAGAAACCTCAAAACCTGGCTCTTCGACAGACCCCCTCCTTGATGGACTGGAACCTGCGTACCCTCCCCCCCCCCCAGCGCCTTGAGATCCGTACGGATGAGTAGTCGCGCTTAACAAACACCTCATTGATTGATTGATTTATTTCCATTGCTGTATTGTTTTTCTCATGATGAACTTCCTATGGTGCATATGTAAGTTTATAAGTATCTATTTCACTCGTTTCTTCACAGGATGTATTCACTGAAAGTCCTGTTGTTATCATATCCTCTTATAGACTCAACATAAGATAGACACATGGATGTTGACTGGTGATTATAGAATAAGCAGAGATTTGACAATAGCAGCAATCTGAAGGTCATAGTTACGGGATGAATCAAAGATAAAACCCACATCTTGAGCAGAGGCAGAGAATGAAACATTAGAAGGAGGATAATAGACTAGAGGTGGTGGTATAGGAGAAGAGGAATTAGTAGAAAAACGGAATCTCAGTCTTGCTGGAAATGAGTTTTAAAAGATTATTGGCCACGCAGTCCTGGATAGAAGAGAGATGTGAGGGGACAAATTCTTGAAGAACAAGAAAGAAGATTATGGAGTAATCCACAGAAAAGTGAAACTCCAATTTATAAGATGAAATAATAGAGAACAAAGGAGTGGTGCACAAAAAGAAAAGAAAGGATCCAGAGCTGGAATCCCCAAAGTGTGGTGGATCGAGAAAAAGATGTATGCCAAATTCCAGGAGACAGAGAAAAAATGGTCAGAGGGGTAGGAGAAAAGCTAGGACAGAACCTGAAATGCCCAAAGAGCGCAAGGAAGTCAAAATGGCAGGATAATCCATAGTGTCAAAACCAGAAGAATGGTCAAGAAGGATTAAGGTAGAAGATTGCTGATTGGGTTGAGAAAATGAAGATAGTTAGAGACAGCAAGGAGTGCAGTTTCAGTGAAGTAACCAGGAGGAGAACCACATTGAACAGGAGTGTGGAGGTTCCGAGCATGAAGAAGAACAAACAGCCGATGAAAGAACATAACACTTTATTGAGGTTTGCAAAGTTGTGAGGATTGAGACATGATATTTTGAAAAAAGACAGGATGGCTGCAGTCTTAAAAGTAAAAGGACATATTACAGAAGACATGGAAAGATTACCCAGAGATTACATAGGAGCAAGCAAGGTGAAAACAGATTTGACAACTGTGGCGAGAAGCTCGTCAGATGGTGAGACCGTGCCCCGCTGTGCAAAGAGGAGAGAGACCATCTGATTCAGAAATGGTGCAAAAAGAGTCAAGACATGGAGGAGAATCGTGCTCAGAGACAGGCCTGCTAGTAAATGCAGTGGAAATACCGGAAGATACTCCACTGACCTGATAAGACCAAGGGGCATATTCACAAGGAGCTATCGTCGGATTAACGGCACTTTATCGCAGCCAAAGTCGTGATAAATTTACTCCCCCATTCACAAGCCAGTGTTAACAGCCCACAGCACCAGTTTACCTGCGATAACAGCCGCAAAAATCATCGCCACAGAGTACCCTCGCAAATATCGCTAATGAGATGCAGAGTAGGCGTTCCCGTAACTAAAGCCGAGACAACAGCACACCTCAACATTCACAACGACCAGCCACATCCGCGATAAAAACACAAAACAGGCGATAAGGCACGTTAGCACCAGGAAATCTACACCAGCTCTGACCTGGTGTAAAGTCGGACGGCAGCCAGCACCACAAAAGGGAGCACAGCCCACGGCCAAATCCGAAGGGCAACAGATGCCATGGAGCCACACATCATGCGGCCCGGACACCCAAGAGGGCCACAACACCCACCGCCACCACCCCAGGACCACCCCTCGCTGGCACCCCCCCTGACCTAAGACATGCCACATCAGCCACACCTAAACATGTACAAAATATTCCGCCTGATGCCGCACAATCACAACTGGTGACATGGATGTGTCATCACAGAAATGACCAGCACACATTCCCTTTCTAAGCAACAAATGAAACTTTATTAAAATGAACAACGAAATGAAATGAAGACACATGGCCGCTCCCCTCTGGACAATACGTAGGTCACAGCCTGTAAGACAAAAAACATGATGAGAAGGTGTGTCCTGCGCACATCAGAGGACAGAGAGAGAGCGAAGGAGAGAGAGAGGAAGAGAGGGAGGGAGAGAGAGAGGAAGAGAGGGAGAGAGAGAGAGAGAGAGAAGAGGAGAGAGAGAGGAAGAGAGGGAGAGAGAGAGAGAGGAAGAGAGAGAGAAGAGGAGCGAGAGCGGAAGAGAGGGAGGGAGAGAGGGAGAGAGAGAGAGAGAGAGGGAAGAGGAGAGAGAGAGGAAGAGAGGGAGAGAGAGAGAGAGAGAGAGAAGAGGAGAGAGAGAGGAAGAGAGGGAGGGAGAGAGGGAGAGAGAGAGATAGAGAGAAGAGGAGAGAGAGAGGAAGAGAGGGAGTGAGAGAGAGAGTGCCGCCCCTGCGCACCCAGGCCACACTGCTCACCTGCTGCCACCGGTGTGTCTCCAACCACGTGCCGGTATGTAGGGCAGTTCACCAGGTCACACATCTCATTCAGAGCCGTCAGCTGAAACAGAGCCCAGATACATGACTGGCACAGTACATGACTGGCACAGTACACACACTTGCACAACATCGCCTGCCCGCCCATGCACACCCAGGCAGAGGCACCCCAACCTCTCCCGCCACCCATCGGAGCATGCCCGCCCATGCACACCCAGGCCTCAATGCTCACCTTCCGCCACCGGTGCGTAGACAGGAGGTCCCACCATGTGCCACTGCAAGCCACAAGCCCGGGGCCCACGGACATGGCACCCTCCACATCATGCAGCCCCGCTCCGCAGGCCACCAGGTCTCACGTTTGGTGCTGGGTCTTAATTACTCCATGGCAGAGGACATACCAGTGCACCCGGCATCATCGCAGGCTGCACAACCACTCAGCCCAATGGGTGCCACCAACTCTGGCATCCTGGAAGCGACGCCACGGGGCGGTAGGCCCGCGCTGCCCGCTGGCTCTGGCCTACACTGCGGTCCAGCAGGGCACACAAAACCTGAGCTGTCTGGACCGCCGGGACGGGGCATCATCACAGGCTGCACACCCGCTCAGCAGCTCAAGGTGCCACTGACTCAGTGCACCCAAAGTCACCGTCCCGTGGCGGGGTGCCTGTGCCGTCCGCAAGGCCTCGGATGCCACTAAACCTGTGCAACCCCAGTCTGCGCCACGTGGTGGTAGGCCCGTGCCATACTCCAGGCCTCGGATGCCACTAACCCTGTGCAACCCCAGTCTGCGCCACGTGGTGGTAGGCCCGTGCCGTACTCCAGGCCTCAGATGCCACTAACCCTGTGCAACCCCAGTCTGCGCCACGTGGTGGTAGGCCCGTGCCGTACTCCAGGCCTCGGATGCCACTAACCCTGTGTGCAGCAACTTATGGGCCCTATATGAGTGCGAACCGTGGGGCGTCCGTCATCCAGTCACCACCGGAAGAGGGGAATGTGACGTCGACGGACCCTTATGTTGGTGGAGTCACATGGCCTGTGATGCCTGTGCCGGATGGGTGTGGTGTGTGTGAAAACCTGCCCTCAGGGAGTGGCCGTGACATGCTGACAACTAGACCAGTGACCCGCACACCACCAGCGAGTACGGCTGCGACGGGTAGCAATGAGGGCCCCCCCTCGGTGCGTAAGCGGAGTGGTCTGGCCTGCCGTACGCCGGACCAGCGCAGGGCCTGCAACAATGACTCGTGGGCTCTGGGCATGGTCCAGTCCATGTCCGGACAAGGAAGTGACTGATGCGTGTGTCCCTGCTGCAGTGTCCATGGAACCCGCTACACAAGATGCAATGTCGCACCCCCTCACTGGCATCCCACAGGATGAACATCATTGACGCAAGGGAAGGCACTGTCCCCACATTCATCCACACATCCACACAGGAATGACGTAAGACATCACACAGCAGTGCGTCACTGGATGTTTATTTGCACATCCAGTGCAGTCATACGGCTGGAGCGGTACAGGGCAATGTCGAGCACACCACACAATATGGGCCCGTGGAGGGCCAGCCAGTGTCCATCCCGGGATGACCTGTACTGCGGAAGAGGAAGGGTACAGTCCGCAGTCTGTCCGATGTGTCATTGGTCGTCAAACAGCATGTGGCAGTCCATGTTGCTGTCCAAGGTGAGTGCCTCGGAGTGTATTGGGGTGAGTGGTAGGTCTTGAGGCCATGTGCGGCACCAAGCAGAAACAGGCAAGGTGGCGGTAATGGATGCTAGTGGCTGACCCTCCTGACCACAGTCCCATCCACGTCCTCGTCCCCGGATGTGTGCCCTGCCCCACCTGTGGGTGTTGCAGTGCCGGCTGCAGCACTGTGTGCCACTGACTCATCAGGGGCCGGAGGAAGATTGTCCGCCACACTGTGTGGCAGTGACACATCAGGTGCCGGAGTGGATGCGCCTGCCGCACTGGGAGGCACTGACACACCAGGGGGCGGAGATGTGGATGGTGTGGGGGCAGCAGCATTCATCATCGCCACGCCTTGTGGCAGCAATGCCATGATGAGGACATGCAGGGCACGGTAGATCCCAGCTACATTTCGCTGATGTGCAGGCTGCCATCCTTTCCGCCTCCATCCGCACCATGTCCTCCATGAGCCTCCGCATGTGTGCCAGCTCAAGGCTGGCATCGCTGGGGCCACTGTGAGCGGACAGGTATTCTTCCCTCCTCGTCATGACTCCAGAGATGTCAGTCAGGGCTCGCTGGAGACCATGTGGCGGACATAGACACCCAAGGATGGCGTCCAGTTTGTTGGCCATGAGCTCGAACCCCACCCGCACCTGCTCGCCCGTCTCCCTCTGGCCCTCCAGCACACGGCGTTGGAAGGCCATTTGTTGTTCCTGGGGGTCTTGGGAGGGTGCCGGGGCTGTGGGTGCCTCCTGCTGGGTGGTTTGGCTGGTGGGTGGGGTCTCATGGATGTAGCTGGGCTGCCCTGATCCTGGAGGTGAGTTGCCGAGATGCTCAATGAGGTCTTGGATGGTTTGGATGTCTATGCTGGTGTTGTCCTCCTCCTTGTCATCAGTGAAGAGTGGCTGTGACTGCTCTGCAGGAGGTGTTGAAGATTCCCCTGCGATGTGAAGGAGAGATGGTGTATTACAATGTGTCCACATGTATGTAGCCGCATGGTACAGGTTGACATTCAGACAGCATGGCATTGTACATTGTGACAGTGTGTGGGTCTGGGCGAGGACCCAGAATGATTGTGGGTGTGCACCGTGCCCTGCTTGCTTGTGCATGTGTGCCATTGTGGCCATCTCCCCCCCGTCCCCCCAGTACCTGGTGGTCACTCACCCTGTTGCGGTTGTGTTGTATCCTGTCGAGCAGTGTCCGGTCCCCCGACTCCGGCCACAGTCTCCACACTGATGACTGTCGACACCAGCTCCTCCATGTCATCCAGCTCCAGCTGTGGCGCTGGACCCCCACCTCCGGTCTGCGTTGCTGCCTTCAGGTTGGCGGGGAGTTTATCCTTGGTCTTCCGCTTGATGTCATTCCATCGCCTCTTGACCTCGTCCATTGTCCGCTTGTGCTCTCCGACGGCATTCACGTTGTCGACGATGTCCCGCCATATTCCATTTTTGGTGCCCAATGACACGTTGGAGGTGACGAAGAGTTGTTGATGGTGTTCCATCACCTCCGTGACTATGATCCTGTTGGCCTGCGGACTGAACTTGGTCTTCCTGGTCTTCTTGTCCTTGCCCTTCCCTGTCCCCGAGGTCCCAGGCTGGTCGTCCGGGGTGCTTGTGGAGTTGCGCTCGTCCTCTGCGCCTGCTCCGGCTGCCTCCATGGTGCTTGTGTGTTGGTCAGTTTGTGTGTGGTTTTTTTTTCCTGCTTTTATGGAGGTTTCTGACGCCTGCCAGGTGTGTGTTGCAGGCCTGGCGCTGCTTTTCGCGGGTTTCCTCATCGCGCTTTGGCCCATCGCGTGTTTTTTGGTGTTGTGGTTTGTGTTTTTATCTCCATCGTGGTGGTTGTTTCGCGGACTTTGTCTGCGGTTTTGGCAGGCTATCGCATGGTACCGCCTTGTTGTGAATTCCACGTTGACACAGGGTTATTTTCCCGTGATAGGCTGCGTTATTGAAAGTTGTGCTACGCTACTCTTGCGGTAGTTATCACACGTTCTTGTGAATATACCCCCAAGTGCTGTGATTTGAAACTCGAGAAAGTAATGGTGTTTATATGTCGTGATTTCGTTAATGTTAAAAAAAATATTTATTTCAAATTTAAAAGGAAACGGAGTAGAAGATTCGAAAAAGGGAGAGTCAGAGGCACACTTATTGTTCGAAAGAACGTGATATAAAGATCAGGACAGCAATGCTTGTTCCAGGGGTGAATGAAGTCAAAGCTCCTCAGATATGAGCAAAGATTGAAACCAAGGAAGTAGATAGAAAATTAAATACCTCCCCTCCCCATTTTGAACCACATTTCAAATGGCATATAGAGAGGGAATGTAGGAAAAGAACAAGCCCAAACTTGTCTGGGATGGTTTGAGCCGAGGTAGTTGGGGCTCTTCAATGAATATTTTATTTTTAAATGGAGACAATTGATGCTTTTCACAGTACAATTAGCAATAAATTGACTGAAAAGCTTAACGTTTTTTAGGAATTATTTGAGGAATGCACAACAAACAATCAAAACATGAAGGAATGTTTACTGAGGCTGAAGTTTCATAGTGTTTATTGGGAGTTACCCCAACAAAAATGGTACCAAACAATACATTTGCAGCATAATGTCTTTGAACATTACAAAAATGACTATGATTTGCAACTTAAAACAGACTTTTGTCAGTTTCTCAATGTTAAAAATATTTACTTTACGTCCATGTTCCACATCCTCTCACCATTGACAAACAGGCCACCTGGTGTGAAGTGAAAAGCTATATGGCATATATGGCATATTTACAAGGGATATCGTCACTTTTAGTGACGTTCTGTTGGCGATATCCCCTAACCTTATTTACAAAGTGGCGTTAAGCCACTTAACATGGCTTAACACCGCCTTGTAAATAAGGCCCCTTTTCATGCTTCACTTGCAGTGGGCTGTCTGCCGCAACACCCATTGCTTTTTGATGCTACCCCATATTGACAAGGATGGAGCAGAGCTAAAAACTAAGACTAGGTAAAACCTGGTCTTAGACTGGCGATACAAGGAGAAATTATTAATGTCTCCTCGTATTTTGCTCTATGTGTGCTGCATAAAATGTATCCAAAGTAGTGATATGCTTACAGGAACATGATCTCGTTTTCTAGAGAACAAGAGAACGAAAAAGAAGAGACACACAAAGTAATGAGAGTGTGAAGAGGAATGATACAATTGGCTAATCTGTATATGTGTTACTAAAACATCTGGAATAGCGAGATATGTGGTTAGGAATTATTGGGGTAATTTGTAAAAGAAATAATATTGTCCTAAAGAACATGTCATAGAAGTGTATTGCAACAGGATACAAAGACACTCAAGTATGTTTATAATGTGATGTGGGTACAATATGTGAGCACAAGTGCAGTGGGGCATCAAAAACATGGTTTCAAAATGAGGCGAGGTGGGAGAGGTAAGGGATAGAGTCTAGTAGTCTGATTGTGAAGAGGAGGGTTTTCACCACTAAAGGAGCAACTCTGAAGGTCAAAGTCCATCTGCAGAGAAATCTTGGTGGTGTGTCCATTTTTTTCCAGCCTACCCTAAAAGGGACACCTGGTACCACAGGTGCCACCAGGCCAGGGGCATCATCAACCCCACGGGTTGATGACGTGTTGTCTGCGACTCGACAGACAAAAAGCTCATAATTAACGCTACCAAAGAAGTGCAAGCAGGAGCAAGAAAGAACTAGAGATAGGTAAACAGAAAAGGGAAAGATGGAAGGAATATTGAATGGAATAAAGGATGCATCAGTGGGTGGTTGAATGACTGTATGGGTAAATGTGTGGGTGAATGAAAGAGTGGCTGGGCCTTCGGCTCGGGCCTTTAACGCTGGAGCGGGCCTTTAATAGCCGGTATAGCCCGCTATGGTGGGCCATAAGGCTATAATAGTGCCTAAAAGATCAAAGCGCCAACTGCATGTATCCGGTCGCACGAGACCAGTGTAAAGTCAAAAGTTAAGGCTGACCGAGATGGAGTGTGAGTTAAATACAAGAGGTGAATCTGGCCTGGTCTCTGTGCTTACCTTTGGACCTGGAAGAAAATTTTAAGAAAAGTTCGTGAGAAGGAAGACCTCAGTAGGGCAAAGCAGCAGGCGGGTTACAAGTAGGTGTAGTCACAGGGAGTCACTGGACAAAGTTGAAAATCTTAGAAGGGGCAAAGCTGCAGACTGGAGCTGGCTAGTGCTAAAAGAGACTGGATACCTTTGCCGAGAGGTCCCACTGAACAGGATTTGCCGGTAATGCACATTGCGCAGATTTGTTGACAGGAAGCTTCAGGCCTTCAGTGGGTTCTCAGGGCACTTTTTGGTGATATATTTTCTAAGTCGCAGGTTCAATACCACAGACACCACAACCAAGGCTCCAGAACCTGTGAGGCACCACTTGTGTGTTAGGACTCACTCCACCAGAGGCCAGGTGCAGGGTTCAAGACCCCAGGAGGTTTTTATGTCCCTGTAGCATGCACTTGGAGTCCCTTCTAGTGGCTGGGTTCAAGGAGATGGTCCAGTTATCGTTCAAGCAGCAACACAGGCCTTCAAGCTACAAGGCAGTCGTTTGGGAGCAGCAGGGTAGTCCTCTGGCGGTCCAGGAAGTCCTTATGAAGTCTTCCACAGGTCTAAGAGTGTACTGAAGTGGTGTTCTTAGACTCCAACATTTATACCTGTTCCAGCCTTTGAAGTGAGGCTATATTACCCCCACATCCTGTTCTGGAAAGTTCTTCACTTCTCCTGTCAAGGCTCCAAGAAGTTTGGTGTGACAAAAGACCAGTGTCAGGTTCCTTTGTGGGTGCTAGAGGCAAGCGCCTTTGAAATGTAAATGGGGCAGAGAACAGCTTTGCTCCCATACATCCTGGCAGGATGGGCAATCCTGTCCACAACTAATATCTTTTGTGTCACTGTCTGGGAGGCATATGCAAAGCCCAACAGTAGAGCCATTCACAGTCATGCGACCCAAGACACTGGCGAAATGAACCACAAGCATTTGCAATGCATTAGGTCTCGCATTTGCGAGAGTTTGAGCTATTGGCATTGTAAATAACAATGCCTTTCATTTACGTAAACACGAACCTATAGTCATTGCTTGCGAGAAGCAAAGTTGGCAGTAACTGCGTCTCTTTTACTGCCAGACTTGCTTCTCGTAAGCAACAACTATAAGTAGTGCCAAATATTTCAGCCATTGAGCGACTGTGATCGGAGTTTCCACAAGTATGAAACGTACACATTTTGTTGCCAGATATCTGAATATTTGGTGATAGTTTAGCACTTACAAAAGTACTGATGAGCAAGAGAGGTCTATGATGGGACTAAAAGAGGTGGATTTGGGGTTAAAAGAAGAAAGGAGTGAAGAGTGCTTTTCAGCAGAAAAACAGAGAAAGAAGGTATGAGAGGGATGGCCTGTTGTCTAGGTTACCTGTAGCAGTCTTATATGTGATGATTATCTCATTCTTACTGCATGTCTATGATTAACAATTGCATTATAATAAATGGGTTTCTGTGATCCCTGTATAAACGGCAGTCTCTGTTTCCTTTATAATCTAGACTTGTGATGCACCCAGTCACAAATTATAAAGAAAAGACTCAGAACTCGACTATTATAAGTGATTACAGTTGAGTACTGACATTATAATGCCTGCTGCTAGAGCCAGCAGCCGTGGTGACAGGCAGGTCAGGTCATGGAGCATAACTGAAGCAGCTGTTTAAAGCATTGAAAAATGGAATGCTGCTTTTTTTTCCTTTGGGTTTAATTGAATAGCTTACAAAGACAAGCAGAGAAAATATGTTTCTTTTTTGCACTCCTGAGCTAGAATCTTTCTGCATGTTTCTACACATCCCGAGCTACTGCAGTTTTTTTTTTTTATTAAAAAAACTGACTTTTATTGAACTGTTTCTAATATCTGTTTGCCCCAAATATTTAACAGGTTTTTATGTGTTTGATTTTGCACTAGAGGTTTTTTTATTCTTCGCATTTGCAAATAGGCTTGCTCTTTCATATGAAAGAGCTACTTACCTAGGTTTTAACTGGTTTGTGGGGATGTTGAGTAAGTCACCATCTATGTTATGGGTTAATGGTACCCCTGGCGTACATGATAAGGATATTGCAAGTCACCTTGGAGTTCCATAACCTTATAAAGGAACTCGGCCACCAGCCTCATTCCTCTATATAATTTTGGAATTCCTCAGAAACTTGCAATATCCTTATCATATATGGCAGGGAGTAATTCATCCCTTATAACTTGAATGAATCTGTTAAATAAGTTGCAATGTCAGCAGCTGTGCAACACAAAATAATCTGGCCCCACTGCAGAATGTGATGAGGGGTCTCTGAGTCTCGGTTATATCTCACAGATATTCATTGGCCTTGGGCTGAATATGGGGCCCCAGTGGGGTTGAGGGCCCAGTGAACGGTTAGGCCCCCCTGTGCCCATAGGGGCTCACATTAAGCCCCTGAATAAGTATTATACCAGCCTGGTGAAACGGGATGGGGCAGGGGTTTTGAGGAGGGTCCCTGCCAAACGGGGAAGGTCATTGGAATTAAAATATTGGCTACACATCTTGTAACTTGCATTTACTAATGTTTAAAGCAGGCGCTTGTGTGACACAATGTGGTGCAAATGGCAGCCTGGGTTAAATTACACACAAAAAGATATTTTTGCACCAAAAGCCGAATCAAGGGGCATATCTACAAGGGCTTTATCTCCGTTTTCCTGGCTTTAAAAGCCAGAAAAACGGAGATAAAACAATCGCCCTATCAACAAGAGGGTGCTAACATGCATAATCGCATGTTAGCACCCTTTCCAACGCCCCCTTTGCATCTCTAATGAGATGCAAAGTGGGCGTCCCTAGGCGTACCCGGATGGACTGCCTTGAAAATATCGCTGATGTTCACATCGCGATATTAACAAGGCAGCCCATAGGATTTTAGCAGACGTTAGATTTTGGCGAAAACGGCCGTTTTCGCCAAAATCTAACGTCTGCTAAAATCCTGACTTACCTATGTTAGACATAGGGGATGGATTATGCTGATACGACCCACGTTAAAATTATCGCCGTTTTAGCGGCAGGAAACTGCCGCTAAAGCGGCGATAATGGAGCTTGCTAATATGCGCTATAGAATTCCAATAGAAGCCTAGGTTAGATGTCCTGCACATCTAACCTGGGCTTCTATTGAAATTCTCAAGGCATATTATCAAGCCCATTATCGCCGTTTAGCGGCAGTTTCCTGCCGCTAAAGCGGCGATAATTTTAACGTGGGTCTTGCTAATATGCCCCTAAGATCTTTCAGAATGCTTTTGGTGGTCAGTCAAAAGGCCATGAATGGAAGCATAGTGCCTTGATGAGCTTAAGTGAGATGGCAACCCTATCTCACCTTTCTTTCTGTGTTGATCTAGCCTTAATGATTATTAGGCATTAACACCCACACATTGTGGAAACGTGTTAGTACCAGCTCCCTAGTGCATCAAGTGAAAGATAGTGAGTGAGTCCGACAGCCTCCAGGAAGAATTGAGGGAATGGAAATTAAATGTGTGTACAAGAAAATTATATATTTTCTCTCAGGGACGTATGCCAGGCTGATGATCCTGCTGTCCATCCACCCCTAAAAACAGCCTCTTTGGCCTTAGCCTACCTGGGGTTTACAGTGTGCCATATGGCCAGTACAGCCCTGAAGGCCCTGTACTGAGTCACCAGCGCTAATGCCAAGCAGACGTAAAAAGGGGACATTGTACTGAATTCAAACAGCCACTGCCCTCAAGGAAAGGCTTGTGATGTTCCCCTGTAGTTCCCTCACTGTTCAGGCCCAGTTTCCCGTCTTTTCCCACAGTTACCATTAAAAAATAATCAACGTTTAATGAATCAAGACACAGTCGGACTTCACAGAGACTCAACAGTACAAATAACAGTACAAAAAACAGTGCTTTTGCCTCTAGGCTTGTACACATTGCTGCTAGCAGCACTCCTCGTTCCACCGTTTTGCAGCAGGTACACAAAAGTCACCATACTTCCACATGGCTGGCTACTCACACACTACAGCACCACCAAGCCGCAGACTGTGTGAAAATTTGCAATATATATTGACTGGCTTTGCCACGGTCCAGCGAATATGTCTCTTGTGGCCTCGGTTTTGCATACAGTTTGATGAGTCAATAGGGTGCTGATTGTTCTGGAAGCTTCGTTACATTTAAGTTGTGGACATTTGACAGCTAAGGGCCACCTTTGAAACAGAAGTATGGCATGTTGCCATTGTGACAGGAATGTGCCTCTAAGATAGGATAGAATAATATTTATAAAGCGCGCTTATACCCACGGGTGTCAAGGCGCTAAACGAACGGGAGAGGAGGAAAAAGAACCAATATCAGCTAAGAAGCAAATAACAAGGTTTTCAGAGATTTCCTGAAGACCAGAAGATAGTCTGCCTTGGCAAGGAGTTCCAGAGTCTAGTGGCTGCCGCGGAGAAGGAGCGACCAACCCATCTGGACCTGTGAAATCTGTGAGAAACCAGTTTTTTCTTAGAGGAGGATCTCAAGGTCCTCACCGCATTGTACCACTGAAACATGATTTTTAGGTGTGATGAACCATTGTTGTGCATGGTCTTGTACACCAAACTCAAGACCTTGAAGGAGATGCGCTTCCTGATGGGGAGCCAATGCAAGGCTCGAATTCCTTCCCTGGCTGACTGAGATTTCGGGATGTTAAGAATCAACCTAGTCGCGGCATTCTGTACCGCCTGAAGCTTGTTCAGGGATCCTGCATTGACGTTAAGGTAAAGAGCGTTGCAGTAGTCCAGCCGGGGGGTGACACAATCAGGACATGTAAAAGTTAACCCCATATGTGCTACCTTTTAAATGTAATGCACCCTACCCTGTTGTCCTTCAGGGCCTACCTTAGGGGTGATTTATATGTATTAAAAAGGAAGGTGCAGGCTGGCAAAAGGTTAATTTTGCCAGGTTGAATCGGCAGCTTCAAACTGTACTACAGGATGCAGTGGCATGCCTCGGATAAGTTTTAAAGTGCTACCTTAGTGGGAGGTACAAGAAGTGCAGTGGGCACTATAGTATCATTTCATTTAGAGGCCCTGGGTACCATACAGTATCATATACTAGAGACTTATAAGTAAATTAAATGTAGCAATAAGGTGTGGGCAAATATTTCCATGTTTTAGGGAGCGAGTACAGGCATTTTAGCACTGGTTAGCAGTGGTAAAGTGCACAGAGTCCTAAAGCCAACAAAACAAATTCAGCAAAGCAGGAGGGGTGAAGACAAAAGGGTTGGGGGTTGTTCTGCAGAGAGGACCAGGTCCAAGACTCAGGCTATTACTTGAAGATGAGAGACAGGAACAAAGCCATTTTAGTTCTTGTTTAGTAGCCACGCTTTGCTGATAGGCTTGAGGTATTCCTCCATCAATTACCATGAATCTACCTTTATTGGGTTTAGTTTCAGATACAAAACATGTTTCGATGTGTGGGATTAAGAATGTAATTTGTTAATAACACTAAGGTATTACTTGGTGCCATCAGCCTACTAGAGGATTGCAATATCTTCTTGGCTTATTATCAGCCCATGTGGCTCCTTGTGTATTTTAACGATCATGAGAGCAAATAGATATTCTTGTGGAAAGGTGCAGGTGATTGGAACTGTTGGGGAACTATATGATTCTACCTGCAGTCCACTTTTTTGTCTAGGAAGGCATGAGATGAAAGAACTTAGATGGTATCTGAGATGGTCAATCATGAATGGAGAGTTTCAAGTAGGTCCTTCTATTGACCCATCTCTTCCAGAGTTTCGAAGGTGCCTGAAGACCTGGCTTTTCGGCTATTCAAATGGACCATACAAGCACCTTGATACCCCACACGGGTAACAAGTAGCGTTCTACAAATCCCCTGATTGATTGATTGATCGATTGTCTGCACCAGAACTCACTAAAAGGGCAAACAGCTCAATGAGACATTGTTGCAAATGGGTTCAGCCCTTTTAATCTGTCCATATTTTTTATGGTTTTTGGACCATTTACTGTGAATGAGTCTCAATATTTGAGTCTCACCCATGGAAATCACATGGTAAACGGACTGCTGGTGTTTACAGTCAGTGTCCACCTTTTAAGATAAGGCTTCTGCAATGCAGCTATGGCAAGGAGCACTTGAATAGTTACATGTCAACGTGTGTGTGCACATGTGTGCAGGCTGAGCGTGTAAGACTACCATCGTTCAAAGCCCAGTAACTGGTAATCTGGCTCAGAGAGGACTCTGCAAGGTTAGATGTTGGCCAGGGTAGACCTTAAAATATTAGTGGGCACTAATAGGTAAGGTCACTAATGTTTACTGATTTATCTGCAGTGTCACTCTATTATACACAAGGAGGGAATCTGCCCTAAAGTGCTGTGTTGCTTCACTTAGGCCTACAAAGTCTGGTGAGGTATCATACTTGGGTAAAACAAGTGCTCCAAGTCTGAATACACAGGAACTTACATGTACACCTTATGGGTCATTCAAAGTTGTCATATTTCTCTGGATAACCTCAGGATCAGATTCCAGGCCTTTTGTCACCCTGCTAGGCCACGTTTAGTACTCTGCCACCCAGCAGAGGGAACACAGGCCTCCCCACAGAAAAGGAGCAATTAACAGTGATTCACTCAGCTCCTGAGAATGAAGCAGTGAGGAAGAACATCTGCATCTGTTAATTAGCTGTCACAATGTACCAGGGTTGGGATAGTCCTGACCCACTGAACAAAGAAGGAAGCTCAGACATCTGGAGCCAATGCAGGAGTGGGCTTCGGCAGTGATGTCAGCTAGGGGAGGATGTGAGAACCCCAGAGGAGATGTGCACAGAGACCACTTGACTGCACCATCTTGGGTTGTCCCTGCATGCTGTGCAGAAGGGTTGGAACATGGTTCAACAGCTGATGTGGCACCCTAGGATTGACCAGGGGTGCACGGCATCTGGAACTTTCCACCCCCACTCATAAACACTTGCACAAGGGAGAGCAAGAGTTGGACACTGGAGCTGGACGGTGGCAACACTATGGAAAGCTGGAAGGACAATCCCTCTGATGCCTTTATGTACCAAGGTCTCTGCCTCCAGATGATCCCAAGACCAGTGGGTCTCTCCAGGATGAGTGAGGATGGTTCCCTTACACCCCCTAAGGACCAGTTGGGGTAAGACTTGGACTTCTATGCCCCAGCAAGTGGAGAGGAGCACAAAAGACAAAAGCAAACACAAGCGTTGGCACAAGGAGCCATTAGAACCACCTCCCTGCAAAGTGTTCTACCCTAGAGACTAAAAGGCCTACTGAAAAGGTTCCAGGAACTTGCCACCGGGAGCAAAATTACCTCAAGATTGTGGAAATTGGCTCAACAGGGCCAGTGATATCCAAGTTTAAAAGATTTCAGTTTGACCTCTGCTGAGAAAACAGAGTGCCTGGGGTTCCACCACCTGTTCTTCAAACTACCCCGGGGGTGAGCCAGTGCCCAGGAGAAGTCGACACAAGATTCTTTTTATATTAATGAGCTAGGGAGGGGGCATACATGGGGCCCCCTCTCCAGTGCCCCATGCTGGCATATGGAAAGGGGCCAGGGACCCCATCTCCGGGCCCCCAATACAGAGAGAAAAAGGAAGAGTGCCATTGCACCCCCAGCAACAGCAAAAACCCCACCCCTGAGCCCTTGACGAGGGAAAACAAAGGGGGAGTGCCGTCCCTTCCATCACCATGGTGCTCCCCGTGCCCATGTCTTGGGGGTGCGGGGTGGCTACCACAAAATAAACTTCCTGCCCACATGGAACCGGCAGGGAGAATACTGTTGGTAGCTTCCAAGCAGGCAGTGAACAGAGCCAGCGGGGCAGGGAGCCAGCTGGGTAGCCCAGTAGTGGGCTCCCAGCACTGCACCAACAAAAGTACAAGTCGAGATGTCCGAGTGGAACTGGCAATCCCCAGCAATAAAAAAGATAGGGAATAAAACAAAAGAGGAAAAAACGCAGTGCAAGGCCACTTGTCAGCAGTGCTGCTCTCCCGAAGGCAGCGGGGGAGCCGCTAATCAAATATTTACTGCTCCTCCAAGGGATAATAACATGCATAGTACCAAGCATAATGCCCTGCAGGCCATGTTTTACATCTAAAAGTGTTCTTGTTGTGGCCCCAAAGTGGTCAGAGGCACCATCAACATGTTTAAAAAAAGTATTTGGGTCCCGCAGGTGTGCAGCAGCCTCAGGATTAACTTTGGCAAAATGACCTTAAGTTTCTGGGGTCATGAAATGCATGACTCCAGGTTCTTAAACATTATTTTAAAAATGCTGCCAATGCTAAAATGTTTGTTCTACAGCCTGGGATTGCAACAACCTCTAGTGGTTGGTTCCATGGCTGCCATTTATGTAGCCTAAAGATGCTTAAGAAAAACTCAGACAAAGGTTATGTTAATTATTGTGTGCTTTATTGACAATATACGTTTTTAATAAACATTTAAATGCTTTATTGACAGTAATGGTTGCATTTAAGCAGGTTATTCATTTCTGTGACCTAATGGTGGTCATTGACATGTCAATTGTTGATCTTTTAAAGTGGTAACCCTTGACAAAGCCAACAGGCCTGCCCTGTATTTTAATGTAGTGACTCCTTGACAAAGGCAACAGATTTGCCTTATATTATTGTTGTGATGACTCCTTGACAAATGCAACTGGCCTGCTTTATTTAATGTGATACCCCTATTATTGTGATGTTCTACCTGGTATAGGTGAGGGGGTCACTGGAATTATTCGGGTCATGACCCATTGGGGATCAAATGTGAATGTCACCTAGAGTATTTCTAGTTTCCTGATGTATATATTTGCAAATTACTGTGTAGTATTCAGTAGAATTTCTCAATGACAAAGCACTAACTGGACAATAATTTACCTTCCCTGAGTAGGCCTTAAAATGCTCTGCCCCACTATCCTGAGACAGCCAAGTGCTACAAGGAGCTGCTTGAATCCCAAAATGGAAAACTTGTGGACATATTACTTGCACCGGCCTCACATTCCGTACAACTAATAACCCAATTTCTTGCCAAGATGATTCACAAATATATGTTATTGATACAATGACAGCTCATATCTGGATGGTGGCAAACCTTTTGCCGCAGCACAAACAAAACCCAAGCTTTCGACATTCTTCCTATGTCAATTTTTGCAAGTATGAACCTATTAACCTCAATCTTGCACAGTCCTCTGTTTATACAGGGCTTGTAAATAATGATGAAAAATACAATTAATTTCCACCCCAGAACACTGCATATCAGTATTCGTATCTACAGTTTGTAAAGCGGAAATTCTTCAGTGTTCTCTTTTTAGAAGCCAAGAAAACAACCACCTGATTTGAAGGCTTTTCTAAGCATCTGCTCTCTGCACGTCGTGTGCAAAAATATGAGTCTGGAATCATATAGGGTTTTATATTGTAGCTTAGAAGACGCTAGTTCACCAACTTGGATTTTTGCACCATATCAGTCTATAATCGAGCACTTCCTATTTCAGTCTAACCAATCTCCCATCTCAGACGCTGACTGACTCTATGTACCCTCCCAATGCAGCCACCACTCACAACCACTTTCATTGTTTCCCAATCTACAATACTTGTTGAGGCAGAGTCTCAATATATTTAAAGAAAGTATGCATGCCCATGTGTCTAGCTTCAGCCCTAGGTTTCCATGTCGGATACAGGGTCTACATCTACACTAGGGTTCATGCACGACGCAACTGCTAAATAAGATTTATCAAGCCACGCAAAGGCCACCGTGCATGCCCCTGAGAGGCTTGATAAATCTAGAATAATGTAATCCATGCATTGTGATTTTGACACATTCCCAGATTTACCATTACAGTGCCAAAATACTACGCATCCTCCAGGGAGGCGTAACAAGGACAAATATCTATATTCTCTTCGTTTTTTCTCTTTCTATGTGTGTTGCAGAATGCAGCACACATCGAAAGAGTAAAATTCCACAGGGATTGTATTTGTGCAGGAAGTTGTCCCTTCCTGCATAAAAACAATCCTGCTTACAACTTAGGCACCTTTGCACCATGCTGCCAGAGGGCCTGCGTTAGCACTAGGCAGCACGTTGTGCACAAGCGCTGGGAAAGGGAAGGAATGCACCATTTAATGTTAAATAGGGTGTATTCCTGCCCTTTCCGTCATGCAGAGCAGTGCAACAAGGTGCCTTGCTGTGCTGAGTGACTTTTTGATAAATAGGCCCCCATATGTACTGCAGGCAGTGATGTAAATGATGTAAATGGATCATACCCACGTGCTCTGTGTCATAGCATCCATCATACAAGTGTATAATCAGTCTTACTGTAGTAGCTGTGAGGAAGAGAATAGGAGGAATCCATTCTGCCACAGGGGGATGCTCCAGCCCAAAATCTACCAACTCCACTTGCTCTGACAAGTCAGCTAGCTGCTTAGTGAGCCCGTGCCCTGGGCGCATCCTAAGCAGAAAGCTGTCAAGTTCATCCATGAGAACACAGAGCCTGATTCAGAAAGGTAAACTTGTACTTTTGTGTGTTTACAATTGTTTGCTATTCACAAAGGTATTTTACAAGTAGTATCTTTATGAAATTACTGTGTAAAAAGAAAGGACTGTCCAAAGATTTTATGTGCGGAGACTCAGCAGTTGTGAGGATACTACTCGTATTATACCTTTGTGAAGACCAAACAATTGTAAACCTGTGTCTATCAGTATAATTTTTAAGGATCTTACACAGAAATCACATCTATGTGTCAGGGACGGTCCCTAACCAGGATTTTGGACCCAACACCCTATAATGTTCAAAGGATAAGCATTGCACTGCCACCGGGCCAACCAGTGAAAATGATAACCGCTGTATACATTCTTTCACTCTAAACCAGACAACTCACACTTCCACAACTACATAAAGGTAGAATTAGCACACATTCTCCTGAATATTCCATCACTATATCTCATCTATCTAAACACGAAAATAAAATCAAAAACCTGAAAGACAAATGCATGGTGTGGCTACTGAGTGGCCCTAGGCATGCCACTCTCATACAGGGGCTGCCAGTGCACTGTAGCCATTCCCAGCTGTGTTCTATGTGAACCAAAGAGGACTGACGACAACCTCTGTGGGCCCAATTTGAGCACCAATGCAACGAAAAACATAGTAGAATAATGTCATCCATGTCATCCTATCACCAAATGTTTTTCTAAAGAGGACAGTCTCAGCATACAAGCCACATTTACTTAGGGTCTTTCATAGAAGGTACGATTTTTCAGGACAGTTACCCCAGGCACAGAGTGAACCCTAGTCACTATACACCTATACACACTCTCAGAGCTATAACAAAGTCCACTCTGAGGGCTCATGCAACGATCTATCCCAGCCAGCTCAGCTCAGCTCAGCTCCCATGTATGACGTGTCATCTCCCAATCTCAGGTTGTTTCAGGTACAGCAGTGAGTTTTTCTGTCTTTCTTACTTTGCCAGAAATAGCAGCAGGTATGTATGCCATTTTCTGTCCATAAAGCCGCAAATACCTTCCTTTGGCATTGCATTAATTAAGTGTAATCAGTGAATAGCTTGATGGCAAGGCCTTTAAAATGGGCACTGACTCCTCTGCGTGTGAGTTGGAGAATTGTATTTCTATCTTCGAAGTTCAAAAAGCAAGAGATAACAGCCCATGAGGGTGCAAAGATTCTGTTTGCCTTTTCTATTGAACAGCCTGGAATGGCCACAAGAATATAGGGTGTCAAGCATCAGCTTTTCTAGGAAAGGTTCAACAGAAGGTCCCACCCATCTTTCAGGAATTCCTAAACAAGACAGTTTGTTGCAACAGGACCTTCCATCAGCATCTTCTGTCCTGACCTCAGGTGATCTCCTGAAGCTGGCTCACTATAGTACACAGCTTGGCTACATTAGTTATGATTGTGTCTACCAAATATTCAGTGACTTCAGTTCTTTTTTAAACCTTTCTGAGATCTGCACTGATTACATTCACCTCTGATGTTACAGAGTCTATTTTCTGTTCCAGTGCAAACTAAGGGCCTGATTCACAGAACTAACTTACGTCAAAAACGTAAAGTTAGTACTTTTAGTATTCACAGAATACACTTACTCATTTTGGTATTCACAGAATGAACTTACTCATTTCGGTATTCACAGAAGTTAGTAGCCCTAACTTTAGGACTCCTAAATGCCTTCTGTGAATACCGAAAGTCTTAAAGTTAGGATTTTTCTCAGTTTAGGAGTAGTAAAGTTAGGGCTACTACTCCTAAACTGAGAAAAATCCTAACTTTAAGACTTTCGGTATTCACAGAAGGCATTTAGGAGTCCTAAAGTTAGGACTACTAACTTCTGTGAATACCGAAATGAGTAAGTTCATTCTGTGAATACCAAAATGAGTAAGTGTATTCTGTGAATACCAAAAAGTACTAACTTTACGTTTTTGACGTAAGTTAGTTCTGTGAATCAGGCCCTAAGAGCCGCTTATTTCAGCCAGCAAGTTCAAGAGAGCAGATTCTGCTGGGGGATCCGAGCTCCCCCTCCTTAAACATTATTGACCCCAAGGAATTATCCTGGGCTGATATATGCTAGATACATTTATATGGTTTCAGAGGTTTGGACTTCTTACCTTTGCCCAGCATATAAAGAAAATCCCAACTGCCCTGGTGATGATAGATCATGCAGTCAACAATACACAGGTGGTCAAGGTTACACTTTTCACCCAAGAGCCTGTGGAACAGTGAAAAGCCCAGAAATTGTACTTCTAATGTTGTAGTCCTCTGGAGGAATGGCTGGAGCGAGGTGGATGGCGGCAGCAGCTTAAGCAGCTCCTCTGGCCCACCACTGTCATCCTCCATATTCTGTGTTTTGGTGGGGCCCTGGTTGCAATGCCAGGCATTGTTGTGCCTCTGGGGTAATGTGGTTCTGTTCCAACCCCCGCCTGCACAAAGATTGATGGGTGACTGCTTGCAGGATTTGGCCACTGCAGGCCGTCCCTCACAACATGGCACCTTTTGTTGGGCATGCAGCCTGCTAGCCCAGGGTCCCTGGTGCTGATGGCGTGGCAGGCCTGATAAGTGCACCTCATGGAGGAGGGGATTGAGCAAGGACAGGCTCTCCTTCAGCTTCTGGATGGGCAACTGCAGTTTTTGGCAGGGCGGGGGACCTTTGTCTCACCATAATCCATGACTTTGCACTACGGAGCATAGCTTAATGTGTTGTGAGGGCAGGCCAGGGTCCGTATTCCAGAAGTGCCCCAAGACTGCAAAAGGCATTTGCGCTCACTTTGTGCACCCTGGGGCACTTTGGTATTACAGAAGGGGCCGCAGACGCTTGTGTGGCCCCCTTCAGTAATACAAAGAGCGCTGGCGCACACGTAGTGCCAGTGCTATCTCAAGAGGGCATGCCCTCATTTGACTGCTCAGTGGTTGCCTGACTGCTGCCTGTTACACTTCACTAACTAACCGTCTGACCTGACGGGGATTGGAGACTGACCAAGGAGCCGACACATTGGCTGCACATGCTGCCTGACAGTCTTGGTTTGCAAGCAGGCTGACTGCGGACTTTGTGGATATTGGTCTGTGAACATGGCTCCCCTCTTGCCTGGTGCAAAATTTGGGTCTGCCCCTTTGCCACTTTCGCGATGGGGATGCCAAAAACGTCTAGGACACCAGCTGCTCCTACACCGCACCAGAAGTATGACAGAATGGCCGAACCGGCAGTTGTGGACACGACTGGCATCGCACCAGTTTTGGCACTGACGTCCTTTGTACCCTGCTCTGATGGAGTTGCACAGATCTTGGAGGCTGTGAACTCCTTCAGAACCTCTGTGGAGGGAAACATTGATGAGGTGGTTGTGAGGTGGGTCTCCTTTGCGAGTATCAGAAGCTGAGAGAAAGGGTCATCTAAGCGGGAACATCAATATATCAGCTGCAGCCACAGATGGTGGATCTCCAGCACGAGGTGTAGGAGCGTACAGACTGCCAACACGTCCTAAAGAAGAGAGCAGAGGACACATAGGGACATGTACAGCTTAGGAGGTCCAGTGGGCCTCCTTGAGGGCACAAAGAAATGGGACATGGGGGTTTCCTGGAGGCTTTTCCCTGTTCTCCATAGAAGGGACACATCAGGTCCCGGTCCCGTTGCAGCTACTGGGGTTGGCGCCTAGACCTGTTCATTTCCATGACCGAGACATCATACTACAGGTCACCTGACAGGTAGCTCACTATGTTGTGGGTGACAGTAAGGTCCTCATTTTCCAGACTACCGCTCTATGTCTATTTAGAGACATAGGACTCAACCTTCAGTGTGAATCGCAAACTTAGGGACATGGGACTGAAATATGCTCTCTTATTCCCAGCCAAATTCAGGTTTACCTGGGATTGAGCGGAGGCACACGGATCCCCTTCAAGGCCAGGACCTTACAGGGATGGTCACAACGATCTCATTGTTTACCGATGCATGAGGGGGAGGAGAAGTCATGGACCTAGCTACTGCATGACCCTGACACCATGCTTATTTGTTTCCTTGTTATGCTTTTGAAAGACAGCCTACTGACACTTGCACTGAGTAATACTATGGTGCTGGGGGCAATTCATGGACTCTAAATGGATCATGCTCAGGATCAGGTTGGGTGTTGAACATTGGGGTGGCGGTGCACGACTGACTGATGGGGCATTCTTTCAATCTTACTTTATGCCATGGAACACTTTAACACATTTAATTTCATAGCATGGAATATCAGGTGGATTGGTTGACCGAACAAGCGTCACTGCAGACATTCCTACTTGGCCAGTCTCAAAATCCTTGCTGCTATACTGCAGGAGACATACTTCACAGATCTGGAGGGGTGGTCTTCCCCCCAACATTTTGTCTACCTCCTCCAATTTTCTGATCTCGTTTTGATGGCTTTTGAACTTTGAGCACTTTACCTCTGCTAACCAGTGCTAACATGCTTGTGCTCTCCCTCTAAAACATGGTAACATTGGCTCATACCTAATTGGCATATTTAATTTGCATATATGTCCCTAGTAAAGTACACTATATGTGCCCAGGACTTGTAAATTATATGCTGCTAGTGTGCCTACAACACTTATTGTGCCACCCACATAAGTAGCCCCTAAACTATTTCTCAGGCCTGCCACTGCACAGCCTGTATGGGCAGGTTCACACTGCCATGTCCACCTGCCAAGTAAAACCTTTTGCCAGGCCTAAACCTTCCTTTTTAATACATATGTCACCCCTAAAGTAGTCCCTGGACAGCCCTAAGGGCAGGGTGTAGTGTATTTAAAATGTTGGACATGCACTTTTAAGCTTTGACATGTCCTGGTAGTAAAACACTATTAAATTCGTTTTTCACTACTGCAAGGCCTATCTGACCCATAGGTTGGCATTGGGATTGCCTTATTATAGCTTATAAGTGTAATTTCCAATTGGGACAAACTAGAATTTTTGAGTTTGGTGTCTCTGGACTCACAATTTAGAATCACCACTTATGGTGAAATCGAATTTCAAATTGTAAGTCTGAAAATGCCACTTTTTGAAAGTTGGCATTTTCTTAACCATTATGTGCCTCCAACTGTCTCTTAATACACATCTATGGTGGAGGACAGCTGGGCTTTATACATTCCCTGTAGACAGCCACACAAAAAAGGAGCGTAGGTGTGGCTGATGGAGCATTCAAACTTGATAGCTTATCACCTGGCTGATGGGTCTTCCTGCGCTAGATGGGAGGGGGAGCTGACACTTGTACCTTAATAGGGCTGTGCCTGTCCCCATACAAAAAGCTGCATACCACCCTGTAGTGAGACTGGAGCCAGGGCAGGAAGGGCAGGGACCTCGTGCACTTCAAAGTTTCTCTTTGAAGTCTTCCCACTTCAAAAGCACAACTGGGTATAAGTAACGGACCCCTGATACCATCAACTCAGTACACTTCTGGAACTGGGACTACTCTGTCAGGAAAAAGAGCTGCTCTGCTGCTGAAAGGACTGCTACCTCGCTGGACTGCTGCTTTGCTGGACTCTGCTTTGCTGTGCTCTTGCCTAGCTGAGCTGCCCTGCTGCCTGCTGGTCTCCTACCTGGGGAGAAGGGCTGGACCTGCATCACTTAAACCCAGAGTGACTCCAAGGGCCTTCTGGCTTGCCTCCTGTTCCCAAGTTTTAGGGATATCAAAGACTTGAAACACCTGCATCTTTACCCTGACTCTGCAAGCTGTGTGGCTGCCTTGCCAAGTGGTGCCACCCCAATCCTGGACCCTTGGAAGTGGGCCTAAGGTGCTCTACCTTCTGTGGTCCTCATTGGAACTGGCGCAAAGCAATGCAAAGTCCCATAAAGCTTTGCAGGACAGCGTCAGCCTCATCGGAATCAAAGCCGGACAGTGTGAAGTCCAGCAAAGCCTTGCTGCACAGCTGCCAGTACATCAGAACCGACACACAGCAACACCAAGAGCTGCACAGCTCCCGGGATCATCTCCAAGTGAAGCCAAGCCCTGCAAAGTCTTGCTGCACAACTCCTCAGGACCGATGCACTGTAAGGCTATACCCCACAAAACCGCACAGCTTCTCTGAACCAATGCCAGAAGACATGAAGCCTCGCAAAGCAATGCTGTACAGACCGTACACCAGAATTTAAGGTACTGTGTTCAGTGGACCCAAGTTGGTCCCTGTAGCCAGCCCGTGCTCCATCGTAGACGGCCTGAACTTGTGACTTTGTCGCAGTCTGGTGCGACCAAATAACCACTGTTAGCGCTTTTTGCTTTTATGTTGCTATTTTTACCACAATCATTAAAATTGCATATCTCAGGATCTACTTATTGGATGTTTGTCGTTTTGGTCTTGTTTATTTATAAAATTAATCTTTATTTGTCTAAGCTGGTGTGGGGTCCTTTTGTGCTGTTGTCACTGTGTTACTTCTTGATGTGTTTCACAAATACTTTACACATTGCCTCTTAAGCCTGGCTGCTCTGTGCCAAGCTACCAGATGGTGAGCACAGGTTAATATAGGGTATGTACCTGACATACCCTGACTAGGATTGTGGTCCATACTTGGCCAAGGGTGCATACCTCTGCCAACTAGAGACCCAATTTCTAACAACAACCTACGGGAGACCTTTACTCACTTAACTGTGTAGATCACACTGTGAATGAAGTAAATTAGTGCGATATAGGAGATGGAAAATAAGTGCGGTACACCAGAAAGGAAAATATGTGTCGTTTTCTGAATCTTTTCACTCCTTCTTGTGTTTTTTTACATTGCTGGGTCGTGCTTAGTGGATATTATGTTTACTTGGTTGTCAATGTGAAGAGCACTAACCTGTGATTTCTGCCAGCCATATGAGCCTTTGTTTATTTGAAAGCTGTATGAAAACTGCACTGCTCCTACTGGATGTATACGAGAGTTGCAGTAGCTGCTTTATCTTTTTATCTGTGCCATAGTTTTCAACATGCACTGTTCTGGTACATTTGCCATCTTGTGAGTAATGAACAAGAGATCCTACATATGCTGCCATTGAATACAGCACAGATGCATGCAACGAACATCAAGTTGAATCAAAATGTAAGGCATGATCCTAAAATGGAATGGACTGGGCTTTTGAAAAAATGGTCCTTAGGGTTCAGGAAACTGAGGACTGTTACATTAACATTTAGGGCCCGATTACGACTCTGGCGGCGTACCACACTGCGAAAGCTGTGGTCAGACCACCCGTCAGATTAGGAGTTTACACCTGTCTGGCGTGCCTTGTTTTTGATGTGTTAATGATGTGTTAATGGTGGTGCCCTGAAAATGGGCACCGCAATCGGAACAGCAAAACCAGTTCCAGCATGGCATGGACTTCAGTCCATGCCATGCTGGAACTGGTGTGCCCCCTTGTGTGCATCCACAGGGCATGAGGCACCTGGGGGCCCTGTAGGGCCTCCTTTGTTTTCTCTCCACCAAGGTTTTTATGGCGGTGGAACCACCATGAAAACCGTGGTAGAGAGAAAATGTGTAATATGCTTGGTGGGACCTCAGCGGTCCCACCAAGCATATTACTGCCTCCTGACAACCACAACACCACCAGGGAATGCCCTGGGGGCTGCGGTGGGGCTGTGGCAGTCCCACTGCCCAACTCATAACAGGGCGGGTGGGAGACCATCACCGCTGCGCGCCCACTAGCCTGGCGGTTCGTGGACCACAAGACTCGTAATCTGGGCCTTATGGATTACTATAGGTTGCAATTGTGGCACAGTGGGAGCATCCATCACAAATGAGCTCTCAGAGATAGGGTCTGTACTTGTACATCTCTAACACCTTAGAGCAGTAAAGCAGTGTAAGCGTAGCTAAATTAAGGGGCTTGTCACAATACTGCATTTTGCAGTACATTTAGTAGTACTACAATAATATTACTAACATACTAAAAAATGCTATTCACAAACCTACATGCAGAGGTCAATACCTCTCCTATCTCTTATGTACGGAAATTTCCACCCACACTGCGGAGTTCTCCGCACATGTAGGTATTCATTTTAGTAGTAAACAGGAGGGCAGTGCAGTGTCTGGAAAAGGGGAATACTTATGAGTAAAGGGGACTGGTTTTCAGAAGAGTGAGGAGGACCTAAAGGAGGATTAGACAAGGGTTGAGGGAGGGACATGCACCCACCCAAAAAAGAGTAAAACCATTCCTGTTGCCAAATTCCACTTATAAAATGACTGCAGCCAAAAAGATTCCAAAACAGTAGTAAAGGTACGCCAGTTCAGATCTGTAGTAAGTCCAGCTCCACACATGGACAACCACTGGTACTACAACACCCTCCCATAGAAAATAAATTAGACCCAATAGGAAATAATGTCAAAATAAATTCATATAACGGAACTTTAAAAAAATTATATACACATTTATTTTATGGTTTAAGGGCCAGATGTACAACCGTGGAAATAGTGCCTTGCAAATTGTGAGTTTTTTGCGACTCGCAATTTGCGAGGCGCTATTTCCAATGTACAACAGTGTTTTTCACACTGTTAGCGATTCCCAATGGGGTCGCAAATAGAGAGGCTCATGAATATTAATGAGCCTCTCGCAATTTGCGACCCCATTGGGAATGGCAGGCCCTCCCAGGTATGGTGGCCTGCTGGGCTCAGCAGACCACCATGTCTAGGACTGCTTTTAAATAAAGCAGTTTTTTTTTTTAAATGCAGCCCGCTTTCCTTAAAGGAAAATGGGATGCATTTAAAAAAGAAAAAAATGAAACATTTTTGTTTCATTTTTTAAGGGCAGGCAGTGGTCCCTGGGACCACTGCCTGCCCTAAAAAATTATTTTCCCCTGCATTTGCAAAGGAGAAGGGGTCCTGTGGGGACCCCTTCCCTTTTGCGACCTCATTACCACCCTCTTCAAGAGGGTGGTAATTTGCGAGTGTTTTGCGCCCGCAATTGCGCATGCAAAACATTCTTACATAGGCTTGTGCTCGCTATTAGGAAGGGAACTCCCCTTCCTAATAGAGAGTCGCAAAACCCTATTTTGCGAGTCGAAAAAAATTGCGACTTGCAAAATAGGGTTTGTACATTCCCCATGCTGTTTTTGCATGCGCAAACGAGTTCGCAAACCTGTTTGCGCATGCAAAAATGGTCGTACATCTGACCCCATATCTTTTTATTCTTTAAAGCCAGCCATCAGTATTCATTACAAGCGATACAAATTTCCGCATCAGGTCTGACAGGCAAAGCCCTTCATGTTACAGAATACAAATGTCAGAAAAGGAGAAAAAAGAACAGGACCCAAACCGCCCCCGCCCCCAACACACTCAATATTTTGTGAAGCATGTTCATTTTAATTGTCCCATGATAACATGGGGCTATCACTGAGCGGCGGCTATGGAAGGCTCAGTGAGCCGCAGAACACGGAGATATTTAGGGCATGTGAGTTCCCGAAAGTCTTGGGACAAAAGGGTAATGTATGGTTGCCATAGTTCCCGGTAGGAAAGCTCGCTATTTGTGATGGCGGGAGTGATTCTTTCCATTCCAAGGATGTGCCATAAGCGACGGAGTGAACTAAGGTGGGTAGGTGTGTGTTTCGTGCCCCAATGAGCAAGAATGCTTTGCATTGCTGCTCCCAGTGCCATGCCAATTTGACACCCGTGCAGTGATTTCAAAGGGTAAGTGAGAGGATTAGGGAGGCCTAGTAATATGTAAGAAGGGAATCTGGGGAGCTGGGTGTCTAGGTGACGATCAATGTCGTCGAGTATTCGTGTCCAGTATGTTTGGACCTGCAGACAATACCACAGGATGTGTGTCAGGGAGACCACCCCTCCGCAGCCTCTCCAGCAATACTCTGTTTTGGATGGGTCTATCCTATGCATTCTCTTGGGGGTGAGGTACCAATATGTCACTATTTTAGTTAATGTTTCGGTGAGGGCGGTGTGGGTGGCTGTGTGACAGGCTCTGTGGTAGATCTGTTCCCATTCTACGTCTGTCAACTGTCTCCCGATCTCTTTTTCCCAGTGTGGTTGATTAGGTTTGTGAGTATGTCTCCTGGGCTGGAGTAAAAAGACTTAAAGGTCAGAGATTGTCCTCTTGTCCAAGGTTTTCGTGATCAGCCATTTTTCAAAGGCCTAGAGATGTCTTTGTGAAGCGCCCTTATTGTCTCAGTGCAAAATCTAGTGGCAAATTTGTAAGTAATGCATGCGCCCAGTCTCCGGGAGATTGAAATCAGCGTATAGCTGAGGGAAGGGAATTACCCCCTCTTCATCTGTCATATGTCCCATGGGGCAGTCTGGGTTATCAAATAAGGGGGACAACAGGGAGGGAAAGCATGACAGGCTATACCGCGTGCTTCACTGGTCCCAACTATCCATAGTCACCTTTGTGATAGGTGATATATATATGTTCTGGGGCCGATGCAGTTTCTTAGTGAAGAAGATCGTCCATAGGGAGGTACAAGCCATTGCCCGGTCTTGAAATAACCAGTGAGGCTCAAATTTATCCCTATTCAATTCGACCAGATATCAGAGTTGGGCGGCATGGAAATAGAGTTGGAGCTTAGGTATGCCAAGTCCCCCATCTCGTTGGGAGAGATAACTGACCTCTGCGCATCTGGGGATGTTTCCGGGCCCAGACATAGCGGTGAAACTCGGCCTGAATCTTGTGAAGCATTCCGGCTAGTGGCGGGAGAGGAAGGGTTTGGAACACATAAAGGATTTTGGGAAGGATAGTCAGTTTGAGCACCGCAATTCTTCCAAGCCATGGTGTCTGGAGGCAGCCCCATCGAAATAATTCTGTTTGGACGTGTTTAAATAGAGCTCGGTAGTTAATATCGATAGTTTTCTGTAGAGTGGGTGCCAGCTGAATGCCCAGGTATGGAATCAAGGTCTTAGACCACTGAATGGGGAACTGAGCTGTAAGTAGGGTTTCTGTCTCGTGGGAAAGGGAGAGACTCAGAGCCTGGGATTGTGCTACGTTGACTTGGAAGCCCGAGGAGAGGCTAAATGCTTCAAGTTCGGCGAGGAATGCTTGCAAGGCTGAAGATGGTATGTCTAGAGGGGAGAGAGTGTACCCCTATTAATAGGAAAGGAAGTGGATGTGTGGCCGTTCACTGTTACCGAATCTGAGGGGAGGTGATAGCAATTAGGTATCCAGGTGTGAAATCTATCAGCTACTCTAAATCGTGACAACACTTGTTCGAGGAAAGGCCAGTGGACTCTGTCGAAGGCCTTCTCGGCATCGACCGTTAGTACCATAAACTCCTCTTTGGTGCGCAAGGCCTTTTTCTATGATGTGCAAGACCCTTTTTGTGCTATCGCTCGTCTGGCGTTGGGGAATAGAGCCCGTTTGGTCTGGGTAGCATATAGGGGCTGAGCCTAGACGCGAGAATGCTAGTGAAGAGTTTGAGATTTACATTTAAAAGCAAAATTGGGCGGTATGAGCCACAATACTGTCCGTCCTTACCAGGTTTGGGAAGGACAGTCAGCAAGGCGGTCAGCATCGAGGCAGGAATAGCACCTTGGGCTGAGAAGGAGTTGACGACTCGAGTCAGGAGCTGAGCCAGTAGAGAACAAAACTTTTTATAAAACAGAGGTGAAAACCCATCAGGCCCCCGGGATTTCGACTGTTTGAGTCGCGAAATAGCTGTGATAACCTCCTCTACCCTGATGTCTCGTTCCAGGGCTTCTGCTTGCTACGGAGAGAGTGGTGTGATTTGAACTTCCTCAAGATACGTTGATCCAACCGCTGAGTCCAGCTGCTGATCCAAGTATAGGTCAGCGTAAAAGTCTTGAAAGGACTCAGCGATCCGGGCATCGCCTGTAATAGTGGCCCCATTTGCATCTCGGAGTGTGCGAACCCCCATTTTGTGTTTCCTAGTGCGCAGTTTGTGAGCTAGTAGGTGGACACATTTATCCCCTCCCATGTAATAGTTATGGTGCAGGTGAAGAGCTGCGTATTCCGTTTTAACTAGGTCGATGTTTGCTAGCTGGGCGCACGCATTTGTTAGTTGCCGCCAGATTCTTGGGGCCCTGGTGCGTTGGTGAATGCCTTCAAATTCCTTCACTTGCCTCGTCAGGGTGTCCCTCTTTTCTGTGCGAGTTTTATTGTCCGCGGCAGAGATAGCGATAAATTACCCGTGGATGACTGCTTTTAAGACCTCCCAAAGTGTTTGGTGGATACCTCGGCAGAGTCGTTCGACTCCAGGTAGTTGGAGATGGCTTGCCCCGTCTGCGCCACTACTTCGGGTCACAGCAGAAGGCTGTCCTGCAGCCGCCAAGTGCCCACAGGTCAGCGAGAGGGAGGAGAGCTAAGAGTCAGTAAGACTGCAGAATGGTCTGATAAGTCAGCCCGGATCAATTCAACGTCGGACGTGAGATTGAGGATGTCCTTTGTGCCCAAGAAGAAATCCAGTCGTGCATACGTTTTGTGTGTATGTGATAGATATGAATATTTCCTAGCGTGTGGGTGGAAATATCTCCAAATGTCGTGAAGGCCCATCTCTCTCCCGGTGTCCCTTCTTGGCGAGGGCTTTCGTCTGCCCGAATCTGGAGGTAGACATGTCGAGGACATTGCCCAAAACCAGATTAAAGTCTTCGCCCACAAGGACTGTCCAGTCGTGGGCTGAGAGGACCTCTGTGAGTGCTGCATGTATGACGGGTTCCTGGCCCTCGTTTGGAGCGTAGATAGACGCCACTACCAGGGACCAATGTCCAAGGGACAAGTGCAGCATGAGGAGGCGTCCCTCCACCTCGGCCGCCCTCGTTCCGATAGTCCCATGGAAGGTGTGTGAAAACACAAGTGCGACTCCTGCTGTTTTATTGCATGCAGAAGAAAAGTATCGGTGTGGGAAAGAGCTGGATTTAAGCCTGTGGTAGTCCTGCGGGAGAAGATGCGTCTCTTGGATCAAGCAAATGTCTGTCCCTGTACTCTCCAGATACGATAGAACAGCCCTATGCTTGTTTGGGCTATTAAGGCCTTTAACATTTACGGTAATGACCTTGAGTGGGATGGCAATTCGGGAAGTTTGGTGAAGGCGGAATACTCTTGGCCTTGGTAATCGAGTCGTGTCCCGGGCCTGCTTTAGGAGCCCAGGGTGTCATTGGCCACGTATGTGTAAAGAATAATAAGAGAGTGTGGATCCCCAGAGAGAACAGCCCCCCCCCCAACTGTGGTAACCCAACAGGGGTAGAAAACATTAAGACAAACAGTAGAAACTTACAGTCTATAGTCCAAGAGTCCAGATTAGGATCGTGTAGTGGCCAATCCTCCCAGCCCCCTCGACCCACCACCCGCCCGTCCGCCCACCGGCCACCATTTCTGAGTGACAATGTACTTGCCCATCTGCATTACGAGGTGTCCGAACTCGCCAGTGCTCCAGGGATGGCATCGATGGCGGCCTGATGGCCCTTAGCAATGGTGTCAGGGTCTGGTCTTGTAATCCGTTTCTTGATCCACGGGTGTGCAAACGAGGGTGCCTGGAAGCCAGGCGCGTAGGGGAAGATCGGGAGCCGGGGTCCGTTGGTATCGGGTCAATACCTAGTAACTTGCTTGTTTCTTTGAGGGAGCACAGTTGGTGGAGTCTTCTCTCCAGCCAGAAGATCAGTCAGAAGGGGTGACCCCAGGCATAAGGAATCCCCATGTTCCGGAGATGTGAAGTCACTGGTTTGAAGGCTCGCCTCTTCTGGAGGGTGGATGCTGCCAGGTCCTGGTAAAGGGAGAGAGGCTGGTCGTGGAAAGAGATAGGCTGCTTCTCTCGGGCTTTCTGCAGAATGTCCTCCTTCAACGGGAAGTTGTGCAAACAGACCAGGATATATGCTGGTGGGCTCGAGCCCGAGCTCTGGGGGCCAACTCTGTGTGCCTAGTCAATTTTAATCTCGAGAGTTGAAGGAGCATCCGGGACGAAGCGAAAGAGATCCGAGACATAGCCCCTGAGATCAGCACCTTCTGATGTAGGTGGTACCCCTCGGATCCGGATGTTGTTTCGCCTAGACCTGTTCTCGAGATCTTCTGCATGGGCCTGTAGGTCCAACTGCTGGTCTCGGAGCCGTAAAATTTCTTGTTGTAGCGTTTCCATGTCTTCTACGTGCCCGTTGCTGTAATCCTCCTGGGCTGAGAGCCGGTCCCCCAGCGAGTCCACTTCTCTCCTAATTTCGCGGATTTCAGAGGAGTGATCACACTTGACCTCTTGCAGATAATCTCTGAGAGTAGTGAAGAGGGATTCCAAAAACGCCAGAGTGACCAATTCCTTTGGGCCCTGTCTCTGTTGCTCATTTTACTCCCATTGTACCTGCGCAGGGGGGACAGCATAATAATCACCGCAGTGCAGAACTGGCTCACTGTGTCTCTCCGGGACTGTCGCCCGCCCCTAGGCCCGTGTGCTCCTGCGCGCTCCGATTCCTTGGCCTTTACACTCAGGCCCCCCAAGCTTCACAGCTGTACCTGGGGTTTGTAAGTGAGGCCGCATTTCCCGGCGGTTGTTCTGCTATGAACTGCTGGGCCTGCCGGGCGCCCCGGCCTGCTGGAGAGTTGAGGATGCCGGGGGCGCTCTTGCGTAGTTACTTGTTGAGATCAGCAGGGCCGCTGTTCCAACCCTCCGTTCGCTCCCGGTCTGGGGGCCCTTACCCATGTCGCCGCAGGGGTCCTGCTGGGGGTCCGGGGTGCCCCATGCTACATCAGCATAAATCAAGGCTCCCTTGTCGTGGGGGGGGCGGACTCCAGGCCCAGCGCTGGGTCCGTCCCGCATCAGGCCTCCACGTATGGCTCGCTGTGTAATGAAGGCCGCAACAGTCCACCAGCAGCTCCGGGGGCCGAGACACGGGCTGTATGCGGCTCCGGTAGATCGAGAAAGTCATCGCTTGAGCCCCAGTCAGCGCACCTGCCTGTAGAAATGAAAAGCTCCGGTGGGCGTTTGCAGCGATGAATGCGACACTGGCGGGCGGCGGGGCGGAGGAGACGAGAGGAACACGTCTCACTCGTCCACCATCTTGGCCACGCCCCCTATATTTATTGCAATGTTAAAAAACAAATATAAATTATAAACACTTATTTTATTTTTTTAAATAGTTTTAGTTATCTTTTCAAACTTAGAAATAAATGTAAACTTAAATTAAAAAAATATTTAAAATTAACTTTATACATACATCTAGTAACTTAATTACATATCAAATTAATATAAAACATTTACTTTAGGTGATTGCTCATAAAATACATCTTTAAAAAAATACTTTTAATTGAATTTAATATGCTAAAATGTAATACATGTTTATTTCGAAATTGAGGGCTCGATTTAGAGTTTGGTGGACAGGTTACTCTGTCACAAACGTGACGATATCATGTCCACCTTATTACAAGTGCATTATAGCATTTGGAACTTGTAATAAGGTAAAAGGGATATCCTTCATGTTTGTAACAGAATACCTGTCCACCAAACTCTAAATCAGACCTGAGCTAGTTAATAGTGCTGTATATTGTTTTTTGTACATTTTTACTCCTTTTGAAATAAATCTGTAAACTGAATTACCATTAATATTAACATAAAACATTTTATAAACTTTAATAAACTTAAAAACTTTTTACTATATTTCACCATACTGAGGTCTCCATCCCGATTGCAGAAGTCTCACTAAAGTCGGTGAAACATAAAATATAGTTATAAAGTCACTACTGGTAGTAACTTTACAGATGTTTATTACTTTTTACCAACTCAACCCCTGTTTTAGGGAGTTGAGACATGCACATTTACATTATTCATTAATTGTACATTCGTAAATGAAAATGATGAATAGCCCAGAGTATTAAAGTTACTCAAAAAGTGTCGATACACTCACATGTAAGTTGACCTTTGTGAATAGCCTCATCAGTGCTTTCCACTTTTTGCAGAACAGAAAGTATTCAACTTAGGGCCCGAGTACGATGCGGGCTGGAAGGCTCCGACCGTCGGTCGGAGCCCTCCAGCCCGCATTCTAATTGCCTGTTTGGATTCCTTTCTGACCGACCCATTTCGATGGGGTCGGTCGGGAGGCAATCCGAATCGGTTTTCCAAATGGCTTCCGACGAGCTCAGAGAGCCTGTCCGCCATTCGGAAAACCTGCAGTAAGCCCTCTTTCCGGCCGAGGGATTACGATAGCAGCTTTCCACTGCCTTTCTGTGCCGGCCTTTCCGACACAAAAAAGCAGTGGGAAGCTGTCTTTGGGGGCCCCAAGCAAGGCCCTCATGGGTGCAAGACCACCGAATGGTGGCCTAGCGGGCACCTATGGTGCCCCCCTGTTGATCCCTGCACCCGTAGGTAGGTACCATGAGGTGCCTGCCACGGGGTGCAGGGATGAACTGCACCTCTGCTCTTTACAATGAGAGCATGCTTTCCGTTCGGAATGCCTGCTCCCATTGTAAAGAATAGGCATGAGACCGAACAGGGTTCGGTCGCATCCTAATTCCCAGGCTGGAACCGATGACAGTAGGTCGTTCCGTTCCAGTTCCAAACCGATGTCGGACGGACTCCGGTCCGTCCAACATCGGATCGGCCCCTTAGTCGGGTTTTATTAGTTATAATACATTTTAACTGAAAACCAGAATCCCTTTGCCTGAATATTAGTGGCAATAAAAGGTGCCAAGACACTTCAGGTGTAATATGGGAAGTGACTACATGCTACAGTTGGGGTCGATGTGAAATAGGGATTGAAGAAGTGACAGACCAAGGGTCACCATCATTTTATGGCACAAATAGACCCCTCTTAGATGAAATAAAACTAGTGAAGTCTAGAAACTCAATTATTGGGATAGAAGAAAACATAGGCATTTTTTTTGTTTGATCTGTTTACTAGTAGATTTTCATGAAACATTTACATCAGGTAAATGAGCATTATTACAATACAGGGGTGTCCATAAATGATTGTGTAGTATGACCATCTGTAAAAACTAGCATTTCTGATTAATTATGCATCACCATGGAACATAGTTTAGTGAGCGTATACAACGTATAATGGGGGTAAAGCTCTCTTCATAAATAACTGGGCACAAAAAGTAGGTATTAAAGATCGCCATATATTTTGCTATATACCATGTTAAAACCATCCAACCTACATGTAAATTATGTGACCATGAGCATCCATGTCGTTCAGGAGAAGATAACAATTTATAGTACAGACTTAAATCAAACAAATGAACTTGGCGATAATAACAAGGGGATAACCAACAGAAAGGTTCGCATTGTCTGTTTGCTATATATTAAGTACTAACATTGCATTACATTCCTGAATTGCCTCACTTCATGTATCACAATGTGTGTACTCAGGAGTATTATAATTAATAAAGCCATGGCGTGTGAGAATGTGCTTCCCCAAGTGCAGATCACATTTCGCGAATGTCATCTGCGTCCTCTTCAGGACGCAATGCCAATTGGAGGGCCATTATTATTGCATCCAAACTGGACAAGATAGTGAATTTGCGCAGAATAAAAGTATCCTCCCGATGGAGCGACACTCCTTCCACTCCAGCCCAGTAAAGTATTGAATGAGACCAGGTCTGTAGATACCAGGGATCACTGGATTTCCAACGTCTTGTGATGAGGGGTTTTAGCTACCACTAGGCCAAGGTCAAAGAATTTAGTAGTAGCTCTGTGGGGCATATTTACAAGAACTTAACGCCGCCGTAGTGTCAATGTTTTTACATTACGGTGGCATTTTTTATCACTGTATTTAAAGTTGCCGCTAACTCAAGTTAGCAGCAATTTTCTAGAGTAAACAGGAGTTTTCAATATCGCCACTTTTGTTAGCGTGCCGAAAATGAGATGCAAGGTAGGCATTCCCGTGTAAAAACTCCCACAAAACACAACGCAAAATTTACAAGGAATCCCTAGTACGTCGCAAAACCAAAAAAACTGCTTCTAAGTCAAATTAGCGGTAGTTTTCTAACGTCAATACTTACCTGATCTTAAAAATGGTGCACTCACACCTGCATATAAGGAAGACAATCCAAGATCATCATTGGCAACCTCAACGACGCCATGGAGCTTCTGCTACTTCAACTTCACAATCGTACCCTAATATAAAATGTTACCACTGTTGTTAAGTTTCTCCTTTGCCCATACAATGCCAGTCCTGCCACAGATGACTTTCAAGAATGGGATGTCAAACACATCTGTAACAATCTCCCATGCTCAATCATGTCTAGCTTGTGCTAATCTATGCCCTGATGTTGGTAATGGTGACATTCAACAAGACATTTTGGGTCTCAGAAACCAGTCTCATGGGATGAGGGATAGTCATTTAGCATGCTGCCATGGTGGAGAACATGGCCATTGTCCCACTACCTGGTCATGTGGAGAAATAATCCTGAGCATTCCAAATAACAATAGGTAATCATGTAAGGCAATCCAGTAGGAAGGACATCACACACTTTGCAAATGGCAACATTGGCTTCTATGGACAATTTGTCGACCTGCAACATTCAAAATATTGTGAGACCACAACCTCAACATACCCCGCAAATGTAGTGCATCCATGATACTGGGTTAAAGTGGTAAGCCTCCCTCCAGAATCCCAATGGAGTATACCTGATGTAGGTATGTTGGGTGGTACTTAGGGGCATATTTACAAGCCCTTATTCCCACCACAACCTCACTTTACACCATGTTGTGGTGGCGAATGGGGCTTCACACTATTTACAAGGCAGCATTAAGCCACTTAATGTGGCTTAACGCTGCCTTGTACATAAGGCACCAATTCACACTATACTTAGTGTGAAAGGGGAGGCCATTGGGTGTTGTGTTGGGTGTTCCCCCACAACACCCATAAATTTTGACGCAGCCCCATATTTACAAGGGTAGCATAAATGTGAGGCAGTGCCAAAATTAAGACCCAGCTGAACATGGTCTCACCCTGGCGCAACGAGGATAAATGTTAAATTTCTCCTCGTTTTTGCTGTTTCCATGTGTGCTGCATTGAGCAGAACACATGGAAAAAAGCAAAACGCCATGGATTGTTTATTTGCAGGAAGGGACAATCTCCTGCACATAAATATTTTAGCCCCTGCAATGCAGAAACCCTTACACAATGGTGCAAGGATGCCTGCGTAGGGGAAATGTAGAATCAGGTGCTGTGAGGTGCCCCCTCCTGCACATACACTGACAGTCATGGTGTTTTGCTGTCTGGATGTGTCCAGCTAAATGTTGCACAACTATGTATATGAACACAAGTTTCATTTACACGGCAATTCTCCTCTTTCAGCAACATTAATACATAATCTTTGGGAGTATGGTGAAGGATCTATCTTAAAATATGTTTTCGCAGAACAACCATCACAACACCCATTGATAGGGTCAAAGTATGCCTCATTAGCTAGGCAAGGTTAAGCCACTTTAAGTGGCTTTACGCTGACTTGATTATTGATCCAAGTCCCTATCCCCACCTGAAAGTTGGGAAAAGTGACGTTCCATTGACAATGTTGCCTTGGATATTTCAACTATTGTGTCATTCACACATGTCCTGTCATTTCATTGCCTATCAAGGACACAGACTCAGCAGACCCCATTTTTGGGAATGTCCTCTGGATTAGTTGTGCTAACTACACTGTTTAGGCATTGTTGATGCCTCTCAAGTTTAATGGTCATAGACAACACACATCAGGGAAATGTAACTGCTTTTATTTACATGTGTGAATTTGAAATTGTCAGGCTGGACCAGTTATTTTGACAACAACCCACAAATTGTGCACATAGCCAAGGGATAGCCAGACAGAAGGCCAGATTTAAGAGTAAGACCCATTTTTGCATGCGCAAACGGGTTAGCGACCCGTTTGCGCATGAAAAAACTGTTATGGCCTAGTACAAACCCTATTTAGCGAGTCGCAATTTATTTGCGACTCGCTAAATAGGATTTGCGACTCGCAATTAGGAACGGGCGTTCCAAAGGCGTCCCTTCCTAATTGCGACTCGCTACCCTATGTAGTTTACCGCCCTCTTCAAGAGGGTGGTAATGCAGTCGCAGGGGACCCCTTCCCTTTTGCAAATGCAGGGGAAAATAGTTTTTAGGGGATAGGCAGTGGTCCCAGGGACCACTACCTGCCCTTAAAAAATGAAACGAAAACGTTTCATTTTTCTTTTTTTAAATGCATCCCGTTCCCCTTTAAGGAAAACGGGCTGCATTAAAAAAAAACTGCTTTTTTTAAAAGCAGTCCCAGACATGGAGGCCTGCTGAGCTCAGCAGGCCACCATACCTGGGAGGGCCAGCCATTCCCAATGGGGTCGCAAATTGCGAGTGCCTCATTAATATGCATGAGGCATGCAATTTGCGACCCCATTGGGAATCGCAATCAGTGTCGCAGACACTGTTGTTCGTACCAATTTGCGAGTTGCAAATTGCGAGTCGCTATTGCGACGCAATTTGCGAGTCACAAATTCCTTAGTCGTACATCTGGCCAAGAGTCCTTGTTGGGGAACATGTCATGAGACATGTCGAGGAATCAGAAAACTTCAGTCAGGAGGATGACTGCAGTGTCATTGAGGATCAATGGGCACATTGACAGTCCATAAAATGTCCAAGGTGAAAGTAGCATAGTCAATCTGAGGACGGTGATGCTCCGAGTCATGATGGTAAGCATAGGGCTAAGCAGAAACTAGCCATTTGACACAGATGAATGCTACCGCTGGCTTCTACTTATGAGTGACCTATCATCCACATCTTCCTCCTCTGATGTGTCTGGTGATTCTCATGGGGGTGATGTTGGATTTGCGGCAGCCCCGGGAGACAGAGACACATCAGGGGCAGAAGAGGTGAATGCTGTAGGGACAGCAGCGTTCATCTGTGCCAACAGTTGAGGCATCACTTCAGCGAGGATGAGCGACAGGGCTTGCAGGACTCCAGCAACATCACGGTGGTAGGCAGCCATGGCAGCCAAGTGGGAATCCTGCTTCCGCTTGATGTTCTCCAGAATCTTCCTCATGGCCCCCAACTCTTTGGCCACATCGCTGGTGCCACTGTGGCAGGACAGTTGCTGTTGCCTCTGCATCATAACACCAGCGATGTCAGCCAGGGACTGCTGGAGGCCACAGAGCGGACTGTAGGTACCTCTGATAGCAGCTGATTGGTCCCTGTTGGGACAGAAGCATCCACGGATCACCTCAAGTTTGGCTGCCAGGCTCTCCAACCCTGTCCGCACCTGGTCTGCCATCTAACGCTGGACTCCTACCGCACTACGTTGAAATTGTATCGGTGGGTCCTCAGAGTCCAGATCAGTGGCTGTGGTGGTAGGTGGTGCCTGCTGGACGTTTGGCAGGCATGTGGAGATGCCACGATGCTGCTGGATCTCCCTGGTTCCAGAGATGGGCTACCTAAGGGGTCAAGCAGCTCTTGGAGGGTGTCCTTGTCGATGGTAGTGAGTTCTTCTTACACATCAGTATAATCATTGAAGAGTGGGATAGGCTGCTGAGCAGGAGGTGATGTTTCATCCTCTGCAATGTAAAGGGCAGATACTGCTGTATGTGTCTGTTCAATTGTACAATGCATTTTAGCATTTGATAATCCGAGTGCATGACACATTCCATTCTCTTATGTTACATGGTTCACCTGTTACACGCGGCTTTGTATGTCAATGTACAAAGTCCATGACTGTTAGATTTAGGTTGTTCATTGATTTGGCAATTGCCCTGTATGCCCACAATGAGGGGCATATTTATAAGCCCATACTGCCCCTGTCACGTCATATATTCAGACCGTCCTGTGGTGCTGGTTGCTTCCCCTTATTTACAATGCAGCATTAAGCTACTTCATGTGGATTCACACAGCATTGGGGAATAGGCACCCTTCCATACTTCAGTTTCTGTATAAGTGTTGGTCACTGAGGGCCTCAGTTATGAGGCCCTACCGGCACTATTGGGCTGCCAGAACATCACTTTTTTGATGTTCCATTGGCGCAATGTGCGACTGGTACATTTTAAGGCCACGTAATAAGGCCATGTGCCACTGGTACATTTATAAGGCCACGTAAAGCCACGTATCTAATAGAAATGGTGCGTTTCTGCCCTTTTCTTTTGCTGTAGGGCAGAAATGCAGCAAGGCCTGCTGTGCTGCCCTACGGCAAAAAACATAAATGAGGCCCACAGTTTTGAGGTGGATATCCCACTGAATCACCCCTTGATGTTGCCACTGCCACCTATTTACAAGTGTGGCTTAAGGATGAGGCCACTCATGCACTTGAGCCCAGGTATACAGAAACTTATTAGTTGCTAAGACAAGGAGATTTGTTCAGACTATCCTGATCTAAGATGTTTCTATGTGTTTTAATATGCGCAGCACACATTTAAACAGGTCAATCCCAAGAAGGGATGTTTGTGTGCAGGAAGGAACACCTTCCTGTTCAGTGACAATCATTCCTTCTACCCAGACACCTTAGCACTTTGGTCCAAGGGTGCCTTAGTTGATGCAAGGTAGCTGCGATACCCACAGGTACAATTTCAAGGACAGGGGTGAAGCTTAAAGTGGAAAATGTATACAACCCAGCTATTGGATGATGGTGAAGCATGTTGTCAGTAATTTGAACTTAAACACACACTTTGCCTTTCTATGGTTAAGCAACTACAAAGTGGCTACATCCAAACCTCTGTTTCAAATGGTAATCACAGACATCCCTTGAATTGCATTGTGTTGAGTGTAGGGTGTTTAGCAAGACGTGAGTCAGCATAGGTATGTATTCTGTACACGGGTATGTGTCCATTGATCCCTCTGTGTATTTAAGACTGAGATCAGGACAAACAACTGAATGCCACACAGTAATGTGGCTACTACTCTTGCGTATTTTGTGGCTTGCCTCAGCAGGAAGAGGTTGTAATCTGTTAGAGGGTGACATGTGTCATTCAGCACACCAGGGAATGCGTTATTTGGGTTAATGGTGTGATTTCACTACATAAACCCCTGAGACCAGATTTTGATTAGACATGTTGCAGCAAAAGGTTAAAGTGTTCAAGCCAGCACGTGTCTACAGACATGGGACTGGACCAGAGTGAAGAGGTGCGTGCCCTCCCCTTGTGTTTCCCACAGCAGTGACAATTATGACTTGATGCAAGCAGGAGGACATGTGACTTTGAGGCATGCTTTAGGGATTGGTGCATTGTTGCACAGCAGACCTTTGTTTAACAGCACAGGGGTGAGCACATGCATGATATGTACTGTAGTGTACATAGTCCTTCGATGCATTTTTTACTGGATAAATGATTACAGACATCAGTAGCTATGCCACGTTTGACTTTACCTAAGACCCATGTTCCACATATGTCTATATGTGTCATTGACCACCAAACCCAAGACTTTGAATACAATGACATACATCCAATGGAACATCAGATTAAGCAACTTTCATGTGGATAAAAGCATTTTGAAGATTAATAGCAAGGCAGCGTGTAGGCAAGTAACGTGCATTATTGCAACATTGTGAATGAGGCCCATTCTCACCCATCACTTACCATGATGGGAATGTGGAATGTACGGTTTAATCAGCATTGCTTACCTAACAGGCATGTTGATATTTAAATTAACCTATTTCTACAATGCTGGGGCAGTAAACAATACTTAAAATTGCATAACACGTGTGCAAACATTGAGAGCACTTTGCACCTCCAGTATGTATTTATATTCATTATGGAATGTGCCCACCTGCACGCAAGGTTCTTGCAAGGTTGTGCAGCTTTTCATGTGAACAACAAGGGTGAGTCACCTTCAAATAGTTCTATCCAACAATTTGAAATGTGGTTATGTGTGCTGCATTCAGCTGCACACATCAGACCAGCAGATGAGCAATTAATGTTTACTGTGGCATATTTCAAAGCCACTCTCACAACAGGGCGATCACTCTTTTGGGCTTTACTGTGTGAAACCGTGCTTCGCAATATTTACTTGGCAGTGTTGACCCACCTGATGTGGCTTAGCAACACCTTGTAAATGTAAACTTTCACACTGTACTCGGGGGCATATGTACAAGACTGTGACAGACCTCCGTGTTAGCCTTCTTGGCACCACGCTAAGCAAATTCTGACACACAAGTCTGAACCGTATTTACAAGAATACAGTGCAGCATGGCATTTCACCCAGCGCTGCAGGAAAATGTAGCTGCCTAGGGCAGATGCAGAGACTCTTGCACCATTGTGGGAGAGTGCCGCCGTTGGCGTTGGGCAGCTATATTTTTCACCAGTGCTTGCTGAAACACAGTACTGGGCCATATTGCTGTACATACGGCACAGACCTGCATTTCAGGAGTGGCGGAGCGCTACGTTATGACAAGGAAACTGATGCCGCACTTTTATTGTAAATATGCACCAGAATTGGAAGACACATAAATGGTCAGTTGACATTGTATGTATGCATGTGTGCTTGATTACAAGTCCCTTACACCACCATTATATGACTGGCAATGTATTTGTTAATGATAACAGCATCCCAAGGGACACTTGAATGTACCCCCAAGTACATATGTAGCTGCCATTTGATATGCACACAGAGTGCGTAGACACTGAGACATAGGTAGATGGACAGAAAAAACATTACTCTCCCCCGTCCCTGGTTGTTACTTACCCTGTTGCTGATGTAGCTGGTCATTATCAGCACTATCCTGTCCCTCTACTCCAACCACTGACTCCTCACAGTTGACTGCGGACACCTGTTCCTCCAAGGCATAGAGCTCCTCCTGTGGCGCTGGACTCCCACCTCCGGTCTGCAGTGCTGCCTGTCGATTGCTGGCCAGTTACGCTTAGACTTGCGCTTGGCATCATGCCAGCACTTTTTACAATCAGTCACTGTCCTCTTGACTTTTGCTACAGCGTTCACCCTGCTGACAATGGAATGCCAAATGGCATTTTTGGTCCCCAATGACACCTTGGAGCTGAGAAAGAGCTAGTGTTCATTCTCTGTCACCTCCACAATCAGATTCTCATTTTCCTCCTGACTGAATCTGGTTTTCCTTTTCCTCTCCCCCTGGGACTCTGGTTGGTCATCCTGGCTGTTGGGGAGTTAGCGGGGTTGCGTCTGCTGCTGCATTGGTTCCAGGCTGCTCCACTTTGTATTTAATTTTTTTGGGGGGTGCTTTTGTGCATTTTTTTCCCTCTATACGCAAAAAAAGTGACGTCAGGCTGCCTAATGTGAGTTTTCTTGCCGCTAATTGGCCGGCCATCACTTTTTTCACGCTAGCGTCAAGATTTTTATTGCCGTGATGCTCGGGTTAGCGACAACTTTTGCTGCCGCAAGCTGATCCTATCACCATGTAGGGACGTATTGTAAATATGTTGCAAACATAGCGATAGTTTTCGGCGATAGACAGCGTTAAAAACATTGCCGCTAACCAGCGTCAAAACTTGTTAGCAGCAATTCTTGTAAATATACCCCTGCGTTTCTTGTCTCTTGTGTAGAAGAAAACATAGGCATACAGTGATCTATGATCATGTTTTGTGGTCAAGTGGAAAGCCATGAGTGAACAGCAAGGCCATGAAAGCAGAGCCCAATAAGACTTGGACATGCAAGCATGTTAACCTGGGGATGATGGCACACTGGAGGAAAACTGTGAGGGTTCAGGAGCAGCAGAGTTTGTGGTTGGAGGAAAGAGGAAGATTTTCAGCAACCTAAGAACACTTTCAATCACATATGATACATCACAAGTAGAGCTACACACACTATCAAAATATACTATGTCATCATTATCAAATTGTCTCAAATCAGTAGATCTTTATCATTCATCCACTTCACAGCTAAAAGATACAATTGTTTAGCTAAAATATTTTCTGAAAGGATCATACCGAGCACTCCAAGTTTGGCTGGAAACATTAATGTCGCTGCTAATGGCAATCCAATCACATTGTAGGCAATGGCATACGTGACAGCTCCACATTTTTGCATTCCCATTCCTCTAAGAACTCCATTTGATGTACACTGTAAAAAAGAAAAAAGGAAAATGCGATACTGATGTTTTTGTGCCTGTTTAATTCACATTTGATACCTAAATATGACACTAAGGATGGGTATGGGGATGATCCAATAGGGAGTATGCTAGCAGAATTCCAGCCTTAACTTTGCATGGCATTACGTGTGGAGTCATTGCATTGTGGTAAGTACATCAAGAGTACTTTTACATCGAGAGTGTTTCATCACAAGTGAATTACTTTGGATCATTAATAGTGAACATATTTCAAATGTATATTTGAAAGTACTTAGTTTTTCCATATATATATATATATATATATATATATATATATATATATATTCACTGAAAAAACCATAGGTTTCAGACACGTTATAGTTACAAATTAGCATTTAAAAACCTTTGAAATTCACTGAAAAAACCATAGGTTTTAGGGACAGTTTTAGTTACTTGGACATTGCACTCGTACAAAACCCGTGAAATTCCCACGTTATAGTTAGTTCAGCTAACTATAACTCGCGCCCCGCAATGCACTGCTGATGATGTCACATATTACATCACTCATGACATGGTCAGTGACATCACTGATGACATCACTGATGACATCTCAAATGACATCACTGATGACATCATCCAGTGACTGTGTGTTTCTGTAAAGTTTAAATATTTTTAATATATATAGGAAAAGACGTATTGAAGAATGAGTGGGTGTGTAAGTGTCTGTATGGATGATTTAGTAGGTGCGTGACTGACTCTATAAGTGAGTGATTTAACGTATCTTACTGAATGCATGGGTTAGTGACTAAACTGGGTGAATGTCTGTATCCGTCTGTCTGTTGCTGTGTAAGTGGCTGCATGTGTTTGTGAATAGCTAAATGAGTGTCTATATGAGTTATTGAATGCTTGTCTGAGTATCTGTATGGGTTCCTTGAGTGTTTGTGTGGGAGGGGTGTGTGCAACTCTGTGCATAGATGTGTGAGTGGGTGATTCACTGGGTGGATGGTTTCAAGAGTGCATCTGTGATAGACTGTATGGGTGGGTAAGTGTGTGTAAGAGTGTGTTAGTGAGTGAATGTATGTCCCAGTGGTACATGTGTGAGTAACTACATATGTGAAAGGCAGTATATATGTGTGTTGGAGTATATAAATAGCTATAAGCAAGAGTGAGTGATTGTGATAGTGGCTGTATGGATGAGTGTGTGCTTGTATCAGTGATTGTATAAGAGCGTAACAATGTGCTACTATTTGTATGAGTAAGTGAGCTGGTGTGTGTATAACTGTATAGGTGATTAAATGGCAGTGTGTTTAATTATTTGCATGACTGACTAGGTGTGTGAGTATCTCTATGGATGAGTGGCGTTGTTTGAGTGTCTATATAGGAGTAAGAGTGCATATGATAGTCCTGTACTGAGTGACCGTAAATATGAGTGACTGTACGGGTGAGTGAGTGGATGTGTGTGTGTAGACCTAAGAATCAGTGAGTGGGTATGTAGTTATTGGTGTTGGAGTGTCTATGGTTTTGCGAATGGCAGTCTGTAATTTAGAGTGGGTGTATCAAAGGTTATATTAGGGTGTGAGGAGGTGCATCAGATTATCACGTGGATGATGTCATCAGTGATGTCATTTGAGATGTCATCAGTGATGTCATCAGTGATGTCACTGACCATGTCATGAGTGATGTAATATGTGACGTCATCAGCAGTGCATTGCGGGCGCGAGTTATAGTTAGCTGAACTAACTATAACGTGGGAATTTCACGGGTTTTGTACGAGTGCAATGTCCAAGTAACTAAAACTGTCCCTAAAACCTATGGTTTTTTCAGTGAATTTCAAAGGTTTTTTAAATGCTAATTTGTAACTATAACGTGTCTGAAACCTATGGTTTTTTCAGTGAATTTCAAAGGTTTTTAAATGCTAATTTGTAACTATAACGTGTCTGAAACCTATGGTTTTTTCAGTGAATTTCAAAGGTTTTTAAATGCTAATTTCTAACTATAACGTGCCTGAAACCTACGGTTTTTTCAGTGAATTTCAAAGGTTTTGTAAATGACAATTTTTAAATGTATTAATTGTTATATTAATTTTTTCATACTGATTTACTACATTTTTAGAAACAATTTTTTTTACATATTTTATTTTTTAAATTACATTGTAATTACATTATACATTACATTACAAAAATACTTTCTCAGAATGAATTACTTTAGTTTAAATACTTTGCAGATAGGCAATAGACTTTTAAGTACAGTAGTTACAGTTGTTGCAATGGGCAACACATTTTCAAACACAATGCAACATTCAGCTCAATGTGAATTTCTAGTTAAATGCAATTAGTTACTTTATGGATTACTTTTGTAACCACAGGACTGGATCCTAGATTCAGTCCTGGTACATCTCCTGTAAACAGTTGAGTAAAAGCGTTTTGGTTACAGTCGTGATTTTTAAGGAATATTATTGTATTTTAAAAGTTGACACTTAGAAACTTTTTCTCATAGAATCACCAATGTTATCCTATGGAAGGAAATTCACTTAGCAGGTAAAAACTGTTATCGTTACTTTTTCTTACTCAGTGTTGGATCCTGGATCCAGCACTGGTGCATCTCCTGTAAACAGTTGAAAGAATGCGTTTAAGTCATACAGGCGATTTTTAAGGAATATTTGTAGTTTGTGAAAATCAACACTTTGAAACTTTTTTGCTGAAAACCAGTCAATCTTAGCCTATGAAGGAAATTCAAGTTACCGGTAAGTACGGTTAAAATTACTTTTGAGGACCAGTACTGGGCTGAAAGATGCAGCACTGAGGTCTCTCCTGATAACAGGTGAGTAAATCGGAATTCGTATTTCGGCTGATTTTAGAGGAATATTTTAAACTTCCAAAACTCCACACTTAGAAGAATTTCCAAGTGAAACCAGTCAATGTTAGCCTATGGAAGGAAATTCAAGTTACTGGTAAGTACGGTTAAAATTACTTTTCAGGACCAGTACTGGGCTGAAAGATGCAGCACTGAGGTCTCTCCTGATAACAGGTGAGTAAATCAGAATTCGGATTTCGGCTAATTTTAGAGGATGATTTGTATGTTTCAAAAATCAACACTTAGAAACTTTTTCAGCAAAAAGCAGGCAATGATATCCTATGGAAGGAAATTCAAGTTACTGGTAAGTACGGTTAAAATTACTTTTGAGGATCAGTACTGGGCTGAAAGATGCAGCACTGAGGTCTCTCCTGATAACAGGTGAGTAAATCGGAATTCGTATTTCGGCTGATTTTAGAGGAATATTTTAAAGTTCCAAAACTCCACACTTAGAAGAATTTCCAAGTGAAACCAGTCAATGTTAGCCTATGAAGGAAATTCAAGTTACCGGTAAGTACGGTTAAAATTACTTTTCAGGACCAGTACTGGCTGAAAGATGCAGCACTGAGGTCTCTCCTGATAACAGGTGAGTAAATCGGAATTCGTATTTCGGCTGATTTTAGAGGAATATTTGCACAATGGTGAAGGGCGGGGGCGGGACCTGAGGTGACATCTGTGCAAACGCGCCCCGTTGCGCGTTTTAATTTGGGGGATTAAGTCCCCTTGAATCCTGAGGGTCCCTAGGGGCCAACTAGCCCACCAGGAACCTCCAATATGCGCCAGGGGCTGCGTTGCAGAGACGTGTAGAGAGGCCACACCCCTTTTACACCTCTCTGCAACGCAGCTCTGTGGCGCTTTCTGGATGTACCTGTTGGGCTAGTTGGCCCCAGGGACCCTCAGGATTGAAGGGGATTTAATTCCCCATCTTAAAACGCGCCACGGGGCCTGTTTGCACACATGCCACCTGAAGCCCCGCCCCCTCCCTTCACCACTGTGCAAATGCGCCCCGTGGCGCGTTTTAAGTTGGCGCATATTGGAGGTTCCAGGTGGGCTAGTTGGCCCCCAGGGACCCCCAGTATTCAAGGTGAATTTGTTCCCCTCTGCAAACGCGCCAGGGCGCGTTTGCAGAGTGCTGAAGGAAGGGCGGGGCCTGCGGGCCCGATCGTTTTAAAAAAAAAAAAATTTTGGTCCCCTGAAGGAGGGCTGTGTGGACCCCTTCCTTTTTCCTGTTTTTATGCCCTGGGGACCCCATCCCCCAGGGCCTTACCCCTTTTTTTTAATTTTTAATAAAAAAAAAAAAACGGGGCCTGTATTGGCCCCGGGGACCCCATCCCCCATCCCCCGGGGCATGGCCTTTTAATTTTTATTCTTTGGAGGGGGGCTGCGTGGCCCCCCTCCTCTGGCCATTTAAGGCCCCGGGGACCCCATCCCCCGGGGCCGGCCTTTCCTTTTTTTTAAATTTTTTAAATTTTTCATATTTGGGGAGGGGGGCCGCGTGGCCCCCCTCCTGGGCCACTACTTGATCACGTGATCAAGCCTTTCGGTAGGCGAAACGGGTTGTGAATAAACAGCGGTGATTTTGATTTGCACAGCGTCTTCTTGACTGAGAGCGCGCTACGAGTGATTTTTCCCGAAGGATTCTGTATGCCGGTGTGCTCCGCCGGCGTGCGCGCCACTCTTCGTGGGTCCACTGTGGTTCAGAAGGAGCGAGCAAGTTGGAGATATATATATATATATATATATATATATACATACATATATATATATCAGAGCCCGAGTACCCTTGGCCGCTGCCCAGTGGAGCTGTCCTATGCAGCTATAGCGGAGTCTGGCTCTGGGTCACCCCCTCGGCCGTCACCTACCCAGCTGGACATCGGACATTATTTTTCACGGTTCTTCACGGTTCTATCTGTCTCTCTCCTCGACTGCTTTGACTGCTTTGTTCTCCCTGGAGTACTTTCCCCCTTCAGATCTACCTGACTCTGTCTGCTTTCCTCTCCCCTGCTTACCTTTCCCCCCACTACCTTCCATTCCCCATATGACGTGTGTCTTGGATATGCTATGCGCTAATATCTTATATTATTGTGTAAGCTCACGTTTCTCTCCTAAGCATATACTGGTAACTGCAACTGTAACTGTAACGGATGTAACTATGTAACAATGTTCTGAAACAATGTCCTATCTCATGTAAAGCGCTCTGATACCTCCGGGTCTAGCCAGTGCTATATAAAACTTTTCAAATAAATAAATATATAACTATATATGTCAGTCAGTAATAATGTTTTAGGTTTAAAACAACCATAAAAACATACAAATAAAACAATAAAAGCACCCAGTTAATTAATTACACTGATACATCTGCGAAAAAACCATCATAAAATATGTGTCCAGATAAAATGCTATACTTCAAAGTTAAGATAACCACTCTAAAATGGGTTTCATACAAGAATTTAAAACAATTGCCACTGATCCAGCTTATCGTTATTTCCACACTGATTTTCTATGTTTAATAACATGAGCAAGAAATCTAAAACCCGTAATACACACTTGATCTGTCTGGGGCAATTGTAAATGCTCTAAAGCCTCTTTACATTTCCTAATATATAAAATTCTTAAAAGTGGCTTTAAAAACCGATTTCTTTATTCGTCATATAGATCACAGAAAAAAAACATTTTATAATGGGGGTAACTGCGTTGCATGGCATTCCAAATCCTTCTCAGAAAAAAATATTAGAAGTGTGGAACACCAAAAAGTGGGCCAGGCCAAGTATAAACCTCAGCAAAGAAATCTTTACTGGTGAGCTACTCTCAGAAGCTATGGTTCAATATCAGGAGTAGTACATAACAGTAAATACATCACCACCCTACTCTTCTTCCGCTTGCCCTCCCATCTGTGCTCCATGTTGGTCCAAATTAGGACGGAATGGTGCTCAACATATCAGCGGTGCGTGTTCCCCCGGCCGGGCCAAACCGGTAATCTCCACAATCCTGGCCTCTCTTGTTACCTCCAGTAAGTCCCAGAGAGCGGGATTGCTGAGAGGACTTGAAGGCCACACCCCCTTTCTCCACTACTACGCAAACGTGCATCCTGGCATGCTTCTGGTTGGAGAATGAATTCCACTTTACTCCTGAGGGCCTCAAGACTAAAGTGTACTACTCCCCCCAACTTCCTGGAGTTAACAGGAGGGGTAGTTGACCCCCAAAGATCCTCTGGAGCCGAGTGGACTTTCCCCCAAATTGTACTGCACCAGGAGCCGCGTTCGCACAGTGGTGAAGAAAGGAGGCGTGGCCTCTAACAACCTTTCAGCAATCCTGCTGTGTGGAACTTACGTAACAGGAGGGGTAGTTGGCCCCAAAGGACTTCCTTAAGGGCCAACTACCCCTCCTATTACCTCTAGTAAGTCCCACACAGCGAGATTGTTGAGAGGTCTTTGGAGGCCATGCCCCTTTTAGCCACCACTCTGTGAATGCGGCTGCGCTCGTGGTGCACTACTGGTTGATGGAGGAAGTCCACTTTACTCCTAAGCAACCTTAGGGGCCATCAAGCACTACTGCTACCGCATGTAAGTCCTACACAGTGGGATTCCTGAGAGCTGGTCTGAGGCCCAGCCCCCTTTCTCCACCACTCTGCAAACTCGATTACTAGTTAAAAAACCATAGAAATTCACTAAAAAAACAAAGGTTACAGGAACGTTATAGTTAGGAATTAGCTTTTAAAAACCCTTAGAAATTCACTGGGAAAAAAAAGGTTACAGGGATGTTACAGATAGCAAATAGAATTAAAAAACCATAGAAATTTACTGAAAAAAAACAAAGGTTACAGAGACGTTGTGGTTAGAGTCAGATTTCACTCGTACAAAACCGGAGAAAGTCAGCAGTTATAGTTAACTGAGCTGCACGGCTTATGACCTCACATATTACATCACTCATGACTTGGTAGGTGACATCACTCGTGACATCACTGGTGACATCTCAAATTGACGTCACTGATGCCATCACTGATAACATCATCCACTGAACTACCCACACACCTACTCACACCCCCATAAAACCTCCTGTACGCCCACTCACACACCCGTACAACCACTGACTTACCAATTCACAGATCTATACAAGTACTCACACACCCACTCAGTCCTCCATAGAGCTACTCACACACCCACTCCCTCACTTGTACACCCACTACAAACTTTGTGCACAAACAGGCAACTAGCACTCAAATTTGTGCAACCCACCAGGAGAGTTATTTCCCACACAAATGGGAAAAATATCGCTCATTTGGTGATCAGCAGCTTTACTACAGTGTTCTAATGGGCAACTAAAGTGCTAACATTGTGAATTTATTCCAAAAGTGTGGCACATCTGAATGCCATCTTGATGGAATCAAAGTGGAAAACAGAAAGGATTTTCTACTGAGGATACTGCAGTAAATGAGGAAATTAGGGTGCTTCATAACAAATAAGTCTCCCAAGATGGCCACTGGAGACAAAAGGAGCACAAATGCAGCACAAACATCACCAAATGTAGCCCATGTATAGCCCAATGACAGAAGTGTGCAAAACACCAAATGTTTTTGTTTTTTTGTGGTTTTATATAGCGCAGACTAGACCCAAAGGTATTGGAGTGCTTAACATGATCATCAGTTACATTCCACAAGGAAACATTCATTTTGGTTTTAGGCATGGGGAGATTAAGTGATTTGCCCAGAATCACAGGATGTCGAACTGAGGCCGAAACTCAAACCTGGTTCCCCAGCTTCAAAGTCTGTAGTTCTGTCCATAATGCCATATCCTCTCCCTCGAGTGTAACATATAATCAAGTGATCAACTGGATAAAAAAACATAACATAAAGAAAGCAAATAATTTTAAAATGTTTATTGTCGCTATTTGAGAACTCAGAAAATATGTCTTCATTTTAGGTTTTTAGAGCATTAACCATAATCTCTATGGGAAGAAGACCCTCTCATTTTTATAATTGCTAAAGAAAATGCCTTAGGTATTACAATTTTGATTGCATTAAGATGACGTCAGGCGTGCCACACTTTGAAATAAATATAGAATGTTAGCAATCTAGTTGTTTATTAGAATACTGTTGGGAGGCAGCGGTCAGGGGCACGGACTCGGATAATTGAGGGCAGGGAGGAGGGTGCAGAGGCAACAAGTTGACCATGCTGGGCAGGTGGGAGGGGCAGTGGCAGCACCTCCAATTCCTATGAATTGGAGGAGTGTTGTTTGTATTTCAATAGGTGCTGGTAGCAGCACCTTTACTTGCACCACTGGCGGTCAGGTGCAAGCTGGCAAAAGCCACAACGTTCTTTGGATTGAACGGTCGGTTTGCCCCCAGACAAAATCCGGAGAAGGGCACCGTTTGGCATCGGCCATCGGGCATCGGGTTTGGTGCTCACATCTTCATAACAGCGCAGAGTGTGTTTTATTATCAAGTGCCCTATACACAATGGGGCATATTCTCAAAGACTTATCGCTGATTTATTGGCACTTTAGCGCTGCAAAAGTGGCAATAGATTTATCGCCCCATTCTCAAGCTGGTGCAAACTGCCGATATCGCCAGTTTTCCAGCGATAACTGACGCAAAAAACATCGCCACGGATGAGAGCGACAACTAACGCTAATGATATGCAGAGTAGGCGTTCCCGTGCAAAAACACACGAAAACACCACTTCGTGATATTCCCAACGACCAGCCAGATCGGCGAAGCGACCCAAAAACAGGCGATAAGGCACGTTAGCAGCAGGGATTTAACACCTGCCTTTTACTGGTGTTAAGCAGGACGACAACCTGCAGCATGAAAGGGAGCCCAGCCCAGTGCCACATCTGAAGACCAACAGATGCCATGGAGCCAATGATCAAGCAGCTTGGAGATCCGAAAGGGCCACAACACCCACCGCCACCACCCCCAGGACCCTCCCCCCCGGACCACCCCCCAGGACTCCCACCTAGGCAGCGCAGAAGTAGACAGCTGACCTTCCCGAAAACGGCATGGTCCCTCAGCCACACAATTGCAGAATGTGGGGAGAGGTGGGAACCAAATATGTGTGAAGGAGGCAAGTCACCCATGAAAAAGAATGTACACAATGCCAAGTGTGGTGGTGATGTGCTGGACAGACTTCAGTATGCAGAGCACAGACATGTCCATGTGGACATATAATGCTGGTGTTTGTAGTGTTGTGGACAGTGGACACAACCATGTTACCTCAGGTAGTGGGGAAGACCTCAGCCGTGTAGCTGTGTCCCCCGCCCTGTAAGCATAAGCGGAGTGGGCTGGGCCGGCGTACGCCAGTCCAGCGTAGGAGTGTGAATAAATAGGCCAGGGCTCTGGGCGTGGTTCACTTCCGGGATGGCCAAAGCGTCTGCCAGGGCGGCGCCCCTCACCCTGCCACGAGTCCACCGCCATGACCGCCAGCCTCCTCAGCCGATTGCTGGCTCCTGCGACACAGGCCCCCAGCGCACCCAGCGGCACAGCACCGCGGAGTTATGTGTTTGCTGACTACTGTCTGCGGCCTACACTGCGGACAGCAGGTCCCCCAATTCAAATTGATGGCGCAGTCCAGTAGGCAACAGACATTGCTTCCAGTGCGGCCCACCCGGACGACGCATCATCGCAGGATGCGCACCCGCTGAGCGCTTCAGGTGTCACCAACTCTGTGCAGCTCAAGTCATCACCACGTGGCTGTGGGCCCTTTCTGACCGCTGCCTCTGGCCTACACTGCAGTCAGCAGGGCTCACACATATCGAATCCAATCCTGACCTGCAAGGACACGCCATCATCGCTGGCTGCACACCCCCTGAGCGCTTCAGGTGCCACTAACTCAGTGCACCACAAGTCATTGCCATGTGGCTGTGGGCCCTTGCTGACCACTGCCTCCGGCCTACACTGCGGTCAGCAGGGCTCACACATATCGAATCCAATCCTGACCTGCAAGGACACGCCATCATCGCTGGCTGCACACCCGCTGAGCGCTTCAGGTGCCACTAACTCAGTGCACCACAAGTCATCGCCACGTGGCTGTGGGTATGACCGCTGCCTCCGGCCCTCACTGCGGTCAGCAGGGCTCACAATTCAAATTGAGTCTTGATCTATTTATGGCGCAGTCCAGTAGGCAACAAACATTGCTTCCAGTGCGGCCCGCCCGGACGACGCATCATCGCAGGCTGCACACCCGCTGAGCACTTCAGGTGCCACTAACTCAGTGCACCACAAGTCATGGACCCTTTATGTTTGAATCGTGTGTGTGATTCCAGATCTGGTGCCCCTACCTCAGTGCACTGCAAGTCATGGACCCTTTATGATTGAATCTTGTGTGTGTGATGTCAGATCTGGTGCCTCTACCTCAGTGCACTGCAAGTCATGGACCCTTTATGATTGAATCTGTGTGTGTGATCCGATGATCACTGTTCTAGTTGTTGCCAGCACCAACCACTCCCTGAGGGCTGGCTTACACTCACCCCACACCCATCCAGCACAGGCGTCACTGGACATGTGACCCTGGTAATAAAATGGGCCGGGCGCATGTGCCCGTAGCCAGTTCCACTATCTATCTAAGTGTGTCCGTGTGGTCATTATGTATGCATGATGGCCCAGGGCCCTACCACATTACATTGTGCTGTGGACAGCGGACGCAACCATGTCACCTCAGGCAGTGGGTAAGACCTTGGACACGTAGCTTTGTAGTCCCCCCCTGTAAGCGTAAGTGAAATGGGCTGGGCCGGCGTACGCCAGTCCAGCGTAGGGGTATGAAGAATTTGCCCGGGGCTCTGGGCGTGGTTCAGTGCTGGCCTGGACAAGGAAGTGACTAATGCGTGTGTCTCTGTTGTAGTGTCGGCGCCACCCGGCCCGCAATCGACAATGTTGCAATGTAGCATGCACCCGGAGGGCGGGCTCGCACAAACGGAGAAATGAAGGAGCGCAAGACCACTCGGGGTCTTGGCTCATACATGCCAAGTGTTGTGTGTATCTGTAATGCCGCAGCATGAGCCAAATGCCTAGCCTTAATCGCAGCGTGAGTACAGCCAGGCACGAACTCTACATCTGTGTCCGCCCTATCCTTACCATAGGCCTACACTTACATGGCCGCCCACCTTCAACGGCCAACATCACAGTGTCGTTGTCAGGCTTGTGGACATGCGCAGCCAGGCATGACAATGGTGTGCCGTAGGAGTGCAAGTGATGCAACCTCGCAGCGCACACAAGTAAATAGGCTCGGGGGAGGGAGGAGCAGCTGTGAGGCAACGTTACACACAGTGATGCCGCTCATTTGCCACATGCAAGACATGTCAAACATGAATCCCAAAGTCGCACACATCCCACCCCACCCCCAACAAGCCACATCACATTTCCTGAATGCAAGCAGATGACAAACTAACATTAGGGATGAAAGCTCCTTTGTCTGAGCTATCAGGCGGAAGCACATCTCCACCTCCGACCTTGGAATTGCATGTGCCCGGCACCCCCAGACAGATACTATAGCAGCTGATGACGACTTCCACACTACGCACAGCCCGACGAAAGACCAACGTATACATACCCCACACACAGAAGTCCTTGCTCGAAGTTATCTTGCATGGAATGGCCTTCACACTTACTCCCACACCATCCCAGGCGTACAACCGTTGCACACTAAAACAACTCATTGATCCGAGCTGTGGCATTTCATCCACAGAACTGGCGCTGTTCAGAACAGTGCCGCTTTAACCAGAGCCACTAACGCAATGGCAGAACATCCCGGACACATGCACAACCCCTGTCACGTGGAACTGTACCGTGCACGTATGCTGCATTTACTGGGGGCACTGCCATTGGCAGTGCTGCGGATCAGTTACTGGCTAAGCTTCCGCCTTGCCAACGTCACCTGCGTTCAGCCTGTGTTGCATTGTCGATCGTGCATATTCGAGTGGTCCATGGATGTCTGCCTATCCAACAGGACGGTAGCTGAACTGGATTTTGACATGTGTGTGTGCCCCCTGTTGGCCCACGACCAGAAGTGTCACCGTGATACCCGTTTATGGGATGCCTTGATACTTGGCATACATGCTGGCAGCTGGACCTGGGAGATTGCACAACTCCTTGTGTGCAGTGACCACATTGAACCGCTCCCCTATTGGGCTGTAGTGCTAATTGGTGAAAGGGGGTGGATGCAGCACATCTGTCCGGACCTGCTAATGGATTGCCTTGCCGTCCTGTTTGATGAAGTCGACAACGACCTCATGTTGGAAATGATAGCCTACAAAGCTGCAATCGCTTTCATGGATGAGTAACTAAGTACCTGCAGCCACAACAGATTGGAACCCATTGCACATGTCCCAACACCTTGTTGCATCTTGGAGATCTGGTCACATATCCCACGACAACAGTGGACATGGCTGCATTCGCCTGGACTCCAAATACATGAGCGGACAACAACTCGGGTTAACACACACCTGTGAAAGGTGAGGCACTCCCCGGAGTGGACTGCGGCGCTTGGCAACGTTCCAAAATTCTATAAAAAGGTACTCCCTGGGTAATGCTATCAATGTGCATGTATTGCCGTAACCTAGATCGGCAGTGAGACACACATTGTCATTTAAATCAACACTCATCACAGTTGAATACAAGTGAAGGTGCGTAGACTTTATTAGCATATGCGTGTCAGTACGGGCAAGATAAGTGCCACAACATGCAGACCAATGCAGCAGTATGTCAGAATTTTGGAACGTTGCCAAGCGCCGCAGTCCACTCCTGCGTACTGAAAGGCGGGTTTCTCTTCTTCTTCTCCTTGTCCTTCCCTGACCCCGAGGTCCCAGGCTGGTCCTCCGTGGGGCTTGTGGGGTTCTGGTTGTCCTCTGTACTTGCTCTGGCTACCTCCATGGTGCTTCGCAGTTGTTTGTGTTTTGTTTGTGTTTTTTGTTGCTGCTTTTATAGTGGTTTTTCCCGCCTGACTTGTGGGACTTGCAGGCCTGGCGCTGCTAATCGCTGGATTTTTTATCGCAGTTGGGCCCATCGCAAGTTTTTTTCACGTTAGGCTTTAGATTTTTATCGCCGTCCCGGTAATTTTATCACGGACATTTGACGCGTCATCGGGAAACTATCGCATGTTACCGCTGTGTTGAGAATAAGACGTTAACACAGAGTTATTTTCCCGCGATAGACGGCGATGTGAAAAATTGCGTTAACCTATTTTGGCGATGATTATCGCACGTTCTTGAGAATATCCCCCAATGTGATTTTATCACAATGGAAACTTTCTAACATCGAAGTGTTGGAGCACAAAAGCAGCAAAGATATGAAAGCTAAATTGCCTTTTGGGCTGGAGTTATTGAGTTTCTTCAATTAAGAACAATATTCTAAATTGGAACAATTTTTGTGCTGAGCGGATTGAAAATTGACAATTCACTTATTGCAAGAATCATTATCAGAGTTGAGTAATGTCACAAGATCGCTAAAGCACATATACAAATACAAACCAAAATGTTGACCAATTACGTTGCAAAGCTGGAAGTATTTCTTCTATTTCTAATGCACTTGCAAGCATATAGATTGTGGTCTAGAACAATTTCATTTCTGCCAGAATGTTGGAACCTTTCGTGCTGTTGGAGTATTAAATGAGCTAATTCAACCAAACCTTGGAGTGCGGGCTTTTCCTCTGAATTGGAGAAGTGTTGTTTGTATTTCAGTAAGTGCTGGTGCCACCACCTTTACTTGCACCACCTGCGGTTAGGTGCAGGCTTTTCCTATGACTTGGAGGAGTGTTGTTTGTAAATATGTATATATATTCACTGAAAAAACCACAGGTTTCAGGGTCATTATAGTTAGGCTGACATTTTACTCTTACACAACCAGAGAAATTCAGCCGTTATTGTTACCTGAGCTAACTATAACTCGCGCTCCCGCAATGCTCTGCTGATGATGTCACATATTACATCACTCATGACATGGTCAGTGACATCACTCATGACATCACTGATGACATCACTGATGCCATATCAAATGACATCACTGATGACATCATCCTATGAGAGTTTCTAAAAAGTTTAAGAATGTTATATTTATATATATATATGTATATATATATACCCCAAGGTGTATTGAAGAATGAGTGGGTGTATGAGTGTCTGAATGGATGATTTAGTGGGTGTGTGACTGACTGTATAAGTGAGTGATTAAACATGTCTTAGTGAATGCATGGGTGAATGACAAATCTGTGTGAATGTCTGTATCAGTCTGTCAGTTGGTGTGTTAAGTGGCTGCATGGATTGGTGAGTAGCTACATGAGTGTCTATATGGGTTAATGATTGGTTGTCTGAGTACCTGTATGGGTGCCTGAGTTTCTGTGTAGGTGGGTGGGAGGGTGTGACTCCCTGTATGGATGTGTGAGTGGATGAATCACTGGGTATATGGGTTCATGAATGCATCTGCGAGGGGCTGTATGGGTGAGTGAGTGTGCGTATGGCTGTGTTGGTGAGTGTATGGATGTCTTACTGGTATATGGGTGAGTAACTGCATATGTGAAAGGCAGTATATGTGAGTGTTTGAGTATATAAGTGACTGTATGTGTGACTGACTAGGTGTGTGAGAAAGTCTATGGGTGAGTGGCGGTGTGTGAGTGTCTGTATGGGTGTATGAGTGCATATATCAGCAGCTGTATTGATGTGAGACTGCATAAATGAGTGAATGTATGAGTGAGTGAGTGCATGTGTGTTTAGACATATGAATTAGTGAGTATGTATATACTAACTGGTAATGCTGTGTCTATTGTTTTAAAAAAGGTAGTCTGTATTTTAGAGTGGGTGTATGAAAGTTGATATTGATATTAGGGTGTGAAGAGGTGCAATGGATATTAAGTGGAGGATGTCGTACCCCAGGGATCCTCCCTCAGCCCGACACTGTTCAACATTTACATGGCCCCGCTTGCACACGTCGCCCGACAGCACGACCTCAACATAATCTCCTTCGCCGACGACACTCAACTGATCCTCTCCCTCACCAAGGACCCCATCACCGCCAAAGCCAACCTCCATGAAGGAATGAAGGCTGCCGCCGACTGGATGAAGACCAGCCGTCTGAAGCTGAACTCGGACAAGACGGAGGTCCTCATCCTCGGTGCCAACCCTTCAGCCTGGGACGACGGCACTGGGAGCAGCCCCGACACCCACCGACCACGCACGCAACCTGGGAATCATCCTCGACTCAACACTCTCAATGACCAAGCAGGTCAACGCCGTCTCCTCCTCCTGCTTCAACACCCTCCGCATGCTCCGCAAGATCTACAGATGGATCCCGACAGACACAAGAAAGACAGTCACCCAGGCCCTCGTCAGCAGCAGACTCGACTACGGAAACGCCCTCTACGCGGGAGCCCCAACCAAGCTCATCAAATGAATACAACGCATCCAAAACGCCTCGGCACGACTGATCCTCGACGTACCACGCCACAGCCACATCACCCCCCACCTGAGGGACCTGCACTGGCTCCCCGTCAGCAAGAGGATATCCTTCAAGCTCCTCATCCACGCACACAAGGCACTCCACAAGACCGGCCCAGCCTACCTCAACAGACGGCTCTCCTTCTACATCCCCAACCGTCAGCTACGCTCCGCCGACCTCTCACTCGCCACCGTCCCGCGCATCCGAAGAACAACCACCGGCGGGAGATCCTTCTCCCACCTCGCCGCCAAGACATGGAACACCCTCCCACTGAGCCTACGACAGACCCAAGACCTGCTGACCTTCAGGAGGATGCTCAAGACCTGGATGTTCGATCAGTAGTGCCCCCCCCAGCGCCTTGAGACCCTCGCGGGTATGTAGTGCGCTTTACAAATGATTGATTGATTGATCAGTGATGTAATTTGAGATGTCATCAGTGATGTCATCAGTGATGTCACTGACCATGTCATGAGTGATGTAATATGTGACGTCATCAGCAGTGCATTGCGGGGGCGCAAGTTACAGTTAGCTCAGGTAACTATAACGGCCGAATTTCTCTGGTTTTGTACGAATAAAATGTCAGCCTAACTATAACGACCCTGAAACCTGTGGTTTTTCCAATGAATTTCTAAGGTTTTTTAAATGCTTATTCCTAACTCTAACGCCCCTGAAACCTATGTTTTTTTCAATGAATTTGTAAGTTATTGTAGATCATTTTATTTATGAAAAGATGTTTGTAACTAATTTTTTTATTTTTTTGTCTGTCTTTTTAATTATTTTTTTATGTTTAAAAATAGTTATCTGTTTTAAAAAAAATATGTAACATAGCTGATGAAAGATTTATAGTGTTATCTATTTGAACTATCACTGTATTATTGTTTGTAATTTTAATCAGTGTGAAATTATTTAATAGATTTTTCAATGGAAAAATTCATTTTTATTTAAATGTATAGTTTTTAAAAGTATTTTTTGTTTAGTTACATTTTCTAAGATTGCTTTTAATACTATGAAAGTTGTTTTGTTGTTTTGTTATGATAACTATATTTTTGTATCTATTTTTTTTTAATTTTCAAAAAAGGGTCGCGCACCGTACGCAGTCCTACGTGATGGGTGAGCAGCTCCGGTATACAAATCTCACTCTTAAAAACACATTTAGAATGAATTAATATATGTTTTAGACGTAGAGGTTTATTACTGACTGCATAAAAATAGTAATATAGGAGTTTTAAATTTGTTTTCAAATTTGTTGAAAGATTTTTGTGGACGCGATGGTTTAACGTACAGGAAGCGGTTCTACACGATGGGTGCGCGAATCCTGCCGTCACGTATTTACGGGTTCGTGTACGAGACGCGACCCTGGCGTAATTTCAAAAGTATGAAATATCACTGTGGAAACTTTAAATATCAGTTTTGCTCAAAGACTTTCACTAATATACTTTACAAAACAATTTATAAGCCGCAATTTATACTTTAGAATTAAGTGTAGCAGATTTTACCGGTGCGCGACGTATACGTGACGTGTTCGCGTCTCATACGCGAATCCATGTGACATGGAAAAAAAGCTTTTGATTGGTTAAAAGCTTTTCATTCTGTTAGAGGGAGGATCCAACACCTGTTTTATTCCTCTTATTTTGGTTGTGTCTTCCGGTCAGGACATCTTTTTTGTAGGCTCTTCCAATTACTTATTGTTTGGGGTGTTTTGACTTTTTTCATTGCTATGGCATCCACTCATCCAGAAGAAGAACTGTTGGATGATCCAGAGGAAGTTGAGGAGCCTGTGAAAAAAAGAAAAGAGAGTATTGTATGGGCTTTTTCTCACAGTGCCTGAGGGGGAGAAAAAGGTAAATGCGAGAAAAGTTACGTGCACTCTCTGCCAAAAAGTCCTTTCACGAGGATCAGACAAAAAATATTCATGTGGCAAATCATCAATGAAAAAGCACCTTGAAGCGATGCATCCTAATCGATTGGCCAAAGAAGTGAGGGCATGTGAAAAGAGGGAGCAAGCTGCCCAGGCTGATCCTGATCAGCCCTCTACATCGGGTACTGCAGTTCTACCTACACCTCAGCCGCATATCTTTCCTGAGCTAGCAAATGCTACCATACTCTGCAGGAAATGTCAAGCAAACCTGTGTGTTGGAGAGCAATGCATTCATGCAATAATTAACATGATAAAAACACACGTGTTCATTTTTTTGGGGAGTTTGACAATCTTGTCTTTCTTATTTTGAACCAGTCATGTTTTTAAAAAGTCAAAAACACCACAAAAAATAAAGAATTGTTTGAAAATACAAAAAAATCTCAAAATAGTTTAAAAAAAGGTTCATAGGGAACCACCTATACTGGTTAAAAATAGAAAAATTGTATGTTGTAAAACTGATTGTTTGGATAAATGTGTGTGTAGATGAATCTATGGATAGTGTATGTATTAGTGGATGAATGCATGGGTAGTGCCTGAGTAAATGGTTGAGTGTACGAGTAGTGCCTGAGTGATTGCATGAGTGCATGGGTAGTACCTGGGTGATTGCATGAGTGCAGGGGTAGTGCCAGAGTGAATGGATGAGTGCATGGGTAGCGCTTGAGTGGAAGATGGATGCAAGAGTAATGTCTGGTTTATTAGATGAGTCCACAGGTAGTCCAAGAGGGAATGGATGAGTGCATGGGTAGTGCCTGAGTAAATGGTTGAGTGCAAGAGTATACCTAAGTGATTGCATGAGTGCATGGGTAGTGCCTGGGTGATTGCATGAATGCAGGGGTAGTGCCTGAGTGAATGGATGAGTGCATGGGTAGTGCTTGAGTGGAAGGATGGGTGCAAGAGTAATGCCTGGGTCATTAGATGAGTGTATAGGTAGTGCCTGAGTAAATGGATTAGTGCATGGGTACTGCCTAAGTGAATGGCTGAGTGCAAGAGTAGTCACTGAATGATTGCATGAGTGCATGGGTAGTGTGTGGGTGATTGCATGAGTGCAGTGGTAGTGTCTGATTGATTGGATGAGTGTATGGGTACCGCTTGAGTGGAAGGATGGGTGCAAGAGTAATGCTTGGGTCAATGGATGAGTGCATGGGTAGTGCCTGAGAGAATGGATGAGTGCATGGGTACTGCCTGAGCAGATGGTTGAGTGCAACAGTAGTGTCTAAGTGATAGCATGAGTACATGGGTAGTGCCTGGATGATTGCATGAGTGCAGTGGTAGTGTCTGAGTGATTGGATGAGTGTATGGGTACTGCTTGAGTGGAAGGATGGGTGCATGAGTAATGCTTGGGTCTTTGGATGAGTGTATAGGTAGTGCCTGAGTGAATGGATTAGTGCATGGGTACTGCCTAAGTGAATGGCCGAGTGCAAGAGTAGTGACTGAATGATTGCATGAGTGCATGGGTAGTGCGTGGGTGATTGCATGAGTGCAGTGGTAGTGTCTGAGTGATTAGATGAGAGTATGGGTACTGCTTGAGTGGAAGGATGGGTGCAAGAGTAATGCTTGGGTCATTGGATGAGTGCATGGGTAGTCCCTGAGAGAATGGATGAGTGCATGGGTACTGCCTGAGCAGATGGTTGAGTGCAACAGTAGTGTCTAAGTGATAGCATGAGTACATGGGTAGTGCCTGGATGATTGCATGAGTATAGGGGTACTGCCTGGGTAATTGGATGAGTGCATGGGTAGTGCCTCAGTAAATGGATGAGTGCAAGGCTAGTGCCTGGGTGTTTGCATGAGTGGATCCATACTGCCTGAGTAAAAGGATGAGTACAAGGGTAATGCCTGGATCACTGGATGAGTGCGTGGGTTGTGCCTGAGTGAATGGTTGAGTGCAAGAGTATAGCGTGAACAATTGCATGACTACAGAGGTACTGCCTAAGTGATTGGATCATGAGTGCATGATTGAAAGGATGAGTGCAAGGGTTGTCCCTGGGTCATTGCAAAAGTGCATAGGTACTGCCTGGAAGAATACATGAGTGTATGGGTAGTGTCTGAATACATGGTTGAGTGCAACAATAGTGCCTTTGCATGAGTGTTTTGGTAGCGCTTTAGTGAATGAATGACTCCATGGGAACTATGTGACTGAATGGATTAATCCAAGTCTAGTGCCTGGGTTATTGGATGAGTGCATGGGTTGTGCCTTGGAGAATAAATGAGTGCATGGGTACTGTCTGAGTGATAGTTCAGTGCAAGAGTAGTGCTAGAGTGATTGCATGAGAGCAAAGGCAGTGCCTAGGGGATTGCATAAGTGCAAGGGAATTGTCTGAGTGATTGCATGAGTGCATGGGTAGTGCCTGAGTGACTTCCTGAGTGCAAGAGTACCGTTTGAGTGATTAGATCAGTGCATGGGTACTGCATGAGTAAAAGGATGACTGCAAGAGTAATGCCTGCATTATTTGAAGAGTGTATGGGTAATGCATGAGGGAATGGATGGGTACATGGGTAGTGCCTCAGTGAATGGTTGAGTGCAACAGTTGTGGCTGAGTGATTGCATAAATATATGGATAATATTTAAGTAATTGCATGGGTAGTGTGTGTGTGATTGCATAAGTGTAGGGGTACTCTGTGAGTGAATGGATGAGTGCATAGGTACTACCTCTGTGAATGGTTGAATGTAAAAATAGTACCTGGGTGTTCGGATGACTGTGTTGATAGTGCCCCAGTGATTGCATGAGTGCAAGGGTACTGCCTAGGTGATTGGATGTGTGCATGAGTAGTGCCTGAGGACAACCACAAGCATAATACCTGGGTCATTAGTTAAGTGCATGGGTAGTGCCTTGGAGAATGCATGAGTGCCTGAGTAGAGCCTCAGTGAATGGTTGAGTGGAAGAGTACTACATGAGTGATTGCATGAGTGCCGGGGTACTGCCTGGGTGATTGGATCAGTGCATGAGTAGTGCCTGAGTAAAACAATGGCTGCAAGAGTAATCCCTGGGTCATTGCATGACTGCCTAGTTAGTGCTTGAGTGAATAGATCAGCGCATATGTAGTGCCTGAGTGAATCATTGAGTGCATAGGTAGTGTTTGAGGGGATGGGTGAGTGAAAGAGTAGTGCCTGAGTGATTGCATGAGTGTATCAGTAGTGCCTGGGTGATTGCATGAGTGCAGGGGTAGTATCTGGGTGATTTGATGAGTGTATCAAAAGTATCTGAGTGAAAGTATGAGTGCAAGGGTGATGCCTGGATCACTGGATGAGTGCATGGGTAGTGCCTGAGTGAATGAATGAGTGCATGAGTAGTGCCTGAGTGAATGGTTGACTGGAAGAGTAGTGCTTAGGTGATTGCATGAGCACATCAGTAGTGCCTAGGTGAGTGCATAAATGCAGCAGTACTGCCTGGGTAATTGAATGAGTGCATGGGTAGTGCCTGTGTAAAAGAAAGAATGCAAGGGTAATGACTGTGTTTTGCTATTAGTGCAAAACTTGTGCTTCAGAGAATGCATAAGTGTATGGGTAGTGTCTACATGTAAGGATAACTGGCTGCTTGATTATATGAGCAACATAATGTAAATGTTGAAGTAGTTGAAAGGATCAACGTTATTTATATTAGAAACAACATATAATTACACTTTAAACATTTTTTCACGTTATCATGCATATTATAGTATGTATTCTTACCTTTTAAATAATTTAGATACATTAGTCAGTAGAAATCTTTTAGTGTAGTATTATCGTAAACAGCATTAAAACTCTTCTCAAACTGCAACAGTACCTACTATAAATAATAATAAGAAAAACTATTATTTAATGATAATATATTACTGACATTGTAAGATTATATTTTTAGCAACTCAACATAAATTTAGAATTAAATAACATTTTCAGATTCCCTTTTTTGCTGTTCTCAGATTCCACTTAACTTCACCTGACACAGTGATTTCAATGTGGTATCATCATTGAACAGCGGGGAAAAAACAATCTAATTGATTGTAGAAAAAACCCCAAAATCATCATAAAGCATCATTTTCAATATGTGTAGCTATGTGCTTCTCTATCTACACTTTGTTAATTACTTTCTTCATCTACATAAACTCTATTATTTATTTCAAATACATTTGCCAAAATATATACTCTCATTTACATCAGGTACAAAATAGACAACAAATATATAAACTATCGCCTTTTCAACAGACTTTTCCAAATGCAATATCAGCTGCCGCAAATAATAATACAAACACTAATTATAAATACTATGGGGCAGATTTACAAGCCCCTTGCGCCACTTTTGCATCACTTTTAACATGGGAAAAGTGACGCAAAAGTGGCGCAAGGGGCTTGTAAATCTGCCCCTATAATGTTTGCATTCCCGTTTAGTTTCTGTTCACATCTTCCCAATAGGCCGAATAATGTACTCAAAACTTTGGCTTCAAAAATAACAAGTATGAATTTGGTAATTAATAAGGCAATCTAGGTTTAAGTTCTAAGTGGGCATCATTACAATGTGTCCATCCTTTTTTACACTTCAAATACAGAGTATAGTGTCCAGATGTTGTAGTAGGTCCATCATGGAAAATAATAGTCACTGCTATAAAAGTTCTTCCTGAAATAAATATTTGACTTGCATTAAACTTTTTAATTTTCATTTCCAATTTTCTTCCATTTGCTCTAAAACGTTGAAGCATTAAAATTAGATATTTTTCAAATCTTTCTATATGTAATGTAGACAACATCTCTGATCTACAATGTGAACATTTCATGTCCTGATTGGCTGTTTTAATCAATTTGTCAAAAGGTACTGATTTGCAGTCTGGTATCTTTCTGTTGTATTTCAGTGATGGTAGTAAATGAACATTCTTCACATTGATGATCCCATCTGTAACTTAGTCCAAATAAGTTTTCAATCTGTATTCCTTCATGTTCCAACACTCCAAGCATAAGCATTAGAAATTCTTGTCCATTTTGTTGTACATTAAGAGTAAATGTCAATGAACCAGTACATATATCCAAAAGATGCCGAACGCCAGAAACAGTATGGATTTTACTTCTGTCAGTTACCAACTGTTGAAATACATGATGTAATAAAGAACAGAATCTTTTTTCATGATTTCCCATGATTTCACAATGAAGCTCTTCTAGATAAAGCAAAACATTCAGAATCACATTAGGATAGCAGCTGATATCTGAAGTATTTTCCAACTGGTATCCTACAATCTCATCAACAGTTTCCATTTTCTTTTTCTTTACGCCTTTAAGTTTCTCTTAATTTATTTTCTTTTTTTGAACCTCAATTCCATCTTTGACATATTTCTGTTTTAGACAGTCTATACATTTCTCATATATGGGATATTCACCTAAATCAGGAACATAAAGTTTTCTTAAACGTTTATACTCTCTCAATTTGCATCAGCATTAACCTTTTTCTCATCGAAATCTATCAAATACAAACCAGACAATTTTCTTACTCGAGATAATGCAACATATGCCATTCCCTCTTTCAACACTGTACTTCCGATATTTACAAAAGCACTGTCTATACTTAAACCTTGAGATTTATGAATAGTTACTGCATATGCTAAGGACAGAGGAAACTGTTTTCTGTGAACATGCAAATCTTTTAAAAGTAAAAAACGTACAACACAACGCACAATTTGTCTTACTTCTTTAATCTGATCAAATTTTATTATCAAAAATTCTATTCCATCTCTGTTCTGAAATTTCACAAAATCAATCACTTTTCCCATTGCTCCATTTACTAAACCATCTTCTACATTCAAATTACGCCGTAAAATTACCCGACAGTTTATACATACATGTAAAGTCATTTCTAAGCCTACAGTTTTAGATACAGACTTTTACAAAGAATGCAATTTAGCCTGCAGTTTGTCTGTGAGAAGAATAGTCACTCCCTGGTGTTCAATTTTATCAACAGATTCAATTTCCACTATTTCCTGTTTTTCAGTTTCAAAAGTTCTTGAATAAATGTAGAACACTCTTGCAGTGTAGGCATTAGGCAAACTATAGACTTGTTTTCTCCAAGCTTATTGTACATTATTTCAGCCACTGTGTTTCCAGTTGTAAACAAGTTCCTTAGTAGCCGACTTTCTGAAGCTTGTTTACCATGTTTCGATCAAGACACCAATGCTTATATCTTCAAGAATATCTCTATAATCTTCATCACTAGCGTGTCGCATATTCTTAATAAGTTCTTTATATTCAAAATGTAACCAAATGTTCACATTTCCAATACTTCCTAAAGATTTCCTAGTGTCTTCATGGACAAGTGTTTTAAAAACAGGTTGTCCTTTTACAGGAGTGAGTTGTAGTAGATCTCCGAATACAATTAGATGTTTTCCTCCAAACAGAACATCATAAAATCTGTTGCATTCTTAAATGTACAAAGGCAAGCAATAAGTTTGAGACCATGCTTACCTCATCAATGATTAAAAGTTTCATTTTCTTCAGTACTCTTGAGACTTCATAACAAGCTTCTCCAGATAGTTTCTGATATTCCAATTTATTATCATGTTCAACAGGTAGCATAAGTAATCGATGTAAAGTAATCCCTTTAATGTTGTGTCCTGCTAATCCAGTTGGAGCTGTTACAAGATAAATGTGATTCCGTAGTTTTCTGTAGATAACTAGTCGAAATAATTAATTAAGAAACTTTTTTTCTGTTCCAGCTTGACCACTGATGTACATTAGAATAGCTTTAAATGATGAGCATTGGCATTCTTCTTTTTTTCGTATAGCAAACCATGTTGTATCTGTTCTTTCACTTGTAGATATATTTCTTTCTGTTCAATATTTAGTTGTTCTTCTAAGTTTTGCAATGGAGTAATATCTTGTTGTGCTTGTTGCATTGCAGTTTCTACCTCATTCATGGCTATTGCTGCTTCATTTTCGATAATTGGTTGTCCCAGTGGATCTTGATTTAGTGGAACAGAACTTTGACTGTCTTGAGAACTGCCTCTAGCTATTTCAGCTGCAATAGTACTTTCTTGTTCAATCTCTTCATTTAACATTTGTAGATATGTAGGGAAAATTGTGCATTAAATGGTATCTTTACATGCATTAAAAGAATCTTCATAGCAGTCGAAATCTCCAAGTAATTCCGTTTCACTACGCCAAGGCTTAAACATTTGTAGAAGTGCTAAATAGAAAAATTCCCTCTTATCAGGACTTTCGCAGCTGAGTTTTCTGTGGTTAATAAGTTTTCCTTTGGCATGTTTTACCAAATATCCATCACATCCAATTACTGCATATCTTTCTTCTTTTATATTTTCTGTAACTTTTCTTTTAAAGCTGTAATGTTGAAGTATTTCATACAGACATAGACTTTCGAGATGTGGACTCCATTTGGGATAGTATGTATCCAAAATATTAGCTTTAACAATATCAGTACTTTCTGGTTCATTCACTGCTAAGTATTCGATTTCTTGTAATGTTTTCAATATTCTATTTCGTGTGGCGCAAGACCTAGACTTACCCAAATGATTCCTCTTGACTTTGAATATAAACTCGGAGAGCTCAAGCGATCCGAACATTCATAGGATCCAATCTCTCGATGGGAAACCATTTTCAAGCTGAAGCTGTGCAATTTCTTGCTAAAACTCTTCTCTTGTGAAATTTCTTCCCACATTTCTTTCATCTCTGTCTTTTCAGATTTGGTTATATATGATGTAACATAGCGAGCAACAGCAATTGAACATATTGAATATCAATGTTTGCATTCCACATTTTCAAAATCACTGGATTGTAGTCATTAATATACTTTGAATCTTCTGTTCTTTTTAAGTTGTATGTGTTCTTCAGAGATTTCCGAGTTATTGTATGCCTTACTGCTGACATAAAACTATTTATTCTTCCTTTAGAGATTATAGGGTGTGGGAATCCAAAACAACATTTTGTATAAAATTTCCCTTTTGACTTGTATTTTCGTCTCCAGTATTTTCTACATCGATGACTTTGAAACAGTAAAACCTGTTGTCTCAAGCTTTTTTCTCCTCCTTCTTTTGGAATGGCACATTTAACATACTATTTGATGAAAGACAAAACACTTTCATCAGTATCAGTTACAAATTTTGGAGCATTGTTGATCCATAATAGCATGTGAATATGGAGAGCACCTCTGGCTTGGTACTCCTTTATCCAATAGAAATCTGTTACCTCTCCAAGAGGTGCAATTTTTGTATTAAAGGTAAATTACATCATAGCTTGAAACCTATTGTTAAAATACCTGCAGACATTTACAGGATCCAAGGAACAGAGTTCTCCAGCTGTCTTCAATTCAATATTTTTAATATTTGAATTTGCTTCTCGTAGAAATTCAAGTAAATCGTCCCATGCTTATTCAGCACAGCTAAGTGTTAGAAACCATGTAAGAGTACCTAAGTTTCTTAACATACATTTAAGTACTCCATGACAACGATACCAATAATCATTGGTTACACATTGACACGCCATCAAATTAATTAACTGAGATTCTAACTGTTCATCTCTTTGTTGAACTTTGTCCACGAATTCCTCTGCAGAAACATGTGGAAGATGAACTCCTGTTTTCAATATACGGTTCACTGCATATGAAAGTGTAGACAAATCACTTTCAAACAGAAGATGAAATATATATGGAATACACTGTCGAAATCTTGGATCTTCAGAGTACAATCTTGTCGAGCGGTATTCTGAAGCTGGAATCTGTACAGGTCGCTCATCAAATCGTCCACCTTCTCCAGTGGGGAACAGTTGTGGAAAACAACTAGCTCCTAAACTTTTTTCCCATATACTCATGGGAGTTCCCTTTGCTTTTTTCATTTGAAATAATTCAATACTGTTTCCTATCACTACTTTTGAATGTAGAGGATGTATAGTGTAATGTTCATAGATCTCTTCAGTCCTAGACTTGTCTACTTTTTCTATTTGGCCACTTAAAATTTCTGTTTCCTCTTCTAAGCATATTTCCTGTTCATCAACATTTACATTCTTATAATAAATATTATTCTGTACCAGATATAATGTAGCCTTTTGAAGTTTGCTAACATCTACAAACTCTTGCCATATTTTTCGACTCTTTGTTGGTATACCATAAACTAGAATAACTACAGGCTCATTTCCCTCCCTGTCTGTACCAACAGTTTCAATATTTTTCTTAAAATTTAAAGGTAAGTCCACATCTCTTCCCTTCACGCCTCTTTGTAAATCTGTTGGTGGTAGCTTACCTGTTTTAGGCTCCATACGAACTATAGCCTGAAATGGGTCGACAGGTTGAATAAGAATGGACTCATATGCATTCAAATCTGCCAGTTCCGAAGGAATAGCTACCAACTCTAAGTTGTTAAGTACAGCTCTCGCTGGCATTTTGTTCTCTTCTAATTTGTTGTAACAATATTTACAAATACGTTGATCAACACCCAATTCAAACTGACCTTCTACCAACAAATAAACACCAAATTGCTGCCACTTATCATTGTTTTCCTTTTCACTTTTTAAATATAAATCAACATTCCTAGTTTGACTTCTATAGTGAGTACGTCGACAACAAATACAAACATAGTTTGGTTTTTCAGATGAAACTATGTTAAACTTTGTAATTTCTTGTGCAAACTCATTAATACTAATATGTTCCAGCTGTTCTTCAACATCTACACTTATCAAGCTCTCACTTTATCTACACTCCTCTTGTGAACCAAAGAAATGAAACTGTATATCATCACAAACTTTTTTACATCTGATACTGAATCGTGCAAAAGAGCTGTGTTCATTTCACTTAAACATAATGCAGGACTTTTTACATAGTAGAGTCTCCTTACTAACTTCTGCATCTCTGAGTGGTGTACTGCTAACATTCTTATATGATGGAAAGTACTTTGACACACTTTTCTTGAAAGACAAGCTAGAGAATGACCCTGCACGTTAGTTTATTTTCTTACTTTACATGGATCTAGTCCTTGTAACACCTTAATCTTCTGTTTAAGACTTTTTTGGCCATATCCTCGTATAAAAATTTGTAATATGTCAATAGATTCCAGTCGAATACTGCAAATACTATTACAATCCCACTTATATACCGGCACTTGTGTATGCCTCCCTTGAACTTCTTCAGCTATTACTTCTTCTACATTCCTAGGAACCATCTTTTCTTTTGGAATGGGACAACCACCTTTCATCTCATAGCAGCGACCACTAGTATCAACTGCATGAACTAATGGGTTGTGTTGAAAATAGCTTTCTTCATTAAAGAAAGGCCCAGTACTAGAAGTGTGCTTCCATTCACCAGTGAAAATTTTACAAAAGTTGCTTCTATTAATCTGTATTTTTCTTTTGCTTTTGTCCTTCATAAACAGCATTGTTTTATCCAATGTTCTCTCTGGCTTTAATACTAATATAAATAATTTTCATTTCCATTTAAAAGCAGTATCTACTAAACTTTCAATGCGTTGCTTCTTCTTATACGCTGCTGATCTTCTTTTATACTTTTTACAATATTTTAATAAATTTTGAATTACTCTACTTCGAAACCTTTGTACATGGATTTGTTTAAAATGATTTTGTTTTTTTGTGACGTGTTCTTTTTCCAAAAATGAATGTTTTTTTCCCATTACATCTCTTTATTTGCTTGTTCTTTGTTTTAAAAATTTCCTTTTTGCTTTCATTACTATTGTCTTTCTTTAATCTCTCCACAAGTGTTTTAATAAATTGTTTAGTACTCTTACCAGAACAGACTTTATCCTCAGTAACATTTTAGTCTTTTTCAAGTGCACTCTTTTTATTTTTATTTAAGTACTTCTGTTTTCTTCGTTCTCTTCTCTTTTCGTGTTTTCTTGCCATCTTCAATTTATAATATATATATAATCCAAACAAAATAATTTTATTAAAAAACAAAGAATAGTTTGTTACATCAATTAACAATTTTAAATGTATTACATCTCAATATTGATAATAACTAGTCAGAATTTAATTACAATTACATTCCTATTCTATTTATAACAAATACAAAAAGAAAAGTGTAGAAACAAGCAAGAAAACTATAGAAAGAGAAGAAAAGGTGCTGATAGAGAAAGAAAGGGACAGAAAAAAAGAAAGGTTTAGAAGCAGCAAAAAGAAATACACATACAACAACACAGCTACTGAAAAATGTGAGAAATGCAGAAAGAGACAACAGAGGTGCAGAAAGAGACAAAAGAGAAAGAAGCAAGATAAGTACAAAAAGAAGCAAGAAAATTACAAAAACATACAACACAAGTACAGAAAGACAAAAAAGAACAGTTAAAAAAGACAGAAGAGGTACAAAAAATTAGTAAACAGGTGCAAAAAAGGGGCAAAAGGAATGCAGAAAGAGGCATGAGAGGTGCACAAACAAGCAATACAGGTGTACAAAGAGGAAAGAATAATAGTGAAAGAGACAAGAGGGATGCTAAAAGAAGAAACAGAGGTGCAGAAAAAGCACGACAGGTGGACATCAAAGAAGTACAGAAAAAAGTAACAGTGCAGAAACAAAGAAAATATATACAGAAAGAACCAAGAGAGCTGCTCAAATTGATAAGAGAGGTACCGAAAGAGGTAAAAGAAGATGCAGAGAGACTTAAAAGACGTGCAAAAAGAGGCAAGAAAGGTGCACAAACAGATAACAGATGTAGAGAAAGAGGATATTCCAGTGTAGATAGACATTAGAGGGTTGCACAAAGAAGCAAAAGAGGTGCTAAAAAAAACAAGAGAAGTGCAGAGCGAATCAGCAGAACTACACACAGAGATGAGACAGGTGCAGAAAGAGACAAAATAAATGAAGAAGCAAAAGAGGTGCAGAAACAGTGAAGAGAAGTCCAGAAAGAACCACGAGAACTCCAGAAATGCAAAACAGCAATCTTTGTAATGGTACTATTATAAGTCTCACCATATTATAGAAAACATGCAAACATGTGTCTCTACCTTTTGCTAGTGCCATAACACATACTAGAAACATACAAATACATATATATATATATATATATATATATATATATATATATATATATATATATATATATCGATAAAAACACGTCGTCTCTGCACTTCCGCACACTGCCAGGCGAACAGAGACCACACGAATCCCAGGTATATGGCACTGGTGATGTTTTTATTTACAGAGCTGCACTCTGACGCGTTTCGGACAAAATGTCCTTGCTCACAGATAGTCAGATACGGCCCGCCATGTTTTTAAATTTGCTAAGTGCACACCACGTGTTAAACTGACATGGACAAAATACTATGCATATAACCACTGTTAAAAGGCAATGATCCCTCTGTTTTCCACATCACAATATACAATATCATAATTGTTGAAATGAAATATCAAACAAATGGCAATGAGAAATAAATAATAAAGAAAACAGACTCTAATAATAATTTGAATGCTTAAATGCAATTTTGAAATTTGTGCCGATATTGGACACTAACATCTCTAGGGTCCCTGCTTACATTAATATCTTGCTACTAGTGACGAGTATAAGCGAAACCCATAAAATGTTTTTAAATATATGCTTAAAAAAGATGATCCTAGGGTCGCAGTTGTTGCCTACGCTGTAAACATAAATCCATGTGCAAATACAGCCAATTCTTGCCTTTCTAATAAATATGTGCAAATCACGCAAAAAAATATATTTAAAAACATATACCTCGAAACATTATGTGCAAAATACGCTTTTCTTTGTAAACATAATTACCTTGTACAAAAAATGGCAAATCTCATTGTGAGTCCATCTACATACTTCATTCGGCGCATAAATGCTTGATGGAAACTCAGTGCAAATATCGCAAGATAGATAATAAATTCGAGACCCCATTATTATTGTTCTACCATCATGTTTTAAAATCATTGATTGTAATATTTCAACATATACACATGTTTTAACCAGAATCTACTGCTCCTCTTAATCAATGTCAATGCATAAAATACTCGTGCTACTTGAGACCCATGTGAAATAAAAAACGAGTGAAGTGTGTATTTAAAAACAATCTTGTTGCAAGGAGGCCGACCACATTAAATATGAATATAAAATCAAAAATCAAAAAATCGCCCCTTGAAAAAACAATAACCAAGTCCAGATTCTGAATAAAATACATTGCTATTTGTATACTTTATAGAAAGTGATACAGATCTTCTGTGGTATTTAAACCGTTAGGGAATTTACTGTCCAGTTCTAATATTAACCTGGATTCCATCCTTCTCAACATCTTATCCCTGTCGCCTCCTCTACGTGGTTTGGGAATCGCTGTGATTACAAAATATTTCAAACACTTCAAATCATTGCTGTGTTCTTGTTTAAAATGCCTGGCTACAGGATACGAGCCATCGTTATTTACAATGGCTCGAAGATGTTGGAGGATTCTGACATGCACCTGTAGCTTGGTGCTGCCCACATAACGCAAGCCACAGGTGCATGTCAGAACATAAACTGCATATTCGGTCCTGCAGTTATAACTCCCTTTAATGGTAACCATGTCTGGACTGAATGGGGTGGCATATTGTGTGGTATTAATTCCAAATCTGCAAGCCCTGCAGCTGGAACATTTGACAAACCCCGGCCGGGGTTGTAACCACATTTTTCTTTGCCTAATTCAGGGCTGTTTTTGGCAATTTGGGTTTTCATCGAGGGTCCTTTCCTGTAAGTAATAGTAGGACTTATTGGAAGCCTCGGAGCTAAAACCGCATCAGTCAGAAGTATAGGCCAACTGCGTGTAATAATGGCTCTAATTTTCCTTTCCTGTTTGTTGTAAGTTGTCACAAATCTGGGAACAGAATTGTTATCAATTTCATCTGAAACCATGTTGTCCACCCCGTATCTGCAAATAAAGAGGCTCTAGATTTGGCATTCATTTTGTTAACTGCCTGATTCAGGATGGATTCTTTGTAACCCCTTTGTCTAAATCTCATAAGCGCTTGATTGGTGCAAGTTGCCAACTCTGTCTCCGTGCTGCAAATTCGCTTAAGCCGTAATAGCTCACCATATGGGATATTGTTAATTATATGTTTGGGGTGAGCACTGCTGGCATGCAAAGTGGAATTGCCAGCAGTGCTTTTCCTATGTAGAGTGGTTGCTATTTCCCCATCACGGATAAAGATGCTCACATGTAAGAAATCCACATGGTCCTTACTAATGTGCGATGTGAATTTCAAATTCTCGTGATTGACATTGATCTCATTAACAAAATCTATGGCACTTTGTTCATCGCCTCTCCATATGATAAAAACATCATCGATGTACCTCATCCATCTTAAAACATGATCAGTAAATGCAGAACCGTGAATGCGCTTGAGAACCTGCTCCTCCCACCATCCCACGTGCAAGCACGCGTAACTGGGGGAGAAGCAGGCCCCCATCGCCACACCCCTCTTCTGTAGATAAATGTCCGTGCCAAACAGAAAATAATTGTTATGAAGACACCAAGACACTAATTCTACAATCATTTTGTTATGGCTGTAGCATTCCAATGGTCTAGTACCCAGAAAATATTCAAGTGCTTTCAACCCAGTCGGATGTTCTATGCTGGTGTAAAGGGACTCAATGTCCAAAGTAATGAACATTGAATCCGCAGACCATGGAATGTTCCTGATTTTTTTGAGAAAATCTCCAGTGTCCTTAATGTACGTTGGCAGAGCTTTTACTAGATCCTGTAAAAAAAGTCAATATACTGAGTGATGTTTTCCGCCACACTTTGAATTGCAGATATTATTGGCCTCCCAGGGACAGGTAGCGTCTTTTTATGCACCTTGGGTATGAGATATAGCCGAGGCAATACAGGATGTTCGACATGCAGAAAGCGAAATTCCTCATTCGAAATCATGCCTTCTCTTTTGTGTTTCAAGAGAACTTTTCTCAGATCCTCTCTGGCAGCATTATAATCTTTCACTGTGGATTTTTCATAGCACGACGGATCACATAAATGTCTTTGTGCTTCCATGATGTAATCTTTTTGTGGCCAAATTACAATGTTGCCGCCTTTGTCAGACGTGGTGACAATGATTTGATGGTTGTTACTAAGTTTCTTAACCAATTCTGCGTATTTGATTTCCTGTTCGATTTTATATCTTTTGCGATGTTTGATTTGATGATGCAGTTTCTTAAGATCTTCTACTATTACATCTTGAAAGATGTCAATAGCGTCCTTAGGCATATTTGGCACAAAACTTGATTTAGGCTTAAAAGGACTCATGTGGGCTCCCAACTGTGTGACAGTTGCTTCAGTTAATCCTTGTTGGGTAGATATTTCCTCTTCTGCGATCCGCTCATTATCTGTATTGAAATTAGCCAGTTGGTGCATTGTTAGTAAAATTGCAGCATCAGATGCTAAAAGATCAGTATTGGATTGTTCAACTGAGCTAAGCTGCTGTTCTTTTAGACCTTCCTTGATGCTGAAAAACTTTTTTAGTTTGAGCTTACGAATATAGCAGAAGACATCAATGCGAGTCCGTGTGTAGTTAAAGTCACTTATGGGGCAAAAAGACAAGCCGAGGCTTAATAGTTGTTTTTCAGCTTCGGAAAGAATAATGGAAGATAGATTTATAATGGTGTTGTCATCCTTTATTGTCTTTTTCGCCAGTACTGCTTTTTTGTTTTTTTGTAGTTGCCTCCGTTTTTTGCGGCGTGCCCTCCTTCTTGCGTTGTTTCTTGTTCTTTTTCTTTTGATTCCTTGGCCTTAGTGTCTGGCGACGATCGAACACTAAAAAATCAATCTCTTCCCCTAAATCCAAAACTTTGGACTTGTTTGTTGCCCCTGTTCTATCTGTGCTCTCATCTTCAGAAGATATACTGCTCGTCATTGAATCGATATCACTGCTCGTTGAGGCTATGTCAGCAGGTGTAATCACCATAGGCCCAGCACCTGCTGTTGTGTTTGATGGCTTGTCGTTTAATTTAGATCTTTTTGCATTCTCGTATTTTCGAGCAAAGGTGTATATGCGCCCCTGCTCGTAATCTTCTTTGTCACGAGCGAATTTATACGCTTTGCGAGCCATGATTTTTTCTTCCTGTTTAGCCAGGCGTTCCTGCATTTCATTTCTTGATTTCGTTATGAGGTCATTGGGTTCAAACTTCATAAGTTGCTCATTGATTTCATCAATTTCAGTGATCAAGGAAAGTCTGTCAATTTCGGCATATTTTACCAGTATTTTAACTAGATTCATTGATGCCTCTAAATTGCTGTGCCCCCATTCCCTTAACATCTCCGGATTGGGGCTGTCATAGCTGGGGGCTAATAGAATGCTTAGCCCTCTCGGCACCCGCCCCTCCTCGATGTATTTGGACAGGGATTTATGCTCCCACCACTTTGTCATTTCGGAGCGTGTGTTTTTTTCCAACCGTTTCAATAACCCTTTAATTTGTCCTTCATTAGAATTGTCCGTATTGCCAAGAGCTGCCGTTACCCCCTTCTTATTTGTTTTGGGCAAATTAGAAAATAACGCATCTGCAGCGGCCTCCCTGCCGCGAACTACCTCCGCTGACATGATTGTGCAAGCTCTCCTGTTTGTAAAAAGTATTTTGGTAGGCTTCCCGTGTGTACGGGGGCCCCCTGTGCCGTAAAATCCTCCCCACCACTGCAAATTGCCACCTTGCTCACCGCAGACAGGAACAGCCTCCGATCAACGTTCTTATTCTGTCGTTGTCTTTCCTTTGCTGCGGTACTCGTGTATGGCTGCAGTCAGGGGCTGTCGCCGAACAAACTCCGTTTTCGAAACATGGATACACTGGTTGATGGCGGCAGCCAACTTCCGGGGAGTGGATTCGTCGCGGAAGCAACCACCTTCCGAATTTTCAAATCGATAAAAACACGTCGTCTCTGCACTTCCGCACTTCCGCACACATGTACCATCTTCACATGCACAATACGTATGAAAATATATATACACGTAGAGACATAACTCACTCACAAGACCAAGAAGTCCTTTAAACATCTCAGACTGTATTTCCCATTTCAAAGACACACCTAAATTTATGCGCTGTAGTTCAAGTGTACCATTTCCCAGACTCATACGAGGTAGCCTAATCACTAATCCCTCTGCCTATATATCTAAAACCTCACTTTTGTGCTACATCATCACTATTCAGAGACTACTGAGAGTGTTGGGCCTAGCCAAATATAAAGCAGCAACCCTTTGCATGTGTGTGTTGTAACTCTCACTATATTCCAGAAACTATGCATGCATGTATCTCTACCTTTTCCTAGTGGCATCATATAAAAGAAACATAAAAATACAAGTATACTTGTGTTTTATACCTCTACCATCTTCTTAGGCATAACACGTGTAAGAGTACATGTGCAAGTAGAGACATACCTTTTCAAGGAGTCACCTAAATTTATGTGGCGTATTTGAAGTATACATTTATATACACTGATATGAGTTAACCTACTCACTAATCCTTCTACTAACATATCTTAAGCCTCACGTTTGTGCTGCAGCTCCACTATTCAACAACTATTAAGAGTGTTGGGCCTAGCCAAATACAAAGCACCAACTTTTTCAATCTGTCTGTAAAAGACTCACTATATTCGTAAAACCATGCATGCATGTTTCTGTACATTTTACTAGTGGCATCATATATAAAAGAAACATACAAATACATGTATACCTGTGTTTTATACCTCTACAATGGTCATAGCCATAACACATGTGAGAAGACATGTGCAAGTAGACACATACCTCAGTCATAAGACCATAAAGTCCCTTAAATTTGACAAACTGCACTTCCCATTTCAAGGAGACACCTAAATTTATAAGGCGTTCTTGGAGTGTTCCCTTACATAGACTGATACGAGGTAACCTAACCACTAATCCTTCTACCAACATGTCTTACACTACACTTTTGTGCTGCAACTTCACTATTCAACAACTACTGACAGTGTTGGGCCTACCTAAATACAAAGCAGCAACTTTTTCAATGTGTCTGTTGTAAGTTTCTCTATATTCATAAAAGCATGCATGCATGTGTCTGTACCTTTTCCTAGTACCATCATATATAAAAGAAACAAACAAATAGATGTATACCTGAGTACAGCCTGAGTGAGTTTATGACTTTAAGGGTAATGTCTGGGTAATTACATCAGTGCATGCGTAGTACCTGAGTAAAAGGATGACTGTAACAGTAATGCCTACGTCATTGGATGAGTGCATGGGTACAGTCTAAGAGAATGGTTTACTGCAAGAGTAGTGCTTGAGTGACTGTATGAGTATATAGCTAGTATGTCAGGGATTGCATGAGTACAGGAGTAGTGCCTGGGTGAATGCATGAGTGCAAGGGTACTGCCTGGGTGATTAGGTAAGTGCATTGGTAGTGCCTGAGTGAATTCATGAGTGCAAGAGTAATATCTGCCTCCTTAGATTAGTGCATGGCTAGTCCTTGAGTACATCAATGACTGCAAGAGTAATCAATGGGGGGGCCGATTCACAGAACTAATCTGAGATAAAATCCTAAACTTACCACTTTTGGTATTCACAGAAGGCATTTAGTAGTAGTAAAGTTAGGACTCCTAACTTTACTACTACTAAACTGAGACAAAATCCTAACTTTCGACTTTCGGTATTCACAAAAGGCATTTAGTAGTACTAAAGTAAGGAGTCCTAACTTTACTACTACTAAATGCCTTCTGTGAATACCAAAAGTAGTAAGTTTAGGATTTTATCTCAGTTTAGTAGTAGTAAAGTTAGGAGTCCTAACTCTCCTACTACTAAATGCCTTCGGTGAATACCAAAAGTAGAAAGTTTAGGATTTTATCTCAGATTAGTTCTGTGAATCGACCCCTGGGTCATTATATGAGAGCATCAGTAGTACCTAATGGAATGGATGAGTGCATAGGTATTGTCTGAATGAATCATTGAGTGCAAAAGTAGTGCCTGGGTGATTGCAAAATTGCGTAGGTAATCCCTGATTGATTGGAGGTGTGTATAGGTTGTTCCTCCTTAACTGTATGAGTGCATGAGTACTGCCTTGATAAAAGGATGGCTGTAAGAGTAATGGCTGGTTCATTGGATGAGTGCAGGGGTAGTACCTGAGAGAATAGTTCAATGCAAGAGTAGTGCCTGGGTGATTACATGAGTTCAGGGGAAGTGCCTGGCTGATTGGATGAGTGTATAAGAAGTACCTAAGTGAAAGTATGAGTGTAAGAGTAATACCTGGGTCATTGCATGAGTGCATGGGTAGTGCCTGAGTTTGGGATTCCAGCTTGCTATTGTTTTACCAGAAAATCTCTATTTGAATTACTAACTGAAAACCACTATAGGTACTTAAGGTACATATAAAGTCAAGCTTAGTATCGATAAGTTCTACTGAACTTAGAGCTGTGTGCCAAGGGATAGCACACCCTTTCTACAGCTCAAGCTAGTATCAGTAGGCCACAAACTAGTGTAGGTAGTACAACACTGCACAACACTAGAATGTCCTTAAAGGGTGGAACCAGTGGATCCACTCAGCCTCAGTATAAGGACATGGCTTTCTCTGACTTGAGAGCCATGTGTGTTGAAAGACACCTGAGGCTAGGACAGAGTCCCTCAACCCTGCACCTGATAGATCTGCTGACAACAGATGATCTTAGATTGGCTCTAGGAGCTAATGGGTCTGAATCAGTGGGTGGGTCAATTACAGTATCTGGGTCAGATGATGATAATCAGAATGACCAGGACTCTGTGATTGAAGGGCCAGGCCTCAAGGGGCCTGAAAAGGACAGAGGAATTCTCCCTAAGAGAACTGACAGAGTGGATGAGAGGCATAGGTCCCCTTCCAGGGAATCTGAGCACTCTTATCACTCTGGCAGAGAATCTGTCCACCAGAGGAACTCATACTTTCCCATAAGAGAGACCTCCTCTGAAAGAATGTGCAAACTGCTGCAGTATGAGGAAGCAAGAGTTGCCCTCAGAACCAAGCAGTTGGCACTGGATAGAGAAGCCCTGGAGATCCAGAGAGCTTCTAGAAGAGAGGGGTTAGAACCCCTTGGTGGCAGCAACAGTGTCCCTAGAGGCAGAGAATATATTCCAGACCATAGGAACCTGAGCAAGGTTGTTCCTCCCTACCAGAGTGGGGATGATATCCACAAGTGGATAACTGCTATGGAGAGGGCCTGTAGAGTACAGCAGGTCCCCCAAAGGCAGTGGGCAACAATCTTGTGGCTCTCCTTTTCAGATAAAGGTAGAGACAAGCTCCTCACTGTTAAAGAAGAGGATGCTGATAACTATGAAGTCCTGAAGAGTGCACTGATAGATGGGTTTGGCTTAACCACTGAGCAGTACAGGTTGAAGTTCAGAGACACCCAGAAGGCACAGACTCAGGACTGGACTGACTTTGTAGATTGTGCAACAAAGGCTCTGGAGGGTTGGCTGATTGGCAGTAGGGTTACTGATCTCAAAGGATTGTACAATTTGATCATGAGGGAGCAGATCCTTAATAATTGTCAAAACCAGCTTTTACACCAGTACCTGGTGGACTCTGATCTGACCTCTCCACAAGAATTGGGAAAGAAGGCAGACAAATGGGTCAGAACCAGGGTAAGGCCTAAGAATCAGGGTGGTGACCAGAAGAAAGATTCTACCAAGTCCCAAGAGAAAGGTGGGGATAAATCTAAGGATAAGTCCACTACAGGGCCCCAAAAGTCCTCTTCTGGGGGTGGGTCCCAAACTCCTTCCTCTCCTGAAAAGAAACCATATTGCCATGTCTGTAAAAAGCCTTGTCACTGGAAAACTGATCCCAGTTGCCCCAGGGTTGGCAATAAAGAAACTGTTCCTCCAGCTATTACTACCACCCCTCCTGGTACTACCAGTAGTAATCCTCCAGTTGGGAGTAGTGCACCCAAAAAGTTAGGTGCTTTTGCAAGGGGAACAGAGGTGGGCCCTAGCTTAGACAGGTCCCCCTCAGCAGACTCCTCAGACTCTGATGGTGGTATAGGATTTGCCAACTTTACCATGGGTCCCATTGCATTGGGCAGGTACAGACTGGAGCCAATGATTAATGGTCAGAAGGCTGTGGCATTCAGGGACACAGGGGCTAGTGTCACCATGGTGGCAGGGAAACTAGTCCCCCTCACCAGCTTTTACCTGAGTTTAAATACCAGGTGACCAACATTGATGGTGTCAGGACAGATCACCCCATGGCCATAGTCAATCTCAGCTGGGAGGGGGTCACAGGCCCAAAAGAGTGGCAGTGTCCCCCAACTTGCCTGTAGATTGCCTGATGGGCAATGATCTGGAAATTTCAGCCTGGGCTGAAGTTGAACACCAAACCCATCTGAAGATGCTAGGTGTCCCTGAAAAAGCTAGTGGGGCTGTGATGGCCACAGCCCCCGCCCAGGGAAATGCTGGAGAGATGGAGCCTGGAAGAATGGCCCACTCTCCCCCAAAAGAGAGCACAGGGGTTGAAGAAAAGTCTCCTTCCCCCAGACAGCAGGTAAGGGTCAGCCTCCTCAGGGAACTGATCCTACCCCTAGTGAAGGAACTGCCCCAGAGGTAGTCAGGCCTGGCCTGGCCCCACCCCTGATGGCAGAGGACCCTTCCAAGGTGGTACCCAGTCTGGAGCAGGTAACCTGCCCCTCTCTACCCTGCCTCAGTCAGCCCAGGGCTGCAGAGGTCAGGAGGTCAGTGGACCCCACAGGGCCCCCTGTCCAGAGGAACCCCCATCAGCAGATTAGGGGCACCCAGTCTAGTAGCCCTAGCCAGGTGAAAATTCCTCCACACACTGAGGGATCCCCCATACCTTTGTGTAGGGACCTTCCCCAGAAGGACTCTGTTAGGCAAGGGCAAACCTGGAACCAAAAGGTTCCAAACCTGCCATGTCCCTCCAGTGTTCCACCCAAAGGGACCCAACCCCCAGATGTAGGCAGCCAAAGGTTGACCCTTAGAGCAAAGTGCAGCTCAGTCATGGAAAGACAGGCATACATGGTGACCAGTGATCTGAGGAAACTGAGACCAACTTCCCTAGGGTCTCACTTCCCTGCTCAGACACCTCATCAGCCTTGTCCTTTACCAAAACACCCCACAGGTAGTAATTCCCCATGGTGGAGACCCTCTCATACCCTTAGGGTGAGGGATAACTTAGTGGACCATAAGACAGGGGGTAACCATGCTAGTGCAGGTACTTCCTTATATGGCCACTCAGTAAATACAGGCTCACCTGGACAAGGTTAGCCTCATCTCCTTTCGTTTGGGGGGGTTATGTAGGAAGGTGGAATCTGACTACATGGTTGCCCCCACTTTTTTCCTGGTGTTTTGTTGGTTTTGACTTAGTTTGGCTGGGAACCTGCTATTCAGGTCCCCAGCCTATCTGCTTTCTCTTTAAACGACTTGGAGTGCACTCTAGGTGCACTAGTGATTGGATACTGTGGTACCTTATGAGTCCCTAGTATATGGTACCTTAGGTACTAAGGGCATAGGTACTTCACAGGCCTACCAGGGGCTGAAGCATGTATTATGCCACCCCTGGGAAACAGACTAAATCTGACACCACAGGTCTGCTACTGCAGCCTGAGTGAGGAAGTGCTAGCACCCCTCACTGAGATATAGGTTCCCTATATCTCTCCTGCACACACATATTACCCTATCAGTCACCCCTAAGGCAGGCCCTATCAATCCTGAGGGCAGGGTGCTTGGCTTCTATGTGAGGGGGTGCCTCTGCCTGAGCAGGGCCCCTCTGCAGCTCTCAGAGTCCAATCTCTGGTGCTGTTTGTGGATGCGGTTAAACCATATACTTTTAAGTGCATTATATCCTCGCGGTAAAATGCTAACTTTGGAATGGCTGCATCGAAACATGTCGTGTTTGGTGTCAAACACCTTGGAATACTACCCCCCAGCCAGTCCTGGCGGCGGGGTAGCATTCCACCCTTCTAGAGGGATAGACATGTACCTACTGTGGAAACGCGGTAGAATCCTGCAGAGCCCTGGCATCACAAAATGGATGCCACCAGTCACAGACACTGGGCTGCCCTCCTGCTGATGACCAACACTCGCAGTGGAGGAAGCCCAACAATAGATATCCTGTCCCAAGGGGTGTGACCACCTCCCAGACAGGGTTTAGTGTATTGGGGCTGGGTGGGTGCACTCTTAGAGTGCTTTGAAGTCCTGCACTGGGGGAGCAGAAGGCTCCTCTGTGCATATGCCAGTTCAAACCGGCTCAGGGGCTACCTGTTCCTGCTCTGGCGCGAAACTGGACAAAGGGAAGTGGGTGTAGCCACCCACTCCCCTGACCCTCCCATAGGTAGGGTCATAGAGCTAGTCCCTCCCCTTCTTTTGGTATAAGAGGGGGAACCTGTGCATTGCACCCTAGATTTCCCTGGACGACGCTCTACAAGAAGAATCCCGGACCTTCGATGTTCCACTACCTTTGAAAGATGGAAGAATCTCCCTTGGAGTGAAGGAGTGACTCCCCTGCTTGGCAGGCACCAAAAACTACAAACGACGGTCGCAAACTACACCGCTCCCGCCAGAGTCCGAAGTCCCTGAAGCCCAAAAAGTGGATTTTCTGACTTCTCCAAGGCCATTGTGAGTCCCCAGAAAAGCTGAGGCCAGTGGACCCCAAGAGTAATGAGGAACCGTGACCCCTGGGTACCGTGCACTATTGTCGAGTGCAACCCCTTCACAACATTCCACGAACTTGTGCTTTGGACCACGTGTGGTCCCAGCCCCCAGCAGGAATCCCTCCTAAGATCAGAGGCCTACCACGTCCCGAGTGACCGTGGGACCCTGTGAGAGAATCCTCCTGAGGCGTCTTTGCGATCCCTTGCCAGCCGGCTTGCGGGTCCCCAGAAGACTTTCTAAAGAAACCAAAGGGCTCCCCCGGTTGCTCCAGGCTTGTCCTGACTTACCCTTGCTGGGTGAGTTCCACAGACCTTGCTGGTCTGCGCCATTGTCTCTTCACACTTTCCCCGAGACTTGCTGTTACCAAGGCTTGTTGGCTCCGATCGAGTTGCCGACACCGCAGTAAGCTGTAGACATTGTGGGACACGCCGTATCCAGCTCCTGGTTGTCATCGACGCCTCCTGGACCTCGTGGCTGAAGAGTCAAGGCAACTGCAAACGACCTGAATCTTGCGACGATGGTGGGCATCCATCTTCCTTGCCCCGAGTCACTGCCAAGTGACTTTGAACACTGTCCCCTCTGCTTTCAGGTCTTCCATCTTCCGAATCCAGGCTTGGATTCCTCCGGACACTTCTCCTGTCGCCGCAAGCAGCAAGTCTTCACTGGCTCCCATTGAAAACGACGCCGCGACCCGACACCAAAGAACACCTATGCACCCGGCTCCCCTGGGTGAGGTAACCTCAGCACTATGGTGCTCCTGTGGATGTGGGCCCTAGAACTACTTACCCTGTAAGTGACTTGCTTGTAGCTTCCCTCGAAGTGTCCTAAAACTCTAACTTTCCAAGTGCGACTATCGCACTGACTCGTACCTGGTTCGCGTCTGTGTTAGACACACCGCGTCCAACTCCCTTTCAATACCATCTGTAACCGCGTCCTTCGACTCGTACAAGGACCGATCGGTGTGTTCACCTCGAACACGCAAGGGACCTTTAACATTGATATTTCAATCGCGTCCGAGTGCATAGACTCGTACAGGATTTGCATCGGTGCCAGGTCACCGCGTCCGTCCCCTGTGGGTCTCCTACAACTACTTGGGGTGGTTCTTGGGGGTCCCTCGATTCTAGATGCCATACCTAGGTCTAGCAAACTAAGATTGTAACATTCAATTGTGCTAAACTTATCCTGCTAATATTTGACTTGTACATATGTTCCTGACCTCTAATCTCATAAATTGATTAGTAGAGAGTGTTTATTAATAAATACATTTATATTTGATATATATACCTGTGTGGTGTCTTTTCATTTGGTGATTCAAGAGATTGTGTGGTAAAACAAGCTGCTTTACATTCCTTCAAGACTTAGCCTGAAGGCTGCTCTCCACAGCTACCACTAGGATAGCTTTCTATAAAGGTTGTCTTAAACCTATATACCATAAGAGTCGAATTGTTCTGGTGCAAGGTGTCAACTTTAATTAGTGAACAGCATATACCAGGCCAACTTCTCACACTGAGTACATAGATAAGTACATGGGTAATGCCTGAGTAAATGTTTGAGTGGAATAGTAGTGCCTGGGTGATTGCATGAATGTATGGTTAATGCCTGAGTGATTAGATATGTGTATAGGTAGTGCCTCTTTGATGGTATAACTGCATGAGAGCGGCTGAGTGATTTCATGAGTCCAAGAGTAATATCTACCTCCTTAGAACAGTGCATGGCTAGTGCTTCAGAACAGAGATGTAACTGTCACTATATTCCAGAAAACAAGCATGCATGTGTCTGTACCTTTTCCTAGTGACATCATATATAAAAGAAACATACAAATATATGTATACCTATAGTTTATACCTCTACCATCTTCATAGTCATAACACATGGGCGAATACATGTGCAGGTAGAGACATACCTCAGGCATAAGACCATAAAGTCCCTTAAACTTGCCAAACTGCACTTCCAATTTCAAGAAGACACCTAAATGTATAAGGCGTACTTGGAGTGTTCCTTTATATAGATTGATACGAGGTAACCTAATCACTAATTTTTCTACCAACATGTCTTAAACCACACTTTTGTGTTGCACCTTCACTATTCAGCAACTACTGAGAGTGCTGGGCCTAGCTAAATTCAAAGCAGTAACTTTTTCAATGTGTCTGTTGTAAGTCTCTCTATTTTCATAAAAGGATGCATGCATGTGTCTGTACCTTTTCCAAGTGACATCATATATAAAAGAAACATACAAATATATGTATACCTATGTTTTATACCCCTACCATGTTCATAGTCATAACACGTGTGAGAACACATGTGTAAGTGCAGACATACCTCAGTCATAACACCATAAAGTCCCTTAAACTTGACAAACTGCACTTCCCATTTCAAGAAGACAACTAAATTTATAAGGCGTACTTGGAGTGTTTCCTTACATAGACTGATACGAGGTAACCCAATCACTAATCCTTCTATCAACATGTTTTAAACCACACTTTTGTGCTGCAGCTTCACTAGTCAGCAACTCCTGAGAGTGTTCGGCCTAGCTAAATACAAAGCAGCAACTTTTTCAATGTGTCTGTTAAAAGTCTCACTATGTTCGTAAAACCATGCATGCGTGTCTCTGTACCTTTTACTAGTGGCATCATATATAAAAGAAACATACAAATACATGTATACCTGTGTTTTATACCTCTACAATGTTCATAGCCATACCACATGTGAGAATACATGTGCAAGTAGACACATACCTCAGTCATAAGACCATAAAGTCCCTTAAATTTGACAAACTGCACTTCCCATTTCAAGGAGACACCTAAATTTATAAGGCGTTCTTGGAGTGTTCCCTTACATAGACTGATACGAGGTAACCTAACCACTAATCCTTCTACCAACATGTCTTACACTACACTTTTGTGCTGCAACTTCACTATTCAACAACTACTGACAGTGTTGGGCCTACCTAAATACAAAGCAGCAACTTTTTCAATGTGTCTGTTGTAAGTTTCTCTATATTCATAAAAGCATGCATGCATGTGTCTGCACCTTTTCCTAGTACCATCATATATAAAAGAAACATACAAATAGATGTATACCTGAGTACAGCCTGAGTGAGTTTATGACTTTAAGGGTAATGTCTGGGTAATTACATCAGTGCATGCGTAGTACCTGAGTAAAAGGATGACTGTAACAGTAATGCCTACGTCATTGGATGAGTGCATGGGTACTGTCTAAGAGAATGGTTTACTGCAAGAGTAGTGCTTGAGTGACTGTATGAGTATATAGCTAGTATGTCAGGGATTGCATGAGTACAGGAGTAGTGCCTGGGTGAATGCATGAGTGCAAGGGTACTGCCTGGGTGATTAGGTAAGTGCATTGGTAGTGCCTGAGTGAATTCATGAGTGTAAGAGTAATATCTGCCTCCTTAGATCAGTGCATGGCTAGTCCTTGAGTACATCCGTGACTGCAAGAGTAATCAATCGGTCATTATATGAGAGCATCAGTAGTTCCTAATGGAATGGATGAGTGCATAGGTATTGTCTGAATGAATCATTGAGTGCAAAAGTAGTGCCTGGGTGATTGCAAAATTGCGTAGGTAATGCCTGATTGATTGGATGTGTGTATAGGTAGTTCCTCCTTAACTGTATGAGTGCATGAGTACTGCCTTAATAAAAGGATGGCTGTAAGAGTAATGGCTGGTTCATTGGATGAGTGCAGGGGTAGTACCTGAGAGAATAGTTCAGTGCAAGAGTAGTGCCTGGGTGATTACATGAGTGCAGGGGAAGTGCCTAGCTGATTGGATGAGTTTATAAGACGTACCTAAGTGAAAGTATGAGTGTAAGAGTAATCATTGCATGAGTGCATGGGTAGTGCCTGAGTGAATAGATAAGTACATGGGTAGTGCCTGAGTGAATGTTTGAGTGGAATAGTAGTGCCTGGGTGATTGCATGAATGTATGGTTAATGCCTGAGTGATTAGATATGTGTATAGGTAGTGCCTCTTTGATGGTATGACTGCATGTGGGTGGCTGAGTGAATTCATGAGTCCAAGAGTAATATCTTCCTCCTTAGAACAGTGCATGGCTAGTGCTTCAGAACAGAGATGTAACTGACACTATAATCCATAAAACCAGCATGCATGTGTCTGTGCCTTTTACTAGTGACATCATATGTAAAAGAAACATACAAATAGATGTATACCTTTTTTTTTTTATACCTCTACCATCTTCATAGTCATAACACATGTCAGAATACATGTGCAATTACAGACATACCTCGGTCAAAAGACCATAAAGGACTTTCAACTTGTCAGACTCCATTTCCCATTTAAAAGTAACACCTAAATTTAAGCAGCATTTTTCAAATGTACTTTTTCAAAGACTCAAACAACATTCTCTAATAACTATTCCCCCTCCCAACATATCTTAAACCTCACTTTTATGCTGCAGCATCAGTATTCAGCAACTATTGAGAGAGTTGGTCCTAGCCATATTCCTAAAAGCATGCATGCATATGTCTGTACCTTTTGCTAGTGTCCTTTTCAGATGCATAACACATGTGAGAATACATGTGCAAGTACAGACATACCTCAGTCAGAAAACCATGCAGACCTTAAAACTTTCATTTCATTTCAAGAACACACCTACAATTATGTGGCATACTTCAACTGTACCATTCACCAGACTCACAAACTACACCATAATCAGTAATCACTCTGTCAACATGTCTAAAACCTCACTTTTCTCTTGCAGCTTCACTATTCTGCAACTACTCAGAGTGTTGGGCCTAGCCAAATATAAACAAGCAACCCTTCATATATCTCTTTTATAAGTCTCACCATATTATCGAAAGTATGCATGCTTCTGTCTGTACCTTTTGCTACTGTTATTATATGTAAAAGAAACATACAAATTGATGTATACCTCTTTTTTTATACATCTAACATATTCAGATGCATAACACATATGACAAATACATGTGCAAGTAGAGACATACCTCAGTCACAAGACCATGCAGACCTTGAAACTTGACAGACTGCACCTCCCATTTCAAAGAGACACCTAAAATTATGTGGCGTACTTCATCTGCACCTTTCCACAGACACAAAATAAAACTACCATAATCACTAATCCATCTACCAATGTACACATGTTACTATGCACAAACTATTTCAATCGTCATTTCATTACAATAAAACAAACTACAATACACATCTGTACATTTCATAACATATTTCAAACATCACACTTCTCTAATAATTTCAAAACTTTGAAAATAATTCTTTTCAAATCTAAAAATATTACTACAAATAGTGAAGCACTACTGCATAATACATAACACGCCTTACAAATTTGTAACTTACCTTTGAAATAGTATTGGAGAGTATCAAATATCAGAAACTCATTAAAGATTTCCTTTTGCACACAATAAATGTAATGCAGCAACCAGTAATGGCAAACTTTCCCTCTCTTTCTGCACACAAATAAATGTAAGTACCAAATCATATTGCTTCCTACATTATTTCAAATTGTGAAACACATTTCTATTGGTAAGACATATTAACCCTTTCTAACTGTCTTCTAAAACTGCCCAAACTGGTTCTGAAATTTTCTGGAGTCGCGACTCCACCCTGGTGCCTCAGTAAAGGGTCACGATTGAACCGCGAACCATTACGGGAGTTGAAAAACCTATTTCTAATAATACTGCTATTTGTTTAACAACACACTACTTCTACACATACTAATGATTTAGAAAAATTTAATTACCTAACATATCACTTATATTTAAGTTACCAATTCACATTTTAAATCCACAGTTACATTTCAACCCTTCCCCCATTCTGCTTAAACCCTTCGATGCTCGTGACGAGCTCAGCTCGTCATGCTGCGCGGTCGCGCTGTGCGCATGACGAGCTGAGCTCGTCACGACCACACCCGCGATCGGAATGTCCAGCACACGAGCGGAATTCCGATCGCGGTCAAGGGGTTAATCCCAGTTTCTATAGTAACAGTTACTGCAACATCAAACTGTACTGGCAGGTCACAAGATCATCACATTTTCAGGTTCAGCACACTAGCTAACTGCAAATAGCAGGTGTGGCTGACTTTTGCTAAATATTACCTTATCCTATCTACTGTACCTTTCAAACATTTTTGAATAACCAATCAGAAACATGATTCCTCAGCAAAGTAACATGCATCCCATTTTTGAGTGCACAATGTTGATGAACAGCCAATCACTTATCGACTTTTTCAAAAATAGCATCTTCTCCACCATTTTAGATACCAGTCATTCTACCAACTGACTACCTCAGCTACAGACATCTGTTCATTCCTTTCAGACATCCCTTCAAGATGCTTACAGTGTGGATTGTAGGGCACAGCAATGTTTTCTGGTGCAAAAAGTATGCTGAACACAGAGGTTTTGACAAAGACCTAGGTTTGCAAAATGTGGATATTAAATGGATTGCACAGAGAGGATTAAAGTGGCACCAATTGATGCTTTTGGTTAAAACCTTTTTGCGTCTCCAAACCCCTGACCTCATGATTGTGCACTGTGGTGGCAATGACCTAGGCACATTGAATGGGGTAGGTCTGGAAATGCTAATGAAGGATATCTTTGCACAATTGATGTTGCTTTTCCCTCAAACTGTCTTTGTATAATCTAATATATGCCAAAGACAGAAATGGAAGTGGTCAAATCAATTCTATTCACAGTTTGAGAAAGCTAGGAAAAATGGCAATAAAGCTGTTTCTGCTTACCTCAGAGACCACAGGATAGACTCCATCTATAACAACAATCTACGTTTTGATATGCATGACATCTACAGAAGTGATGGAGTTCACTTCACAGATGAAGGAAACAGAGTATTTCTCAACAACCTTAAGCTGTGCGTCCGCACTTACATGTAGCTCCAACAAAGTCATATTGAAAACAAGGGCTCTTTTGAGAACCACCCCATAACCCAACAATGAATCTTTTTTTTTTAAAACATACATACTCTTTTTATTCTTTTTTTGGATTCGCGAATCCGTAGTGAATCCGCAAAACAAAAGCACAAATTCAATGTACTACAACACAATACACTCTTCAAGTTTAACTTTTAATTTTTATTTTTTATATTATTAATAACTTCAATGTGATTAATAACTTCAATCTCACTAACTTTATAAAAAAAGTCACAAATCCAACACTACCTTCTAAATTATATACTATTAAATTATTTATTTGAGGTGGATCCGTGAATCCACCGCAAGGTTACACGGGGGGCCTCGCTGATGGGGTCACGACTCCAAACACGAGAGAAAAAAATGCCCCCCAGTCCTATTACATGATGTCCGCTCCCGGTACCCCATCCCCCAGGCATGCCATCACATTGGGGACCGCGGGGGAGCCCCAATGCCCCCCGCGGTCCCTGCCGGCTCCCTGCCTCCTGCGGAGCCTGCATTGCTTTCGGACAAGGAGAGCTTCTAACATGCAGCTCCCTTTGCCCAAAAGAAAATCTGCTTCGCTTCATGGAAGCGAGAGCAGTTTTCCTGCTCTCGCATCCATAAAGCGAAGCAGAAGTTTGCTATGGCAGGGCGGGAGCAGTGGGTTCTGCACCCTCCAGATAAGAAATTTTACTTATGACTTATTCTTTTTTGCTTTTTATTGTGTTGCCACTGTTCGGTTTCTTTGGGATTTGTATTCACTGTGCACCATGCCATGAGTGTCTTAGGGCCCTCTAGTTTGTACCTTCCAACAGCCCCTTTCCTTCTGCCTGCACTAGTACTTTGTTGCCTCCCAATACCTAATTGGTACATCTGGCACGTAAGAAGCCCTCTGACTTTCGTTCAGCCACTTTTTGTATACTCGGGTGATAACGTGTGACAATGTGTCGCCACGTGCACCTTTCACCTTTGAGTCTGATTTGTTTCCAAGGAGTACCCACTCTTGATGCACAATTCAATTCTCTTTTTCTGGGGGAACTACCAAGGCTCATGGTACACAGTTTTCTGCCCCCAGGATTTGATTTGCTATCACGGAGGGTCTCAAAGTACTTCTAGCATGACAGGGTCATTTTTCCTATACTAGCATGCTGACACTTATTTCAGGGGATCATGCCCACTGGTGAGTTGCATCTAGACAGTGTCTACCTTTCTGGGCATTGAACATGTGCCCTACAATACGTGCTATTATACCATTTGTGGTTTGGAGGCATGTTACCTTATTTGATTGCTTACACAACTGTAGGAATTGTTATACATTAGTGCATTTCAGGTACATGTGGACTTCGTTTCCGTTTATACTGCGATTATATGTGTACATACTTTTGTTTATACACACATCATATAATGGAAGGTATGTAAGCTGGAATATGTTTATCTCAGCAACATAATGCGTGTAAATATATGCATTTAAATGTACAACTTTGAGTTGACAAACTATACAATGGTAGGTGTTCGAACACAAACATGTTACAATATGGCCTCCGCTTTACTGCTTTTACACTGTTACTGCATTGCATGCAGTCCTATGTTGATTTCTATGTTTTCTTATGCAATGACACTTTCTCAGGCACTCCGTTGTGTGATCAAGACCATCTACCAGTCGAAATGCATCACACAGGGTTTATGGATTAATAAATCCCTATTGTGCGAATACCACTGTGTCTGGCCTGAGTGCGCGCGTTACTACCTTGTGTTTCAGAAATTTTACCGGCGCGCTCCGCAGGCAGCGCGCCACTTTCCATGGGTCGGGATGAGTATATATATTCTATTTGAATAAAACTTGATGTTCTTCACCTATCCTGGTGTCTGTGCCCGAGCCGTATTTTATTACTCGCCTGCCTTCGGGAATTGAGTTGGATATATATATATATATATATATATATATATATATATATATGAACAACAAGTTGATCTTCGCACGAGGGAACACTTTCACAGCCGGTGCTCACGGCGGAGAGAAGACCATTCTCCACAATAATATGTTCCAGCAATGCAATGAAACGCGGCACACACCTTAGCAGTTAAAAAGCTTTAATTCAACAAAAGCTCTCCTCCTCCCTACGCGTTTCGAACTTCACGTTCTTGGTCACGGTAGTATTACACCAGGTGTCCCAGATCATAGAGACGCTACTCCACGAGGAATGATTTTCACAAATCTTTATTGCCTGGAAACACGAACACAGACCCAACTAGTTCCTGTCCCTAACGCGTTTCGGTGCGCATGCACCTTAATCATAGGGTGGGGAATTGGCAAAGTCCGGTAAGTACTCCAATTATATTTACCCTTCGTAACATGCCCTCACCAGTGAGTTGCATGCTGGGAATCGAAGTCCAATTCTGCCCTTCCAGTAGGGTCCGTCATTATGCCAAAATCTTCTTTCACCCCAATTTAATGCAATGTTCATAGCCCTCCAGTGGGCTTCAGGTCTGTTTTCCTGGTTCCCTTAGTTTAATTCCTCGTGCTGGCAGGCTGTGAAGATTCACAGCCTCGCAGTCCTGTGTTTAGCAGGCGGTGCATCTCCCGCGGCTTGGAGCCTGCCGCGTACATCCATTACACCAGGTGCCCCTGATCATAGAGACGCTACTCCACGAGGAATGATTTAAATGATGATAAATTGGGGAGAAAGAAGATTTTGGCATAATGACGGACCCTACTGGAAGGGCAGTATTGCTCTTCGATTCCCAGCATGCAACTCACTGGTGAGGGCATGTTACGAAGGGTAAATATAATTGGCGTACTTACCGGACTTTGCCAATTCCCCACCCTATGATTAAGATGCATGCGCACCGACACGCGTTAGGGACAGGAACTAGTTGGGTCTGTGTTCGTGGTTCCAGGCAATAAAGATTTGTGAAAATCATTCCTCGTGGAGTAGCGTCTCTATGATCTGGGGCACCTGATGTAATATATATATATATATATATATATATATATATATATATATATATATATATATATATATGTATATATATATATGAAGAAATCCACGCTCCTGTATTGCCACCGTCACGGCAAGAATCAGGTACGGACCACAGCGTGCTTTGGTTGCTTAAAGTGCGTTTATTGCAAGGTTATCAGCTTTCATACATTGTGGCAAGTGCCCAGCATTACGCGTTTCGACAGTGAAACACTGTCTTGATCACATGACGTTCTATGGGCCAATGAGCAATAAATAGTGACTACAATTGTGAAAAAACTGGTGAAGGAAAGCTCGCCCTTTTCTTTAAGCATGAAACTAGAAAACATACTTCAACAATCCAAATACAGCCGCAATGGTATATTGTTAAGGTAAACCTGAAATGTTAAATGATTGCTTAAACAGGCAAAATTAAGTGCATGACATGGTGATAAAGTGCAAGTGCATATAACTTATATTAAAATAATATCGTCATCTAAAAACCAGTTATTAAAATCATAACTGCCAATAGCATTTGAGAATGACCGGTAGATGCTTATATTCTTCATAAAAATAAAGTGCAAGTGCATTGTAAACAAATATAGATGTGCAACATGAGCTCAGTCCTGTAAACATTAATCAGTGTATTACATTCTTGTGGGCACATTCAGCCTAGGGTACCAGTATGCATAGATGTAGATATAAAGTGCTAGTGCATTACTTTAACATCATACAGTACAGCCAAATAGAGATAAAGGATACATAGCTAAAATCATTATAGCTAAAAGAATTAAAGGTAAAATCTCCAAAGTGACCATTAGAACTCCAGGCAAAGTCACGTAATAACCGAGTAAAACCAGAGGTAAAACCAGGTAAAACCCAAGTAAAACCAGGCTAAAACATAGCTAAAACCAAGGAATAACAATGGACCACCTCTAAAGGAGACATCTTAACCTTAGGCCAAAACTGACAATCCAACACAGTACAGTAGAATCTTGCCCAATTAGTTATAAAAAGTTATGTAGGTCCTCCCCTGTGTTTAGACCGTTAGGCATCTTGGTGTCGAGTATTAAAATATAATGGGACTCTAACTGTCTAAGTTTTTTCTCTCTATTACCACCTCTGAGTGACCTGGGCACAGAATCAATCACAAAGTAACTCAGGTTTTTAAGATCGTTGTTATGCACATGTTTAAAATGTCGAGCCACCGGATAACTTGGGTCAGAGTTTACTATAGCCCGCAAATGTTGCAATATGCGGTTAAAAACTTGTAGTTTAGTAATGCCTACGTTTTTTAATCTACATGAACATTCTAAGACGTAGACTGCAAAATCCGTACGACAAGTTAACAAACTTTTGATTCTCATAGGTTTAAGTTCAAATGCTGTAGAGAACTCACAAGTATTCTTCCCAAATTTACATGCTCGACACGAGCTGCACTTATAAAAACCTGTTCTTTTGGACAACCAATTGGATGAAACAGTGATCTCTGGACTAGTTTTCACCAGTGCATCCCTCATGGAGGGTGCACGTCTAAAAGTTAACGCAGGTAACTCAGGCACCAATTGTGACATTGTTCAGTCTGTTTTTACAATGGGCCAGTTTTTGTAAATAATTTTCCTGAATTGCTTCTCCTGGCGACTATAGGTTGTAATAAGTCTCACTGTATCCTTAGGTCCCGATTGGTCAGTAATACTGTTGCTACTCATGAGCGTGGTGTCAGTTTTAGCACTGTGTAAACATTCATCTCTGGTATGGCCATTTGCTTTAGTCATGGCCGAATTGAGATCCCTATCCTTGTACCCTCGAGCCTTAAATCTCTGGAATGCCTCATTTTGACAGAATTTGAGGTCCTGATCTGAGTTACAAATTCGCCTTATTCTTAAAAATTCCCCATAGGGGATACTTTTAATGAGGTAGTTAGGGTGGGAACTGCTGGCATGCAGTACTGCATTTCCTGCAGTACGTTTTCTGTGTAGTTTGGTATGTATGATATCATGCTTAATATATACCTCGACATCCAGAAATTGTACACTCTCATTGCTAACCTGGGCTGAGAAATTCAAATTTAAATAATTCTTGTTGTAGTCATTAACAAAATTAAAAGCAGATTCAAGAGATCCTTCCCAGATAATGCACACATCATCTATGAAGCGCCACCACTGTTTAACATGCGCATCATACAGCTCCCTGTTGGTGGTTCTGAGGACGTGCTCCTCCCACCAGGCAACGTGAAGACACGCATAGCTGGGAGAAAAGCATGCCCCCATCGCCACTCCACGTAACTGTTGGTGAACCTCTTTGTTGAAAATAAAATAGTTGTTGGTGAGGCACATATTAATCATACTCAAAAGCATTTCATTATGATGGTAACATTCAATATTACGTTTAGATAAAAAATGTTTAACCGCTGCTAACCCATCAGTGTGATGGATGCTGGTATACAATGAGCATATGTCCATAACAATAAGAACATAATCATGTTTCCATTCAACCCCTTGGATTTTTGACAGAAAATGGCCTGTATCTCGAATATACAATGGTAAACTTTCCACGAACTCATGTAAAAAATAGTCCACATATTTGGACATTGGTTCGAGTAATCCTTTTGAGCAGATATAATGGGCCTGCCAGGTACAGGTATTGTATTTTTATGTACCTTCGGGATGAAGTACAACACTGGGGTGGTAGGGTAATCATTTTTTAAAAACAAAATTCATTTTTGCTTAAGAGTCCCATTCTCTTCCATTGTGATAGTTCTTTGAATGTGGAATCCTTGATGTGTTTGAGGTCATTAAAAGTGGCTTTTCTATAACAAGCATTGTCACTTAGATGCCTTTCTGCTTCTTGCATATACAACTCACGGGGCCAGAGCACAATGTTTCCCCCTTTGTCCGACTTATTTATGATAATATTACCATTGCTTTGTAGTTTGCGCATAAGTGTAGAATATTGTTTTTCTTTAAACTTTCTTTGTTTTTCCTTGCGCAACACAGTTCGATTCAATTGTTTAAGATCTTCCACGACACAATCACTAAAGATATCTATTGCATCTTTGGGCATCAATGGTATGAACGTAGACGGCAGCCGAAAGGGAGTTAAGCTCGTTTGATTGCCCTGCACTCCCAGTTCAGAAAGGTCATCTTGAGTTGAGCTGGCAATGTTATCATCATCTTGAGCTAAAGCATGCATAGATCTCAGTAGATGGATATCTGCTACCTGCAAGTTGCTGCCTGATGTAACTGCAGGTCTGTTTATATTGGTAGTTTCATTGATTTTATTCAACTTGAAATGCTTTAAAAGTTTGAGTTTTCGAATGAATTTAAATACGTCAACACGTGACTGAGCATATTTGAAGCTATTTCCAGGACAAAATGATAAACCCAAAGAGAGCAGTTGGAGTTCAGCGACCAATAGTTCAACATCAGATAGATTTATCACTGTTTTGTCCGATTGTTTGATTTCATTCACTGTTGGGGCCACTTCTTGCCTCTGCCCCCTCTGCCTCTGCCTCTGGATTTTCCGCCTTTGTTTTCTGCGGTTATTGCGCCGTCGCCGTTTTTTTCGTAGGGTTGTGAGAATGAAGTGTTTGACGGCGGTCCTCTATTAGAAAACCCAGTTCCTCTGAAGGTGTATAATCGGTGGGTAATTTATTTTGTTAATTGATTGTTGGTACTGCTGTCGTCAGACTCATAATTACTACTTCCAGAGCTAGCCTCCGTATTAGATGATTCATTGCCCGTTTGGACTAATGTACTACTGTCAGGTGTTTTAGAGACTAAGGCCTGTCTCTTAGCAGTGTCGAATTTCCTGGAGAAAGTAAATACTCTGCCAGTCTCATAATCCTTTTTATCACGAGCAAACTTCCATATTTTACGGGACTTAATTGTTTCCTCGTGTTTCTTCAATCTGATGTCAATATCATCACGACTTTTTTTAACAAGCTCCTTCTGTTCATGAGCATCCAATAGCGCATTTATTTTATCAATTTCTTTAACAATTTCCAATCTGTCAATTTCAGCATATTTAATTAAGATAGATACCATATTCATGGAGGCTTCTAAATTGTTCGTTGCCCACTCTTTCAACATGAGCGGGTTTGGCTTCTCAAATGATGGAGCAATGAGTACTCTGAGCCCCCGAGGTACCCTTCCAACTTCCTTGTATTTCTCTAAACTTTTCTTTTCCCAACATTTAGTAAGCTCCGTCCGGAGCAGTTTTTCCAGGCTCTTCAACAAGGTTTTTATATCATTATTAATACTTGCGTTGGTACTTTGCCCGGTTTGCACATCATTTATTTCCGGTAGATTTAAAAATAATGCATCTGCCACGGCCTCTCGAGCCCGTAGCGCATCTGCTGAAGTTGACATGTTATGCTGGATTGCAATTATACAGTCTGCACTCTGCGTGCCTGCTGTGTGGAATAGACTTCACAGGCGCGTAACTCTTCCAGCACAATACCTTTCACCCGCAACTGTCTCTTTAATATATATGTAGGTAGAGCTGACCCGGCTTACCCCTCCAGAGCCCGACCGGCTCCTCGGCGTCCTCCGACTCCTGAAACCTGCCAACAACTCTGTGGGGCCGCCAAGTGCCTCTCTTCTCCTAGGATTCAGACAGCGGGGGGCTGGCGCGGCTAATACTCCTTCCGGGTTGTGCACTGAATCGCGTCCGCGATATCGGCTGCGTACCGGCCAGCCACTGTTTGCAGGGAGGGTCCGTATAGGCGAAGACAGCCGAACTTCGCCAAAATAGATGAAGAAATCCACGCTCCTGTATTGCCACCGTCACAGCAAGAATCAGGTACGGACCACAGCGTGCTTTGGTTGCTTAAAGTGCGTTTATTGCAAGGTTATCAGCTTTCATACATTGTGGCAAATGCCCAGCATTAAGCGTTTCGACAGTGAAACACTGTCTTGATCACATGACGTTCTATGGGCCAATGAGCAATAAATAGTGACTACAATTGTGAAAAAACTGGTGAAAGAAAGCCCGCCCTTTTCTTTAAGCATGAAACTAGAAAACATACTTCAACAATCCAAATACAGCCGCAATGGTATATTGTTAAGGTAAAACACACAAGATGATGGACGGAATGTTGCACATTGGCAAACATTCACCCCCAGTCACAGATCTGGGTTTAATCCATCGTTATTTTGCTTCACCACGCCACCCCAGTTCAGACATAGCCATATGCAAATCAGTCTTGACCCTGTGCCTCATGGGAACAGTCCAGACCGAACTGCCAAGCCATGTCTTCCCTGGACCGGAATCAAGCATCCTAGGACCGGTTTCGGGCTTTCAGCCCTCATCAGCCAGGATAGCTTGACTCCAGTGGCATAGTGAGCACGGGACCCACGTCTGGGCATACCCTTCCCACTTAGGGCGAAATGCAAAACACACAAGATGATGGACGGAATGTTGCACATTGGCAAACATTCACCCCCAGTCACAGATCTGGGTTTAATCCATCGTTATTTTGCTTCACCACGCCACCCCAGTTCAGACATAGCCATATGCAAATCAGTCTTGACCCTGTGCCTCATGGGAACAGTCCAGACCGAACTGCCAAGCCATGTCTTCCCTGGACCGGAATCAAGCATCCTAGGACCGGTTTCGGGCTTTCAGCCCTCATCAGCCAGGATAGCTTGACTCCAGTGGCGTAGTGAGCACGGGACCCACGTCTGGGCATACCCTTCCCACTTAGGGCGAAATGCAAAACACACAAGATGATGGACGGAATGTTGCACATTGGCAAACATTCACCCCCAGTCACAGATCTGGGTTTAATCCATCGTTATTTTGCTTCACCACGCCACCCCAGTTCAGACATCGCCATATGCAAATCAGTCTTGACCCTGTGCCTCATGGGAACAGTCCAGACCGAACTGCCAAGCCATGTCTTCCCTGGACCGGAATCAAGCGTCCTAGGACCGGTTTCGGGCTTTCAGCCCTCATCAGCCAGGATAGCTTGACTCCAGTGGCGTAGTGAGCACGGGACCCACGTCTGGGCATACCCTTCCCACTTAGGGCGAAATGCAAAACACACAAGATGATGGACGGAATGTTGCACATTGGCAAACATTCACCCCCAGTCACAGATCTGGGTTTAATCCATCGTTATTTTGCTTCACCACGCCACCCCAGTTCAGACATAGCCATATGCAAATCAGTCTTGACCCTGTGCCTCATGGGAACAGTCCAGACCGAACTGCCAAGCCATGTCTTCCCTGGACCGGAATCAAGCATCCTAGGACCGGTTTCAGGCTTTCAGCCCTCATCAGCCAGGATAGCTTGACTCCGGTCCAGGGAAGACATGGCTTGGCAGTTCGGTCTGGACTGTTCCCATGAGGCACAGGGTCAAGACTGATTTGCATATGGCTATGTCTGAACTGGGGTGGCGTGGTGAAGCAAAATAACGATGGATTAAACCCAGATCTGTGACTGGGGGTGAATGTTTGCCAATGTGCAGCATTCCGTCCATCATCTTGTGTGTTTTGCATTTTGCCCTAAGTGGGAAGGGTATGCCCAGACGTGGGTCCCATGCTCACTACGCCACTGGAGTCAAGCTATCCTGGCTGATGAAGGCTGATAGCCTGTAACCGGTCCTAGGATGCTTGATTCCGGTCCAGGGAAGACATGGCTTGGCAGTTCGGTCTGGACTGTTCCCATGAGGCACAGGGTCAAGACTGATTTGCATATGGCTATGTCTGAACTGGGGTGGCGTGGTGATGCAAAAGAACGATGGATTAAACCCAGATCTGTGACTGGGGGTGAATGTTTGCCAATGTGCAGCATTCTGTCCATCATCTTGTGTGTTTTGCATTTTGCCCTAAGTGGGAAGGGTATGCCCAGACGTGGGTCCCGTGCTCACTACGCCACTGGAGTCAAGCTATCCTGGCTGATGAAGGCTGATAGCCTGAAACCGGTCCTAGGATGCTTGATTCCGGTCCAGGGAAGACATGGCTTGGCAGTTCGGTCTGGACTGTTCCCATGAGGCACAGGGTCAAGACTGATTTGCATATGGCTATGTCTGAACTGGGGTGGCGTGGTGAAGCAAAATAACGATGGATTAAACCCAGATCTGTGACTGGGGGTGAATGTTTGCCAATGTGCAGCATTCCGTCCATCATCTTGTGTGTTTTGCATTTTGCCCTAAGTGGAAGGGTATGCCCAGACGTAGGTCCCGTGCTCACTACGCCACTGGAGTCAAGCTATCCTGGCTGATGAAGGCTGATAGCCTGAAACCGGTCCTAGGATGCTTGATTCCGGTCCAGGGAAGACATGGCTTGGCAGTTCGGTCTGGACTGTTCCCATGAGGCACAGGGTCAAGTCTGATTTGCATATGGGTATGTCTGAACTGGGGTGGCGTGGTGAAGCAAAATAACGATGGATTAAACCCAGATCTGTGACTGGGGGTGAATGTTTGCCAATGTGCAGCATTCCGTCCATCATCTTGTGTGTTTTGCACTTTGCCCTAAGTGGGAAGGGTATGCCCAGACGTGTGTCCCGTGCTCACTACGCCACTGGAGTCAAGCTATCCTGGCTGATGAAGGCTGATAGCCTGAAACCGGTCCTAGGATGCTTGATTCCGGTCCAGGGAAGACATGGCTTGGCAGTTCGGTCTGGACTGTTCCCATGAGGCACAGGGTCAAGACTGATTTGCATATGGCTATGTCTGAACTGGGGTGGCGTGGTGAAGCAAAATAACGATTGATTAAACCCAGATCTGTGACTGGGGGTGAATGTTTGCCAATGTGCAGCATTCCGTCCATCATCTTGTGTGTTTTGCATATTGTTAAGGTAAACCTGAAATGTTAAATGATTGCTTAAACGGGCAAAATTAAGTGCATGACATGGTGATAACGTGCAAGTGCATATAACTTATATTAAAATAATATCGTCATCTAAAAACCAGTTATTAAAATCATAACTGCCAATAGCAATTGAGAATGACCGGTAGATGCTTATATTCTTCATAAAAATAAGTGCAAGTGCATTGTAAACAAATATAGATGTGCAACATGAGCTCAGTCCTGTAAACATTAATCAGTGTATTACATTCTTGTGGGCACGTTCAGCCTAGGGTACCAGTATGCATAGATGTATATATATATATATATTATCTACTGGCGGTCGCCAGTAGATAGTTATAGTTAGGACCACGTTTCCATAGGAAAAGCATTTTTTGATGTGCTTATAACTTTGGCGTCGTTTGACGAATCTTTACGAAATTTTCCAAAAGTTCCTCTTTTCAGGTTAGCTCCTATCCTAAAAGTGTGGGGGGATTCGTCAAGGGGGGCTAAGAAAAAAGGGGGGTCCCAAAACGTGTTTTCTCCATGTAATTTCCATAGGAAACTTTAGACAAGGCTACAGGTCAAACTGCTGAACGGAATTACACCAAATTTGGCAGAGAGAAAGGTCTTGGTCCAGAAAGCACGCTTTTATTTAAATGGGGTAAATCCGTTCAGTAGTTTTAGAGAAATATCAAATTTTCCAGATATCGATATTTAAGAATTCTGACATCTGATTGGCTGAGACGTTACGAGCACGAGCTTGCGGCTGATTTGCTGCAAACTGTTGAAACTAGGAAGTATTGGCAGCCATTTTGTGATTCAGTCCGTCAGCTCACAACTCTCCCTCTACAAGGCATCAGGTCCGTAGTTCTACCTCTGCGAGGCAACACTACAAATATACCGCAGCTCTGTGTGTGCGAGATACCCGTTTCGCGGTCCCTCTCCCCACATCACCAGCTCGCGGCTATGCCTTTAGAAGCCAGTCCGTCGCCTCACAGCTCTGCGACTGCAAGCTGTCAGCCATTTTGTGACTCAGTCCGTCAGCTCTCATCACTCCCTCTAAAAGGCATCGGATCTGTAATTCTACCTCTGCGAGGCAATACTGAAAATATCCCACAGGTCTGTCTGTGCGAGATACTCCTTTTACGCTCCCTCTCCCCACATCATCAGCTCGCGGCTATGCCTTTAGAAGCCAGTCCGTTGGCTCGCAGCTCTGTGTCTGCGAGCCGTCGGGCCCGCAGCTCTACCTCTGTGAGCCACCTAGTTAGCTCGTAGCTGTGTCTGTGCTAGCAGGCCCGTCGGCCCGTTACTCTCCCTCTGCGAGTTAGCCCGTCGGGTTGCAGCTCGGAGGGCTTGCAGCTGTATGTCTGCGAGCCAGCCCGTTAACTGATAGCTGTGTCTCTGCTAGCAGGCCTGTTGGCCCGTTGGTCTCCCTCTGCGAGTCAGACCACAGCTCTCCCTCTGCGAGCCAGTACGGTGCTGTGCTTTTGCGAGCCAACGGCTCGTAGGTCTCCCTCTGCGAGCTGAGCCCACGGGCTGCAGCTCTTCCTCTGCGAGCCTGCCCGACGGCTCGCAGGTGTCCCTCTGCTAGCCGAACCGCAGCGGAGATCTGCGAGCCGAAATTGGGAATATAAGTCGGCTCTAAAAAGAGCCCTTGTGTTTATTAGTTGGAGCTACATATAAGTGCAGATGCACAGCTTCAGGTTAATCAGGAAAACTCGGTTTCCCTCATCTGTGAAGTGTACATATCAAAACGTATGTTGTTGTTGTAGATCGACCCCATTCTATGGTCTCTGAGGTATGCAGACACAGCTTTATTGACATTCTTCCTAGATTTTTCAATCTTATGACAAAATTGGTTTGACCATTTCCACTTCTGTCTTTGGCATATATTGGAATATACAAAGACAGTTTGAGGCAAAAGTAACATCAATTGTCCAAAGGTGTCCTTCATAAGCATTTCCAAACCTATCCTAGTCAATGTGCCTAGGTCGTTACCACCACAGTGCACAATCATGAGATCAGGGTGTTGGAGATGCAAACAGGTTTTAACCAAAGGGAGCAATTGGTGCCACTTCAATCCTCTCTGTGCAAACCATTTAATGTGCACATTTTGTAAACCTAGGTCTAAGTCAATACGTCACTGTTCTGCATACCTCTTGCACCAGAAAACATAGCTATGTCCTACAATCCACACTATCATTTTGAAGGTATGGCTAGAAGATATGGATAAATGTCTGTAGCTCATGCAGTCCGTTCGTAGAATGAGAGATATGTTTAAACATGGGGAACTACTTTTTTTTTCACATACAAAACGTTAACCGATTGGGAGATGAAATGTATTGTGTCCTAAAAAGTAGGGTGTATTTTAGTTTTGATGAAAAGCATCTTTGTGATTGGTTAATAAAAAAGCAGTTTATACGTGGAGCACATATTATAGGATGCAATTTGCTCAGCTCAACCACACCTGCTAATTGTATTTGGAAGGTGCAGTTCAAACTTGAAAGAATGGTGAACTTTTGACCTGCACGTGCTGTTAAATGTTGGAGAAAATGTTGCAAAAAAATATATCGGTAGGTTTAAAAAAATGATGAACTTTTAACCTGCACATGTCGTAGAATATTCTAGAAAGTGTTGATACAATACGTTGAACTTTTCACCTGTATGTGTCCTTAAAAAACTGTTTATATGGAAAGTTCAAAAATAAGCAATAAAGAGAGGTTTTGCAATCCAAAAAAATAAGGAACTATTCTTATTTGTTCTTTACATGGATTTATGTGTGGAGCAACAGGGAAATTGTGCCATTACTGGTTCCATTCTTGATGAAAGCGGTGCATTACATGTACTGTGTGACAAGAAAAGAATTGCACGCATTTGTGACATTTGAAATCTGCATACCAACTAGGAAGGTAAATTAGAAATTAAGAAGGTGTGTTATGTGCGGGGGTGTATCCCTTTGGCAAGCTCCACCTCTGTGAGCCAGACATTGTTTTTGCATAGGTGCTGGACGACATCTGATGCAGCCCCATCACCTACGCAGTCTGATGTGTCAGGGGAACACAGCCATGCAGCCATCATCCCGCCACACACACCGGACACAGAACCCGTATAAGGGGAGTTTTGTACCACATTGCCTTCATTGCTGATGTTCTGTGATTGATATGTGTGTGGGCTGCATTGTGGGGGAATTGCAACTGAGCATTGCAAGTACCATGCAACAGCACTAAATGCGGGTATTCCAGCCCGGAGGCGGAGATTCCGGCCCAGAGGCGGACATTCCGCCACAGGGCCGAATCTCCGCCACCGGCTCGGAATCTCCCGGCCCAGAACGGACATAAAGTTAGTTGTGGTAAGTGTATTCTGTGAATACGCAAAAGTACTAACTCACGTTTTTGACGTAAGTTAGTTCTGTGAATCAGGCCCAATGTCTTTCAAACACCGAGGGGTATATTCTCAAGGACATATCACCGAGTTAACGGCACTTTATTGCAACCAAAATAGTGATAAATTTAACGCACCATTCACAAGCTGGAGCAAACAGCCCATATCACCAGTTTACCAGCAATAGCAGCCTCAAAAAGCATCGTCACAGATGAGTCCGGCAAATATTGCTAATGAGATGTAGAGTAGGCGTTCTCGTGCAAAAAGGAGCGAACACATCACTTCGCAAGTGTCTCAACCACCAGCAAGATCGTCGAAGAGAGTACAAAACAGGCGATAAGGTGCGTTAGTAGCAGAAAGTTAACACCTGCTCTGAGCTGGTGTAAAGTCGGACTACAAAATGCAATATGAAAGGGAGCCCACCCAGAGCCATACGTGAATGACAACAGATGCAATGGAGCCAACGATCATGCAGCTCGGACACCCAACACTGCTCCGACACCCCCCGCCACCAGCCCCTTGTCTGCCATCCCCTCTCACCTCCCCCCCCACACAAACAAATGTGACAGCAACGTTAGGAAATCTGGAACATAACAAATTGGCTGATGTTGCACAATTATAGTAAAGAAGATGCATGTGAGGTTGGACAAATAAGAATCTCAGTCATCTATGGATTTACATATAAAACATTTTATTTAAACAAAACAGCAAAATAAAAGTAGGTACAGGTATGGCGTGTCATCCCTCGACAATTTGTGAATCACAGCCTGCAAAACAAAAGGAAAGATAAGATTGTGCGTCATGCATCCATGAAAGGAGAGAGAGAGAGAGAAAGAGAGAAAGAGTGAGAGAGAGGAAGAGACAGAGAAAGAAAGAGTGAGACAGAGAGGAAGACAGAGAAAGAGTGAGAGAGAGAGAGGAAAAGATAGAGAAAGAGACAAAGAGTGAGATATAAGAAAGTGAGAGAGAAAGAGAGAAACAGTGTGAGAGAGAGGTAGAGAGAGAAAGAGTGAGACAGAGAGGAAGAGAGAGAGAAAGAAAGAATGAGAGAGAGAGGAAGAGACATAGAAAGAGAGAAAGAGTGTGAGAGAGAGAAAGGAAGAGATACAGAGTGAGAGAGAGAGAAAGAGTGTGAGTGACAGAAAGGAAGAGATGGAGAGGGAGAGTGAGTGTTGACACTGTGGAGAAAATCCTTACAGCTCACCTTTCTGCCACCGGTGTGTCTCCAACCACGTGCCGGGACATAGTGGAGTCTTGAAGTTTAGTCATCTGAAACATAGTATAGAATCAGTAATGGCAGAGTACATACAACTGCGCACGCCTAATTCTCTGTTTCGCCCCTGCGCACCCAGGCTGCTGCACCCCATCGACTCCCGCCACCCAGAGGTGTCTGCCCGCCTCTGCGCACCTAGGCTGCTGTATCCCATCCACTCCCACTGCCCAGAGGTGTCTGCCCGCTGCTGTGCACCCAGGCTGGTGCACCCCATCCAGTCTCACTGCCCGGAGGTGACTGCCCGTTCCTGCGCACCCAGAGTGCTGCATCCCATCCACTCCCACTGCCTAGAGGTGTCTGCCCGATCTTGTGCACCCAGGGTGCTGCACACTATCCACTCCCACCGCCCAGAGGTGACTGCTCGCTGCTGCGGAAACAAGGCTCTCTGCTCACCTTCCGCCACCGGCGTGTGTCGAAGAGGGTCCACCATGTGCTGAAACAACTTCCTCAGGCGCAAGTTGCGTACACGCGGTCAAGCCGAGCTCACAATTCAGAGCGGGTGTTGATTGCAGGATGGCCACGCATCATCGCAGGCTGCACACGCGCTCAGCTCTGGTGGCACTAACTCAGTGGAACTGAAGTCATTGCCTCGTGGCGGGAGGTCCGTGTCGGGGGGGGTCGTCAATCTGTGAATCACAGCCTGCTAGACAAAAAGCAAGATAAGATTGTGCGTCATGCGTCCAACAAAGGAGAGAGAGAGAGGAAGAGAGAGAGAAAGAAAGAAAGAGTGAGAGGTAGACAGAGAGAAAGAGTGAGAGAGAGAGGAAGAGAGAGAGAAACAGTGAGAGAGAGGAAGAGAGAGAGAAAGAGAGAAACAGTGTGAGAAAGAGGTAGAGAGAAACAGAGGAAGAGTGAGAGAGAAAGAGAAAGAGAGAGAGAGGTAGAGAGAGAAAGAAAAAACAGTGTGAGAGAGAGGAAAAGATAGAGTGAGAGAGAGAGGAAGGGAGAGAGAAAGAGTGTGAGGGAGAGAAAGGAAGAGATGGAGAGGGACAGTGAGTGCCGACACTGTGGACAAAACCCTCCCAGCTCACCTTTCCGTCACCGGTGTGTCTCCAACCACGTGCCGGGACATAGTGGAGCCCTCAAGCTTAGTCATCTGAAACGTAGTATGGAATCAGTAATGGCAGAGTACATACAACTGCACACGCCTAATTCTCTGTCCCGCCTTTGTGCATCCAGGCTGCTGCACCCCATCCACTTCCACTGCCCAGAGGTGTCTGCTTGCCGCTGCGCACCCAGGCTGCTGCACCCCATCCACTTCCACTGCCCAGAGGTGTCTGCCCGCTGTTGCGCACCCAGGCTGCTGCACCCCATCCACTCCCACTGCCCGGAGGTGAGTGTCCGCCGCTGCACACCCAGGCTGCTGCACCCCATCCACTCCCACTGCCCGGAGGTGACTGCCCGCCGCTGCACTAACAAGCCTCTCTGCTCACCGTTCGCAACTTGCGTGTAGAAAAGAGGGCCTACTTTGTGCCGCTGCAAGCCCCAAGCCCTGGGCCCGCGGAGAAGCACCCTGCATGTCATGCAGCCCCGCTCCGCAGGCCACCAGGTCTCACATTTGGTGCTGGGTCTTGATTTCACCATGGCAGAGGACATACCAGTGCACCGGGCTTTTCATCGCAGGCTGCACACCCGCTCAGCCCTTGCGGTGCCACTAACTCTGTGACCAGCGAGGCGACGCCACGTGGCGGTAGGCCTGCGCTGTCTGATGGCTCAGGCCTACACTGCGGTCCAGCAGGGCACACAAAACCTGAGCTGTCCAGGCCGCCGGGACGGGCCATCACCGCAGGCTGCACACCCGCTCAGCAGTTACGGTACCCGTACCTCAGTGGACCGAAAGTCACCGTCCCGTGCCGGTGTGCCTGTGCCGGCCGCAGTGTATCCGGTGCGAGCAACTCTGAAATGGCGTCGAGCACGTGCGCCCGGTCTTTTTTATTGGCAGGGTCACGTGTCTTGTGACGCGTGTGCTGGATGGGTGTGGTGTGGGTGTATACTAGCCGTGAGGGAGTGGCTGTGGCGTACTGACAACTAGGGTGTGACCAGCAGATCAGTGTAATGAAAATCTGGGCCATGTAGCGTTGTTGTCCTTCCCTGTAAGCGTAAGCGGAGTGGGCTGGCCTGGCGTATGCCAGTCCTGCGTGAGGCTGTGAAGAATGACTCCGGAGCTATGGGCGTGGCTCCGTCCTGGTCTGTATGAGGAATCAACTGATGCGGGTGTCCCTGTTGTAGTGCTGACGTCACCCGGGTCGCAAGCGCCAATGTGTCACTCTGTGAGCCAAGTCCCACAACATGGCCAACATGGAAGGTACGGGGAATCACTGACCCTACATTCATCCATAGTTCCACACATGAAAGATGGTGGACATGACACATCTGTGTGGATATGAATGTTTATTGCACATTCAGTGGAGTGTTGCAGCTGTAGCAATACAGGGCCATGGAAAGTTTAAGTTTCAGTTTTTGGCACATGGAGGGCAGCCAATTAGAGCCAAGCTTGTGTTCGGGGTTAGGCTGCGCCAACATATGTACTTATAGAATTACTCCGCCAATCCCCAAGCACTTATAAATTCACTATACACTCTCCTTGCAGTACTGTAATGATCCAGTCTCTACGTACGTACTTGTACAATGACCGAGAGAAAGTTACATAACCGAAGTTTTCCCCACTGCCAGAGTAACATGGTTGCATACGCTGTCCACAGCACAATGTAATGTGGTAGGGCCCAGGGGCGGCATCTTGCATACATAATGAACACACGGACACAGATAGATAGTGGAACTGGGTACGGGCACGTGCGCTCGACTCATTTTTATTACCAGGGTCACATGTCCAGTGACGTCTGTGCTGGATGCGTGTGGGGTGAGTGTAAGCCAGCCCTCCGGGAATGGTTGGTGCTGGCAACAAGTACAACAGTAATCATTGGATCAGACACATAGATTCAATCATAAAGGGTCAATGATTTGTGCTGCACTAAGGTAGGGGCAACAGATGTGAAATAATACATAGAAGATTGTATCGTAAAGGGTCCATGACTTGTGGTACACTGAGGTAGGGGCAGCAGATGTGAAATTATACAGAAAACATTGTATCATAAAGGGTCCATGAGTTGTGCTGCACTGAGATAGGGGCATGAGAAACATTCAGCGTGTGCGCAGCCAGCGATGATGCGTGGTGCGGGCGAGCCGCACTGGGAGCAATGTCTGTTGCCTACTGGACTGAGTCATCTGCAATCGCGACTCGATGTGAATTGTGAGCCCTGCTATCCGCAGTGTAGATCGAAGGCAGTAGTCAGCACAGACATCGAAGAATGCTTTTAGTCACTTCCTGTTTACAAAATTCGAGGACATAGAGTACAATTCTGTCTGCAATAAATAAATCATGTCTCAATTTAAATTGTGAGCTCTGCTAACCGCAGTGTAGGTGTATGGAACAAAAGATGAAACATTTATGGAATACACTGTCGAAATATGTAGGTTTCAGGGACGTTATAGTTAGTTGCCTACTGGACTCTGAAATTAATGAATGAAGACTGAATTTGAATTGTGAGCCCTGCTGAGCACAGTGTAGGCCGGAGGCAGCGGTCAGGAAGGGCCTACAGCCACGTGGCGTTGACTTGAGCTGCATACAGTTAGTGGTAGGTGTGGCGCTCAGCGTGTGCGCAGCCAGCGATGATGCAATGTCTCTTGCCTACTGGACTGCGTCATCTGCAATCGCGACTCGATCTGAATTGTGAGCCCTGCTGACCGCAGTGTAGGCCGGAGGCAGTGGTCAGGAAGAGTCCACAGCCACGTGGCGTTCACTTGAGCTGCATAGAGTTAGTGGTAGGTGTGGCACTCAGCATGTGCGCAGCCAGCGATGATGCAATGTGTCTTGCCTACTGGACTGCGTCATCTGCAATCGCGACTCGATCTGAATTGTGAGCCCTGCTGACCGCAGTGTAGATCGAAGGCAGTAGTCAGCACAGACATCAAGGAATGCTTTTTGTCACTTCCTCTTGACAAAATTCGAGGACATAGAGTACAATTCTGTCTGCAATTAATAAATCAAGACTGAATTCAAATTGTGAGCTCTGCTGTCCGCAGTGTAGACTGCCATTCAGTGTTCCTTTGGACTTGCAAGATGAAGTTGGTCATTGTACTAAAGCTATAACTGATATAAAACAAGTTCTTGAAGCAAGGATACTAAAAGGATATTATGTAGGTTTTAGGGACGTAATACTTAGTTGCCTACTGGACTCTGCAATTAATGAATCAAGAGTCAATTTTAAATGTGAGCCCTGATGACCGCAGTGTAGGCCGGAGGCAGCGGTCAGCAAGGGCCCACAGCCACGTGGCGTTGAGTTGAGCTGTACAGTTAGTGTCACCTGAAGCAACCAGCGTGTGTGGAGCCTGCGATGATGCGTGGTCCGGGCGGGCCGCACTGGTAGCAATGTCTTTTGCCTAATGAATTCTGTCTTAATAAGTCCACGTGGCGTTGACTTGTGGTGCACTGAGTTAGTGGCACCTGAAGCACTCAGCGTGTGCGCAGCCTGCGATGATGCGTGGTCCGGCCGGGCCACACTGGTAGCAATGTCTTTTGTCTAATGAATTCTGCCTTAATAAGGCTACGTGGCGATGACTTGTGGTGCACTGAGTTAGTGGCACCTGAAGCACTCAGCGTGTGCGCAGCCTGCGATGATGCGTGGTCCGGGCGGGCCGCACTGGGAGCAATGTCTCTTGCCTACTGGACTGCGTCATCTGCAATCGGGACTCGATCTGAATTGTGAGCCCTGCTGTCCGCAGTGTAGATCGAAGGCAGTAGTCTGTACAGACATAAGTCTGTGGTGCTCTGCTGCTGGGTTCGCAGGGGGCCTGTGTCGAGGAGGCCGGCGGTCACGGCGGAGGCCTCGTGGCAGGGTGAGGGCTGCCGCCCTGGCAGACGTTTTGGCCTTCCCACAAGTGAACCACGCCCAGAGCCCCAGCCTATTTATTCATACTCCTACGCTGGAGTGGGGTACGTTGGACCAGCCCACTCCGCTTCCGCTTCCAGGGGGGACAACACAGCTACATGACCGAGATCTTCCCCACTGCCTGAGGTAACATGGTTGCGTCTATTGTCCACAACACTACAAGTACCAGCAGTATATGTCCACATGGAGAGGTTTGTGCTCTGCATAGTGAGGTCTGTCCACCACATCACCGCTACACTTGGTATTGTGTGCATTTTTATTGATGGGTGACTTGCGTCCTTCACACATACTTGGTTGCCACATCTCCCAACATTCAGCTATTGTGTGGCTGAGGGACCATGCCGTTTTTGGAGGGTCCGCTGTCCTGTTCTGCGCTGCCTCGGTGGTAGTAGGGAGGGGGGTGGTCCGGGGGGAGGTCCTGAGGGTGATGGCAGTGGGTGTTGTGGCCTTCTTGGGTGTCGGAGCTGCATGGTCAGTAGCTCTATGACATGTGTTGGTCTTTAGATGTGGTTATGGGCTGGGCTCCCTTTCACACTGTAGGTAGTCGTCCTGCTTTACACCAGTAAAAGGCAGATGTTAAATTCTTACTGCTAACGCAGCTTATCGCCTGTTTTTGGATCGCACCCCAGATTTGGCTGCTCGTTGAAAATATCGGGAAGTGGTGTTTTCGTGTTATTTTTGCACGGGAACGCCAACTCTGCATATTATTAGCGTTAGTTGTCGCTCTCATTTGTGGCGAATTTTTTTGCGGAAGCTATTGTTGGAAAACTGGCGATATCGGCTGTTTTCACTAGGTTGAGAATGGAATGATAATTTAAAATCACTGAAAAAACCATAGGTTTAATGAACATTATAATTATAAATTAGCATTTAAAAAACGTTTGAAATTCACTGAAAAAACCATAGGTTTCAGGCACGTTATAGTTAGAAATTAGCATTTAAAAAACCTTAGAAATTCACTGAAAAAACCATAGGTTTCAGGGACGTTATAGTTAGAAATTAGCATTTAAAAAACCTTTGAAATTCACTGAAAAAACCATAGGTTTCAGGGACGTTATAGTTAGGTGGACATTTCACTCGTACAAAACCATAGAAATTCCACCGTTATAGTTAGTTCAGTTAACTATAACTCGCGCCCCCGCAATGCACTGCTCATGACGTCACATATTACATCATTCATGGCATGGTCAGTGACATCACTGATGACATCACTGATGACATCTCAAATGACATCACTGATGACATCATCCACGTGATAATCTGATGCACCTCATCACACCCTAATATAACCTTTAATACACCCACTGTAAAATACACACTACCATTTTCGAAACCATCCACACACCAATACCAGTTACTACATACTCACTCACTGATTCCTAGGTCTGCACACACATCCACTCATTCACGTATACAATCACTTATACATGCAGTCACTTATCAATACAACACTATCATATGCACTCATACACCTATTCAGACACTCACACACCGCCACTCATCCATGGAGTTACTCACACACCTAGTCAGTCATGCAAAGAATCAATCACACTCCCATTTACTCACCTAAACAGTTATACACACACCACCTCACTAATTCATACAGACAGTAACGCATAGTTACTCTCTTATGTAATCACTGAAACAAGTACAGACTCATCCATACATGCCACTCTCACAATCACTCAGTCTCACATATAGTTATTTATATACACCATCACTCACATATACTTCCTTTTACATATGTAGTTACTCACATATGTACCACTGAGACATCCATTCACTCACCAACACACCCATACACACACTTAGCCACCCATACAGCCCTTCACAGATGCACTCTTGAACCCATACACCCAGTGAATCACCTACTCACACATCTATGCACAGAGTCACACACCTCCAACCCACCCACACACACACTCAGTCCCCCATACAAATACTCAAGCAAACAATCAATAACCCATATAGACACTAATGTAGCTACTGACCAACCCATATAGCAGCTTACACGACAACAGACAGACTGATACAGACATTCACACAGTTTAGTCACTAACCCATGCATTCAGTAAGACACGTTTAATCAGTCACCTATACAATCAGTTACATACCTCCTAAATCCTCCATCCAGACACTTATACACCCACTCATTCTTCAATACACCTTGCCATTTATATAAAACATATTTAAACTTTACAGAAACACACAGTCACTGGATGATGTCATCAGTGATGTCATCAGTGATGTCATTTGAGATGTCATCAGTGATGTCATCAGTGATGTCACTGACCATTCCATGAATGATGTAATATGTGACGTCATGAGCAGTGCATTGCGGGGGCGCGAGTTAGAGTTAACTGAACTAACTATAACAGTGGAATTTCTATGGTTTTGTACGAGTGAAATATCCACCTAACTATAACGTCCCTGAAACCTATGGTTTTTTCAGTGAATATATATATATATATATATATATATATATATATTTTTTTTTTTTCCATGGAACTCGGTAATCAGACCGACTCCTGCAATTTTCATCTTGGTGTAATATCCAGTGGCAAGCAAGGGGATGCAACATGCAGCATTTAGCCAGAATGGGGCAGGAACAAAATAATTGAACATCACGGCAAGCTGTAACTATTGATTGTATCGCGTACTTACCTATTGAGGTGAGATGGATGTGAGGCATTGGAGCCTGGATGATCAGTGGTATAATAGATACGAACATTGTTAAATATGGCAGCCGTCTTGGAGAAAAAAAATGTGTAGTCCTCTCTTAGTGTCAAGCACGGCAATCCACCAATGAGGATGATGTTCCCAATATTTAAATGAACTCACAATGTTGTATGTTTTAATCATGCATTTCAGCATTGAGGAAGGTGAATCTTTTGCCGAAACGTGTCTGCTAAAGGGAATAAATGCGTGTTTTAAGCAATCCCATGAGTGCCCCATACCCTTCTTTGGAGCCTGGATTTAAATGCGTGAATTCTGCCATCACGCTCACAGAGGCACCCGCTGCGAGTTCGGTAGCCTTTTGGTGGAACTATGAGCTGAATGTATATATATATATAGATAGATATGTACAAGAGCGTATTTGGAGGCAAAAAGGTGCTGTGGAGAACTTGAAAGGTGCCTGACAACCCACTGGGGATGAAATGTGTTTTTATGGCTGTAACGGACACACAGCAACTCACTGTAGTAAGAAGCAATGTACTACAAGCACCAGCATGCCGTGCGAGCGGCTACGCCCATTGGGGCAGGTGTTTATGATTACAAGATACATTTAAACTGACGTGTTGTGCCCGTTATGTTTGCGCCCATTGAGAAAGTGCAGGAGCATGAAACGCAACTGGGCTGAAGACTTTATCTGTGTTTGGGCAATTTATGCAGGACTCATACGGCAGCCTCCAATAAATATATGAAGCAGGATCAACTGTTGTGGGCCTTTCCTTTGTGGGTAACTTTTTGTGATGCAATATATATATATATATATATATATATAAATATATATATATATATATGTATATATATATTATCTACTGGCGGTCGCCAGTAGATAGTTATAGTTAAAACCTATTATCCATAGGAAATCCGCGACATTCTATTTGAAATAACGTTGGCGCCGGTTGACGAATCTTCGCGAAGTTTCCAACTTGTTGGGGCGCTCCGGTCCGCTCCTATCCTGAAAGTCTCGGGGTGATACGTCAAGCGGGGGCCGAGAAAAAGGGGTCCCAAAACGTGTTTTCCCCATTCATTTTTCCATAGGAACCTTTAGTCGCAGCTACAGCCCGAACTGCTGAACGGAATTACACCAAATTTGGCAAAGAGGTAGCCCTTGGTTCAGTGTCGTGCCTTTTGCTTAAATGGTGTAAATCCGTTCAGTAGTTCCTGAGAAAATCAAAAGTAAAGTCACATATATATCTGGGCGGAGCCTAACCACACATGTCATCGTGAGATCTGATTGGCTGTCAGCACTTCATCCTGGAATTGCTGGCAGCCATCTTGGGACCAATATAAATGATAGTACCTCATTGAAATGCATTGTAGTGAATAGAAGATGTTGAGGGTCACCAAAAGGAGAACTATAAAGGGTGATAACAGGCTTTAGTTACATTAGAATTTATTTGTTGATGGTACCATACTAATTTTAGGAATTGTGGTGTATTCTAAGGTGATTTTACCACGTGAAAAACCTTCTGCTGGGTTATCATGAATCATGTTTGAGAGAACACTATTTTCTCATGCTTGTCCCATGGAGGTTTGGAAGGTGCTCCAGAAGCTAAAATGAGAGCATATTTTCTGTAAATTCACATTATCTTTCTTACTCATGTGAGAATGAAGTCTGACATTCTCAGTAAAACAAGTACATCCAACAAGGGCAAAGACTGTCAGTTGATTCCTTTGTGTACTACTGCAGCTTCCCAGAGTGTTCTAAAGAACAACTAGAGTGCTAACAGCCTTACTTATGACAAAAGTATGGCACACCTGAAGCCATCTTGATTGGAATAAACTGGTAACACTTAAACAATTTAATTTAAAAAGGAACAAAATGATGGGGTTCATTTTGTCATAGAAATATGGTTAGTGCTGTAGAAAGAAAAAATTAGGACATGTTTCAAGTGTGATCTCAAATATCTTCCTGTTATATTTCAACAGGAGCAGCCTGCCAGTTGATGCCTTTGTGTTCTACTGCAGCTTCCCAGAGTGTTCTAAAGAACAACTAGAGCGCTAACAGCCTTACTTATGACAAAAGTATGGCACACCTGAAGCCATCTTGATTGGAATAAACCGGTAACACTTAAAACATTTAATTTAAAAAGGAACAAAATGAGGGGTTCTTTTTTAAATAGAAATTATGGTTAGTGCTGCAGAAAGAAAAATTAGGGCATGTTTTAAGTGAGATCTCAAATCCTCTTCTATTTCATTAGAAAATTCTGACATGCAGACTGAAACAATCACTTTCAATACCCAAACACCACTGCACTAACCTAAATCCTAAAACACCACCACCAGCACGACCCCCTACACTACCCAAACACCACTGCACTGCCCTAAACCCTAAACACCACTCCCAGCACGACCCCTACACTGCACAAACACCACTGCACTACCCTAAACCCTAGAACACTACCCCCAGCACGACCCCCTACACTACCCAAACACCACTGCACTACCCTAAACCCTAAAACACTACCCCCAGCACGACCCCCTACACTACCCAAACACCACTGCACTAACCTAAATTCTAAAACACTACCCCCAGCACGACCCCCTACACTACCCAAACACCACTGCACTACCCTAAAACATGACCCCCTACACTACACAAACACCACTGCACTACCCTAAACCCTAAAACACTACCCCCAGCACGACCCCCTACACTTCACAAGCACCACTGCACTACCCTAAACCCTAAAACACTATCCCCAGCACGACCCCCTACACTGCCCGAACACCACTGCACTGCCCTAAACCCTGAAACACCAGCCCCTGCATGACCCCCTACACTGCCCAAACACCACTGCACTGCCCTAAACCCTGAAACACCACCCCTAGCACGACCCCCTACACTGCCCGAACACCACTGCACTGCCCTAAACCCTGAAACACCACCCTCTTCACGACCCCCTACACTGCCTGAACACCACTGCACTGCCCTAAACCCTGAAACACCACCCCCAGCATGACCCCCTACACTGCCCGAACACCACTGCACTGCCCTAAACCCTGAAACACCACCCCCAGCAAGACCCCCTACACTGCCCGAACATCACTGCACTGCCCTAAACCCTGAAACATCACCCCCAGCAAGACCCCCTACACTGCCCGAACACCACTGACCTAAACCCTGAAACACCACCCCCAGCACGACCCCCTACACTGCCCGAAGACCACTGCACTGCCCTAAACCCTGAAACACTACCCCCAGCATGACCCCCTACACTGCCCGAACTCCACTGCTCTGCCCAAAACCCTGAAACACCAGCCCCAGCACGACCCCCTACACTGCCCGAACACCACTGCACTGCCCTAAACCTTGAAACACCAGCCCCTGCACGACCCCCTACACTGCCCGAACACCACTGCACTACCCTAAACCCTGAAACATCACCCCCAGCACGACCCCCTACACTGCCCGAGCACCACTGCACTGCCCTAAACCCTGAAACACCAGCCCCCGCACGACCCCCTACCCTGCCCGAACACCACTGCACTGCCCTAAACCCTGAAACACCAGCCCCAGCACGACCGCCTACACTGCCCGAACACCACTGCACTGCCCTAAACCCTGAAACACCAGCCCCAGCACGACCCCCTACACTGCCCGAACACCACTGCACTGCCCTAAACCGTGAAACACCAGCCTCAGCACGACCCCCTACACTGCCTGAACACCACTGCACTGCCCTGAAACCTGAAACACCAGCCCCAGCACAACACCCTACACTGCCCGATCACCACTGCGCTGCCCTAAACCCTGAAACACCACCCGTGCATGACCCCCTACACTGCTCGAACACCACTGCACTGCCCTAAACCCTAAAACACCACCCCCAGCGTGACCTCCTACACTGCCCGAACACCACTGCACTGCCCTAAACCCTGAAACACCACCCCCTGCACAACCCCTACACTGCTCGAACACTACTGCACTGCCCTAAACCCAGAAACACCATCCCCAGCACGACCCCCTATACTGCACGAACACCACTGCACTGCCCTAAACCCTGAAACACTACCCCCAGCAGGACCCCCTACACTGCTCGAACACTACTGCACTGCCCTAAACCCAGAAACACCATCCCCAGCATGACCCCCTATACTGCACGAACACCACTGCACTGCCCTAAACCCTGAAACATCACCCCCAGCAAGACCCCCTACACTGCCCGAACACCACTGCCCTCAACCCTGAAACACCACCCCCAGCAAGACCCCCTACACTGCCCGAACACCACTGCACTGCCCTAAACCCTGAAACACCAGACCCAGCACGACCCCCTACATGGCCCGAACACCACTGCACTGCCCTAAACCCTGAAACACCACCCCCTGCACGACCCCCTACACTGCCCGAACACCACTGTACTGCCCTAAACCCTGAAACCCCACCCCCAGCATGACCCCCTACACTGCCAGAACACCACTGCACTGCCCTAAACCCTGAAACACCACCCCCTGCACGACCCCCTACACTGCCCGAACACTACTGCACTGCCCTAAACCCTGAAACACCACCCCCAGCACTACCCCCTACACTGCACGAACACCACTGCACCACCCTAAACCCTGAAACACTACCCCCAGCAAGACCCCCTACACTGCCCGAACACCACTGCCCTAAACCCTGAAACATCACCCCCAGCAAAACCCCTACACTGCCCGAACACCACTGCCCTAAACCCTGAAACACCACCCCCAGCAAGACCCCCTACACCGCCCGAACACCACTGCACTGCCCTAAACCCTGAAACACCACCCCCAGCAAGACCCCCTACACTGCCCGAACACCACTGCACTGCCCTAAACCCTGAAACACCACCCCCAGCATGACCCCCTACACTGCCCGAACACCACTGCTCTGCCCAAAACCCTGAAACACCAGCCCCAGCACGACCCCCTACACTGCCCGAACACCACTGCACTGCCCTAAACCCTGAAACACCAGCCCGACCCCCTACACTGCCCGAACACCACTGCACTGCCCTAAACCCTGAAACACCAGCCCCAGCACAACCCCGTACACTGCCCGCACACCACTGCACTGCCCTAAACCCTGAAACACCAGCCCCAGCACAACCCCGTACACTGCCCGAACACCACTGCACTGCCCTAAAACCTGAAACACCAGCCCCAGCACGACCGCCTACACTGCCCAAAAACTACTGCTCTGCCCTAGACCCTGAAACATCACCCCCAGCAAGACTACCTACACTGGCCGAACACCACTGCACTGCCCTAAACCCTGAAACACCACCCCCTGCACGACCCCCTACACTGCCCAAACACTACTGCACTGCACTAAACCCTGAAACACCACCCCTCAGCACAACACCCTACACTGCCCGAACACCACTGCACTGCCCTAAACCCTGAAACACCACCCCAGCATGACCCCCTACACTGCCCGAACACCACTGCACTAAACCCTGAAACACCACCCCTGCACGACCCCCTACACTGCCGGAACACCACTGCACTGCCCTAAACCCTGAAACACCACCCCCAGCACGACCCCCTACACTGCCCTAACACCACTGCACTGCCCTAAACCCTGAAACATCACCCCCAGCACAACCCCCTACACTGCCTGAGCACCATTGCTCTGCCCTAAACCCTGAAACACTAGCCCCAGCACGACCCCCTACACTGCCCAAACACCACTGCACTGCCCTAAACCCTGAAACACCACCCCCAGCACGACCCCCTACACTGCCCGAACACGACTGCACTGCCCTAAACCCTGAAACACCAGCCCCAGCACGACCCCCTACACTGCCCGAACACCACTGCACTACCCTAAACCCTGAAACACCAGCCCCAGCATGACCCCCTACACTGCCCGAACACCACTGCACTGCCCTAAACCCTGAAACACCAGCCCCAGCACCACCCCCTACAATGCCCGAACACCACTGCACTACCCTAAACCCTGAAACACCAGCCCCAGCACGACCCCCTACACTGCCCGAACACCACTGCACTGCCCTAAACCCTGAAACACCAGCCCCAGCACCACCCCCTACAATGCCCGAACACCACTGTACTGCCCTAAACCCTGAAACACCACCCCCTGCACCGCCCCCTACACTGCCCGAACACCACTGCACTGCCCTAAACCCTGAAACACCACCCCCTGCACGACCCCCTACACTGCCCGAACACCACTGCACTGCCCTAAACCCTGAAACACCACCCCCTGCACCACCCCCTACACTGCCCGAACACCACTGCACTGCCCTAAACCCTGAAACACCACCCCCTGCACTGCCCCCTACACTGCCCGAACACCACTGCACTGCCCTAAACCCTGAAACACCACCCCCAGCATGACCCCCTTTACTGCTCGAACACCACTGCACTGCCCCAAACCCTGAAACACCACCCCCAGCATTACCCCCTACACTGCCCGAACACCACTGCCCTAAACCCTGAAACACCACCCCTGCACGACCCCCTACACTGCCCGAACACCACTGCACTGCCCTAAACCCTGAAACACCACCCCCTGCACGACCCCCTACACTGCCCAAACACCACTGCACTGCCCTAAACCCTGAAACACCACCCCCAGCACGACCCCCTACACTGCCCGAACACCACTGCACTGCCCTAAACCCTAAAACACCACCCCCAGCACGACCCCCTACACTGCCCGAACACCACTGCACTGCCCTAAACCCTAGAACACTACCCCCAGCATGACCCCCTACACTACCCGAACACCACTGCACTACCCTAAACCCTAAAATACTCCCCCAGCACGACCCCCTACACTACCCGAACACGACTGCACTGCCCTAAACCCTAAAACACTCCCCCCAGCACGACCCCCTACACTACCCGAACACGACTGCACTGCCCTAAACCCTAAAACACTCCCCCAGCACGACCCCCTACACTACCCGAACACCACTGCACTGCCCTAAACCTAAAACACTCCTCCCAGCTCGACCCCCTACACTACCTAAACACCACTGCACTGCCCTAAACCCTAAAACACTACCCCCGCATGACCCCCTACACTACCCAAATACCAATGCACTACCCTAATCCCTAAAACACTACCCCCGCACAACCCCTACACTACCCAAAGACCACTGCACTACCCTAAACTCTAAAACAATACCCCCGCATGACTCCCTACACTACCCAAAGACCACTGCACTACCCTAAACCCTAAAACACGACCTCCTACACTACACAAACACCACTGCACTACCCTAAACCCTAAAAAACTACCCCCAGCACGAACCCCTACACTACCCAAACACCACTGCACTACCCTAAACCATAAAACACTACCCCGAGCAGTACCCCCTACGCTACCCAAACACCACTGCACTACCCTAAACCCCAAAACACTACCCCCAGCAGTACCCCTACACTACCCAAACACCATTGCACTACCCTAAACCCTAAAACCCTAAAACACTAACCCCAGCACGACCCCCTACACTACCCAAACATCACTGTACTACCCTAAACCCTAAAACACTCCCCCAGCACGACTCCCTACACTACCCAAACACCACTGCACTACCCTAAACCCTAAATCTACCCCCAGCATGACCCCCTACACTACACAAACACCACTGCACTACCCTAAACCCTAAAACACTACCCCCAGCACGACCCTCTTCACTACCTAAACACAACTGCACAATTTGTTACAGGCGTTGCAACGCAGGCCTGTGGTGCTTACTGGAAGTACCTGGTGGGCTAGTTGGGCCCCAGGGACTCTCAGGATTCAAGGTGACCTAATCCCCCAACTTAAAACGCGCCACGGGGCGCGTTTGCACAGTGGTGAAGGGAGGGGGAGGGGCCTCAGGTGACATGTGCGCAAACACGTGCTGTGGTGCGTTTTAAGTTGGGGAGTTAATTCCCTTTGAATCCTAGGGGCCAACTAGCCCACCAGGTACCTTCAGTAAGCACAACAGAGTTGCGTTGCAGAGAGGTGAAAAAAGGTGCGTGGCCTCGGAACGCCTCTCTGCAACTCAGCTCTGTGGTCCTAACTGTAGGTACCTGGGGGCTAGTTGGGCCCCAGGGACCCTCAGGATTCAAGGGGACTTAATCCCGCAACTTAAAACGTGCCACGGGGCGCGTTTGCACACATGTCACCTCAGGCCCCTCTCCCTTCACCATTGTGCAAACGCGCACTGGCTCTGGTTAGTCAGAGTCAGTTACCACCAGTACCCGTCTGAAAAAGTTGTGGGCACAGGATGATTTTGCAACAAGGCCTCTTTCTGCTCCTCTGTTGGTTCTTTCTGCACATCTTTTGCTTCTTTCTGTGCGTTTTTCTTCTTTCTTCACATGTCCTACCTCTGTTGGCATAGTTAGAAACTAGCATTTAAAAAACCTTTGAAATTCACTTAAAAAATCATAGGTTTCAGGCACGTTATAGTTAGAAATTAGCATTTAAAAAACCTTTGAAATTCACTGAAAAAACCATAGGTTTCAGGCACGTTATAGTTAGAAATTAGCATTTAAAAAACCTTTGAAATTCACTGAAAAAACCATAGGTTTCAGGCACGTTATAGTTAGAAATTAGCATTTAAAAACCTTTGAAATTCACTGAAAAAACCATAGGTTTCAGACACGTTATAGTTAGAAATTAGCATTTAAAAAACCTTTGAAATTCACTGAAAAAACCATAGGTTTTAGGGACAGTTATAGTTAGTTGGACATTGCACTCGTACAAAACCTGTGAAATTCCCCTGTTATAGTTAGTTCAGCTAACTATAACTCGCGCCCCGCAATGCACTGCTGATGACGTCACATATTACATCACTCATGACATGGTCAGTGACATCACTGATGACATCACTGATGACATCTCAAATGACATCACTGATGACATCATCCATGTGATAATTTCATGCATCTTCTCACACCCTAATATAACTTTTGATACACCCACTCTAAATTACAGACTGCCATTCTCAAAACCATAGACACTCCAACACCAAAAACTACATACCCACTCACTGATTCTTAGGTCTACACACACATCCACTCACTCACCTGTACAGTCACTCATACTTACAGTCACTCAGTACAGGACTATCATATGCACTCATACACCTATATAAATACTCACACACCGCCACTCATCCATAGAGGTACTCACACATCTAGTCAGTCATGCAGAAAATTAATCACACACCCATTTACTCACCTATACAGTTATACACACACCAGCTCACTTACTCATACAAATACTAGCACATTCTTACGCTCTTATACAATAACTGATATAAGCACACACGCATCCATACAGCCACTCTCACAATAACACACTCTCACTTATAGCCATTTAAATACTCTAACACACATATATACTGCCTTTTATATATGTAGTTACTCGCACATGTGCCACTGAGATATACATTCACTCACTAACACACCCATACACACACACTCACCCACCCAAGCAGTCCATCACAGATGCACTCTTGAAATCATGCACCCAGTGAATCACCCACTCACACATCTATGTATAGAGTCACACACACCCCACCCACACAAACACTCAGGCAGCCATGCAGATACTCAGAGAACCAATCAATAACCCATATAGACACTCATGTAGCTATTCGCAAATCCATGCATCCACTTACACACCAACAAACAGACGGATACAGACATTCACACAGTTTAATCACTAACCCATGCATTCAGTAAGATACGTTTAATCACTCACTTGTAGAGTCAGTCACTCACGTACTAAATCATCCATTCAGACACTTATACACCCACTCATTCTTCAATACGCCTTTCCCTATATATATTAAACATATTTAAACTTTACAGAAACACACAGTCACTGGATGATGTCATCAGTGATGTCATTTGAGATGTCATCAGTGATGTCATCAGTGATGTCACTGACCATGTCATGAGTGATGTAATATGTGACGTCATCAGCAGTGCATTGCGGGGGCGCGAGTTATAGTTAGCTGAACTAACTATAACAGGGGAATTTCACAGGTTTTGTACGAGTGCAATGTCCAACTAACTATAACTGTCCCTAAAACCTATGGTTTTTTCAGTGAATATATATATATATATATATATATATATATTCACTGAAAAACCATAGGTTTCAGACACGTTATAGTTAGAAATTAGCATTTAAAAAACCTTTGAAATTCACTGAAAAAACCATAGGTTTTAGGGACAGTTATAGTTAGTTGGACATTTCACTCGTACAAAACCATAGAAATTCCCCCGTTATAGTTAGTTCAGCTAACTATAACTTCGCGCCCACAATGCACTGCTGATGACATCACATATTACATCACTCATTACATGGTCAGTGACAGCACTGATGACATCACTGATGACATCTCAAATGACATCACTGATGACATCACTGATGACATCATCCAGTGACTGTGTGTTTCTGTAAAGTTGAAATATGTTTAATATATATAGGGAAAGCGTATTGAAGAATGAGTGGGTGTATAAGTGTCTGAATGGATGATTTAGTACGTGAGTGACTGACTCTACAAGTGAGTGATTAAACTTATCTTACTGAATGCATGGGTTAGTGACTAAACTGTGTGAATGTCTGTATCCGTCTGTTTGTTGGTGTGTAAGTGGATGCATGGATTTGCGAATAGCTACATGAGTGTCTATATGGGTTATTGATTGGTTCTCTGAGTATCTGTATGGCTGCCTGAGTGTTTGTGTGGGTGGGGTGTGTGTGACTCTGTACATAGATGTGTGAGTGGGTGATTCACTGGGTGCATGATTTCAGAGTGCATCTGTGATGGACTACTTAGGTGGGTGAGTGTGTGTATGGGTGTGTTAGTGTAGTGAATGTATATCTCAGTGGTACATGTGCGAGTACCTACATATGTAAAAGGCAGTATATATGTGTGTTAGAGTATTTAAATGGCTATAAGTGAGAGTGTGTGATTGTGAGAGTGGCTGTATGGATGCGTGTGTGCTTGTATCAGTTATTGTATAAGAGCGTAAGAATGTGCTAGTATTTGTATGAGTAAGTGAGCTGGTGTGTGTATAACTCTATAGGTGAGTAAATGGGTGTGTGATTAATTTTTGCATGACTGACTAGGTGTGTGAGTACCTCTATGGATGAGTGGCAGTGTGTGAGTGTTTATATAGGTGTATGAGTGCATAAGAAAGTCCTGTACTGAGTGACTGTAAGTATGAGTGACTGTACGGGTGAGTGAGTGGATGTGTGTGTAGACTAAGCCTGGGCGTAGTTCGCGAAGTAGCGCTACGCGAAGCTACGCAAAGTGCAGTTCGCACTACGCGAGCTACGCGTAGCACTCACGCGAACTGCGTAGTGCACTGTTTGCAATGATTGCACAGTGCCGGATGCTTGTCCGCACTGTGCAATCATTGAAGCGGCATCTTGCACAGTGCGAGCTGTCTTTTACTGCCGCTCGAGTAGATTTTTACTCGGCGGCAGCTTTCTCAACGCGGACTGGTAGTTTCTCACCAGCGAGCGGTCGCGAGCATACGCGACCACTCGCAATGAGAAACCTGACCTCCCCGCGTTGAGAATCTCGCCGGAGGTTTATTTTCCACGCTCGCGATCGGCAACTTGATGTTGCTGATCGCGAACGAGAAAAAGTCTCGCGGGATGTCATTTTGCTTGCTCGCGGTCGCCAACTTGACGTTGAGGACCGCGAGCAAACAAAATGACCGCTGCACTACGCTACGCTACGCTACGCTTGTTTGCACTGTGCTACGTGCAATTCGCGTTGTGCGAAGTAGCGCAAACTTCGCAAACTACGCGAGCGTAGCGTAGTGCTTTGCCCAGGGTTAGTGTAGACCTAAGAATCAGTGAGTGGGTATGTAGTTTTTGGTGTTGGAGTGTCTATGGTTTTGAGAATGGCAGTCTGTAATTTAGAGTGGGTGTATCAAAAGTTATATTAGGGTGTGAGAAGATGCATGAAATTATCACATGGATGATGTCATCAGTGATGTCATTTGAGATGTCATCAGTGATGTCATCAGTGATGTCACTGACCATGTCATGAGTGATGTAATATGTGACGTCATCAGCAGTGCATTGCGGGGCGCGAGTTATAGTTAGCTGTACTAACTATAACGGGGAATTTCTATGGTTTTGTACGTAGTGAAATGTCCAACTAACTATAACTGTCCCTAAAACCTATGGTTTTTCAGTGAATATATATATATATATATTCACTGGAAAAAAACAAAGGTTACAGGGACATTATAGTTAGGCTCAGCTTTCACACTTTCAAAACCAGTGAAATTCAGCAGTTATAGTTACCTGACCTAACTATTTCTTACACCCCTGCAATGCCCTGCTTATGACCTCACATATTACATCAATCATGACATGGTCAGTGTGAGAGTCTGGCCTGGTATATGATGTCTACTAATGTAAGTGGGCACCTTGCACCAGTCCAGACAACCCTTATGGTGATTTAAGAGGTCTCAGACAACCTTAGAAAGTTATTCAAGTGGTAGATGTGGAGGGCAGCTTAAGGCTTAGTCTTGAAGGAGTGTAAAGCAGCTTGTTTTACCAGAATGCAATCTTATAGTATATATTAAATGAAAGAGAACCACACAAAGTATTAATAAAAATATGTATTTATTATATAACACTATCTAGTACGTTACAGTATCTCCTACACGGAGATAGACATAAAGCACACAATACTTTAGCAAAGAATTCACAGTAAATAGCACTAATACACAGTGGGCCCCGGGGGGGGGGGAACCAAACCATATACTAAGAAAGTGGTATAGGAACCACGACTCGAGTCAGGACAATGTCAAGAGGATGTAGAATTGCTGGGGGCCCACAGAATCACCCAAGGTAAGTAGATAGGGACCCCACGGAGAGCGGGTGCAGTGTGTGAACACAACTGCGTGCTCCGTACAAGTCTATGTGCAAGTCGCGGTTGGAATTTTAAAGATTAGGTACCCTTCCCAGTGGACCCTGAAGAAACCCAGTAGAAGACAGAAGGTTGGAGAGCCACCCCACCCATGGATACCGTGGTACCCAAGTTACCTATCCCAGGGAAGCTGGGTGCATAGGTGTGAAGCGGCGTCGGAAACCGCTGTTGAACCCAATGGAGGACTTCAGGAAAGTGGCGCTGCTGGAAGAGGAGAAAGTGTCCGGAGGAATCCAAATGTGGATTCTGGAAGAGGAGTTCCTGAAAGCAGAGGGGACAGTGTCTATGTCACTCGAGGGTGACCAGGAGACTTGGAAGACTGTTCCCCTCCGATGTCAAGTGTTTCAGGTAGATGACGGTGACCTTGACTCTGCAGCTGCGGGGACCAGGTGATGCTGAGGATGACCAGGACCCGGATACGAGATGTCCCATGAAGGATGTCGAGTGCTGAGGGGTCGGTGTCCAGTGGAAACACCAACAAGCCTTGGCAAATGCAACCCATGTAGGATGTCAACAAGGTGCACAGTTGGGACCAGCAAAGTTGAGGAGACTCACCACAAGCAGGGGAGTCAGGGCAGGCCCCGAGCAATTGGGGGAGCCCAAGGAAAACAAAGGTGACCCTCAAATGGACCCACAGGCCGGAGGCACAGGAGTCTCAAGAGGACCTCAAGCAGCTCACCAAAAGATGCAGGCCAGGATGCACATGATGTGGTGTAGCCAAAGATTCTGCTCACTGGAGGTGCTTGAGGTTGGGGCTACTTAGAGCCCGAAGATCTTCTTGCAAAGATGTCAACAAGCCTTTGCAACTGTAAAGGGGATGCTGTACCCAGGGGTTCGGTTATTGCAACCTCCACAAGGACAGCTGGCCTCAAGCTTGGTAAGAGGGTAGAACAGGCCTTGGGAGTTGAGGAGAACCACCACCTGTGTTGCAGAGTCCACAGAGTCTGGAGAAGCTTGGGATCTGCAGACAGGTCGTCTTCGTTGCGGTGCCTGCGAATGCAGGAGAGTGACTCCTTCACTACAAGGTTGTCCTTGATGCTTCACAGGCCTTGGAAGGTTCCTGTATGATGCACAGGCACAGGCGATGCAGCAGACTGAAAGAGAGACGAAGTGAGGCCCAAACGAAGTCCAGCAAAGTCTGGAGCGCCCAGATGGTAGAAGTGCAGTAGTTTCAGTTCTGAATCTTATCCCACGACGAATCTATGGACCTACACCCAGGTAATCCCTTAAGTACCATAGGGAAAGGGTTTGGAAGATTCAGGGGACTCTCCCAGGCGAGGGTCTGGACAGGGGGAGGTTACTGGACAGGGGGGAGGTTACTCCCATGTCCTTTGTCCAGTTTCGCACCAGAGTGGGAGCCAATGGCTCCCAGGACTGTTTCAAACTGGACTATGCACAGGGACACCAAATGTGCCCCTTATGCAGACTTTCAGGCACTGGCAAGCGCACCCACCCAGCCCTAATACACTAAATCCTGTCTGGGAGGTGGTCACACCTCCATGTGACAGGATGCCTATTGTTCTGCCTTTCCCTGCTCGAGCTTGGCTCAGCAGCAGAAGGGCAGAAATGTGTCTCTGGTTGGCAGCAACCATTTTGTGCTGTCCGGGACTAGAAGGCTGGTACCACGAACACTAAGAGCCTAACCGAGGGCTCTACCAGTGCTTGGAATCATACCTCCCACACCGTTAACGGTGTGGGGGTATGATTCCAACATGTTTGATACCAAACATGATAGGATTCGTTGCAGCTGTTTTCGAGATGGTCATAACGCGATTACACAGTGCCCCTCTATATAGTATCTGGCAGCTTTGCTGACAACCTGGGAGAATGGACTCTGTAGGCTGCAGTGGTGTCCTGCTCATGCAGGGGCACCCTCTCACTTAGAACCACGCACCCTGCCCTCAGGATTGTAAGGGCCTGCTATAGGGGGGATTTATAGGTTTTAAGTGCAGTGACCCTTAGATATAGTAAACCTATATCTTTAGTAAGTGGTGCATGCACAAACTTACACAGGCTGCAATGGCAGGGCTGTAGTTCCATTTTGAATGGTATCTTATGGGTGGCATAATGCATGCTACAGTTCATGGGAGACCTCTGGGGTACCTATGCCCTGGTTATATGGGTACCATATACTAGGGACTGACAAGGGTACCCCAGTATCCAATCTGGGATGTACCTAGGTACTGAACACAACAGTTGAGGGAGAAAGCAGACAGACTGGGGTCCTGATTAGCAGGATCCCAGTCAGACTAGTCAAAACCAGTATCACATCAAGCAAAAAGTGGGGGTAAACATAAGAAGCAGATCCTACTTTCCTACAGTCAGTGACATCACTGATGACATCACTGATGAAGTCTTAAATGACATCACTGATGACATCATTCACAGAACCACTTACACACCCACTAACACCCCCATAGAACATTTTATACACTCACTCCTACTTTCACACAACTGCTCACCTACCCATTCACAGACCCATACCAGTACTTATAGAACCAATCACTCAACTATAGGTGCCGGCCATGGGGAGTGGAGGTCCCCAGGACCAACATTGTCTCCTTTCAGTTTCACTGTCCACCCCGGGAGATGGTGGTCCCCGGGGCTGAGACTGACCTGGGAGGGGGGCCGCATGGCCCCCTTCCCAGTAGTATTTATTTCTTTGGCCCTGGGGAGATGATGGTCCCCGAGTCCGGGGGTCCATACGGCCCCCGCAAATTGTGTTTACTTCCCTAGGGAGGTGGTGGCCCCGGGGGCTTCTAGAAGCCCAGGAGGGGGTATGCATGGCTCCCTTCCTTTATTATTAACAAAGTCCCGTGGAGATGGTGGTCTCCGGGGCTTCTAGTAGCCCAAGAGGGGGGTCCTTGTACCCCGCCGTTATTGTAAATAAAGCCCTGGGAGGTGGGGGTCCTGGGGCTCATTTGAAAACAAGCAAATTACATGAAATTACAGCAAAACCTTTTTTTTTTTTAAATGCTTTTTCCCCAAACAAACACTTGGGGGTCAGAGTATTCCTATTAAGGGTGGGCATAGTTGGCGGAGGAGTACTACTACGCAGAATTCATTCTGCAACTTCGCTCCGCTCCCCACTTAAAACAGAGACCTCATAGACTTTTGGTAAAATAACAAGTATCTCTGTTTCTACATGCTAAAATGCATATAGTCATTTCACAAAAGTGAAAATGAAAATTTAGCAAGCAGTGAGAGAGGTGATGATTTTGAGATCCTCCCTAACCTAGGGAGAAAACCAAGCAGATGCCTTGAAAACAAAGAGCACATCATGCTGAACGATTCAGTGTTGGTCCCATCCTCTTAGGACCACCCCAAGCACAGTTATGGGCAAAAATACAATCCCAACCAAAGGCCCTGCAAAGCATTATGGGACGAGATTAGCAGTGGGCAGTGAATATTATAGTATCCAATATCAAAATAATTCTACAAAGAGCTGCAGTTCAACTGGTCGTTACTAGGTGTCCCTCACGAGTCAAATGCAAAAGCATTGAAATTATTACATCTAGCTGCAGTTCCACTAGTTGTTACTAGATGTCCCTCACGAGTCAAATGCAAGAGCATTGAAACCCTTTCATGAAGCTGCAGTTCAGCTCTTTGTAGAATTTATAGTATTAGCTCTCAGCTCAGGGTTTCAATGCTTTTGCATTTGACTCATGAGGGACACCTAGTAACGACTAGGTGTCCCGGGGTGATTCGTGAAGGGGAGGCCGAGAAAAAAGGGAGGTCCCAAAGTGCATTTTCTCCATGTTAATTTCCATAGGAAATTTTGGAACAGGCTACAGCCCGAACTGCTGAACGGAATTACACCAAATTTGGCAAAAGGTAGCTCTTGGTCCAGAAAGCGCCCTTTTTTTAAATGGTGGAAAGCCGTTCAGTAGTTTTTGAAATATTAAAGGAAAAAGAAATATAGATATGTGGGCGGGGCCTAACCACACCTCTCCTCCCGAGCACGAGCTTCATTCTAATTGGCTGCCAACACTCCAAACCAGAAAGTGTTGGCAGCCATCTTGTGCCTCGCATCGAGTGAAAATCAAAAAGGTGAGAGAAACATTAAAAAATAGGAAAAGGGGGCAGGGTAATAACACCCTGACCCCCCAGGCCTGCTCAGGGGGTTCCTGGACCCCCAGGCCCAAAAAAAGCATTTTTTTTTAAAACAAAATTTCGGGCGGGGTCGCGCCGGTGCGCGAATCCGTCCGATAATTTAAAAAAAGAAGCGTGGGTGGGCCAGGTCCCGGGGGCAATTTGATTTATGTAACCGGGGCCCCCGGGGGGCCCCGCAGCCCTGGGGACCGCCACCTCCCCGGGGCTTTCTAATTTATTCATGGGGGCGCACGCGGCCCCCCCGCATACCCGGGGACTGCCACCTCCCCGGGGCTTCATTAAAATAAGGGCGGGGGGCCTCGCGGGCCCCCCCAAACCCCGGGGACCACCACCTCCCTGGGGCTTCATTCAAATAAGGGTGGGGGGGCCTCACGGGCCCCCCCAAGCCCTGGGGGCCACCACCTCCCCGGGGCTGTAATAAATAATTGTGTGGGGGGCTCGAGCCCCCCCACACTGCCCCGGGGACCACCACCTCCCCGGGGCACTCTATATTTAAATACGGGGGTCCGTTATGGGCCCCGGGGGCCACCACTTCCCTGGGGCTTTGCAAACATTGGGAGGGGGGCCACACAGCCCCCCTCCTGGAGCCCTTGATGGCCCTGGGGACCGCCACCCCCTAGGGCTGGCTCCTGCAATGTCCCGGGGTGCCCACCCCCGGGACATTGCTGTTTGCTACAGCTCCCGCCCTGTCATAGCAAACTCTGCTTAGGTTTTGGAAGCGAGAGCAGAAACCTGCTCTCGCTTCCAAAACCAGCAAATACTTTGCACAAGGGAGCTGCATGTTAGCAGCTCCCCTTGTGCAAAAGCAATGCCGGCTCCCGCAGGAGGCGGGGAGCCGGCTGGGAACGTGGGGGCATTGGGGCTCCCCCCACAGTCCCATACAGTGAGGCTAGGCCCCGGGGGATGGGGTCCGCGGGGCCAATAGTGGCCTGAGGAGGGGGGCCACGCGGCCCTCCTCTAAAATTAAGATTAAAGGGTGGCCAGGCCCCGGGGGATGGGGTCCCCGGGGCCAGAAGTGGCCTAAGGAAGGGGGCCACACTGCCCCCCTCCCGTTAGCACTTGCTCTTTGGGCCTGCTGTGTAACAGACTCATTAGGGAATATGCTGTTTCTCTTTTATAACACACAACACACAAACCGGCGAGTGTAATGATGCTAAGGCACAAGCCCACATGGACGGACAGCTCAGTGTGAAGAGAGCCTGCTGCAGAGACCACGTGTTCTAGCGCTCAGCCTTTCATCTTTTAGGAGCAGGCAACCATGCTGCTACATCAGTTTGGCAATTTTAGACTTTAAACTACTGCTTAATTTGCGCCGGGTCTACCAGTGCCCACATGGGCACTTAATCATTAGCACTTGCTCTTTGTGCGTGCTGTGTAACAGACTCGTTAGGGAATATGCTGTTTCTGTTTTATAACACACAACACACAAACCGGCGAGTGTAATGATGCTAAGGCACAAGCCTACATGGACGGACAGCTCAGTGTGAAGAGAGCCTGCTGCAGAGACCACGTGTTCTAGCGCTCAGCCTTTCATCTTTTAGGAGCAGGCAACCATGCTGCTACATCAGTTTGGCAAATTTAGACTTCAAACTACTGCTTAATTTGCGCCGGGGTCTACCAGTGCGCACACGGGCACTTAATCATTAGCACTTGTTCTTTGGGCGTGCTGTGTAACAGACTTGTTAGGGAATATGCTGTTTCTGTTTTATAACACACAACACATAAACCGGCGAGTGTAATGATGCTAAGGCACAAGCCCACATGGACGGACAGCTCAGTGTGAAGAGAGCCTGCTGCAGAGACCACGTGTTCTAGCGCTCAGCCTTTCATCTTTTAGGAGCAGGCAACCATGCTGCTACATCAGTTTGGCAATTTTAGACTTTAAACTACTGCTTAATTTGAGCCGAAGTCTACCAGTGCACACATGGGCACTTAATCATTAGCACTTGCTCTTTGGGCGTGCTGTGTAACAGACTTGTTAGGGAATATGCTGTTTCTATTTTATAACACACAACACACAAATCGGTGAGTGTAATGATGCTAAGGCACAAGCCCACATGGACGGACAGCTCAGTGTGAAGAGAGCCTGCTGCAGAGACCACGTGTTCTAGCGCTCAGCCTTTCATCTTTTAGGAGCAGGCAACCATGCTGCTACACCAGTTTGGCAATTTTAGACTTTAAACTACTCCTTAATTTGAGCCGGGGTCTACCAGTGCACACATGGGCACTTAATCATTAGCACTTGCTCTTTGGGCGTGCTGTGTAACAGACTCGTTAGGTAATATGCTGTTTCTCTTTTATAACACACAAACCTGCGAGTGTAATGATGCTAAGGCACAAGCCCACATGGACGGACAGCTCAGTGTGAAGAGAGCCTGCTGCAGAGATCACGTGTTTTAGCGCTCAGCCTTTCATCATTTAGGAGCAGGCAACCATGCTGCTACATCAGTTTGGCAATTTTAGGCTTTAAACTACTCCTTACTTTGAGCCGGGGTCTACCAGTGCGCACATGGGCACTTAATCATTAGCACTTGCTCTTTGGGTGTGCTGTGTAACAGACTCGTTAGGTAATATGCTGTTTCTCTTTTATAACACACCACACACAAACCGGCGAGTGTGATGATGTTAAGGCACAAGCCCACATGGACGGACAGCTCAGTGTGAAGAGAGCCTGCTGCAGAGACCACATGTTCTAGCGCTCAGCCTTTCATCTTTTAGGAGCAGGCAACCATGCTGCTACATCAGTTTGGCAATTTTAGACTTTAACCCCTTGCATGCTTAGGACGGCCCCCGGCCGTCCGACGTCACGGTGGGCGTGTGCGGAGGACGGCCGGGGGCCGTCCGGATCCCGCCCACTCATTAATTCTCCCGCACAGCGGGGGAATGTGCGCAGCATGCAAGGGGTTAAACTACTGCTTAATTTGCGCCGGGGTCTACCAGTGCGCACATGGGCACTTAATCATTACCACTTGCTCTTTGGGCGTGCTGTGTAACAGACTCGTTAGGGAATATGCTGTTTCTATTTTATAACACACAACACACAAACCGGCGAGTGTAATGATGCTAAGGCACAAGCCCACATGGACGAATAGCTCAGTGTGAAGAGAGCCTGCTGCAGAGACCACGTGTTCTAGCGCTCAGCCTTTCATCTTTTAGGAGCAGGCAACCATGCTGCTACATCAGTTTGCCAATTTTAGACTTTAAACTACTGCTTAATTTGCGCCGGGGCTACCAGTGCGCACATGGGCACATAATTATTAGCACTTGCTCTTTGGGCTTGCTGTGTAACAGACTCGTTAGGGAATATGCTGTTTCTGTTTTATAACACACAACATACAAACCAGCGAGTGTAATGATGCTAAGGCACAAGCCCACATGGACGGACAGCGCAGTGTGAAGAGAGCCTGCTGCAGAGACCACGTGATCTAGCGCTCAGCCTTTCATCTTTTAGGAGCAGGCAACCATGCTGCTACATCAGTTTGGCAATTTTAGATTTTAAACTACTGCTTAATTTGCGCCAGGGTCTACCAGTGCGCACATGGGTACTTAATCATATAAAAAAAGAGGCCAAGCCCCGGGGGATGGGGTCCCCGGGGCCAATAGTGGCCTGGGAGGGGGCCACTCGGCCCACCTCCCCTTTAATTCTTTTTTTTAAAAAGAGGCCAGCCCCAGGGGATGGGGTCCCCGGGGCCAATAGTGGCCTAGGGAAGGGGGGCCACGTGGCCCCACTTCCCTAATAATATATTAAAAAAAGGAGGACATGACCCGGAGGATGGGGTCCCCGGGGCCGAAATCGGCCTTGGGAGGGGGGCCACACGGCCCTATTCCAGTTTTTTTTTTTTTTAAAAAGGGTCAGGCCCTGGGGGATGGGGTCCCCAGGGCCCCAAAAATACTAGAAGAAGGGGGGCCACACAGCCCTCCTTCTAAAAATATATTTTTAAAAAAGCCGGCATCTCGCCGGAGGCCCCGCCCCCTCCCTGCACCACTCTGCAAACGCACCCCCTGGCGCGTTCTAAGTTGGGGAATTAACTCCCCTTGAATACTGAGGGTCCCTGGGGGCCAACTAGCCCACCGGGTACCTCCAGTAAGCACCACACAGCTGGATTGCAGAGAGGTGATTCGATGCCACGCCCCTTTTTACACCACTCTGCCTCTTAGCGCACTGCTCGTGGGGCGATGAGGTCCACTTGTGTCCTTAGGGCCTCAGGACACAAGTAGACTTAATCCCTTGAGCAGCAGTGCCCCAAGAGCCGCATTTGCAGAGTGGTGTAAAAAGGGGGCATTGCCATGGACCACTCTTAGCAATCCAGGTGTGTGGCGCTTACTGGAAGTACCTGGTGGGCTAGTTGGCCCCCAGGGACCCTCAGGAATGAAGGGGACTTAATACCCCAACTTAGAACGCGCCAGGAGGTGCGTTTGCAGAGTGGTGGGGAAAGGGGACTCGGCCTTTGTCCACCACTGTGTGAGGCTTACTGGAGGTAAGAGGTAGGCTAGTTGGCCCCTAACCACCCCCAGCAGTGAAGGGGACTTCAATCCCCATCCAAGAGCATGCCAGGGAGCGCATTTGCAGAGTGGTGGGCAAAGGGGGCGTGGCCTGCTATGAGAACTTAGCAATCCTGCTGTGTGGGACTTACTGGAGGTAATAGGAGGGGTAGTTGGCCCCCAAGGATGTCCTTGGGGGCCAACTACCCCTCTTGTTACCTCCAGTAAGTCCCACACACTGGGATTGCTAAGACGTCTTTGGAGGCCACGCCCCTTTTCTCCACCACTCTGCAAATGCGCCTACTGGCAGACTACAGGATGGAGGATGAAGTCCACTTTTCTCCTGAGGGACTTTGGGGGCTAAGAAGCCCTCCTGGTACCTCCTGTAAGTCCTACCCAGCGGAATTCCTGAGCGCTGGTTGGAGGCCCAGCCCCCTTTCTCCACCACTCTGTAAACGCGACTACTAGTTAAAGAAGCATTTGCAATGTAATAGGTTTCGCATTTGCGAGAGTTAGAGCTATTGGCATTGTAAATGCAAAAGTGTTTTAATAATGTTTCTTGGAGTGGAGTGGATGTAGGTTGTGTGTAGTGGAATTATGTGGTATGTTGTGCAGTGAAATTATGTGGATAGAAAGTATGTGGTATTTAGTGTGTAGGAATTATGTAGAGTGGGATTATGTGTTATGGAGAGTAATTATGTGGCATGGTAGTCTGTGTTGTGAAGTGGTAACCTCAGGTTTAGTCTTCTTCGTTTCCATAGAAGCTAAACTATGAACTTAATGAGACAAAAAAAAGAAGGAACCACTGAGGAGCACTTCTGGACCTAGTCAGAGGTATGAGCAGGGCCATTGGAATTTTGTGACTGTTTGGCTGCACCAACTTTTGCACAATTATACATTTACCGCATTTGCCACATAATCCATCATCTGCTGCATAATCTGCAGATTTGAACAAAAAAAACATTGTTTCTAGCTCAAACGGCTCAAACGTTACCAAAAATGCAGCAACAAGTGTTAGAGCGTGGTGGAAGGCCCTGTGTAAACCTACAATGGTCACCTGTTACTTATTGCTAAATGTGGGTATTAAATTGGTACTAATGGTGTGTAAACCACTCTTGCTTCTTTCTGCGCCTCTCTTGCCTCTTTTTGCATTTCTGTTGCTTCTTTCTGCAACCCTCATGCCTCTTTCACACCACTCTTCCCTCTTTCTGCACCCCTCTTCACTCTTTCTGCACCTCTCTTGTTTCTTTCTGTATCCCTCTTGCCTCCTTCTCCACCCCACTTCCCCCTTACTACATCTCTGTTGCTTCTTTATGCACTTCCCTTACGTGTTTCTGCACCTCTCTTGTGTCTTTCTGCACCTCTGTTGCGTCTTTCTGTACTTCTGTTAGTTCTTTCTGCACTTCTCTTGCTCTTTCTGCACCATTTGCACCTCTTTCAGCACCTCTGTTGTTTCTTTCTGCACTTCTCTTCCTTCTTTCTGCACCCCTCCTGCCTCTTTCTGTAACTCTCTTGCCTCTTTGTGCACCTATTCTACCTTTTTCTGTACCGCTCTTGCTTCTTTTTGTACCTCTGTTGGTTCTTTCTGCACCTCTGTTGGTTATTTCTGCACTGCTCTTGCTTCTTTCTGAACCTCACTTGCCTCTTTCTACACTTCTCTTGCTTCTTTCTGTACCTATGTTGCTTCTTTCTTCAGCAATTCTCTTGCCTCTTTCTGCACCTCTCTTCCGTCTTTCTGCACCTCGCTTGCTTCTTTCTGCACCCCTCTTGCCTCTTTCTGCACCCGTCTCCCCTGTTTCTGCACCTCTCTTGCCTCTTTCTGCACCCCTGTTCCCTCTTTCTGCACCTTTCCTGCCTGTTTCTGCACCTCTCTTGCCTCTTTCTGTACCTCTGTTGCTTTTTTCTCTACTTCTTTTGCTCTTTCCGCACCTCTGTTGCTTCTTTCTGCCCTTCTCTTCCTTCTTTCTGCACCCCTCTTTCTGTACCTCTCTTGCCTCTTTTTGCTCCTCTCTTGCCTCTTTCTGAACATCCCTTGCCTCTTTTTGCATCTCACCTGCCGCTTTCTGCACTTCTCTTGCTTCTTTCTACACCTCTCTTGCCTCTTTCTGCTCCTCTCTTGCCTCTTTCTGCACTTCTCTTGCCTGTTTCTGTACCTCTCTTGCCTCTTTCTGCACCTCACTTGCTTCTTTCTGCACCCCTCCTGCCTCTTTCTGCACTTCTTTTGCTTCTTTCTATACCTCTCTTGCCTCTTTCTGCTCCTCTCTTACCTCTTTGTGCATTTCTCTTGCTTGTTTCTGCACTTCCCTTGCCTCTTTCTGTACCTTTCTTACCTCTTTCTGCACCTCTCTTACCTCTTTCTGCACTTCTCTTGCTTGTTTCTGCACTGCTCTTGCTTCGTTATGCACCTCTTTTGCCTGTTTCTGCAACTCTCGTGCCTCTTTCTGCACTTCTCTAGCTTGTTTCTGCACCTCTCTTGCATCTTTATGCACCTCTGTTGCCTCTTTCTGCACCTCCCTTGCTTCTGTCTGCACCCCTCCTGCCTCTTTCTGCACTTCTCTTGCTTCTTTCTACACCTCTCTTGCCTCTTTCTGCTCCTCTCTTGCCTCTTTGTGCATTTCTCTTGCCTGTTTCTGCACCTCCTTTGCCTCTTTCTGTACCTCTCTTGCCTCTTTCTGCAACTCTCTTGCCTCTTTCTGCACTTCTCTTGCTTCTTTCTGCACTGTTCTTGCTTCTTTATGCACCTCTTTTGCCTGTTTCTGCAACTCTTGCTTCTTTCTGCATTTCTGTTGCCTCCTTCTGCACCTCTGTTGCTTCTTATTTGCACTTCTCTTCCTCTTTTTGTACCCCTCTTGCCTCTTTCAGCACCTCTGTTGCTTATTTCTGCACTTCTCTCCCTTCTTTCTGCACCCCTCCTGCCTCTTTCTGTACCTCTCTTGCCTCTTTGTGCACCTCTCCTACCCTTTTTTGTACGCCTCTTCCCTCTTTTTGCACCTCTGTTGGTTCTTTCTGCACTGCTCTTGCTACTTTCTGCACCTCACTTGCCTCTTTCTGTACTTCTATTGCTTCTTTGTACACCTCTGTTGCTTCTTTCAGCAATTCTCTTGCCTCTTTCTGCACTTCTCTTCCTTCTTTGTGCACCCCTCCTGCCTCTTTCTGTACCTCTCTTGCCTCTTTGTGCCGCTCTCCTACCTCTTTGTGCACCCCTCTTGCCTCTTTTTGCACCTCTGTTGGTTCTTTCTGCACTGCTCTTGCTTCTTTCTACACGTCACTTGCACTTTCTGCACTTCTCTTGGTTCTTTATACACCTCTTTTGCTTCTTTCAGCATTTCTCTTGCGTCTTTCTGCACCTCTATTGCGTCTTTCTGTACTTCTGTTGGTTCTTTCTGCACTTCTCTTGCTCTTTCTGCACCCTTCGCGCTTCTTTCAGCACCTCTGTTGCTTCTTTCTGCACTTCTCTACCTTCTTTCTGCACCCCTCCTGCCTCTTTCTGTACCTCTCTTGCCTCTTTGTGCACCTCTTCTACCTTTTTCTGTACCGCTCTTGCTTCTTTTTACACCTTTGTTGGTTCTTTCTGCACCTCTGTTGGTTCTTTCTGCACTGCTTTTGCTTCTTTCTGCACCCCACTTGCCTCTTTCTGCACTTCTCTTGCTTCTTTCTGCACTGCTCTAGCTTATTTATGCACCTCTGTTGCTTTTTTTTGCACTTCTCTTCCTCTTTTTGCACCCCTCTTGCCTCTTTCAGCACCTCTGTTGCTTCTTTCTGCACTTCTCTTCCTTCTTTCTGCACCCCTCCTGCCTCTTTCTGTACCTCTCTTGCCTCTTTGTGCACCTCTCCTACCCTTTTCTGCACCCCTCTTCCCTCTTTTTGCACCTTTGTTGGTTCTTTCTGAACTCCTCTTGCTTCTTTCTTCACCTCACTTGCCTCTTTCTGTACTTCTATTGCTTCTTTGTACACCTCTGTTGCTTCTTTCAGAAATTCTCTTGCCTCTTTCTGCACTTCTCTTCCTTCTTTCTTGATCCCTCCTGCCTCTTTCTGTACCTCTCTTGCCTCTTTGTGCACCTCTCCTACCTCTTTGTGCACCCCTCTTGCCTCTATTTGCACCTCTGTTGGTTCTTTCTGCACTGCTCTTGCTTCTTTTTGCACGTCACTTGCCTCTTTCTGCACTTCTCTTGGTTCTTTCTACACCTCTGTTGCTTCTTTCAGCAATTCTCTTGCCTCTTTCTGCACTTCTCTTGCTTGTTTCTGCACCTCTCTTGCGTCTTTCTGCACCTCTGTTGCGTCTTTCTGAACTTCTGTTGGTTGTTTCTGCACTTCTCTTGTTCTTTCTGCACCCTTCGCGCCTCTTTCAGCACCTCTGTTGCTTCTTTCTGCACTTCTCTACCTTCTTTCTGCAGCACTCCTGGCTCTTTCTGTATCTCTCTTGCCTCTTTGTGCACCTCTTCTACCTTTTTCTATACCACTCTTGCTTCTTTTTGCACCTCTGTTGGTTCTTTCGGCACCTATGTTGGTTCTTTCTCCACTGCTTTTGCTTCTTTCTGAACCTCACTTGCCTCTTTCTGCACTTCTCTTGCTTGTTTCTGCACCTCTCTTCCGTCTTTCTGCACCTCACCTCCTTCTTTCTGCACCCCTCTTGCCTCTTTCTGCACTCCTCGTTCGTTCTGCACCTCTCTTACCTCTTTCTGTACCTCTGTTGCTTTTTTCTGCACTTTTCTTGCTCTTTTTGCACCCTTCATGCCTCTTTCAGCACCACTGTTGCTTCTTTCTGCACTTCTCTTCTTTCTTTCTGCACCACTCCTGCCTCTTTCTGTACCTCTCTTGCCTCTTTGAGCACCTCTCCTACCTTTTTCTGCACCCCTCTTGCCTCTTTTTGTTCCTCTCTTGCCTCTTTCTGCACCTCCCTTGCCTCTTTCTGTACCTCTCTTGCCTCTTTCTGCACCTCACTTGCCTCTTTCTGCACTTCTCTTGCTTCTTTCTACACCTCTCTTGCCTCTTTCTGCTCCTCTCTTTCCTCTTTCTGCACTTCTCTTGCTTGTTTCTGCACCTCTCTTGCGTCTTTCTGCACCTCTGTTGCACCTTTCTGCACGTCACTTGCTTCTTTCTGTATCCCTCCTGCCTTTTTCTGTACTTCTCTTGCTTCTTTCTACACTTCTCTTGCCTCGTTCTGCTCCTCTCTTGCCTCTTTGTGCATTTCTCTTGCCTGTTTCTGCACTTCCCTTGCCTCTTTCTGAACCTCTCTTGCCTCTTTCTGCACCTCTCTAGCCCCTTTCTGCACTTCTCTTGCTTCTTTCTGCACTTCTCTTGCTCTTTCCGCACCTCTGTTGCTTCTTTCTGCACTTCTCTTCCTTCTTTCTGCACCCCTCCTGCCTCTTTCTGTACCTCTCTTGCCTCTTTGTGCACCTCTCCTACCTTTTTCAGCACCCCTCTTGCCTCTTTTTGCTCCTCTCTTGCCTCTTTCTGCACCTCCCTTGCCTCTTTCTGCACCTCTCTTGCCTCTTTCTGCACCTCACTTGCCTCTTTCTGCACTTCTCTTGCTTCTTTCTACACCTCTCTTGCCTCTTTCTGCTCCTCTCGTTCCTCTTTCTGCACTTCTCTTGCTTGTTTCTGCACCTCTCTTGCGTCTTTCTGCACCTCTGTTGCATATTTCTGCACCTCACTTGCTTCTTTCTGCACCCCTCCTTCCTCTTTCTACACTTCTGTTCCTTCTTTCTACACCTCTCTTGCCTCTTTCTGCTCCTCTCTTGCCTCTTTGTGCATTTCTCTTGCCTGTTTCTGCACTTCCTTTGCCTCTTTCTGAACCTCTCTTGCCTCTTTCAGCACCTCTCTAGCCCCTTTCTGCACTTCTCTTGCTTCTTTCTGCACTTTTCTTGCTCTTTCCGCACCTCTATTGCTCCTTTCTGCACTTCTCTTCCTTCTTTCTGCACCCCTATTGCCTCTTTCTGTACCTCTCTTGCCTCTTTGTGCACCTCTCCTACCTTTTTCTGCACCCCTCTTGCCTCTTTTTGCTCCTTTCTTGCCTCTTTCTGAACATCCCTTGCCTCTTTCTGAACCTCCCTTGCCTCTTTCTGCACCTCTCTTGCCTCTTTCTGCACCTCACTTGCCTCTTTGTGCACTTCTCTTGCTTCTTTCTACACCTCTCTTGCCTCTTTCTGCTCCTCTCTTGCCCCTTTCTGCACTTCTCTTGCTTGTTTATGCACCTCTCTTGCCTCTTTCTGCACCTCACTTGCTTCTTTCTGCACCCCTCCTGCCTCTTTCTGCACTTTTCTTGCTTCTTTCTACACCTCTCTTGCCTCTTTCTGCTCCTCTCTTGCCTCTTTGTGCATTTCTCTTGCCTGTTTCTGCACATCCCTTGCCTCTTTCTGTACTTCTCTTGCCTCTTCCTGCACCTCTCTTGCCTCTTTCTGCACTGCTCTTGCTTCTTTCTGCACTGTTCTTGCTTCTTTATGCAGCTCTCTTGTGTCTTTCTGCACCTCTGTTTCCTCTTTCTGCACCTCACTTGCTTCTTTCTCCACCCCTCCTTACTCTTTCTGCACTTCTCTTGCTTCTTTCTACACCTCTCTTGCCTCTTTGTGCATTTCTCTTGCCTCTTTCTGCACTTCCCTTGCCTCTTTCTGTACCTCTCTTGCCTCTTTCTGCACCTCTTTTGCCTCTTTCTGCACGTCTCTTGCTTCTTTCTGCACTGCTCTTGCTTCTTTCTGCACCTCTGTTGCTTCTTTTTTGCACTTCTCTTCCTCTTTTTGCACCCCTCTGGCCTCTTTCAGCACCTCTGTTGCTTCTTTCTGCACTTCTCTTCCTTCTTTCTGCACCCCTCCTGCCTCTTTCTGTACCTCTCTTGTCTCTTTGTGCACCTCTCCTACCCTTTTCTGCACCCCTCTTCCCTCTTTTTGCACCTCTGTTGGTTCTTTCTGCACTCCTCTTGCTTCTTTCTGCACCTCACTTGCTTCTTTCTGCACTTCTCTTCCTTCTTTTTGCATCCCTCCTGCCTCTTTCTGTACCTCTCTTGCCTCTTTGTGCACCTCTCCTACCTCTTTGTGCACCCCTCTTGCCTCTATTTGCACCTCAGTTGGTTCTTTCTGCACTGCTCTTGCTTCTTTCTGCACGTCACTTGCCTCTTTCTGCACTTCTCTTGGTTCTTTCTACACCTCTTTTGCTTCTTTCAGCAATTCTCTTGCGTCTTTCTGCACCTCTGTTGCGTCTTTCTGTACTTCTGTTGGTTCTTTCTGCACTTCTCTTGTTTTTCTGCACCCTTCGCGCCTCTTTCAGCACCTCTGTTGCTTCTTTCTGCACGGCTCTACCTTCTTTCTGCACCCCTCCTGCCTCTTTCTGTACCTCTCTTGCCTCTTTGTGCACCTCTTCTACCTTTTTCTGTACCGCTCTTGCTTCTTTTTGCACCTTTGTTGGTTCTTTCTGCACCTCTGTTGGTTCTTTCTGCACTGCTTTTGATTTTGCTTCTTTCTGCACCTCACTTGCCTCTTTCTGCACTTCTCTTGCTTCTTTTTACACCTCTGTTGTTTCAGCAATTCTCTTGCCTCTTTCTGCACTTCTCTTGCTTGTTTCTGCACCTCTCTTCTGTCTTTCTGCACCTCACCTACTTCTTTCTGCACCCCTTGTGAGAAGTTGGCCTGGTATATGCTGTTCACTAGTTAAAGTGGACACCTTGTGTGAGAAGTTGGCCTGGCATATGCTGACCACTAATTATAGTGGGCACCTTGCACCAGTCCAAACAACCCCTTATTGGAGATAGGTTAAAGACAACCTTTATTGAAAGCTATCCTAGTGGTAGCTATTGAGAGCAGCCTTCAGGCTAAGTCTTGAAGGAATGTAAAGCAGCTTGTTTTACCAGTCTATAATCTCTTGAGTGACCAAATGAAAGAGGACCACACCAGGTATATATTCAAAATATATGTATTTATTACTAAACACACCCCTCTAGTCTCTTTATGAGGCTAGAGTTCGAAGTACATAAATTATAAGTTAGTTATCTACAGTAATAGCACAAATACATGTTTGAGCCCCAGGGGCGTACCAAACCATATACCAATAAAGTGGTATAAGAACCACGACTGAGCTAGACACAAGGCCTAGAGCCTGTAGAAGTGCTTGGACCACAAGGAACCACCCAAGGCAGTGACACAGGGGACCCACGGGGGACGCGTGCAGTGTATGAACACAGCCGCAAACCGCCGTTAACTTCTATGGGGAAAGTCGCGATTAGAATTTAAAGAAAGGGACACTTAGAGGAGGACTTGGAGCAAACCCTTTGAGAACTAGGCTGTTCTAGTGTCAATACCCACGGGAGCACCGGAGTACTCGAGTTACCTCACCCAGGGGAGCCGGGTGCATAGGTGTCTTTCGGGGTCGGGTTTCGTCGTCGCTTTCAATGGCGATTTGCTGAAAAGTGCTGCTGGCGGCCAAGTCGAAAGTGTTCAGGTGGATCCAAAGGTGGATCAAAGATCTGAAGAACCTGAAAGCAGAGGGGACAGAGTCTGGGTCACTAGCCAGTGACCAGGAAGGCGATGAGCAGATGCCCACCGATGTCGAGTGCTTCAGGTAGGTTGACGGTCGTCTTGACTCTTCAGCCACGACGTCCAGGAGGCGTTGACGACAACCAGGAGCTGGATTCGAGCTGTCCCACGAAGTCTGTCGATTGCAGGGGTATCGGCGACCAGATTGGACCCAAAAAGCCTTGGCAACGGCAAGTCTCATGGAAATGGAAGAAGGACAATGTTGCAGACCAGCAAGGGCTGGGGGACTCACCCAGCAAGGGTAAGTCAGGGCACGCCTGGAGCAACCAGGGAGCCCAAGCAGAAAACGATTGGCCTTCGGGAGGGCCTACTAGCCAACAGACTAGCGACCGCAAAGGAGCCTTGAGACGATGCTGTGGAGCTGGCTCACAGGACACTCGTGGAGTGGAGGCCAGTGATCTTTGGTACAGTCGGTGCTGGAGGCTAGGGCTACTCGGAGCCCAAAGCACGACTTCGTGGGAGACCCATAAGAGGATGCACTTGCAAATGTGATCGGTGTCCAGGGGTCACGGTTCCACGTTACCCACGACAGCTACGGGCCTCAGCTTTGCTGGGGACTCAGGGCAGCCTCGGGGAAGTCTGGAAATCTACCTCTGGTGATGCAAAGACTTCGGCGTCTGGCGGGAGCTTCAGTGATGCAGACCGGACAATTGCTTCTTTGGTGCCTGCCAAGCAGGGGAGTCACTCCTTGACCCCAAGGGAGATTCTTCAGTCCTCTAATCTTGAAGTAGAGCGTCGAAGGTCCAGGATTCTGTGTCAGAGTTTCGTCCAGGTTAATCTAAAGTCCTAAGGACTGGGGTCCCCTACTTATACTAAGGGAGGGGGGTGGACATACTCTGTGGCCCCACCTATGGGAGGGTCAGGGCAGAGGGGTGGTTACACCCCTTTCCCTTTGTCCAGTTTCGTGCCAGAGCATGGGCTGGAAGCCCCTGAGCCGGTTTGAACTGGGGTATGCACAGGGACACCAAGTGTGCCCCCAGTGCAGGACTTCAAAGCACCCGAGAGTGCTCCCGCCCAGCCCCAATACACACTATCCTGTCTGGGGAGGTGGTCACAGGGGCACCCTCTCACATAGGAACCACGCACTCTGCCTTCAGGATTGATAAGGCCTGCCATAGGAGTGACTTATAGGTTTATATGTGTGTATGTATGTAGTGATATACGTAGCCTATATCACAGTAAGGGGTGCATGCACCACCTTACCCAGGCTGCAGTAGCAGACCTGTGGTGTCAGTTTGGATGGCCTTCCAGGGGTGGCACAATACATGCTGCAGCCCCTGGTAGGCCTCTGAGGTACCTATGCCCTGGGTACATAGTATACCATATACTAGGGACTTATAAGGGCACTCCAGATTCCAATCAGAGATGTGCCTAATATAGGAGAGTAGGATCTGCTTCACATGGGTACCCCAACTTTTTGCTGATGCTTCACTGTTTTTCGACCTTAGTCTGGCTGGGGCCCTGCTAATCAGAACCCCAGCCTAGCTGCTTCCTCTTTAAAATGGTTTCCATGTGCCTTAGGCACATCTCTGATTGGAATCTGGAGTGCCCTTATAAGTCCCTAGTATATGGTATACTATGTACCCAGGGCATAGGTACCTCAGAGGCCTACCAGGGGCTGCAGCATGTATTGTGCCACCCCTGGAAGGCCATCCAAACTGACACCACAGGTCTGCTACTGCAGCCTGGGTAAGGTGGTGCATGCACCCCTTACTGTGATATAGGCTACCTATATCACTACATACATACACACATATAAACCTATAAGTCACTCCTATGGCAGGCCTTATCAATCCTGAAGGCAGAGTGCGTGGTTCCTATGTGAGAGGGTGCCCCTGCATGAGCTGGGCCCCTCTGCAGCGTTCAGAGACCCTTCTCTGATGCTGTTTGTAGTGCAGCCTGACCATATACTCTTAAGCGCATTATAACCTCGCGTTAAATGCTAACTTTGGGATGGCTGCACGGAAACATGTCGTGTTTGGTGTCAAACATCTTGGAATACTACCCCCCACCAGTTCTGGCGGCGGGGTAGCATTCCACCCTTCTAGAGGGAAAGACATGTACACACCGGTATACCCGGTACTGACTTTCCAGAGCCCTGGCATCACAAAATGGATGCCGCTGCCACAGACACGAGTCTGGCCTCCTGCTGCTGACCGAAACTCCGGCAGGGGAGGCCTGGACAATAGGTTTCCTGTCCCAGGGAGGTGTGACCACCTCCCCAGACAGGATAGTGTGTATTGGGGCTGGGCGGGAGCACTCTCGGGTGCTTTGAAGTCCTGCACTGGGGGCACACTTGGTGTCCCTGTGCATACCCCAGTTCAAACCGGCTCAGGGGCTTCCAGCCCCTGCTCTGGCATGAAACTGGACAAAGGGAAAGGGGTGTAACCACCCCTCTGCCCTGACCCTCCCATAGGTGGGGCCACAGAGTATGTCCAACCCCCTACCTTAGTATAAGTAGGGGACCCCAGTCCTTAGGACTTTAGATTAACCTGGACGAAACTCTGACACAGAATCCTGGACCTTCGATGCTCTACTTCAAGATTAGAGGACTGAAGAATCTCCCTTGGGGTCAAGGAGTGACTCCCCTGCTTGGCAGGCACCAAAGAAGCAATTGTCCGGTCTGCATCGCTGAAGCTCCCGTCGGACGCTGAAGTCTTTGCATCACCAGAGGTGGATTTCCAGACTTCCCGAGGCTGCCCTGAGTCCCCAGCAAAGCTGAGGCCCGTAGCTGTCGTGGGTAACGTGGAACCGTGACCCCTGGACACCGATCGCATTTGCAAGTGCATCCTCTTCTGGGTCTCCCACGAAGTCGTGCTTTGGGCTCCGAGTAGCCCCAGCCTCCAGCACCAACTGCACTGAAGATCACTGGCCTCCACTCCACGAGTGTCCTGTGAGCCAGCTCCACGTGCATCGTCTCGAGGCTCCTTCGCGATCGCTAGTCCGTTGGCTAGTAGGCCCTCCCGAAGGCCAATCTTTTTCTGCTTGGGCTCACTGGTTGCTCCAGGTGTGCCCTGACTTATCCTCGCTGGGTGAGTCCCCCAGACCTTGCTGGTCTGCAACATCGTCCTTCTTCCATTTCCACAAGACTTGCCGTTGCCAAGGCTTGTTGGGTCCAATCCGATCGCCGACACACCTGCAATCGACAGATGTCGTGGGACAGCTCGAATCCAGCTCCTGGTCGTCGTCGACGCCTCCTGGACCTCGTGGCTGAAGAGTCAAGATGACCGTCAACCTACCTGAAGCACTCAACATCGGTGGGCATCTGCTCATCGCCTTCCTGGTCACTGGCTAGTGACCCAGACTCTGTCCCCTCTGCTTTCAGGTTCTTCAGATCTTCGATCCACCTCTGGATCCACCCGAACACTTTCGACTTGGCCGCCAGCAGCACTTTTCAGCAGATCGCCATTGAAAGCGACGACGAAACCCGACCCCGAAAGACACCTATGCACCCGGCTCCCCTGGGTGAGGTAACTCGAGTACTCCGGTGCTCCCGTGGGTATTGACACTAGAACAGCCTAGTTCTCAAAGGGTTTGCTCCAAGTCCTCCTCTAAGTGTCCCTTTTCTTTTAAATTCTAATCGCGACTTTCCCCATAGAAGTTAACGGTGGTTCGCGGCTGTGTTCATACACTGCACGCGTCCCCGTGGGTCCCCTGTGTCACTGCCTTGGGTGGTTCCTTGTGGTCCAAGCACTTCTACAGGCTCTAGGCCTTGTGTCTAGCTCAGTCGTGGTTCTTATACCACTTTATTGGTATATGGTTTGGTACGCCCCTGGGGCTCAAACGTGTATTTGTGCTATTACTGTAGATAACTAACTTATAATTTATGTACTTCGAACTCTAGCCTCATAAAGAGACTAGAGGGGTGTGTTTAGTAATAAATACATATATTTTGAATATATACCTGGTGTGGTCCTCTTTCATTTGGTCACTCAAGAGATTATAGACTGGTAAAACAAGCTGCTTTACATTCCTTCAAGACTTAGCCTGAAGGCTGCTCTCCATAGCTACCACTAGGATAGCTTTCAATAAAGGTTGTCTTTAACCTATCTCCAATAAGGGGTTGTTTGGACTGGTGCAAGGTGCCCACTATAATTAGTGGACAGCATATGCCAGGCCAACTTCTCACATTGGTGTGCAGCGTGTGGGATTCCAGCTTGCTATTGTTTTACCAGATAATCTCAATTGAATTGATCAACTGAAAACCACTAAGGGTACCTAAGGTACATATAAATCAAGCTTAGTAATACAGTAAGTTCTACTGAACTTAGAGTTGTGTGTTAAGGGACAGCACACCCTTTCTACAACTCAAGAGAGTTTAGTAGGCCACACTAGAGTAGGTAGTGCATACACCACACCTCACTAGTAATGTCTTCAAAGCCAGGACCCAGTGAGTCCTTGCCAGAAGCCAGTGGGCTTCTTCCCTCCAAGTATGATAAACTCCCATTCTTGGAATTGAGAGCATTATGCAATACTAGGAAGTTGAAGGCAGGCAAAAGTGCCAGCACCCAACACCTCAGGGAGGTGTTACTAGCTGATGATCTCAGCAGGCCCCTAGGGTCTGAAGGGGTAGGCAAAGAGGGTGGGGCAGAAGATGAGGAAGGGGCCAGGGGTGAAGAAACCCAGGCCCCCCTCTGAAACTGGCCAGGAAGGTGAAAATGACCTTGTCCTGGAAAACCCAATTCCTCCTGTGGAGGAGGAGGAGGAGGATCAGAATGACCTCCACTTTGTCCCCCAGGAAGAGTTCTGAGTGTGCCCAGAAGGTCTAGGTCTCCTTCTCAGGAGTCTAACCACTCTGACACCTCAATAGGGACCTCTGTCTCCTCTCATAGGAGGGAATCCTCTCATGAGAGGAGAAAGAGACTGATTCAGTATGAGCAAACTCAGCTTGAACTCAGGAAACAGCAATTGGCTATAGACAGGGAGTCCCTAGATCTCTATAGAGAGAGACAAAAGTTGGGACTAGAGTCCCATGGTGGCAGCAGTTTCCCCAAAGATAGGGAAAGGTCTTATGACCATAGAAACCTGAGCAAGATTGTCCCTCCCTACCAGAGTGGGGATGACATCCACAAATGGATAACTGCTCTAGAGAGGGCCTGTAAAGTACAGAGGGTCCCTCAGGAGCAGTGGGCAGCAATCTTGTGGCTCTCCTTTGCAGACAAAGGTAGAGACAAGCTCCTCACTGTTAGAGAGGAGGATGCTGATAATTACAAAGTCTTGAAGAGTGCTCTAATTGATGGGTTTGGCCTAACCACTGAACAATACAGGTTAAAGTTCAGGGATACCCAAAAAGCACAGACTCAAGACTGGGTGGACTTTGTTGATTGTTCTGCCAAGGCTCTGGAAGGTTGGTTATTGGGCAGTAAGGTATGTGACTTCACAGGATTGTACAATCTGATCATGAGGGAGCAGATTCTTAATAACTGTCAAAATCAGCTGTTGCATCAGCACCTGGTAGACTCTGATCTGACCTCTCCCCAAGAATTGGGAAAGAAGGCAGACAAATGGGTCAGAACCAGGGTGAAGCAGAAGGTACAGAACCAAGGTGGTGACCCTAAGAAGCAAGATTCGAAAACCTCTGATAAGGGTGGGGAGAAGGGTAAAGATCAAAAGTCTTCACAAGGCCCCCAAAAATCTTCTTCAGGTGGGGATTCACAGTCTACCAAAGGGAAAGGCCAAAGGAAACCATGGTGCAAGGTCTGTAAGCAAAAGACCCACTGGACCAGTGATTGCACCAAGTCCAAAGACTCGACTCCAGCCCCCACCAATGCCCCTAAGGCACCTGCTCCCCCTAGTGCAGTTACAGTTGGTGGTGGGACTACACAAGCCAAGGGTTTAGTAGGGTTGACCCTGGGTAAAGAGATGAGCTCTGACCTAGTCAGAGAACTCACTCAGGCTGTCCTAGTCTGTGATGGAGGCATGGATATGACCTCCTCTGTGAGTCCCAGTAATCTGGGCAAGTACAGACAACAGCCCTTAATCAATGGAAGAGAGGCTTTGGCATTTAGGGACACAGGGGCAAGTGTCACCATGGTGACACAAGACCTTGTGAATCCTGGGCAGATTATACTTGGTGAAATGTACCAAGTGACCAATGCTAGCAACGTCAGAACAGACCATACTCTGGCAGTTGTTAACTTCTCCTGGGGAGGGGTAACTGGCCTTAAGAAGGTTGTGGTAAGTGCAGACCTACCCATTGAATGCTTGCTTGGCAATGACTTAGAAACTTCAGCTTGGGCAGAAGTGGAGCTCAGGACCCATGCAGAAATGCTGGGCATCCCTGCAGATGTGTTTGCTGTGACCAGGTCACAAGCCAAAATGTCTAACACTGAACAGGCCTTGGATTCTGGAATAATGGACCAAGTGCCCTCCAAGAAGAGGAGTAGTAGGGTAAAGGCAGTGCCTTCCCCCTTGGCTCAGAAGGAAGATCAGTCCCTTGAGGGGGATGATCTCAGTCCTGAGGAAGGAACTGTCCCAGAGGAGCTTGAACCTGACCAGGTTGAGTTCTTGGGGACAGGGGCCCTTCCAGGGCAGATCTGAGCCAGGAGCAGCAGAGCTGCCCCTCTCTTGAACCCCTCAGACAGCAAGCTGCTGCTGAGGCTGCTGGAAAGCTAGTGGTCCCCATACTGTGTATTGGGATGATGGACTCTTGTACTCAGAGTGTAGAGACCCCAAGCCTGGTGCTACCAGGAGGTTGGTTATACCTCTGAAGTTCAGGGGCTTCCTATTGACCCTAGCCCATGATATTCCCTTAGCAGGTCACCTGGGCCAGAACAAGACTTGGGACAGAATTGTCCCTCACTTTCACTGGCCCCACATGTCTGAAGACACCAAGGAGTTTTGTCGCTCCTGTGTAACCTGCCAGGCCAGTGGCAAGGCAGGTGGCACTACAAAGGCCCCCTGATACCACTACCTGTGGTGGGGGTTCCCTTTGAAAGGGTGGGGATTGACATTGTTGGTCCCATGGATCCCCAAACAGCATCTGGGCACAGGTTTATCCTGGTGGTAGTGGATCATGCCACCAGGTACCCAGAGGCTATTCCCCTTAGGACCACTACAGCACCTGTGGTGGCAAGGGCCCTCCTGGGAATTTTCTCAAGAGTGGGCTTCCCTAAGGAGGTTGTATCAGACAGGGATGCAAACTTTATGTCTGGATACTTAAAAGCAATGTGGAAGGAGTGTGGAGTGACTTACAAGTTCACCACACCCTATCACCCACAATGCAATGGTTTAGTTGAGAGATTCAACAAAACCTTGAAGGGCATGATTAAAGGGCTCCCAGAAAAGCTTAGGCGAAGATGGGACATACTCTTGCCCTGCCTTTTATTTGCGTACAGGGAGGTGCCTCAAAAGGGGTTGGCTACAGCCCTTTTGAACTTTTGTTTGGTCACCCTGTCAGGGGTCCATTGTGCTTGGTGAAGGAAGGATGGGAGTTACCTCTCAAGCCCCCAAAGCAAGACATAGTGGACTATGTACTTGGTCTCCGCTCCCGGATGGCTGAGTATATGAAAAAGGCAACTAAAAACCTTGAGGCTAGCCAGGAACTTCAAAAGGCCTGGCATGACCAAAAGGCTGTACTGACTGTTTACCAGCCAGGACAGAAGGTGTGGGTGTTGGAGCCAGTGGCCCCAGCAGCTCTCCAAGACAAATGGAGTGGACCCCATACCATTGTTGAACAGAAGGGTGAGGTTACCTACTTAGTAGACCTAGGAACACCCAGGAGTCCCCACAGGGTTCTCCATGTCAACAGGTTAAAACCATATGTGGACAGGGCAGACATGGGCTTGCTCATGGCTACTGATGAGGGACAGGAGGAAGAGAGTGACCCACTCCCTGACCTGCTCTCACAGAACCCTGGTGATGGGTCAGTGGATGGTGCAGCCTTGGCAGGCAGCCTCACTACCCAGCAGCAGACTGATTGCAGACAGGTGCTCAATCAGTTCAGACACATATTCTCACTGACACCCAGTCAGACTACCTGGTGCACTCATGAAGTGGACACTGGGGACAGTCTGCCTATTAAAAATAAGATTTATAAGCAACCTGACCATGTCAGGGACTGTATCAGGACAGAAGTCCAGAAGATGTTGGATTTGGGAGTTATTGAACCCTCAGATAGCCCTTGGGCTAGCCCAGTGGTCCTTGTGCCAAAACCTCACACCAATGGTGGGAAAAGAGCGATGAGGTTTTGTGTGGACTACAGGGGTCTCAATGCAGTCACTAGGACTGATGCCCATCCAATACCAAGGGCAGATGAGCTAATAGACACTTTGGCCTCAGCCAAGTATCTAAGCACATTTGACCTGACAGCTGGCTACTGGCAGATCAGACTAGCTGATGATGCAAAGCCAAAGACAGCATTCTCAACCCCTAGTGGGCATTATCAATTTGTGGTGATGCCCTTTGGTCTGAAGAATGCACCTGCCACTTTTCAGAGGTTGGTGAATACAGTCCTTACAGGTCTGGAAGACTATAGTGCAGCATATCTAGATGATATTGCTGTCTTTAGCTCCACCTGGGAGGATCACCTGGTCCACCTCAGAAATGTTTTACAGGCCCTGCAGAAAGCAGGCCTGACTATCAAGGCCACCAAGTGCCAGATAGGGCAGAGTCAGGTTGTGTACCTGGGCCACCTTGTGGGTGGAGGCCAGGTTCAACCACTGCAGAGCAAGATCCAGACCATCATGGACTGGACTGCTCCAACTACCCAGACTCAGGTGAGAGCCTTCTTAGGCCTGACTGGGTACTATAGGAGATTTGTCAAGGGGTATGGATCAATAGTGACACCCCTGAATGACTTAACTTCCAAGAAAATGCCCAAAAAGGTTCAGTGGACAGTTAGCTGTCAAAAGGCATTTGATGACCTAAAGCAGGCCATGTGCACTGCTCCCATTCTACAGAGTCCTGATTACTCCAAGAAGTTCATTGTTCAAACTGATGCATCTGAATTGGGGGTAGGGGCTGTACTGTCACAATTGAATGATGAAGGTCAGGATCAGCCAGTAGCTTTTATTAGCAGAAGGCTGACCCCTAGAGAGAAACGTTGGTCAGCCATTGAGAGGGAGGCCTTTGCTGTGGTCTGGGATCTGAAGAAGTTGAGGCCATACTTGTTTGGTACTCACTTCCTTGTTCAAACAGACCATAAGCCCCTCTTATGGCTAAAACAAATGAAGGGTGAAAACCCCAAACTGCTTAGGTGGTCCATTTCCCTACAGGGGATGGACTTCACAGTGGAACATAGACCTGGGAGTAACCATGCCAATGCAGATGGACTCTCTAGGTACTTCCACTTAGAACATGAAGACTTAACTGGGCAAGGTTAGTTTAATGTCCCTACGTTTGGGGGGTGGTTGTGTAGGAGAGTAGGATCTGCTTCACATGGGTACCCCCACTTTTTGCTGATGCTTCACTGTTTTTCGACCTTAGTCTGGCTGGGGCCCTGCTAATCAGAACCCCAGCCTAGCCGCTTCCTCTTTAAAATGGTTTCCATGTGCCTTAGGCACATCTCTGATTGGAATCTGGAGTGCCCTTATAAGTCCCTAGTATATGGTATACTATGTACCCAGGGCATAGGTACCTCAGAGGCCTACCAGGGGCTGCAGCATGTATTGTGCCACCCCTGGAAGGCCATCCAAAGTGACACCACAGGTCTGCTACTGCAGCCTGGGTAAGGTGGTGCATGCACCTCTTACTGTGATATAGGCTACCTATATCACTACATACATACACACATATAAACCTATAAGTCACTCCTATGGCAGGCCTTATCAATCCTGAAGGCAGAGTGCGTGGTTCCTATGTGAGAGGGTGCCTCTGCATGAGCTGGGCCCCTCTGCAGCGTTCGGAGACCCTTCTCTGATGCTGTTTGTAGTGCAGCCCGACCATATACTCTTAAGCGCATTATAACCTTGCGTTAAATGCTAACTTTGGGATGGCTGCACGGAAACATGTCGTGTTTGGTGTCAAACATCTTGGAATACTACCCCCCGCCAGTTCTGGCGGCGGGGTAGCATTCCACCCTTCTAGAGGGAAAGACATGTACACACCGGTATACCCGGTACTGACTTTCCAGAGCCCTGGCATCACAAAATGGATGCCGCTGCCACAGACACGAGTCTGGCCTCCTGCTGCTGACCGAAACTCCGGCAGGGGAGGCCTGGACAATAGGTTTCCTGTCCCAGGGAGGTGTGACCACCTCCCCAGACAGGATAGTGTGTATTGGGGCTGGGCGGGAGCACTCTTGGGTGCTTTGAAGTCCTGCACTGGGGGCACACTTGGTGTCCCTGTGCATACCCCAGTTCAAACCGGCTCAGGGGTTTCCAGCCCCTGCTCTGGCGCGAAACTGGACAAAGGGAAAGGGGTGTAACCACCCCTCTGCCCTGACCCGCCCATAGGTGGGGCCACAGAGTATGTCCAACCCCCTACCTTAGTATAAGTAGGGGACCCCAGTCCCTAGGACTTTAGATTAACCTGGACGAAACTCTGACACAGAATCCTGGACCTTCGACGCTCTACTTCAAGATTAGAGGACTGAAGAATCTCTCTTGGGGTCAAGGAGTGACTCCCCTGCTTGGCAGGCACCAAAGAAGCAATTGTCCGGTCTGCATCGCTGAAGCTCCCGTCGGACGCCGAAGTCTTTGCATCACCAGAGGTGGATTTCCAGACTTCCCCGAGGCTGCCCTGAGTCCCCAGCAAAGCTGAGGCCCGTAGCTGTCGTGGGTAACGTGGACCCATGACCCCTGGACACCGATCGCATTTGCAAGTGCATCCTCTTCTAGGTCTCCCACGAAGTCGTGCTTTGGGCTCCGAGTAGCCCCAGCCTCCAGCACCAATTGCACCGAAGATCACTGGCCTCCACTCCACAAGTGTCCTGTGAGCCAGCTCCACGTGCATCGTCTCGAGGCTCCTTCGCAGTCGCTAGTCTGTTGGCTAGTAGGCCCTCCCGAAGGCCAATCTTTTTCTGCTTGGGCTCCCTGGTTGCTCCAGGCGTGCCCTGACTTATCCTTGCTGGGTGAGTCCCCCAGACCTTGCTGGTCTGCAACATCGTCCTTCTTCCATTTCCACGAGACTTGCCGTTGCCAAGGCTTGTTGGGTCCAATCCGGTCGCAGACACACCTGCAATCGACAGACGTCGTGGGACAGCTGGAATCCAGCTCCTGGTCATCGTCGACGCCTCCTGGACCTCATGGCTGAAGAGTCAAGATGACCGTCAACCTACCTGAAGCACTCGACATCGGTGGGCATCTGGACTGGTGCACCTTGCACCAGTCCAAACAACCCCTTATTGGAGATAGGTTAAAGACAACCTTTATTGAAAGCTATCCTAGTGGTAGCTATGGAGAGCAGCCTTCAGGCTAAGTCTTGAAGGAATGTAAAGCAGCTTGTTTTACCAGTCTATAATCTCTTGAGTGACCAAATGAAAGAGGACCACACCAGGTATATATTCAAAATATATGTATTTATTACTAAACACACCCCTCTAGTCTCCTTATGAGGCTAGAGTTCGAAGTACATACATTACGAGTTAGTTATCTACAGTAATAGCACAAATACACGTTTGAGCCCCAGGGGCGTACCAAACCATATACCAATAAAGTGGTATAAGAACCACGACTGAGCTAGACACAAGGCCTAGAGCCTGTAGAAGTGCTTGGACCACAAGGAACCACCCAAGGCAGTGACACAGGGGACCCACGGGGGACGCGTGCAGTGTATGAACACAACCGCGAACCACCGTTAACTTCTATGGGGAAAGTCGCGATTAGAATTTAAAAGAAAAGGGACACTTAGAGGAGGACTTGGAGCAAACCCTTTGAGAACTAGGCTGTTCTAGTGTCAATACCCACGGGAGCACCGGAGTACTCGAGTTACCTCACCCAGGGAAGCCGGGTGCATAGGTGTCTTTCGGGGTCGGGTTTCGTCGTCGCTTTCAATGGCGATCTGCTGCAAAGTGCTGCTGATGGCCAAGTCGAAAGTGTTCGGGTGGATCCAAAGGTGGATCGAAGATCTGAAGAACCTGAAAGCAGAGGGGACAGAGTCTGGGTCACTAACCAGTGACCAGGAAGGCGATGAGCAGATGCCCACCGATGTTGAGTGCTTCAGGTAGGTTGACGGTCGTCTTGACTCTTCAGCCACGACGTCCAGGAGGCGTCGACGACAACCAGGAGCTGGATTCGAGCTGTCACACAACGTCTGTCAATTGCAGGGGTGTCGGCGACCGGATTGGACCCAACAAACCTTGGCAACGGCAAGTCTCGTGGAAATAGAAGAAGGACGATGTTGCAGACCAGCAAGGTCTGGGAGACTCACCCAGCAAGGATAAGTCAGGGCACACCTGGAGCAACCAGGGAGCCCAAGCAGAAAAGGATTGGCCTTTTTGAGGGCCTACTAGCCAATGGACTAGCGACCGTGAAGGAGCCTCGAGACAGTGCACGTGGAGCTGGCTCACAGGACACTCGTGGAGTGGAGGCCAGTGATCTTCGGTGCAGTTGGTGCTGGAGGCTGGGGCTACTCGGAGCCCAAAGCACGACTTCATGGGAGACCCAGAAGAGGATGCACTTGCAAATGCGTTCGGTGCCCAGGGGTCAAGGTTCCACGTTACCCACAACAGCTACGGGCCTCAGCTTTGCTGGGGACTCAGGGCAGCCTCGGGAAGTCTGGAAATCCACCTCTGGTGATGCAAAGACTTCAGCGTCCGACAGGAGCTTCAGCGATGCAGAGCGTACAATTGCTTCTTTGGTGCCTGCCAAGCAGGGGAGTCACTCCTTGACCCCAAGGGAGATTCTTCAGTCCTCTAATCTTAAAGTAGAGCGTCGAAGGTCCAGGATTCTGTGTCAGAGTTTCGTCCAGGTAAATCTAAAGTCCTAAGGACTGGGTTCCCCTACTTATACTAAGGTAGGGGTTGGACATACTCTGTGGCCCCACCTATGGGAGGGCCAGGGCAGAGGGGTGGTTACACCCCTTTCCCTTTGTCCAGTTTCACGCCACAGCAGGGGCTGGAAGCCAATGAGCCGGTTTGAACTGGGGTATGCACAGGGACACCAAATGTGCCCCCAGTGCAGGACTTCAAAGCACCAGAGAGTGCTCCCGCCCAGCCCCAATACACACTATCCTGTCTGGGGAGGTGGTCACACCTCCCTGGGACAGAAACCTATTGTCCAGGCCTCCCCTGCCGGAGTTTCGGTCAGCAGCAGGAGGCCAGACTCGTGTCTGTGGCAGCGGCATCCATTTTGTGATGCCAGGGCTCTGGAAAGTCAGTACCGGGCATACCGGTGTGTACATGTCTTTCCCTCTAGAAGGGTGGAATGCTACCCCCACCGCCAGAACTGGCGGGGGGTAGTATTCCAAGATGTTTGACACCAAACACGACATGTTTCCGTGCAGCCATCCCAAAGTTAGTATTTAACGCGAGGTTATAATGCGCTTAAGAGTATATGGTCAGGCTGCACTACAAACAGCATCAGAGAAGGGTCTCCGAATGCTGCAGAGGGGCCCTGCTCATTCAGGGGCACCCTCTCACATAGGAACCACGCACTCTGCCTTCAGGATTGATAAGGCCTGCCATAGGAGTGACTAATAGGTTTATATGTGTGTATGTATATAGTGATATAGGTAGCCTATATCACAGTAAGGGGTGCATGCACCACCTTACCCAGGCTGCAGTAGCAGACCTGTGGTGTCAGTTTGGATGGCCTTCCAGGGGTGGCACAATACATGCTGCAGCCCCTGGTAGGCCTCTGAGGTACCTATGCCCTGGGTACATAGTATACCATATACTAGGGACTTATAAGGGCACTCCAGATTCCAATCAGAGATGTGCCTAAGGCACATGGAAACCATTTTAGAGAGGAAGCAGCTAGGCTGGGGTTCTGATTAGCAGGGCCCCAGCCAGACTAAGGTCGAAAAACAGTGAAGCATCAGCAAAAAGTGGGGGTACCCATGTGAAGCAGATCCTACTCTCCTACAGGGTCCACTCCATTTGTCTTGGAGAGCTGCTGGGGCCACTGGCTCCAACACCCACACCTTCTGTCCTGGCTGGTAAACAGTCAGTACAGCCTTTGGTCATGCCAGGCTTTTTGAAGTTCCTGGCTAGCCTCAAGGTTTTTAGTTGCCTTTTTCATATACTCAGCCATCCGGGAGCGGAGACCAAGTACGTAGTCCACTATGTCTTGCTTTGGGGGCTTGAGAGGTAACTCCCATCCTTCCTTCACCAAGCACAGTGGACCCCTGACAGGGTGACCAAACAAAAGTTCAAAAGGGCTGTAGCCAACCCCTTTTGAGGCACCTCCCTGTACGCAAATAAAAGGCAGGGCAAGAGTATGTCCCATCTTCGCCTAAGCTTTTCTGGGAGCCCTTTAATCATGCCCTTCAAGGTTTTGTTGAATCTCTCAACTAAACCATTGCATTGTGGGTGATAGGGTTTGGTGAACTTGTATGTCACTCCACACTCCTTCCACATTGCTTTTAAGTATCCAGACATAAAGTTTGCATCCCTGTCTGATACAACCTCCTTAGGGAAGCCCACTCTTGAGAAAATTCCCAGGAGGGCCCTTGCCACCACAGGTGCTGTAGTGGTCCTAAGGGGAATAGCCTCTGGGTACCTGGTGGCATGATCCACTACCACCAGGATAAACCTGTGCCCAGATGCTGTTTGGGGATCCATGGGACCAACAATGTCAATCCCCACCCTTTCAAAGGGAACCCCCACCACAGGTAGTGGTATCAGGGGGCCTTTGTAGTGCCACCTGCCTTGCCACTGGCCTGGCAGGTTACACAGGAGCGACAAAACTCCTTGGTGTCTTCAGACATGTGGGGCCAGTGAAAGTGAGGGACAATTCTGTCCCAAGTCTTGTTCTGGCCCAGGTGACCTGCTAAGGGAATATCATGGGCTAGGGTCAATAGGAAGCCCCTGAACTTCAGAGGTATAACCAACCTCCTGGTAGCACCAGGCTTGGGGTCTCTACACTCTGAGTACAAGAGTCCATCATCCCAATACACAGTACGGGGACCACTAGCTTTCCCAAGAGCCTCAGCAGCAGCTTGCTGTTGGAGGGGTTCAAGAGAGGGGCAGCTCTGCTGCTCCTGGCTCAGATCTGCCCTGGAAGGTCCCCCTGTCCCCAAGAACTCAACCTGGTCAGGTTCAAGCTCCTCTGGGACAGTTCCTTCCTCAGGACTGAGATCATCCCCCTCAAGGGACTGATCTTCCTTCTGAGCCAAGGGGAAGGCACTGCCTTTACCCTACTACTCCTCTTCTTGGAGGGCACTTGGTCCATTATTCCAGAATCCAAGGCCTGTTCAGTGTTAGACATTTTGGCTTGTGACCTGGTCACAGCAAACACATCTGCAGGGATGCCCAGCATTTCTGCATGGGTCCTGAGCTCCACTTCTGCCCAAGCTGAAGTTTCTAAGTCATTGCCAAGCAAGCATTCAACGGGTAGGTCTGCACTTACCACAACCTTCTTAAGGCCAGTTACCCCTCCCCAGGAGAAGTTAACAACTGCCAGAGTATGGTCTGTTCTGACGTTGCTAGCATTGGTCACTTGGTACATTTCACCAAGTATAATCTGCCCAGGATTCACAAGGTCTTGTGTCACCATGGTGACACTTGCCCCTGTATCCCTAAATGCCAAAGCCTCTCTTCCATTGATTAAGGGCTGTTGTCTGTACTTGCCCAGATTACTGGGACTCACAGAGGAGGTCATATCCATGCCTCCATCACAGACTAGGACAGCCTGAGTGAGTTCTCTGACTAGGTCAGAGCTCATCTCTTTACCCAGGGTCAACCCTACTAAACCCTTGGCTTGTGTAGTCCCACCACCAACTGTAACTGCACTAGGGGAGCAGGTGCCTTAGGGGCATTGGTGGGGGCTGGAGTAGAGTCTTTGGACTTGGTGCAATCACTGGTCCAGTGGGTCTTTTGCTTACAGACCTTGCACCATGGTTTCCTTTGGCCTTTCCCTTTGGTAGACTCTGAATCCCCACCTGAAGAAGATTTTTGGGGGCCTTGTGAAGACTTTTGATCTTTACCCTTCTCCCCACCCTTATCAGAGGTTTTCGAATCTTGCTTCTTAGGGTCACCACCTTGGTTCTGTACCTTCTGCTTCACCCTGGTTCTGACCCATTTGTCTGCCTTCTTTCCCAATTCTTGGAGAGAGGTCAGATCAGAGTCTACCAGGTGCTGATGCAACAGCTGATTTTGAGAGTTATTAAGAATCTGCTCCCTCATGATCAGATTGTACAATCCTGTGAAGTCACATACCTTACTGCCCAATAACCAACCTTCCAGAGCCTTGGCAGAACAATCAACAAAGTCCACCCAGTCTTGAATCTGTGCTTTTTGGGTATCCCTGAACTTTAACCTGTATTGTTCAGTGGTTAGGCCAAACCCATCAATTAGAGCACTCTTCAAGACTTTGTAATTATCAGCATCCTCCTCTCTAACAGTGAGGAGCTTGTCTCTACCTTTGTCTGCAAAGGAGAGCCACAAGATTGCTGCCCACTGCTCCTGAGGGACCCTCTGTACTTTACAGGCCTTCTCTAGAGCAGTTATCCATTTGTGGATGTCATCCCCACTCTGGTAGGGAGGGACAATCTTGCTCAGGTTTCTATGGTCATAAGACCTTTCCCTATCTTTGGGGAAATTGCTGCCACCATGGGACTCTAGTCCCATCGTTTGTCTCTCTCTATAGAGATCTAGGGACTCCCTGTCTATAGCCAATTGCTGTCTTCTGAGTTCAAGCTGGGCTTGCTCATACTGAATCAGTCTCTTTCTCCTTTCCTGGGAGGATTCCCTCCTATGAGAGGAGACAGAGGTCCCTATTGAGGTGTCAGAGTGGTTAGACTCCTGAGAAGGAGACCTAGACCTTCTGGGCACACTCAGAACTCTTCCTGGGGGACAAAGGGGAGGTCATTCTGATCCTCCTCCTCCTCCACAGGAGGAATTGGGTTTTCCAGGACAAGGTCATTTTCACCTTCCTGGCCAGTTTCAGAGGGGGCCTGGGTTTCTTCACCCCTGGCCCCTTCCTCATCTTCTGCCCCACCCTCTTTGCCTACCCCTTCAGACCCTAGGGGCCTGCTGAGATCATCAGCTAGTAACACCTCCCTGAGGTGTTGGGTGCTGGCACTTTTGCCTGCCTTCAACTTCCTAGTATTGCATAATGCTCTCAATTCCAAGAATGGGAGTTTATCATACTTGGAGGGAAGAAGCCCACTGGCTTCTGGCAAGGACTCACTGGGTCCTGGCTTTGAAGACATTACTAGTGAGGTGTGGTGTATGCACTACCTACTCTAGTGTGGCCTACTAAACTCTCTTGAGTTGTAGAAAGGGTGTGCTATCCCTTAACACACAACTCTAAGTTCAGTAGAACTTACTGTATTACTAAGCTTGATTTATATGTACCTTAGGTACCCTTAGTGGTTTTCAGTTGATCAATTCAATTGAGATTATCTGGTAAAACAATAGCAAGCTGGAATCCCACACGCTGCACACCAATGTGAGAAGTTGGCCTGGCATATGCTGTCCACTAATTATAGTGGGCACCTTGCACCAGTCCAAACAACACCTTATTGGAGATAGGTTAAAGACAACCTTTATTGAAAGCTATCCTAGTGGTAGCTATGGAGAGCAGCCTTCAGGCTAAGTCTTGAAGGAATGTAAAGCAGCTTGTTTTACCAGTCTATAATCTCTTGAGTGACCAAATGAAAGAGGACCACACCAGGTATATATTCAAAATATATGTATTTATTACTAAACACACCCCTCTAGTCTCTTTATGAGGCTAGAGTTCAAGTACATAAATTATAAGTTAGTTATCTACAGTAATAGCACAAATACACGTTTGAGCCCGAAGGGCGTACCAAACCATATACCAATAAATTGGTATAAGAACCACGACTGAGCTAGACACAAGGCCTAGAGCCCGTAGAAGTGCTTGGACCACAAGGAACCACCCAAGGCAGTGACACAGGGGACCCACGGGGGAAGCGTGCAGTGTATGAACACAGCCGCGAACCACCGTTAACTTCTATGGGGAAAGTCGCGATTAGAATTTAAAAGAAAAGGGACACTTAGAGGAGGACTTGGAGCAAACCCTTTGAGAACTAGGCTGTTCTAGTGTCAATACCCACGGGAGCACCGGAGTACTCGAGTTACCTCACCCAGGGGAGCCGGGTGCATAGGTGTCTTTCGGGGTCGGGTTTCGTCGTCGCTTTCAATGGCGATCTGCTGCAAAGTGCTGCTGGCGGCCAAGTCGAAAGTGTTCGGGTGGATCCAAAGGTGGATCGAAGATCTGAAGAACCCGAAAGCAGAGGGGACAGAGTCTGGGTCACTAGCCAGTGACCAGGAAGGCGATGAGCAGATGCCCACCGATGTCGAGTGCTTCAGGTAGGTTGACGGTCATCTTGACTCTTCAGCCACGAGGTCCAGGAGGTGTCGACGATGACCAGAAGCTGGGCTCGAGCTGTCCCACGACGTCTGTCGATTGCAGGGGTGTCGGCGACCAGATTGGACCCAACAAGCCTTAGCAACGGCAAGTCTCGTGGAAATGGAAGAAGGACGATGTTGCAGACCAGCAAGGTCTGGGGGACTCACCCAGCGAGAGTAAGTCAGGGCACGCCTGGAGCAACCAGAGAGCCCAAGCAGAAAAAGATTGGCCTTCGATAGGGCCTACTAGCCAATGGACTAGCGACCGCGAAGGAGCCTCGAGACGATGCATGTGGAGCTGGCTCACAGGACACTCGTGGAGTGGAGGCCAGTGATCTTCAGTGCAGTCGGTGCTGGAGGCTGGGGCTACTCGGAGCCCAAAGCATGACTTCGTGGGAGACCCAGAAGAGGATGCACTTGCAAATGCGATCGGTGTCCAGGGGTCACGGTTCCACGTTACCCACGACAGCTACGGGCCTCAGCTTTGCTGGGGACTCAGGGCAGCCTCGTGGAAGTCTGGAAATCCTCCTCTGGTGAAGCAAAGACTTCGGCGTCCGGCGGGAGCTTCAGCGATGCAGACCGGACAATTGCTTCTTTGGTGCCTGCCAAGCAGGGGAGTCACTCCTTGACCCCAAGGGAGATTCTTCAGTCCTCTAATCTTGAAGTAGAGTGTCGAAGGTCCAGGATTCTGTGTCAGAGTTTCGTCCAGGTTAATCTAAAGTCCTAAGGACTGGGGTCCCCTACTTATACTAAGGTAGGGGGTTGGACATACTCTGTGGCCCCACCTATGGGAGGGTCAGGGCAGAGGGGTGGTTACACCCCTTTCCCTTTGTCCAGTTTCGCGCCAGAGCAGGGGCTGGAAGCCACTGAGCCGGTTTGAACTGGGGTATGCACAGGGACACCAAGTGTGCCCCCAGTGCAGGACTTCAAAGCACCCGAGAGTGCTCCCGCCCAGCCCCAATACACACTATCCGGCCTGGGGAGGTGGTCACACCTCCCTGGGACAGGAAACCTATTGTCCAGGCCTCCCCTGCCGGAGTTTCGGTCAGCAGCAGGAGGCCAGACTCGTGTCTGTGGCAGCGGCATCCATTTTGTGATGCCAGGGCTCTGGAAAGTCAGTACCGGGTATACTGGTGTGTACATGTCTTTCCCTCTAGAAGGGTGGAATGCTACCCCCGCCGCCAGAACTGGCGGGGGGTAGTATTCCAAGATGTTTGACACCAAACACGACATGTTTCCGTGCAGCCATCCCAAAGTTAGCATTTAACGCGAGGTTATAATGCGCTTAAGAGTATATGGTCAGGCTGCACTACAAACAGCATCAGAGAAGGGTCTCCGAACGCTGCAGAGGGCCCTGCTCATGCAGGGGCACCCTCTCACATAGGAACCACGCACTCTGCCTTCAGGATTGATAAGGCCTGCCATAGGAGTGACTTATAGGTTTATATGTGTGTATGTATGTAGTGACATAGGTAGCCTATATCACAGTAAGGGGTGCATGCACCACCTTACCCAGGCTGCAGTAGCAGACCTGTGGTGTCAGTTTGGATGGCCTTCCAGGGGTGGCACAATACATGCTGCAGCCCCTGGTAGGCCTCTGAGGTACCTATGCCCTGGGTACATAGTATACCATATACTAGGGACTTATAAGGGCACTCCAGATTCCAATCAGAGATGTGCCTAAGGCACATGGAAACCATTTTAGAGAAGAAGCAGCTAGGCTGGGGTTCTGATTAGCAGGGCCCCAGCCAGACTAAGGTCGAAAAACAGTGAAGCATCAGCAAAAAGTGGGGGTACCCATGTGAAGCAGATCCTACTCTCCTACACCTTGCACCAGTACAATTCGACTCTTATGGTAGGTAGGTTTAAGACAACCTTTATAGAAAGCTATCCTAGTGGTAGCTGTGGAGAGCAGCCTTCAGGCTAAGTCTTGGAGGAATGTAAAGCAGCTTGTTTTACCACACAATCTCTTGAATCACCAATTGAAAAGACACCACACAGGTATATATATCAAATATATATGTATTTATTACTAAACAACTCTCTGCTAATCTGTTGTGAGATTAGAAGTCAGGAACATATGCATAAATCAACGTTTCACAATAAATTAAGCACAAATATGGCTGGGGCCCTAGGGGCGTACCAGACCATATACTAAAAAAGAGACTTAAGAACAACGACTTGCAAAGAGACAAGGCCCAGGGCCTTCAGAAGTGCTGGGGCCTCACGAAACCACCCAAAGCAGGTAAGTAAAGGACCCACTGGGACGCGTGCAGTGCGTGAACACAGGCGCGGATCGCCGTAGACTTCAATGGGGCAAGTCGCGGTTGGAAATTAAGAGTTTAAGGGCACTTCGGGAGTAGCTACAAGCAAGTCACTTACAGGGTACGTAGTTCTAGAGCCAACACCCACAGGAGCACCGTAGTGCTGGAGTTACCTGACCCAGGGAAGCCGGGTGCATAGGTGTCCTTTGGTGTCGGGTCGCGGCGTCGTTTTCAATGGGAGCCAATGAAGACTTGCTGCTTGTGAAGCCAGAAGAAGTGTCCGGTGGAATCCAAGCCTGGATTCGGAAGAAGGAAGACCTGAAAGCAGAGGGGACAGTGTTCAAAGTCACTGGGCAGTGACCCGGGGCAAGGAAGATGAATGCCCACCGTCGTCGACAGATTCAGGTCATTCATGGGTGTCTTGACTCTTCGGCCACGAGGTCCAGGAGGTGTCAAGGACAACCAGGAGCTAGATTCAGCGTGTCCCATGAAGTTTGCAGCTGACTGCAGTGTTAGCGACCCGATTGAAGCCAACAAGCCTTGGTAGCAGCAAGTCTCATGGAAAGCGTAAAAAGTCAATGGTGCAGACCAGCAAGGTCTGGGGAACTCACCCATCGAGGGTACATCAGGGCAGGCCTGGAGCAACCAGGGAAGCCCTTTGGTTCTGTAGAAATGTCTTCAGGGGACCCAAAAGCCAGCTGGCAAGGGATCGCAAAGATGCCTCGGGAGGATTCCTTCAACAGGGGTCCACGGTCACTTGGGATGGGGTAGGCTTCTGATCTTTGGAGGGATTCCTGCTAGAGACTGAGACCATACGTGGTCCAAAGCACAGATTCATATAACGTCGTGAAGGGGTTGCACTTGACAATAGTGCACGGTACCCAGGGACTGCGGTTCCTCGTCACTCGTGGGGTCCACTTGCCTCAGCTTCGCTGGGGACTCACAATGGCCTTGGAGAAGTCAGGAAATTCTTGTTTTGGGCTGCAGGGACCTCGGGCTCCGGCGGGAGCAGCATAGTTTGCAACCGTCGTTTCAGTTTTTGGTGCCTGCCAAGCAGGGGAGTCACTCCTTGACTCCAAGGGAGATTCTTCAGTCTTCCAGAGGTAGTGGAACGTCAAAGGTCCAGGATTCTTCTTCAGAGTGTCGTCCAGGGATATCTAGTTTGCAATGGCAAGGGTTCCCTACCTTATACTAAAAAGGAAGGGAGGGACTAGCTCTAAGACCCCACCTATTGGAGGGTCAGGGGAGTGGGTGGCTACACCCACTTCCCTTTGTCCAGTTTTTCGCCAGAGCAGGGGCAGGTAGCCCCTGAGCCGGTTTGAACTGGTGTATGCACAGAGGAGCCTTCTGCTCCCCCAGTGCAGGACTTCAAAGCACTCAAGGAATGCACCCACCCAGCCCCAATACACTAAACCCTGTCTGGGAGGTGGTCACACCTCCCTGGGACAGGATACCTATTGTTGGGCTTCCTCCACTGCGAGTTTCGGTCATCAGCAGGAGGGCAGCCCAGTGTCTGTGACTGGTGGCATCCATTTTGTGATGCCAGGGCTCTTCAGGATTCTACTGTGTTTCCACAGTAGGTACATGTCTATCCCTCTAGAAGGGTGGAATGCTACCCCCGCCGCCAGAACTGGCGGGGGGGTAGTATTCCAAGATGTTTGACACCAAACACGACATGTTTCCGTGCAGCCATCCCAAAGTTAGCATTTAACGCGGGGTTATAATGCGCTTAAGAGTATATGGTCAGGCTGCACTACAAACACCATCAGAGAAGGGTCTCCGAATGCTGCAGAGGGGCTCTGCTCATGCAGGGGCACCCTCTCACATAGGAACCAAGCACTCTGCCTTCAGGATTGATAAGGCCTGCCATAGGAGTGACTTATAGGTTTAGATGTGTGTATCTATGTAGTGATATAGGTAGCCTATATCACAGTAAGGGGTGCATGCACCACCTTACCCAGGCTGCAGTAGCAGACCTGTGGTGTCAGATTTAGTCTGCTTCCCAGGGGTGGCATAATACATGCTTCAGCCCCTGGTAGGCCTGTGAAGTACCTATGCCCTTGGCACCTAAGGTACCATATACTAGGGACTCATAAGGTACCACAGTATCCAATCATTAGTGCACCTAGAGTGCACTCCAAGTCGTTTAGAGAGAACAAAGAGGCTGGGGCCCTGATTGGCAGGGTCCCAGCCTGACTATAGCCAGAAACCAGTGTAAACATCAGAAAAAAAAGTGGGGGCAACATAAGAGGCAGATCCTACTCTCCTACACAACCACCCCCCCCCCCCCAAACGCAGGGACACTAAACTAACCTTGACCAGTTGAGTCTTCGTGCTCTAAGTGGAAATACCTTGAGAGTCCATCTGCATTGGCATGTTGGGTCCCAGGCCTATGTTCCACTGTATAGTCCATTCCCTGTAGGGAAATGGACCACCTCAAAAGTTTTGGGTTTTCACCTTTCATCTGTTTAAGCCATAGGAGGGGCTTGTGGTCAGTCTGAACTATGAAGTAAGTGCCAAACAAGTATGGCCTCAGCTTCTTCAGGGCCCACACCACAGCAAAGGCCTCCCTCTCTATAGCTGACCAACGTTTCTCTCTAGGGGTCAGCCTCCTGCTAATAAAAGCTACTGGCTGGTCTTGACCTTCATCATTCAGTTGAGACAGTACAGCTCCCACACCCAGCTCAGAAGCATCTGTTTGGACAATGAACTTTTTGGTGTAGTCTGGACTCTGTAAGATGGGGGCAGTGCACATGGCCTGCTTTAGGTCTTCAAATGCCTTCTCACAGCTAGCTGTCCACTGAACCTTTTTGGCATTTTCTTTGAGGTCAGATCATTCAAGGGGTCACTATAGATCCATATCCCTTCACAAACCTCCTATAGTACCCAGTCAGGCCTAAGAAGGCTCTCACCTGTGTCTGGGTGGTTGGAGCAACCCATTCCCTTATGGTTTGGATTTTGCTCTGTAAAGGCTGAACCTGGCCTCCACCCACAAGGTGGCCCAGGTATACAACCTGACTCTGCCCTATCTGGCACTTAGTGGCCTTGATAGTGAGGCCTGCTTTCTGCAGAGCCTCCAAAACATTTCTGAGGTGGACCAGGTGATCCTGCCAGGAGGAACTAAAGACAGCAATATCATCTAGGTAAGCTGAGCAATAAGTTTCCATCCCTGTCAGAACTTTGTTCACCAACCTCTGAAAAGTGGCAGGTGCATTTTTCAATCCAAAGGGCATCACCACAAAGTGGTAGTGCCCACCAGGGGTCGAAAATGCTGTTTTGGCTTTTGCATCATCAGCTAACCTGTTCTGCCAGTAGCCAGCTGTTAGGTCAAATGTACTCAGATACTTGGCTGAGGCCAAAGTATCAATCAGCTCATCTGCCCTTGGTATGGGATAGGCATCAGTCCTGGTGACTGCATTGAGGCCTCTGTAGTCTACACAAAACCTCATTTCTTTCTTACCACCCTGGGTATGAGGCTTGGGTACTAGGTCTACTGGGCTAGCCCAAGGGCTATCTGAAGGCTCAATTACACCTAACTCCAACATTTTCTGGACTTCAGTCCTGATACAGTCCCTGACATGGTCAGGTTGCCTGTAGATTTTACTCTTGACAGGCAGACTGTCCCCAGTGTCCACCTCATGGGTGCACCAGGTAGTCTGACTAGGGGTCAGGCTAAACATATGTCTGTACTGCTGCAGAACTTGTCTGCACTCAGTTTGCTGATGGTCAGTGAGGCTGCTTGCCAAAGCAACACCATCTACTGACCCATCATCAGGGTTCTGTGAGAGCAGGTCAGGAGAGGGTCACTCTCCTCCTCCTGTTCCTCATCAGTTGCCATGAGCAAGCCCATGTCAGCCCTGTCAACATATGGCTTTAATCTGTTGACATGGAGCACCCTCAGGGGGCTCCTGGGAGTTCCAAGATTCACCAGATAGGTGATTTCTCCCTTTTGCTCAACTATTGTATGGGGGCCACTCCATTATTCTTGGAGGGCTGCTGGGGCCACAGGCTCCAACACCCACACTTTCTGTCCTGGCTGGTACACAGTCAGCACAGCCTTTTGGTCATGCCAAGCTTTTTGTAATTCTTGGCTGGCCTCCAGGTTTTTGGTTGCCTTTTTCATGTATTCGGCCATCTTGGAGCGGAGACCAAGTACATAGTCCATCACATCTTGTTTGGGGGGTTTGAGAGGTAACTCCCAGCCCTCTTTTACCAAACATAATGGACCTCTTACAGGGTGCCCAAACAGAAGCTCAAATGGGCTGTAACCAACCCCCTTCTGTGGAACCTCTCTGTATGCAAACAACAGGCAGGGAAGAAGAAGGTCCCATTTCCGCCTAAGCTTCTCTGGGAGTCCTTTAATCATTCCCTTCAGGGTTTTGTTGAAACGTTCAACCAACCCATTGCATTGTGGGTGATAGGGGGTGGTGAACTTATAAGTTACACCACACTCCTTCCACATTGCTTTCAAATATCCTGACATGAAGTTTGTAACTCTGTCAGAGATGACCTCCTTTGGGAAACCCACTCTGGAGAAAACTCCAATGAGGGCTCTTGCCACCACAGGGGCTGTGGTGGTCCTCAGAGGAATTGCCTCTGGGTACCTGGTGGCATGATCCACTACCACCAGGATAAATCTGTGCCCAGATGCAGTTTGAGGGTCAAGGGGACCAACAATGTCAATCCCTACCCTTTCAAAGGGTACCCCTACCACAGGTAGTGGTATCAGGGGGGTCTTTGTGGTGCCACCTGCCTTGCCACTGGCTTGGCATGTGACACAGGAGCGACAAAACTCCTTTGTGTCCTCTGACATATGTGGCCAATGAAAATGTGGAACAAGCCTGTCCCAGGTCTTGTTTTGGCCCAAGTGACCTGCTAAAGGGATATCATGTGCTAGGGTCAAGAGGAACCCCTAAACTTCTGAGGTATTACCAACCTCCTGGTGCTCCAGGGGCTGGATCTCTACCCTCAGAATATAGGAGTCCCTCATCCCAATAAACTTTATGGGACCCACTAGCACTCCCAGCAGCCTCAGCAGCAGCCTGCTGTCTGAGGGGTTCAAGAGAGGGGCAGCACTGTTGCTCCTTACTCAGATCTTCCCTAGAAGGGCCCCCTGCCCCCAAGAACTCAACCTGATCAGGCTCAAGTCCCTCTGGGGCAGTTCCTTCTTCAGGATCTGCTCCTCCTCCCTCAAGAGGGGAATCAGTGATCTGAGACAGAGGGGAAGGCACTGCCTTACCCCTACTGCTCCTCTTCTTGGGAAGCATCTGGTCCATGGTTTCAGGATCCAGAGCTGGTTCAGTGTCATGCATTTTGGCCTGTGACCTGGTCACAGCAAATACCTCTGCAGGGATGCCCAACATCTCAGCATGAGTCCATAACTCTACCTCAGACCAGGCTGAAGTTTCTAGATCATTGCCCAATAGACATTCTACAGGGAGGTCTGCACTGACTACAACCTTCTTGAGGCCAGTTACCCCTCCCCAGGAGAAATTCACAACTGCCAGACTATGGTTGGTCCTGACATTGCTTGCATTGGTCACCTGGTACATTTCGCCCAGGATGATCTGTCCAGGGTCCACAAGATCCTCTGCCACCATGGTGACACTAGCACCTGTGTCCCTAAATGCCAAAGCCTGTTTGCCATTTATTACAGGCTGCTGTTTGTATTTGCCCAGATTACTGGGGCTCACCAGGAAGGACATGTCAATGTCTCCATCACAAATCAGCATTGCCTGAGTGGGTACTCTGACTAGGCCAGAGTCCACTTCAGAACCCAGGGTCAACCCTACTACACCCTTATTCTGAGTACCACCTCCACCAGTAGCTGAACTAGGGGGAACAGTTGCCTTAGGGACAGGAGTGGTGGTGGTTTGGTCTTTGGACTTGTTACAATCAGAAGTCCAGTGCCCTTTCTGTTTACAGAATTTGCACCAGGGCTTCTTTTGGCCTTTTCCCTTGTTGGATTGTGACTCCCCACCAGATGCAGATTTTTGGGGCCCTTGTGAAGACTTCTGGTCTTTTGACTTATCCCCACTTTTCTCAGAGCCCTTAGAATCCTGCTTCTTTGTGTCACCCCCTTGGTTCTGGGTTTTCTGCCTCACCCTGGTTCTGACCCACTTGTCTGCCTTCTTTCCCAATTCTTGGGGAGAGGTCAGATCTGAGTCCACCAGGTATTGATGCAACAACTGGTTCTGGCAATTATTAAGGATCTGTTCTCTCATCATTAGATTATACAATCCCTTGAAATCAGTAACCCTACTGCCAACCAGCCAACCCTCCAGAGCCTTGGTTGCACAATCTACAAAGTCAGTCCAGTCCTGAGTCTGTGCCTTCTGGGTGTCTCTGAACTTCAACCTGTACTGCTCAGTGGTTAAGCCAAACCCATCTATCAGTGCACTCTTCAGGACTTCATAGTCATCAGCATCCTCTTCTCTAACAGTGAGGAGCTTGTCTCTACCTTTATCTGAAAAGGAGAGCCACAAGATTGCTGCCCACTGCTTTTGGGGGACCTGTTGTACTCTACAGGCCCTTTCCATAGCAGTTACCCACTTATGGATATCATCCCCACTCTGGTAGGGAGGAACAACCTTGCTCAGGTTCCTATGGTCTGGAATATATTCTCTGCCTCTAGGGACACTGTTGCTGCCACCAGGGGTTCTAACCCCTCTTTTCTAGAAGCTCTCTGGAGCTCCAGGGCTTCCTTATCTAATGCCAACTGCTTGGTTTTGAGGGCAAACCTTGCTTCCTCATACTGCATCAGTTTGTACATTCTGTCAGAGGAGGTCTCTCTTCTTGAGAAGTAGGAGTTCCTCTGGTAGACAGATTCTCTGCCAGAGTGATAGGAGTGTTCAGATTCCCTAGAAAGGGACCTAGGCCTCTCCTCCACTATGTCAGTTCTCTTAGGGAGAATTCCTCTGTCCTGTTCAGACCCCTTGGGACCTGGCCCTACAATCACAGAGTCTTGGTCATCCAGATGTTCATCATCTGACCCAGACACTGTAATTGACCCACTCACTGATTCAGACCCATTTGCTCCTAGAGCTAATCTAAGATCATCTGCTGTCAGCAGATCTATCAGGTGTAGTGTGGAGGGACTCTGTCCTAGCTTCAGGTGCCTTGCAGCACACATGGTTCTCAAGTCAGAGAAAGCAATGTCCTTATACTGAGGCTGAGTGGATCCACTGGGTCCACCCTTTAAGGACATTCTAGTGTTGTGCAGTGTTGTACTACCTACACTAGTTTGTGGCCTACTGATACTAGCTTGAGCTGTAGAAAGGGTGTGCTATCCCTTGGCACACAGCTCTAAGTTCAGTAGAACTTATTGATACTAAGCTTGACTTTATTTGTACCTTGAGTACCTATAGTGGTTTTCAGTTAGTAATTCAAATAGAGATTTTCTGGTAAAACAATAGCAAGCTGGAATCCCACACGCTGCCACCAATGTGAGAAGTTGGCCTGCTATATGCTGTTCACTAGTTAAAGTGGACATCTTGCACCAGTACAATTCGACTCTTATGGTAGGTAGGTTTAAGACAACATTTATAGAAAGCTATCCTAGTGGTAGCTGTGGAGAGCAGCCTTCAGGCTAAGTCTTGGAGGAATGTAAAGCAGCTTGTTTTACCACACAATCTCTTGAATCACCAAATGAAAAGACACCACACAGGTATATATATCAAATATATATGTATTTATTACTAAACAACTCTCTACTAATCTCTTGTGAGATTAGAAGTCAGGAACATATGCATAAATCAACGTTTCACAATAAATTAAGCACAAATATGGCTGGGGCCCTAGGGGCGTACCAGACCATATACTAAAAAGAGACTTAAGAACAACGACTTGCAAAGAGACAAGTCCCAGGGCCTTCAGAAGTGCTGGGTCCTCACGAAACCACCCAAGGCAGGTAAGTAAAGGACCCACGGGGGACGCGTGCAGTGCGTGAACACAGGTGCGGATCGCCGTAGACTTCAATGGGGCAAGTCGCGGTTGGAAATTAAGAGTTTAAGGGCACTTCGGGAGTAGCTACAAGCAAGTCCCTTACAGGGTAAGTAGTTCTAGGGCCAACACCCACAGGAGCACCATAGTGCTGGAGTTACCTCACCCAGGGAAGCCTGGTGCATAGGTGTCCTTTGGTGTCGGGTCGCGGCGCATTTTCAATGGGAGCCAATGAAGACTTGCTGCTTGTGAAGCCAGAAGAAGTGTCCGGTGGAATCCAAACCTGGATTCAGAAGAAGGAAGACCTGAAAGCAGAGGGGACAGTGTTCAAAGTCACTGGGCAGTGACCCGGGGCAAGGAAGATGAATGCCCACCGTCGTCGACAGATTCAGGTCGTTCACGGGTGTCTTGACTCTTCGGCCACGAGGTCCAGGAGGTGTCGAGGACAACCAGGAGCTGGATTCAGCGTGTCCTACAAAGTCTGCAGCTGACTGCGGTGTTGGCGACCCGATTGGAGCCAACAAGCCTTGGTAGCAGCAAGTCTTGTGGAAAGCGTAAAAAGTCAATGGTGCAGACCAGCAAGGTCTGGGGAACTCACCCAGCGAGGGTAAGTCAAGGCAGGCATGGAGCAACCAGGGGAGCCCTTTGGTTCTGTAGAAAAGTCTTCAGGGGACCCACAAGCCGGCTGGCAAGGGATTGCAAAGACACCTCGGGAGGATTCCTTCAACAGGGGCCCACGGTCACTCAGGATGGGGTAGGCCTCTGATCTTCGGAGAGCTTCCTGCAAAAGGCTGGGACCACACGTGGTCCAAAGCACAGATTCTTAGAATGTCGTGAAGGGGTTGCACTTGACAATAGTGCACGGTACCCAGGGACTGCGGTTCCTCATCACTTGTGGGGTCCACTTGCCTCAGCTTCGCTGGGGACTCACGATGGCCTTGGAAAAGTCAGGAAATCCTCGTCTTGGGCTGCAGGGACCTCGGGCTCCAGCGGGAGCAGCGTAGTTTGCGACCATCGTTTCAGTTTTTGGAGCCTGCCAAGCAGGGGAGTCACTCCTTGACTCCAAGGGAGATTCTTCAGTCTTCCAGAGGTAGTGGAACATCGAAGGTCCAGGATTCTTCTTCAGAGTGTCGTCCAGGGATATCTAGTTTGCAATGGCAAGGGTTCCCTACCTTATACTAAAAAGGAAGGGAGGGACTAGCTCTAAGACCCCACCTATGGGAGGGTCAGGGGAGTGGGTGGCTACACCCACTTCCCTTTGTCCAGTTTCATGCCAGAGCAGGGGCAGGTAGCCCCTGAGCCGGTTTGAACTGGGGTATGCACAGAGGAGCCTTCTGCTCCCCCAGTGCAGGACTTCAAAGCACTCTAGGAGTGCACCCACCCAGCCCTAATACACTAAACCCTGTCTGGGAGGTGGTCACACCTCCCTGGGACAGGATACCTATTGTTGGGCTTCCTCCACTGCGAGTTTCGGTCATCAGCAGGAGGGCAGCCCAGTGTCTGTGACTGGTGGCATCCATTTTGTGATGCCAGGGCTCTTCAGGATTCTACTGTGTTTCCACAGTAGGTACATGTCTATCCCTCTAGAAGGGTGGAATGCTACCCCCGCCGCCAGAACTGGCGGGGGGTAGTATTCCAAGATGTTTGACACCAAACACGACATGTTTCCGTGCAGCCATCCCAAAGTTAGCATTTAACGCGAGGTTATAATGCGCTTAAGAGTATATGGTCAGGCTGCACTACAAACAGCCATCAGAGAAGGGTCTCCGAATGCTGCAGAGGGGCTCTGCTCATGCAGGGGCACCCTCTCACATAGGAACCAAGCACTCTGCCTTCAGGATTGATAAGGCCTGCCATAGGAGTGACTTATAGGTTTATATGTCTGTATCTATGTAGTGATATAGGTAGCCTATATAACAGTAAGGGGTGCATGCACCACCTTACCCAGGCTGCAGTAGCAGACCTGTGGTGTCAGATTTAGTCTGCTTCCCAGGGGTGGCATAATACATGCTTCAGCCCCTGGTAGGCCTGTGAAGTACCTATGCCCTTGGCACCTAAGGTACCATATACTAGGGACTCATAAGGTACCACAGTATCCAATCGCTAGTGCACCTAGAGTGCACTCCAAGTCGTTTAGAGAGAACAGAGAGGCTGGGGCCCTGATTGGCAGGGTCCCAGCCTGACTATAGCCAGAAACCAGTGTAAACATCAGAAAAAAAGTGGGGGCAACATAAGAGGCAGATCCTACTCTCCTACACAACCACCCCCCCCCCAAACGCAGGGACACTAAACTAACCTTGACCAGTTGAGTCTTCGTGCTCTAAGTTGAAATACCTTGAGAGTCCATCTGCATTGGCATGTTGGGTCCCAGGCCTATGTTCCACTGTATAGTCCATTCCCTGTAGGGAAATGGACCACCTCAAAAGTTTTGGGTTTTCACCTTTCATCTGTTTAAGCCATAGGAGGGGCTTGTGGTCAGTCTGAACTATGAAGTAAGTGCCAAACAAGTATGGCCTCAGCTTCTTCAGGGCCCACACCACAGCAAAGGCCTCCCTCTCTATAGCTGACCAACGTTTCTCTCTAGGGGTCAGCCTCATGCTAATAAAAGCTACTGGCTGGTCTTGACCTTCATCATTCAGTTGAGACAGTACAGCTCCCACACCCAGCTCAGAAGCATCTGTTTGGACAATGAACTTTTTGGTGTAGTCTGGACTCTGTAAGATGGGGGCAGTGCACATGGCCTGCTTTAGGTCTTCAAATGCCTTCTCACAGCTAGCTGTCCACTGAACCTTTTTGGCATTTTCTTTGAGGTCAGATCATTCAAGGGGTCACTATAGATCCATATCCCTTCACAAACCTCCTATAGTACCCAGTCAGGCCTAAGAAGGCTCTCACCTGTGTCTGGGTGGTTGGAGCAACCCATTCCATTATGGTTTGGATTTTGCTCTGTAAAGGCTGAACCTGGCCTCCACCCACAAGGTGGCCCATGTATACAACCTGACTCTGCCCTATCTGGCACTTAGTGGCCTTGATAGTGAGGCCTGCTTTCTGCAGAGCCTCCAAAACATTTCTGAGGTGGACCAGGTGATCCTGCCAGGAGGAACTAAAGACAGCAATATCATCTAGGTAAGCTGAGCAATAAGTTTCCATCCCTGTCAGAACTTTGTTCACCAACCTCTGAAAAGTGGCAGGTGCATTTTTCAATCCAAAGGGCATCACCACAAAGTGGTAGTGCCCACCAGGAGTCGAAAATGCTGTTTTGGCTTTTGCATCATCAGCTAACCTGATCTGCCAGTAGCCAGCTGTTAGGTCAAATGTACTCAGATACTTGGCTGAGGCCAAAGTATCAATCAGCTCATCTGCCCTTGGTATGGGATAGGCATCAGTCCTGGTGACTGCATTGAGGCCTCTGTAGTCTACACAAAACCTCATTTCTTTCTTACCACCCTGGGTATGAGGCTTGGGTACTAGGTCTACTGGGCTAGCCCAAGGGCTATCTGAAGGCTCAATTACACCTAACTCCAACATTGTCTGGACTTCAGTCCTGATACAGTCCCTGACATGGTCAGGTTGCCTGTAGATTTTACTCTTGACAGGCAGACTGTCCCCAGTGTCCACCTCATGGGTGCACCAGGTAGTCTGACTAGGGGTCAGGCTAAACATATGTCTGTACTGCTGCAGAACTTGTCTGCACTCAGTTTGCTGATGGTCAGTGAGGCTGCTTGCCAAAGCAACACCATCTACTGACCCATCATCAGGGTTCTGTGAGAGCAGGTCAGGGAGAGGGTCACTCTCCTCCTCCTGTTCCTCATCAGTTGCCATGAGCAAGCCCATGTCAGCCCTGTCAACATATGGCTTTAATCTGTTGACATGGAGCACCCTCAGGGGGCTCCTGGGAGTTCCAAGATTCACCAGATAGGTGATTTCTCCCTTTTGCTCAACTATTGTATGGGGGCCACTCCATTATTCTTGGAGGGCTGCTGGGGCCACAGGCTCCAACACCCACACTTTCTGTCCTGGCTGGTACACAGTCAGCACAGCCTTTTGGTCATGCCAAGCTTTTTGTAATTCTTGGCTGGCCTCCAGGTTTTTGGTTGCCTTTTTCATGTATTCGGCCATCCTGGAGCGGAGACCAAGTACATAGTCCATCACATCTTGTTTGGGGGTTTGAGAGGTAACTCCCAGCCCTCTTTTACCAAACATAATGGACCTCTTACAGGATGCCCAAACAGAAGCTCAAATGGGCTGTAACCAACCCCCTTCTGTGGAACCTCTCTGTATGCAAACAACAGGCAGGGAAGAAGAAGGTCCCATTTCCGCCTAAGCTTCTCTGGGAGTCCTTTAATCATTCCCTTCAGGGTTTTTGTTGAAACGTTCAACCAACCCATTGCATTGTGGGTGATAGGGGTGGTGAACTTATAAGTTACACCACACTCCTTCCACATTGCTTTCAAATATCCTGACATGAAGTTTGTAACTCTGTCAGAGATGACCTCCTTTGGGAAACCCACTCTGGAGAAAACTCCAATGAGGGCTCTTGCCACCACAGGGGCTGTGGTGGTCCTCAGAGGAATTGCCTCTGGGTACCTGGTGGCATGATCCACTACCACCAGGATAAATCTGTGCCCAGATGCAGTTTGAGGGTCAAGGGGACCAACAATGTCAATCCCTACCCTTTCAAAGGGTACCCCCACCACAGGTAGTGGTATCAGGGGGTCTTTGTGGTGCCACCTGCCTTGCCACTGGCTTGGCATGTGACACAGGAGCGACAAAACTCCTTTGTGTCCTCTGACATATGTGGCCAATGAAAATGTGGAACAAGCCTGTCCCAGGTCTTGTTTTGGCCCAAGTGACCTGCTAAAGGGATATCATGTGCTAGGGTCAAGAGGAACCCCCTAAACTTCTGAGGTATTACCAACCTCCTGGTGGCTCCAGGGGCTGGATCTCTACCCTCAGAATATAGGAGTCCCTCATCCCAATAAACTTTATGGGACCCACTAGCACTCCCAGCAGCCTCAGCAGCAGCCTGCTGTCTGAGGGGTTCAAGAGAGGGGCAGCACTGTTGCTCCTTACTCAGATCTTCCCTAGAAGGGCCCCCTGCCCCCAAGAACTCAACCTGATCAGGCTCAAGTCCCTCTGGGGCAGTTCCTTCTTCAGGATCTGCTCCTCCTCCCTCAAGAGGGGAATCAGTGATCTGAGACAGAGGGGAAGGCACTGCCTTACCCCTACTGCTCCTCTTCTTGGGAAGCATCTGGTCCATGGTTTCAGGATCCAGAGCTGGTTCAGTGTCATGCATTTTGGCCTGTGACCTGGTCACAGCAAATACCTTTGCAGGGATGCCCAACATCTCAGCATGAGTCCATAACTCTACTTCAGACCAGGCTGAAGTTTCTAGATCATTGCCCAATAGACATTCTACAGGGAGGTCTGCACTGACTACAACCTTCTTGAGGCCAGTTACCCCTCCCCAGGAGAAATTCACAACTGCCAGACTATGGTTGGTCCTGACATTGCTTGCATTGGTCACCTGGTACATTTCGCCCAGGATGATCTGTCCAGGGTCCACAAGATCCTCTGCCACCATGGTGACACTAGCACCTGTGTCCCTAAATGCCAAAGCCTGTTTGCCATTTATTACAGGCTGCTGTTTGTATTTGCCCAGATTACTGGGGCTCACCAGGAAGGACATGTCAATGTCTCCATCACAAATCAGCATTGCCTGAGTGGGTACTCTGACTAGGCCAGAGTCCACTTCAGAACCCAGGGTCAACCCTACTACACCCTTATTCTGAGTACCACCTCCACCAGTAGCTGAACTAGGGGGAACAGTTGCCTTAGGGGCAGGAGTGGTGGTGGTTTGGTCTTTGGACTTGTTACAATCAGAAGTCCAGTGCCCTTTCTGTTTACAGAATTTGCACCAGGGCTTCTTTTGGCCTTTTCCCTTGTTGGATTGTGACTCCCACCAGATGCAGATTTTTGGGGCCCTTGTGAAGACTTCTGGTCTTTTGACTTATCCCCACTTTTCTCAGAGCCCTTAGAATCCTGCTTCTTTGTGTCACCCCCTTGGTTCTGGGTTTTCTGCCTCACCCTGGTTCTGACCCACTTGTCTGCCTTCTTTCCCAATTCTTGGGGAGAGGTCAGATCTGAGTCCACCAGGTATTGATGCAACAACTGGTTCTGGCAATTATTAAGGATCTGTTCTCTCATCATTAGATTATACAATCCCTTGAAATCAGTAACCCTACTGCCAACCAGCCAACCCTCCAGAGCCTTGGTTGCACAATCTACAAAGTCAGTCCAGTCCTGAGTCTGTGCCTTCTGGGTGTCTCTGAACTTCAACCTGTACTGCTCAGTGGTTAAGCCAAACCCATCTATCAGTGCACTCTTCAGGACTTCATAGTCATCAGCATCCTCTTCTCTAACAGTGAGGAGCTTGTCTCTACCTTTATCTGAAAAGGAGAGCCACAAGATTGCTGCCCACTGCTTTTGGGGGACCTGTTGTACTCTACAGGCCCTTTCCATAGCAGTTACCCACTTATGGATATCATCCCCACTCTGGTAGGGAGGAACAACCTTGCTCAGGTTCCTATGGTCTGGAATATATTCTCTGCCTCTAGAGACACTGTTGCTGCCACCAGGGGGTTCTAACCCCTCTTTTCTAGAAGCTCTCTGGAGCTCCAGGGCTTCCTTATCTAATGCCAACTGCTTGGTTTTGAGGGCAAACCTTGCTTCCTCATACTGCATCAGTTTGTACATTCTGTCAGAGGCGGTCTCTCTTCTTGAGAAGTAGGAGTTCCTCTGGTAGACAGATTCTCTGCCAGAGTGATAGGAGTGTTCAGATTCCCTAGAAAGGGACCTAGGCCTCTCCTCCACTATGTCAGTTCTCTTAGGGAGAATTCCTCTGTCCTGTTCAGACCCCTTGGGACCTGGCCCTACAATCACAGAGTCTTGGTCATCCAGATGTTCATCATCTGACCCAGACACTGTAATTGACCCACTCACTGATTCAGACCCATTTGCTCCTAGAGCTAATCTAAGATCATCTGCTGTCAGCAGATCTATCAGGTGTAGTGTGGAGGGACTCTGTCCTAGCTTCAGGTGCCTTGCAGCACACATGGTTCTCAAGTCAGAGAAAGCCATGTCCTTATACTGAGGCTGAGTGGATCCACTGGGTCCACCCTTTAAGGACATTCTAGTGTTGTGCAGTGTTGTACTACCTACACTAGTTTGTGGCCTACTGATACTAGCTTGAGCTGTAGAAAGGGTGTGCTATCCCTTGGCACACAGCTCTAAGTTCAGTAGAACTTATTGATACTAAGCTTGACTTTATATGTACCTTGAGTACCTATAGTGGTTTTCAGTTAGTAATTCAAATAGAGATTTTCTGGTAAAACAATAGCAAGCTGGAATCCCACACGCTGCCACCAATGTGAGAAGTTGGCCTGGTATATGCTGTTCACTAGTTAAAGTGGACATCTTGCACCAGTACAATTCGACTCTTATGGTAGGTAGGTTTAAGACAACATTTATAGAAAGCTATCCTAGTTGTAGCTGTGGAGAGCAGCCTTCAGGCTAAGTCTTGGAGGAATGTAAAGCAGCTTGTTTTACCACACAATCTCTTGAATCACCAAATGAAAAGACACCACACAGGTATATATATCAAATATATATGTATTTATTACTAAACAACTCTCTACTAATCTCTTGTGAGATTAGAAGTCAGGAACATATGCATAAATCAACGTTTCACAATAAATTAAGCACAAATATGGCTGGGGCCCTAGGGGCGTACCAGACCATATACTAAAAAAGAGACTTAAGAACAACGACTTTCAAGGAGACAAGTCCCAGGGCCTTCAGAAGTGCTGGGTCCTCACGAAACCACCCAAGGCAGGTAAGTAAAGGACCCACGGGGGACGCGTGCAGTGCGTGAACACAGGTGCGGATCGCCGTAGACTTCAATGGGGCAAGTCGCGGTTGGAAATTAAGAGTTTAAGGGCACTTCGGGAGTAGCTACAAGCAAGTCCCTTACAGGGTAAGTAGTTCTAGGGCCAACACCCACAGGAGCACCATAGTGCTGGAGTTACCTCACCCAGGGAAGCCTGATGCATAGGTGTCCTTTGGTGTCGGGTCGCGGCGTCGTTTTCAATGGGAGCCAATGAAGACTTGCTGCTTGTGAAGCCAGAAGAAGTGTCCGGTGGAATCCAAGCCTGGATTCAGAAGAAGGAAGACCTGAAAGCAGAGGGGACAGTGTTCAAAGTCACTGGGCAGTGACCCGGGGCAAGGAAGATGAATGCCCACCGTCGTCGACAGATTCAGGTCGTTCACAGGTGTCTTGACTCTTCGGCCACGAGGTCCAGGAGGTGTCGAGGACAACCAGGAGCTGAATTCAGCGTGTCCTACAAAGTCTGCAGCTGACTGCGGTGTCGGCGACCTGATTGGAGCCAACAAGCCTTGGTAGCAGCAAGTCTTGTGGAAAGCGTAAAAGTCAATGGTGCAGACCAGCAAGGTCTGGGGAACTCACCCAGCGAGGGTAAGTCAAGGCAGGCATGGAGCAACCAGGGGAGCCCTTTGGTTCTGTAGAAAAGTCTTCAGGGGACCCACAAGCCGGCTGGCAAGGGATTGCAAAGACGCCTCGGGAGGATTCCTTCAACAGGGGCCCACGGTCACTCAGGATGGGGTAGGCCTCTGATCTTCGAAGAGCTTCCTGCAAAAGGCTGGGACCACACGTGGTCCAAAGCACAGGTTCTTAGAATGTCGTGAAGGGGTTGCACTTGACAATAGTGCACGGTACCCAGGGACTGCGGTTTCTCATCACTTGTGGGGTCCACTTGCCTCAGCTTCACTGGGGACTCACGATGGCCTTGGAAAAGTCAGGAAATCCTCGTCTTGGGCTGCAGGGACCTCGGGCTCCAGCGGGAGCAGCGTAGTTTGCGACCATCATTTCAGTTTTTGGAGCCTGCCAAGCAGGGGAGTCACTCCTTGACTCCAAGGGAGATTCTTCAGTCTTCCAGAGGTAGTGGAACGTCGAAGGTCCAGAATTCTTCTTCAGAGTGTCGTCCAGGGATATCTAGTTTGCAATGGCAAGGGTTCCCTACCTTATACTAAAAAGGAAGGGAGGGACTAGCTCTAAGACCCCACCTATGGGAGGGTCAGGGGAGTGGGTGGCTACACCCACTTCCCTTTATCCAGTTTCATGCCAGAGCAGGGGCAGGTAGCCCCTGAGCCGGTTTGAACTGGGGTATGCACAGAGGAGCCTTCTGCTCCCCCAGTGCAGGACTTCAAAGCACTCTAGGAGTGCACCCACCCAGCCCCAATACACTAAACCCTGTCTGGGAGGTGGTCACACCTCCCTGGGACAGGATACCTATTGTTGGGCTTCCTCCAGTGTCTGTGACTGGTGGCATCCATTTTGTGATGCCAGGGCTCTTCAGGATTCTACCGCGTTTCCACAGTAGGTACATGTCTATCCCTCTAGAAGGGTGGAATGCTACCCCCGCCGCCAGAACTGGCGGGGGGGTAGTATTCCAAGATGTTTGACACCAAACACGACATGTTTCCGTGCAGCCATCCCAAAGTTAGCATTTAACGTGGGGTTATAATGCGCTTAAGAGTATATGGTCAGGCTGCACTACAAACAGCATCAGAGAAGGGTCTCTGAATGCTGCACAGGGGCTCTGCTCATGCAGGGGCACCCTGTCACATAGGAACCAAGCACTCTGCCTTCAGGATTGATAAGGCCTGCCATAGGAGTGACTTATAGGTTTATATGTGTGTATCTATGTAGTGATATAGGTAGCCTATATCACAGTAAGGGGTGCATGCACCACCTTACCCAGGCTGCAGTAGAGGACTCCCCTGCTTGGCAGGCACCTAAGAAGCAATTGTCCGGTCTGCATCGCTGAAGCTCCCGCCGGACGCCGAAGTCTTTGCAACACCAGAGGTGGATTTCCAGACTTCGCCGAGGTGGCCCTGAGTCCCCAGCAAAGCTGAGGCCCGTAGCTGTCGTGGGTAATGTGGAACCGTGACCCCTGGACACTGAGTACTTTTGCAAGTGCATCCTCTTCTGGGTCTCCCTAGAAGTTGTGCTTTGGGCTCCGAGTAGCCCTCGCCTCCAGCACCGACTGCACCGAAGATCACTGGCCTCCACTCCACTAGTGTCCTGTGAGCCAGCTCCAAGTGCATCCACTCGAGGCTCCTTCGCGGTCGCTAGTCCGTTGGCTAGTAGGCCCTCCCAAAGGCAACTCTTCTTCTGCTTGGCGTTCCCTGGTTGCTCCAGACGTGCCCTGACTTACCCTCGCTGGGTGAGTCCCTCAGACCTTGCTGGTTTGCACCACCATCCTTCTTCTATTTCCACGAGACTTGCCATTGCCAAGGCTTGTTGTGTCCAATCCAGTCACTGACACCCCTGCAATCGACAGACGTTGTGGGAAAGCTCGAATCCAGCTCCTGGTCATCGTCGACGCCTCCTGGACCTCGTGGCTGAAGAGTCAAGATGACCATCAACCTACCTGAAGCACCCAACATCGGTGGGCATCCGCTCATCGCCTTCCTGGTCACTGGCTAGTGACCCAGACTCTGTCCCCTCTGCTTTCAGGTTCTTCAGATCTTCGATCCACCTTTGGATCCATCCGAACACTTTCGACTTGGCCGCCAGCAGCACTTTGCAGCAGATCGCCATTGAAAACGATGACGAAACCCGACCCCGAAAGACACCTATGCACCCGGCTTCCCTGGGTGAGGTAACTTGAGTACTCCGGTGCTCCCGTGGGTATAGACTCTAGAACAACCTAGTTCTAAAGGGGTTTGCTCCAAGTCCTCCTCTAAGTGTCCCTTTTCTTTAAAGCTCCAACCGCGACATTCCCCATAGAAGTCAACGGCGGCTCGCGGCTGTGTTCTCACACTGCACGCGTCCCCCGTGGGTCCCCTGTGTCACTACCTTGGGTGGTTCCTTGAGGGCCAAGCACTTCTACAGGCTCTCGGCCTTGTGTCTAGCTCAGTCGTGGTTCTTATACCACTTTATTGGTATATGGTTTGGTATGCCCCTAGGGCTCAAACGTGTATTTGTGCTATTACTGTTGATAACTAACTTATAACTTATGTACTTCGAACTCTAGCTTCATAAAGAGACTAGAGGGGTGTGTTTAGCAATAAATACATATATTTTGAATATATACCTGGTGTGGTCCTCTTTCATTTGGTCACTCAAGTGATTATAGACTGGTAAAACAAGCTGCTTTACATTCCTTCAAGACTTAGCCTGAAGGCTGCTCTCCATAGCTACCACTAGGATAGCTTTCAATAAAGGTTGTCTTTAACCTATCTCCAATAAGGGGTTGTTTGGACTGGTGCAAGGTGCCCACTATAATTAGTGGACAGCATATACCAGGCCAACTTCTCACATAAGGTACCACAGTATCCAATCATTAGTGCACCTAGAGTGCACTCCAAGTCGTTTAGAGAGAACAGAGAGGCTGGGGCCCTGATTGGCAGGGTCCCAGCCTGACTATAGCCAGAAACCAGTATAAACATCAGAAAAAAAGGTGGGGGCAACATAAGAGGCAGATCCTACTCTCCTACACCCCTCTTGCCTCTTTCTGCACCCCTCTCTCCTCTTTCTGCACCTCTCTTGCCTCTTTCTGTACCTCTGTTGCTTTTTTCTGCACTTCTCTTGCTCTTTCTGCACCCTTCGCGCCTCTTTCAGCACCTCTGTTGCTTCTTTCTGCACTTCTCTTCCTTCACACCTCCTGCCTCTTTCTGTACCTCTCTTGCCTCTTTATGCACCTCTTCTACCCTTTTCTGCACCCCTCTTGCCTCTTTTTGCTCCTCTCTTGCCTCTTTCTGAACCTCCCTTGCCTCTTTCTGCAACTCTCGGGCCTCTTTCTGCACCTCTGTTGCCTCTTTCTGCACCTCACTTGCTTCTGTCTGCATCCCTCCTGCCTCTTTCTGCACTTCTCTTGCTTCTTTCCACACCTTTCTTGCCTCTTTCTGCTCCTCTCTTGCCTCTTTGTGCATTTCTCTTGCCTGTTTCTGCACTTCCCTTGCCTCTTTCTGTACCTCTCTTGCCTCTTTCTGCACCTCTCTTGCCTCTTTCTGCACTTCTCCTGCTTCTTTCTGCACTGTTCTTGCATCTTTATGCACCTCTTTTGCCTGTTTCTGCAACTCTCATGCCTCTTTCTGCACTTCTCTTGCTTGTTTCTGCACCTCTCTTGTGTCTTTCTGCACCTCTGTTGCCTCTTTCTGCACCTCACTTGCTACTTTCTGCACCCCTCCTGCCTCTTTCTGCACTTCTCTTGCTTCTTTCTACACCTCTCTTGCCTCTTTGTGCATTTCTCTTGTCTCTTTCTGCACTTCCCTCTTTCTGTACCTCTCTTGCCTATTTCTGCACCTTTCTTGCTTCTTTCTGCACGTCTCTTGCTTCTTTCTGCACTGTTCTTGCTTCTTTATGCACCTCTGTTGCTTCTTTTTGCACTTCTCTTCCTCTTTTTGCACCTCTCTGGCCTCTTTCAGCACCTCTGTTGCTTCTTTCTGCACTCTCTCTTCCTTCTTTCTGCACCCCTCCTGCCTCTTTCTGTACCTCTCTTGCCTCTTTGTGCATCTCTCCTACCCTTTTCTGCACCCCTCTTCCCTCTTTTTGCACCTCTGTTGGTTCTTTCTGCACTCCTCTTGCTTCTTTCTGCACCTCACTTGCCTCTTTCTGCACTTATCTTCCTTCTTTTCGCATCCCTCCTGCCTCTTTCTGTACCTCTCTTGCCTCTTTGTGCACCTCTCCTAACTCTTTGTGCACCCCTCTTGGCTCTATTTGCACCTCAGTTGATTCTTTCTGCACTGCTCTTGCTTCTTTCTGCACGTCACTTGCCTCTTTCTGCACTTCTCTTGGTTCTTTCTACACCTCTTTTGCTTCTTTCAGCAATTCTCTTGCGTCTTTCTGCACCTCTGTTGCATCTTTCTGTACTTTTGTTGGTTCTTTCTGCACTTCTCTTGCTCTTTCTGCACCCTTCGCGCCTCTTTCAGCACCTCTGTTGCTTCTTTCTGCACTTCTCTACCTTCTTTCTGCACCCCTCCTGCCTCTTTCAGTACCACTCTTGCCTCTTTGTGCACCTCTTCTACCTTTTGTTGTACCGCCCTTGCTTATTTTTGCACCTTTGTTGGTTCTTTCTGCACCTCTGTTGGTTCTTTCTGCACTGCTTTTGCTTCTTTCTGCACCTCACTTGCCTCTTTCTGCACTTCTCTTACTTCTTTCTACACCTCTGTTGTTTCAGCAATTCTCTTGCCTCTTTCTGCACTTCTCTTGCTTGTTTCTGCACCACTCTTCTGTCTTTCTGCACCTCACCTACTTCTTTCTGCACCCCTCTTGCCTCTTTCTGCACCCCTCTCTCCTCTTTCTGCACCTCTCTTGCCTCTTTCTGTACCTCTGTTACTTTTTTCTGCACTTCTCTGGCTCTTTCTGCACCCTTCGCGCCTCTTTCAGCACCTCTGTTGCTTCTTTCTTTCTGCACTTCTCTTCCTTCACCCCTCCTGCCTCTTTCTGTACCTCTCTTGCCTCTTTATGCACCTCTTCTACCCTTTTCTGCACCCCTCTTGCCTCTTTTTGCTCCTCTCTTGCCTCTTTCTGAACCTCCCTTGCCTCTTTCTGCAACTCTCGGGCCTCTTTCTGCACCTCTGTTGCCTCTTTCTGCACCTCACTTGCTCCTGTCTGCATCCCTCCTGCCTCTTTCTGTACTTCTCTTGCTTCTTTCCACACCTCTCTTGCCTCTTTCTGCTCCTCTCTTGCCTCTTTGTGCATTTCTCTTGCCTGTTTCTGCACTTCCCTTGCCTCTTTCTGTACCTCTCTTGCCTCTTTCTGCACCTCTCTTGCCTCTTTCTGCACTTCTCTTGCTTCTTTTTGCACTGCTCTTGCTTCTTTATGCACCTCTTTTGACTGTTTCTGCAACTCTCTTGCCTCTTTCTGCATTTCTCTTGCCTCCTTCTGCACCTCTGTTGCTTCTTTTTTGCACTTCTCTTCCTCTTTTTGTACCCCTATTGCCTCTTTCAGCACCTCTGTTGCTTCTTTCTGCACTTCTCTCCCTTCTTTCTGCACCCCTCCTGCCTCTTTCTGTACCTCTCTTGCCTCTTTGTGCATCTCTCCTACCCTTTTTGCACCCCTCTTCCCTCTTTTTGCATCTCTGTTGGTTCTTTCTGCACTGCTCTTGCTACTTTCTGCACCTCACTTGCCTTTTTCTGTACTTCTATTGCTTCTTTGTACACCTCCGTTGCTTCTTTCAGCAATTCTCTTGCCTCTTTCTGTACTTTTCTTCCTTCTTTGTGCACCTCTCTTGCGTCTTTCTGCACCTCTGTTGCGTCTTTCTGTACTTCTGTTGTTTCTTTCTGCACTTCTCTTGCTCTTTCTGCACACTTCGCGCCTCTTTCAGCACCTCTGTTGCTTCTTTCTGCACTTCTCTACCTTCTTTTTGCACCCCTCCTGCCTTTCTGTACTTCTCTTGCCTCTTTGTGCCGCTCTCCTACCTCTTTGTGCAGGCCTCTTGCCTCTTTTTGCACCTATGTTGGTCCTTTCTGCACTGCTCTTCCTTCTTTCTGCACGTCACTTGCACTTTCTGCACTTCTCTTGGTTCTTTCTACACCTCTGTTCCTTCTTTCAGCAATTCTCTTGCCTCTTTCTGCACATCTTTTGCTTGTTTCTGCAACTCTCGTGCCTCTTTCTGCACTTCTCTAGCTTGTTTCTGCACCTCTCTTGTGTCTTTATGCACCTCTGTTGCCTCTTTCTGCACCTCACTTGCTTCTGCCTGCACCCCTCCTGCCTATTTCTACACTTCTCTTGCCTCTTTCTACACCTCTCTTGCCTCTTTCTGCTCCTCTCTTGCCTCTTTGTGCATTTCTCTTGCCTGTTTCTGCACTTCCCTTGCCTCTTCCTGTACCTCTCTTGCCTCTTTCTGCAATTCTCTTGCCTCTTTCTGCATATCTTTTGCTTGTTTCTGCAACTCTCGTGCCTCTTTCTGCACTTCTCTAGCTTGTTTCTGCTCCTCTCTTGTGTCTTTATGCACCTCTGTTGCCTCTTTCTGCACCTCACTTGCTTCTGCCTGCACCCCTCCTGCCTATTTCTACACTTCTCTTGCTTCTTTTACTCCTCTCTTGCCTCTTTGTGCATTTCTCTTGCCTGTTTCTGCACTTCCCTTGCCTCTTTCTGTACCTCTCTTGCCTCTTTCTGCAACTCTCTTGCCTCTTTCTGCACCTCTCTTGCTTCTTTCTTCACTGCTCTTGCTTCTTTATGCACCTCTTTTGCCTGTTTCTGCAACTCTCATGCCTCTTTCTGCACTTCTCTTGCTTGTTTCTGCACCTTTCTTGTGTCTTTCTGCACCTCTGTTGCCTCTTTCTGCACCTCACTTGCTACTTTCTGCACCCCTCCTGCCTCTTTCTGCACTTCTCTTGCTTCTTTCTACACCTCTCTTGCCTCTTTGTGCATTTCTCTTGTCTCTTTCTGCACTTCCCTCTTTCTGTACCTCTCTTGCCTATTTCTGCACCCCTCTGGCCTCTTTCAGCACCTCTGTTGCTTCTTTCTGCACTTCTCTTCCTTCTTTCTGCACCCCTCCTGCCACTTTCTGTACCTCTCTTGCCTCTTTGTGCACCTCTCCTACCCTTTTCTGTACCCCTCTTCCCTCTTTTTGCACCTCTGTTGGTTCTTTCTGCACTCCTCTTGCTTCTTTCTGCACCTCACTTGCCTCTTTTTGCACTTATCTTCCTTCTTTTTGCATCCCTCCTGCCTCTTTCTGTACCTCTCTTGCCTCTTTGTGCACCTCTCCTAACTCTTTGTGCACCCCTCTTGGCTTCTATTTGCACCTCAGTTGGTTCTTTCTGCACTGCTCTTGCTTCTTTCTGCACGTCACTTGCCTCTTTCTGCACTTCTCTTGGTTCTTTCTACACCTCTTTTGCTTCTTTCAGCAATTCTCTTGCGTCTTTCTGCACCTCTGTTGCATCTTTCTGTACTTCTGTTGGTTCTTTCTGCACTTCTCTTGCTCTTTCTGCACCCTTCGCGCCTCTTTCAGCACCTCTGTTGCTTCTTTCTGCACTTCTCTACCTTCTTTCTGTACCCCTCCTGCCTCTTCAGTACCTCTCTTGCCTCTTTGTGCACCTCTTCTACCTTTTTCTGTACAGCTCTTGCTTATTTTTGCACCTTTGTTGGTTCTTTCTGCACCTCTGTTGGTTCTTTCTGCACTGCTTTTGCTTCTTTCTGCACCTCACTTGCCTCTTTCTGCACTTCTCTTACTTCTTTCTACACCTCTGTTGTTTCAGCAATTCTCTTGCCTCTTTCTGCACTTCTCTTGCTTGTTTCTGCACCACTCTTCTGTCTTTCTGCACCTCACCTACTTCTTTCTGCACCCCTCTTGCCTCTTTCTGCACCCCTCTCTCCTCTTTCTGTACCTCTCTTGCCTCTTTCTGTACCTCTGTTACTTTTTTCTGCACTTCTCTTGCTCTTTCTGCACCCTTCGCGCCTCTTTCAGCACCTCTGTTGCTTCTTTCTGCACTTCTCTTCCTTCACCGTTCCTGCCTCTTTCTGTACCTCTCTTGCCTCTTTATGCACCTCTTCTACCCTTTTCTGCACCCCTCTTGCCTCTTTTTGCTCCTCTCTTGCCTCTTTCTGAACCTCCCTTGCCTCTTTCTGCAACTCTCGGGCCTCTTTCTGCACCTCTGTTGCCTCTTTCTGCACCTCACTTGCTCCTGTCTGCATCCCTCCTGCCTCTTTCTGCACTTCTCTTGCTTCTTTCCACACCTCTCTTGCCTCTTTCTGCTCCTCTCTTGCCTTTTTGTGCATTTCTCTTGCCTGTTTCTGCACTTCCCTTGCCTCTTTCTGTACCTCTCTTGCCTCTTTCTGCACCTCTCTTGCCTCTTTCTGCACTTCTCTTGCTTCTTTTGCACTGCTCTTGCTTCTTTATGCACCTCTTTTGCCTGTTTCTGCAACTCTCTTGCCTCTTTCTGCATTTCTCTTGCCTCCTTCTGCACCTCTGTTGCTTCTTTTTGCACTTCTTTTCCTCTTTTTGTACCCCTATTGCCTCTTTCAGCACCTCTGTTGCTTCTTTCTGCACTTCTCTCCCTTCTTTCTGCACCCCTCCTGCCTCTTTCTGTACCTCTCTTGCCTCTTTGTGCATCTCTCCTACCCATTTTTGCACCCCTCTTCCCTCTTTTTGCATCTCTGTTGGTTCTTTCTGCACTGATCTTGCTACTTTCTGCACCTCACTTGCCTTTTTCTGTACTTCTATTGCTTCTTTGTACACCTCCGTTGCTTCTTTCAGCAATTCTCTTGCCTCTTTCTGCACTTTTCTTCCTTCTTTGTGCACCTCTCTTGCGTCTTTCTGCACCTCTGTTGCGTCTTTCTGTACTTCTGTTGTTTCTTTCTGCACTTCTCTTGCTCTTTCTGCACACTTCGCGCCTCTTTCAGCACCTCTGTTGCTTCTTTCTGCACTTCTCTACCTTCTTTTTGCATCCCTCCTGCCTCTTTCTGTACTTCTCTTGCCTCTTTGTGCCGTTCTCCTACCTCTTTGTGCAGGCCTCTTGCCTCTTTTTGCACCTATGTTGGTCCTTTCTGCACTGCTCTTCCTTCTTTCTGCACGTCACTTGCACTTTCTGCACTTCTCTTGGTTCTTTCTACACCTCTGTTCTTTCTTTCAGCAATTCTCTTGCCTCTTTCTGCACATCTTTTGCTTGTTTCTGCAACTCTCGTGCCTCTTTCTGCACTTCTCTAGCTTGTTTCTGCACCTCACTTGCTTCTGCCTGCACCCCTCCTGCCTATTTCTACACTTCTCTTGCTTCTTTCAACACCTCTCTTGCCTCTTTCTGCTCCTCTCTTGCCTCTTTGTGCATTTCTCTTGCCTGTTTCTGCACTTCCCTTGCCTCTTTCTGTACCTCTCTTGCCTCTTTCTGCAACTCTCTTGCCTCTTTCTGCACTTCTCTTGCTTCTTTCTTCACTGCTCTTGCTTCTTTATGCACCTCTTTTGCCTCTTTGTGCATTTCTCTTGTCTCTTTCTGCACTTCCCTCTTTCTGTACCTCTCGTGCCTATTTCTGCACCCCTCTGGCCTCTTTCAGCACCTCTGTTGCTTCTTTCTGCACTTCTCTTCCTTCTTTCTGCACCCCTCCTGCCTCTTTCTGTACCTCTCTTGCCTCTTTGTGCACCTCTCCTACCCTTTTCTGTACCCCTCTTCCCTCTTTTTGCACCTCTGTTGGTTCTTTCTGCACTCCTCTTGCTTCTTTCTGCACCTCACTTGCCTCTTTCTGCACTTATCTTCCTTCTTTTGCATCCCTCCTGCCTCTTTCTGTACCTCTCTTGCCTCTTTGTGCACCTCTCCTAACTCTTTGTGCACCCCTCTTGGCTCTATTTGCACCTCAGTTGGTTCTTTCTGCACTGCTCTTGCTTCTTTCTGCACGTCACTTGCCTCTTTCTGCACTTCTCTTGGTTCTTTCTACACCTCTTTTGCTTCTTTCAGCAATTCTCTTGCGTCTTTCTGCACCTCTGTTGCATCTTTCTGTACTTCTGTTGGTTCTTTCTGCACTTCTCTTGCTCTTTCTGCACCCTTCGCGCCTCTTTCAGCACCTCTGTTGCTTCTTTCTGCACTTTTCTACCTTCTTTCTCCACCCCTCCTGCCTCTTTCAGTACCTCTCTTGCCTCTTTGTGCACCTCTTCTACCTTTTTCTGTACCGCTCTTGCTTATTTTTGCACCTTTGTTGGTTCTTTCTGCACCTCTGTTGGTTCTTTCTGCACTGCTTTTGCTTCTTTCTGCACCTCACTTGCCTCTTTCTGCACTTCTCTTACATCTTTCTACACCTCTGTTGTTTCAGCAATTCTCTTGCCTCTTTCTGCACTTCTCTTGCTTGTTTCTGCACCACTCTTCTGTCTTTCTGCACCTCACCTACTTCTTTCTGCACCCCTCTTGCCTCTTTCTGCACCCCTCTCTCCTCTTTCTGCACCTCTCTTGCCTCTTTCTGTACCTCTGTTACTTTTTTCTGCACTTCTCTTGCTCTTTCTGCACCCTTCGCGCCTCTTTCAGCACCTCTGTTGCTTCTTTCTGCACTTCTCTTCCTTCACCCCTCCTGCCTCTTTCTGAACCTCCCTTGCCTCTTTCTGCAACTCTCGGGCCTCTTTCTGCACCTCTGTTGCCTCTTTCTGTACCTCACTTGCTCCTGTCTGCATCCCTCCTGCCTCTTTCTGCCCTTCTCTTGCTTCTTTCCACACCTCTCTTGCCTCTTTCTGCTCCTCTCTTGCCTCTTTGTGCATTTCTCTTGCCTGTTTCTGCACTTCCCTTGCCTCTTTCTGTACCGCTCTTGCCTCTTTCTGCACCTCTCTTGCCTCTTTCTGCACTTCTCTTGCTTCTTTTTGCACTGCTCTTGCTTCTTTATGCACCTCTTTTGCCTGTTTCTGCAACTCTCTTGCCTCTTTCTGCATTTCTCTTGCCTCCTTCTGCACCTCTGCTGCTTCTTTTTTGCACTTCTCTTCCTCTTTTTGTACCCCTATTGCCTCTTTCAGCACCTCTGTTGCTTCTTTCTGCACTTCTCTCCCTTCTTTCTGCACCCCTCCTGCCTCTTTCTGTACCTCTCTTGCCTCTTTGTGCATCTCTCCTACCCTTTTTTGCACCCCTCTTCCCTCTTTTTGCATCTCTGTTGGTTCTTTCTGCACTGCTCTTGCTACTTTCTGCACCTCACTTGCCTTTTTCTGTACTTCTATTGCTTCTTTGTACACCTCCGTTGCTTCTTTCAGCAATTCTCTTGCCTCTTTCTGTACTTTTCTTCCTTCTTTGTGCACCTCTCTTGCGTCTTTCTGCACCTCTGTTGCGTCTTTCTGTACTTCTGTTGTTTCTTTCTGCACTTCTCTTGCTCTTTCTGCACACTTCGCGCCTCTTTCAGCACCTCTGTTGCTTCTTTCTGCACTTCTCTACCTTCTTTTGCACCCCTCCTGCCTTTCTGTACTTCTCTTGCCTCTTTGTGCCGCTCTCCTACCTCTTTGTGCAGGCCTCTTGCCTCTTTTGCACCTATGTTGGTCCTTTCTGCACTGCTCTTCCTTCTTTCTGCACGTCACTTGCACTTTCTGCACTTCTCTTGGTTCTTTCTACACCTCTGTTCCTTCTTTCAGCAATTCTCTTGCCTCTTTCTGCACATCTTTTGCTTGTTTCTGCAACTCTCGTGCCTCTTTCTGCACTTCTCTAGCTTGTTTCTGCACCTCTCTTGTGTCTTTATGCACCTCTGTTGCCTCTTTCTGCACCTCACTTGCTTCTGCCTGCACCCCTCCTGCCTATTTCTACACTTCTCTTGCCTCTTTCTACACCTCTCTTGCCTCTTTCTGCTCCTCTCTTGCCTCTTTGTGCATTTCTCTTGCCTGTTTCTGCACTTCCCTTGCCTCTTCCTGTACCTCTCTTGCCTCTTTCTGCAATTCTCTTGCCTCTTTCTGCATATCTTTTGCTTGTTTCTGCAACTCTCGTGCCTCTTTCTGCACTTCTCTAGCTTGTTTCTGCTCTCTCTTGTGTCTTTATGCACCTCTGTTGCCTCTTTCTGCACCTCACTTGCTTCTGCCTGCACCCCTCCTGCCTATTTCTACACTTCTCTTGCTTCTTTTTACTCCTCTCTTGCCTCTTTGTGCATTTCTCTTGCCTGTTTCTGCACTTCCCTTGCCTCTTTCTGTACCTCTCTTGCCTCTTTCTGCAACTCTCTTGCCTCTTTCTGCACTTCTCTTGCTTCTTTCTTCACTGCTCTTGCTTCTTTATGCACCTCTTTTGCCTGTTTCTGCAACTCTCATGCCTCTTTCTGCACTTCTCTTGCTTGTTTCTGCACCTTTCTTGTGTCTTTCTGCACCTCTGTTGCCTCTTTCTGCACCTCACTTGCTACTTTCTGCACCCCTCCTGCCTCTTTCTGCACTTCTCTTGCTTCTTTCTACACCTCTCTTGCCTCTTTGTGCATTTCTCTTGTCTCTTTCTGCACTTCCCTCTTTCTGTACCTCTCTTGCCTATTTCTGCACCCCTCTGGCCTCTTTCAGCACCTCTGTTGCTTCTTTCTGCACTTCTCTTCCTTCTTTCTGCACCCCTCCTGCCTCTTTCTGTACCTCTCTTGCCTCTTTGTGCACCTCTCCTACCCTTTTCTGTACCCCTCTTCCCTCTTTTTGCACCTCTGTTGGTTCTTTCTGCACTCCTCTTGCTTCTTTCTGCACCTCACTTGCCTCTTTCTGCACTTATCTTCCTTCTTTTTGCATCCCTCCTGCCTCTTTCTGTACCTCTCTTGCCTCTTTGTGCACCTCTCCTAACTCCTTGTGCACCCCTCTTGGCTCTATTTGCACCTCAGTTGGTTCTTTCTGCACTGCTCTTGCTTCTTTCTGCACGTCACTTGCCTCTTTCTGCACTTCTCTTGGTTCTTTCTACACCTCTTTTGCTTCTTTCAGCAATTCTCTTGTGTCTTTCTGCACCTCTGTTGCATCTTTCTGTACTTCTGTTGGTTCTTTCTGCACTTCTCTTGCTCTTTCTGCACCCTTCGCGCCTCTTTCAGCACCTCTGTTGCTTCTTTCTGCACTTCTCTACCTTCTTTCTGCACCCCTCCTGCCTCTTTCAGTACCTCTCTTGCCTCTTTGTGCACCTCTTCTACCTTTTTCTGTACAGCTCTTGCTTATTTTTGCACCTTTGTTGGTTCTTTCTGCACCTCTGTTGGTTCTTTCTGCACTGCTTTTGCTTCTTTCTGCATCTCACTTGCCTCTTTCTGCACTTCTCTTACTTCTTTCTACACCTCTGTTGTTTCAGCAATTCTCTTGCCTCTTTCTGCACTTCTCTTACTTGTTTCTGCACCACTCTTCTGTCTTTCTGCACCTCACCTACTTCTTTCTGCACCCCTCTTGCCTCTTTCTGCACCCCTCTCTCCTCTTTCTGCACCTCTCTTGCCTCTTTCTGTACCTCTGTTACTTTTTTCTGCACTTCTCTTGCTCTTTCTGCACCCTTCGCGCCTCTTTCAGCACCTCTGTTGCTTCTTTCTGCACTTCTCTTCCTTCACCCCTCCTGCCTCTTTCTGTACCTCTCTTGCCTCTTTATGCACCTCTTCTACCCTTTTCTGCACCCTTCTTGCCTCTTTTTGCTCCTCTCTTGCCTCTTTCTGAACCTCCCTTGCCTCTTTCTGCAACTCTCGGGCCTCTTTCTGCACCTCTGTTGCCTCTTTCTGCACCTCACTTGCTCCTGTCTGCATCCCTCCTGCCTCTTTCTGCACTTCTCTTGCTTCTTTCCACACCTCTCTTGCCTCTTTCTGCTCCTCTCTTGCCTCTTTGTGCATTTCTCTTGCCTGTTTCTGCACTTCCCTTGCCTCTTTCTGAACCTCTCTTGCCTCTTTCTGCACCTCTCTTGCCTCTTTCTGCACTTCTCTTGCTTCTTTTTGCACTGCTCTTGCTTCTTTATGCACCTCTTTTGCCTGTTTCTGCAACTCTCTTGCCTCTTTCTGCATTTCTCTTGCCTCCTTCTGCACCTCTGTTGCTTCTTTTTGCACTTCTCTTCCTCTTTTGTACTCCTATTGCCTCTTTCTAGCACCTCTGTTGCTTCTTTCTGCACTTCTCTCCCTTCTTTCTGCACCCCTCCTGCCTCTTTCTGTACCTCTCTTGCCTCTTTGTGCATCTCTCCTACCCTTTTTTGCACCCCTCTTCCCTCTTTTTGCATCTCTGTTGGTTCTTTCTGCACTGCTCTTGCTACTTTCTGCACCTCACTTGCCTTTTTCTGTACTTCTATTGCTTCTTTGTACACCTCCGTTGCTTCTTTCAGCAATTCTCTTGCCTCTTTCTGCACTTTTCTTCCTTCTTTGTGCACCTCTCTTGCGTCTTTCTGCACCTCTGTTGCATCTTTCTGTACTTCTGTTGTTTCTTTCTGCACTTCTCTTGCTCTTTCTGCACACTTCGCGCCTCTTTCAGCACCTCTGTTGCTTCTTTCTGCACTTCTCTACCTTCTTTTTGCACCCCTCCTGCCTCTTTCTGTACTTCTCTTGCCTCTTTGTGCCGCTCTCCTACCTCTTTGTGCAGGCCTCTTGCCTCTTTTTGCACCTATGTTGGTCCTTTCTGCACTGCTCTTCCTTCTTTCTGCACGTCACTTGCACTTTCTGCACTTCTCTTGGTTCTTTCTACACCTCTGTTCTTTCTTTCAGCAATTCTCTTGCCTCTTTCTGCACATCTTTTGCTTGTTTCTGCAACTCTCGTGCCTCTTTCTGCACTTCTCTAGCTTGTTTCTGCACCTCACTTGCTTCTGCCTGCACCCCTCCTGCCTATTTCTACACTTCTCTTGCTTCTTTCTACACCTCTCTTGCCTCTTTCTGCTCCTCTCTTGCCTCTTTGTGCATTTCTCTTGCCTGTTTCTGCACTTCCCTTGCCTCTTTCTGTACCTCTCTTGCCTCTTTCTGCAACTCTCTTGCCTCTTTCTGCACTTCTCTTGCTTCTTTCTTCACTGCTCTTGCTTCTTTATGCACCTCTTTTGCCTCTTTGTGCATTTCTCTTGTCTCTTTCTGCACTTCCCTCTTTCTGTACCTCTCTTGCCTATTTCTGCACCCCTCTGGCCTCTTTTAGCACCTCTGTTGCTTCTTTCTGCACTTCTCTTCCTTCTTTCTGCACCCCTCCTGCCTCTTTCTGTACCTCTCTTGCCTCTTTGTGTACCTCTCCTACCCTTTTCTGCACCCCTCTTCCCTCTTTTTGCACCTCTGTTGGTTCTTTCTGCACTCCTCTTGCTTCTTTCTGCACCTCACTTGCCTCTTTCTGCACTTATCTTCCTTCTTTTTGCATCCCTCCTGCCTCTTTCTGTACCTCTCTTGCCTCTTTGTGCACCTCTCCTAACTCTTTGTGCACCCTCTTGGCTCTATTTGCACCTCAGTTGGTTCTTTCTGCACTGCTCTTGCTTCTTTCTGCACGTCACTTGCCTCTTTCTGCACTTCTCTTGGTTCTTTCTACACCTCTTTTGCTTCTTTCAGCAATTCTCTTGCGTCTTTCTGCACCTCTGTTGCATCTTTCTGTACTTCTGTTGGTTCTTTCTGCACTTCTCTTGCTCTTTCTGCACCCTTCGCGCCTCTTTCAGCACCTCTGTTGCTTCTTTCCGCACTTTTCTACCTTCTTTCTGCACCCCTCCTGCCTCTTTCAGTACCTCTCTTGCCTCTTTGTGCACCTCTTCTACCTTTTTCTGTACCGCTCTTGCTTATTTTTGCACCTTTGTTGGTTCTTTCTGCACCTCTGTTGGTTCTTTCTGCACTGCTTTTGCTTCTTTCTGCACCTCACTTGCCTCTTTCTGCACTTCTCTTACATCTTTCTACACCTCTGTTGTTTCAGCAATTCTCTTGCCTCTTTCTGCACTTCTCTTGCTTGTTTCTGCACCACTCTTCTGTCTTTCTGCACCTCACCTACTTCTTTCTGCACCCCTCTTGCCTCTTTCTGCACCTCTCTCCTCTTTCTGCACCTCTCTTGCCTCTTTCTGTACCTCTGTTACTTTTTCTGCACTTCTCTTGCTCTTTCTGCACCCTTCGCGCCTCTTTCAGCACCTCTGTTGCTTCTTTCTGCACTTCTCTTCCTTCACCCCTCCTGCCTCTTTCTGAACCTCCCTTGCCTCTTTCTGCAACTCTCGGGCCTCTTTCTGCACCTCTGTTGCCTCTTTCTGTACCTCACTTGCTCCTGTCTGCATCCCTCCTGCCTCTTTCTGCACTTCTCTTGCTTCTTTCCACACCTCTCTTGCCTCTTTCTGCTCCTCTCTTGCCTCTTTGTGCATTTCTCTTGCCTGTTTCTGCACTTCCCTTGCCTCTTTCTGTACCTCTCTTGCCTCTTTCTGCACCTCTCTTGCCTCTTTCTGCACTTCTCTTGCTTCTTTTTGCACTGCTCTTGCTTCTTTATGCACCTCTTTTGCCTGTTTCTGCAACTCTCTTGCCTCTTTCTGCATTTCTCTTGCCTCCTTCTGCACCTCTGCTGCTTCTTTTTTGCACTTCTCTTCCTCTTTTTATACCCCTATTGCCTCTTTCAGCACCTCTGTTGCTTCTTTCTGCACTTCTCTCCCTTCTTTCTGCACCCCTCCTGCCTCTTTCTGTACCTCTCTTGCCTCTTTGTGCATCTCTCCTACCCTTTTTTGCACCCCTCTTCCCTCTTTTTGCATCTCTGTTGGTTCTTTCTGCACTGCTCTTGCTACTTTCTGCACCTCACTTGCCTTTTTCTGTACTTCTATTGCTTCTTTGTACACCTCCGTTGCTTCTTTCAGCAATTCTCTTGCCTCTTTCTGTACTTTTCTTCCTTCTTTGTGCACCTCTCTTGCGTCTTTCTGCACCTCTGTTGCGTCTTTCTGTACTTCTGTTGTTTCTTTCTGCACTTCTCTTGCTCTTTCTGCACACTTCGCGCCTCTTTCAGCACCTCTGTTGCTTCTTTCCGCACTTCTCTACCTTCTTTTTGCACCCCTCCGGCCTTTCTGTACTTCTCTTGCCTCTTTGTGCCGCTCTCCTACCTCTTTGTGCAGGCCTCTTGCCTCTTTTTGCACCTATGTTGGTCCTTTCTGCACTGCTCTTCCTTCTTTCTGCACGTCACTTGCACTTTCTGCACTTCTCTTGGTTCTTTCTACACCTCTGTTCCTTCTTTCAGCAATTCTCTTGCCTCTTTCTGCACATCTTTTGCTTGTTTCTGCAACTCTCGTGCCTCTTTCTGCACTTCTCTAGCTTGTTTCTGCACCTCTCTTGTGTCTTTATGCACCTCTGTTGCCTCTTTCTGCACCTCACTTGCTTCTGCCTGCACCCCTCCTGCCTATTTCTACACTTCTCTTGCTTCTTTCTACACCTCTCTTGCCTCTTTCTGCTCCTCTCTTGCCTCTTTGTGCATTTCTCTTGCCTGTTTCTGCACTTCCCTTGCCTCTTTCTGTACCTCTCTTGCCTCTTTCTGCAACTCTCTTGCCTCTTTCTGCACTTCTCTTGCTTCTCTCTGCACTGCTCTTGCTTCTTTATGCACCTCTTTTGCCTGTTTCTGCAACTCTCTTGCCTCTTTCTCCATTTCTCTTGCCTCCTTCTGCACCTCTGTTGCTTCTTTTTTGCACTTCTCTTCCTCTTTTTGTACCCCTCTTGCCTCTTTCAGCACCTCTGTTGCTTCTTTCTGCACTTCTCTCCCTTCTTTTACACCCCTCCTGCCTCTTTCTGTACCTCTCTTGCCTCTTTGTGCACCTCTCCTACCCTTTTTTGCACGCCTCTTTCCTCTTTTTGCACCTCTGTTGGTTCTTTCTGCACTGCTCTTGCTACTTTCTGAACCTCGCTTGCCTCTTTCTGTACTTCTATTGCTTCTTTGTACACCTCTGTTGCTTCTTTCAGCAATTCTCTTGCCTCTTTCTGCACTTCTCTTCCTTCTTTGTGCGCCCCTCCTGGCTCTTTCTGTACCTCTCTTGCCTCTTTGTGCAACTCTCCTACCTCTTTGTGCACCCCTCTTGTCTCTTTTTGCACCTCTGTTGGTTCTTTATGCACTGCTCTTGCTTCTTTCTGCACGTCACTTGCACTTTCTGCACTTCTCTTGGTTCTTTCTACACCTCTGTTCCTTCTTTCAGCAATTCTCTTGCCTCTTTCTGCACTTCTTTTGCTTGTTTCTGCACCTCACTTGCGTCTTTCTGCACCTCTGTTGCGTCTTTTTGTACTTCTGTTGGCTCTTTCTGCACTTCTCTTGCTCTTTCTGCACCCTTCGCGCCTCTTTCAGCACCTCTGTTGCTTCTTTCTGCACTTCTCTACCTTCTTTCTGCATCCCTCCTGCCTCTTTCTGTACCTCTCTTGCCTCTTTCTGCACCTCTCTTGCCTCTTTCTGCACTTCTCTTGCTTGTTTCTGCACTGCTCTTGCTTCATTATGCACCTCTTTTGCCTGTTTCTGCAACTCTCGTGCCTCTTTCTGCACCTCTCTTCCATCTTTCTGCACCTCTCTTGCCTCTTTGTGCATTTCTCTTGCCTGTTTCTGCACTTCCCTTGCCTCTTTCTGTACATCTCTTGCCTCTTTCTGCAGCTCTCTTGCCTCTTTCTACACTTCTCTTGCTTCTTTCTGCACTGCTCTTGCTTCTTTCTGCACCCCTTTTGCCTGTTTCTGCACCTCTCTTGCGTCTTTATGCACCTCTGTTACCTCTTTCTGTACCTCACTTGATTCTTTCTGCACCCCTCCTGCCTCTATCTGCACTTCTCTTGCTTCTTTCTACACCTCTCTTGCCTCTTTCTGCTCCTCTCTTGCCTCTTTCTGCATTTCTCTTGCCTGTTTCTGCACTTCCCTTACCTCTTTCTGTACCTCTCTTGCCTCTTTCTGCATTTCTCTTGCCTCCTTCTGCACCTCTGTTGCTTCTTTTTTGCACTTCTCTTCCTCTTTTTGTACCCCTCTTGCCTCTTTCAGCACCTCTGTTGCTTCTTTCTGCACTTCTCTCCCTTCTTTCTGCACCCCTCCTGCCTCTTTCTGTACCTCTCTTGCCTCTTTGTGCATCTCTCCTACCCTCTTTTGCACCCCTCGTCCCTCTTTTTGCACCTCTGCTGGTTCTTTCTGCACTGCTCTTGTTACTTTCTGCACCTAACTTGCCTCTTTATGCACTTCTCTTGGTTCTATCCACACCTCTGTTCCTTCTTTCAGCAATTCTCTTGCCTCTTTCTGCATTTCTTTTGCTTGTTTCTGCACCTCACTTGCCTCTTTCTGTACTTCTCTTACTTCTTTCTACACCTCTGTTGTTTCAGCAATTCTCTTGCCTCTTTCTGCACTTCTCTTGCTTGTTTCTGCACCACTCTTCTGTCTTTCTGCACCTCACCTACTTCTTTCTGCACCCCTCTTGCCTCTTTCTGCACCCCTCTCTCCTCTTTCTGCACCTCTCTTGCCTCTTTCTGTACCTCTGTTACTTTTTTCTGCACTTCTCTTGCTCTTTCTGCACCCTTCGCGCCTCTTTCAGCACCTCTGTTGCTTCTTTCTGCACTTCTCTTCCTTCACCCCTCCTGCCTCTTTCTGTACCTCTCTTGCCTCTTTATGCACCTCTTATACCCTTTTCTGCACCCCTCTTGCCTCTTTTTGCTCCTCTCTTGCCTCTTTCTGAACCTCCCTTGCCTCTTTCTGCAACTCTCGGGCCTCTTTCTGCACCTCTGTTGCCTCTTTCTGCACCTCACTTGCTCCTGTCTGCATCCCTCCTGCCTCTTTCTGCACTTCTCTTGCTTCTTTCCACACCTATCTTGCCTCTTTCTGCTCCTCTCTTGCCTCTTTGTGCATTTCTCTTGCCTGTTTCTGCACTTCCCTTGCCTCTTTCTGTACCTCTCTTGCCTCTTTCTGCACCGCTCTTGCCTCTTTCTGCACTTCTCTTGCTTCTTTTCGCACTGCTCTTGCTTCTTTATGCACCTCTTTTGCCTGTTTCTGCAACTCTCTTGCCTCTTTCTGCATTTCTCTTGCCTCCTTCTGCACCTCTACTGCTTCTTTTTTGCACTTCTCTTCCTCTTTTTGTACCCCTATTGCCTCTTTCAGCACCTCTGTTGCTTCTTTCTGCACTTCTCTCCCTGCTTTCTGCACCCCTCCTGCCTCTTTCTGTACCTCTCTTGCCTCTTTGTGCATCTCTCCTACCCTTTTTTGCACCCCTCTTCCCTCTTTTTGCATCTCTGTTGGTTCTTTCTGCACTGCTCTTGCTACTTTCTGCACCTCACTTGCCTTTTTCTGTACTTCTATTGCTTCTTTGTACACCTCCGTTGCTTCTTTCAGCAATTCTCTTGCCTCTTTCTGCACTTTTCTTCCTTCTTTATGCACCTCTCTTGCGTCTTTCTGCACCTCTGTTGCGTCTTTCTGTACTTCTGTTGTTTCTTTCTGCACTTCTCTTGCTCTTTCTGCACACTTCGCGCCTCTTTCAGCACCTCTGTTGCTTCTTTCTGCACTTCTCTACCTTCTTTTTGTACCCCTCCTGCCTCTTTCTGTACTTCTCTTGCCTCTTTGTGCCGCTCTCCTACCTCTTTGTGCAGGCCTCTTGCCTCTTTTTGCACCTATGTTGGTCCTTTCTGCACTGCTCTTCCTTCTTTCTGCACGTCACTTGCACTTTCTGCACTTCTCTTGGTTCTTTCTACACCTCTGTTCCTTCTTTCAGCAATTCTCTTGCCTCTTTCTGCACATCTTTTGCTTGTTTCTGCAACTCTCGTGCCTCTTTCTGCACTTCTCTAGCTTGTTTCTGCACCTCTCTTGTATCTTTATGCACCTCTGTTGCCTCATTCTGCACCTCACTTGCTTCTGCATGCACCCCTCCTGCCTATTTCTACACTTCTCTTGCTTCTTTCTACACCTCTCTTGCCTCTTTCTGCTCCTCTCTTGCCTCTTTGTGCATTTCTCTTGCCTGTTTCTGCACTTCCCTTGCCTCTTTCTGTACCTCTCTTGACTCTTTCTGCAACTCTCTTGCCTCTTTCTGCACTTCTCTTGCTTCTTTCTGCACTGCTCTTGCTTCTTTATGCACCTCTTTTGCCTGTTTCTGCAACTCTCTTGCCTCTTTCTGCATTTCTGTTGCCTACTTCTGCACCTCTGTTGCTTCTTTCTGCACTTCTCTCCCTTCTTTTACACCCCTCCTGCCTCTTTCTGTACCTCTCTTGCCTCTTTGTGCACCTCTCCTACCCTTTTTTGCACGCCTCTTTCCTCTTTTTGCACCTCTGTTGGTTCTTTCTGCACTGCTCTTGCTACTTTCTGAACCTCGCTTGCCTCTTTCTGTACTTCTATTGCTTCTTTGTAAACCTCTGTTGCTTCTTTCAGCAATTCTCTTGCCTCTTTCTGCACTTCTCTTCCTTCTTTGTGCACCCCTCCTGCCTCTTTCTGTACCTCTCTTGCCTCTTTGTGCCACTCTCCTACCTCTTTGTGCACCCCCTTGTCTCTTTTTGCACCTCTGTTGGTTCTTTATGCACTGCTCTTGCTTCTTTCTGCACGTCACTTGCACTTTCTGCACTTCTCTTGGTTCTTTCTACACCTCTGTTCCTTCTTTCAGCAATTCTCTTGCCTCTTTCTGCACTTCTTTTGCTTGTTTCTGCACCTCACTTGCATCTTTCTGCACCTCTGTTGCGTCTTTCTGTACTTCTGTTGGCTCTTTCTGCACTTCTCTTGCTCTTTCTGCACCCTTCGTGCCTCTTTCAGCACCTCTGTTGCTTCTTTCTGCACTTCTCTACCTTCTTTCTGCATCCCTCCTGCCTCTTTCTGTACCTCTCTTGCCTCTTTCTGCACCTCTCTTGCCTCTTTCTGCACTTCTCTTGCTTGTTTCTGCACTGCTCTTGCTTCATTATGCACCTCTTTTGCCTGTTTCTGCAACTCTCGTGCCTCTTTCTGCACCTCTCTTCCATCTTTCTGCACCTCTCTTGCCTCTTTGTGCATTTCTCTTGCCTGTTTCTGCACTTCCCTTGCCTCTTTCTGTACATCTCTTGCCTCTTTCTGCAGCTCTCTTGCCTCTTTCTACACTTCTCTTGCTTCTTTCTGCACTGCTCTTGCTTCTTTCTGCACCCCTTTTGCCTGTTTCTGCACCTCTCTTGCGTCTTTATGCACCTCTGTTGCCTCTTTCTGCACCTCACTTGATTCTTTCTGCACCCCTCCTGCCTCTATCTGCACTTCTCTTGCTTCTTTCTACACCTCTCTTGCCTCTTTCTGCTCCTCTCTTGCCTCTTTCTGCATTTCTCTTGCCTGTTTCTGCACTTCCCTTGCCTCTTTCTGTACCTCTCTTGCCTCTTTCTGCATTTCTCTTGCCTCCTTCTGCACCTCTGTTGCTTCTTTTTTGCACTTCTCTTCCTCTTTTTGTACCCCTCTTGCCTCTTTCAGCACCTCTGTTGCTTCTTTCTGCACTTCTCTCCCTTCTTTCTGCACCCCTCCTGCCTCTTTCTGTACCTCTCTTTCCTCTTTGTGCATCTCTCCTACCCTCTTTTGCACCCCTCGTCCCTCTTTTTGCACCTCTGCTGGTTCTTTCTGCACTGCTCTTGCTACTTTCTGCACCTAACTTGCCTCTTTATGCACTTCTCTTGGTTCTATCCACACCTCTGTTCCTTCTTTCAGCAATTCTCTTGCCTCTTTCTGCATTTCTTTTGCTTGTTTCTGCACCTCTCTTGCGTCTTTCTGCACCTCTGTTGCATCTTTCTGTACTTCTGTTGGTTCTTTCGGCACTTCTCTTGCTCTTTCTGCATCCTTCGCGCCTCTTTCAGCACCTCTGTTGCTTCTTTCTGCACTTCTCTACCTTCTTTCTGCACCCCTCCTGCCTCTTTCTGTACCTCTCTTGCCTCTTTGTGCACCTCTTCTACCTTTTTCTGTACCGCTCTTGCTTCTTTTTGCACCTCTGTTGGTTCTTTCTGCACCTATGTTGGTTTTTTCTCCACTGCTTTTGCTTCTTTCTGCACCTCACTTGACTCTTTCTGCACTTCTCTTGCTTCTTTCTACACCTCTATTGTTTCTTTCAGCAATTCTCTTGCCTCTTTCTGCACTTCTCTTGCTTGTTTCTGCACCTCTCTTCCGTCTTTCTGCACCTCACCTCCTTCTTTCTGCACCCCTCTAGCCTCTTTCTGTACCCCTCGTTCTGCACCTCTCTTACCTCTTTCTGTACCTCTGTTGCTTTTTTCTGCATTTCTCTTGCTCTTTCTGCACCCTTCACACCTCTTTCAGGACCTCTGTTGCTTCTTTCTTCACTTCTCTTCCTTCTTTCTGCACCCCTCCTGCCTCTTTCTGTACCTCTCTTGCCTCTTTGAGCACCTCTCCTACCTTTTTCTGCACCCCTCTTGCCTCTTTTTGCTCCTCTCTTGCCTCTTTCTGCACCTCCCTTGCCTCTTTCTGCACCTCTCTTGCCTCTTGCTGCACCTCACTTGCCTCTTTCTGCACTTCTCTTGCTTCTTTCTACACCTCTCTTGCCTCTTTCTGTTCCTCTCTTTCCTCTTTATGCACTTCTCTTGCTTGTTTCTGCACCTCTCTTGCATCTTTCTGCACCTCTGTTGCATCTTTCTGCACCTCACTTGCTTCTTTCTGTATCCCTCCTGCCTTTTTCTGCACTTCTCTTGCTTCTTTCTACACCTCTCTTGCCTCTTTCTGCTCCTCTCTTGCCTCTTTGTGCATTTCTCTTGCCTCTTTCTGCACTGCCCTTGCCTCTTTCTGAACCTCTCTTGCCTCTTTCTGCACCTTTCTAGACCCTTTCTGCACTTCTCTTGCTTCTTTCTGCACTTCTCTTGCTCTTTCCGCACCTCTGTTGCTTCTTTCTGCACTTCTCTTCCTCCCTTCTGCACCTCTCCTGCCTCTTTCTGTACCTCTCTTGCCTCTTTGTGCACCTCTCCTACCTTTTTCTGCACCCCTCTTGCCTCTTTTTGCTCCTCTCTTGCCTCTTTCTGAACCTTCCTTTCCTCTTTCTGCACCTCTCTTGCCTCTTTCTACACCTCACTTACCTCTTTCTGCACTTCTCTTGCTTCTTTCTACACCTCTCTTGCCTCTTTCTGCTACTCTCTTGCCTCTTTCTGCACTTCTCTTGCTTGTTTCTGCACCTCTCTTGCCTCTTTCTGCATATCACTTGCTTCTTTCTGCACCCCTCCTGCCTCTTTCTGCACTTCTCTTGCTTCTTTCTACACCTCTCTTGCCTCTTTCTGCTCCTCTCTTGCCTCTTTCTGCATTTCTCTTGCCTGTTTCTGCACTTCCATGCCTCTTTCTGTACCTCTCTTGCCTCTTTCTGCACCTCTCTTGCCTCTTTCTGCACTTCTCTTGCTTCTTTCTGCACTGCTCTTGCTTCTTTATGCACCTCTTTTGCCTGTTTCTGCAACTCTCTTGCCTCTTTCTCCATTTCTCTTGCCTCCTTCTGCACCTCTGTTGCTTCTTTTTTGCACTTCTCTTCCTCTTTTTGTACCCCTCTTGCCTCTTTCTGCACCCTTCTTCCTGTAGGAGAGTAGGATCTGCTTCACATGGGTGTGAGAAGTTGGCCTGGCATATGCTGTCCACTAATTATAGTGGGCACCTTGCACCAGTCCAAACAACCCCTTATTGGAGATAGGTTAAAGACAACCTTTATTGAAAGCTATCCTAGTGGTAGCCATGGAGAGCAGCCTTCAGGCTAAGTCTTGAAGGAATGTAAAGCAGCTTGTTTTACCAGTCTATAATCTCTTGAGTGACCAAATGAAAGAGGACCACACCAGGTATATATTCAAAATATATGTATTTATTACTAAACACACCCTCTAGTCTCTTTATGAGGCTAGAGTTCGAAGTACATACGTTACGGGTTAGTTATCTACAGTAATAGCACAAATACACGTTTGAGCCCCAGGGGCGTACCAAAACATATACCAATAAAGTGGTATAAGAACCACGACTGAGCTAGACACAAGGCCTAGAGCCTGTAGAAGTGCTTGGACCACAAGGAACCACCCAAGGCAGTGACACATGGGACCCACGGGGGACGCGTGCAGTGTATGAACACAACCGCGAACCACCGTTAACTTCTATGGGGAAAGTCGCGATTAGAATTTAAATGAAAAGGGACAGTTAGAGGAGGACTTGGAGCAAACCCTTTGAGAACTAGGCTGTTCTAGTGTCAATACCCACGGGAGCACCGGAGTACTTGAGTTACCTCACCCAGGGGAGCCGGGTGCATAGGTGTCTTTCGGGGTCGGGTTTCGTCGTCGCTTTCAATGGCGATCTGCTGCAAAGTGCTGCTGGCGACCAAGTCGAAAGTGTTCGGGTGGATCCAAAGGTGGATCGAAGATCTGAAGAACCTGAAAGCAGAGGGGACAGAGTCTGGGTCACTAGCCAGTGACCAGGAAGGCGATGAGCAGGTGCCCACCGATGTCGAGTGCTTTAGGTAGGTTGACTCTTCAGCCACGAGGTCCAGGAGGCGTCGACGACAACCAGGAGCTGGATTCGAGCTGTCCGACGACGTCTGTCGATTGCAGGGGTGTCGGCGACCGGATTGGACCCAACAAGCCTTGGCAACGGCAAGTCTCGTGGAAATAGAAGAAGGACGATGTTGCAGACCAGCAAGGTCTGGGAGTCTCACCCAGCGAGGATAAGTCAGGGCACACCTGGAGCAACCAGGGAGCCCAAGCAGAAAAAGATTGGCCTTCGTGGGGGCCTACTAGCCATCGGACTAGCGACCGCGAAGGAGCCTTGAGACGATGCATGTGGAGCTGGCTCACAGGACACTCGTGGAGTGGAGGCCAGTGATCTTCGGTGCAGTTGGTGCTGGAGGCTGGGGCTACTCGAAGCCCAAAGCACAACTTCGTGGAAGACCCAGAAGAGGATGCACTTGCAAATGCGTTCAGTGTCCAGGGGTCACGGTTCCACGTTACCCACAACAGCTACGGCCCTCAGCTTTGCTGTGGACTCAGGGCAGCCTCGGGGAAGTCTGGAAATCCACCTCTGGTGATGCAAAGACTTCGGCGTCCGACGGGAGCTTCAGCGATGCAGACCGGACAATTGCTTCTTTGGTGCCTGCCAAGCAGGGGAGTCACTCCTTGACCCCAAGGGAGATTCTTCAGTCCTCTAATCTTAAAGTAGAGTGTCGAAGGTCCAGGATTCTGTGTCAGAGTTTCGTCCAGGTAAATCTAAAGTCCTAAGGACTAGGTTCCCCTACTTATACTAAGGTAGGGGGTTGGACATACTCTGTGGCCCCACCTATGGGAGGGCCAGGGCAGAGGGGTGGTTACACCCCTTTCCCTTTGTCCAGTTTCGCACCAGAGCAGGGGCTGGAAGCGCCTGAGCCGGTTTGAACTGGGGTATGCACAGGGACACCAAATGTGCCCCCAGTGCAGGACTTCAAAGGACCAGAGAGTGCTCCCGCCCAGCCCCAATACACACTATCCTGTCTGGGGAGGTGGTCACACCTCCCTGGGACAGGAAACCTATTGTCCAGGCCTCAACTGCCGGAGTTTCGGTCAGCAGCAGGAGGCCAGACTCGTGTCTGTGGCAGCGGCATCCATTTTGTGATGCCAGGGCTCTGGAAAGTCAGTACCGGGCATACCGGTGTGTACATGTCTTTCCCTCTAGAAGGGTGGAATGCTACCCCCGCTGCCAGAACTGGCGGGGGGTAGTATTCCAAGATGTTTGACACCAAACACGACATGTTTCCGTGCAGCCATCCCAAAGTTAGCATTTAACGCGAGGTTATAATGCGCTTAAGAGTATATGGTCGGGCTGCACTACAAACAGCATCAGAGAAGGGTCTCCGAACGCTGCAGAGGGGCCCAGCTCATGCAGGGGCACCCTCTCACATAGGAACCACGCACTCTGCCTTCAGGATTGATAAGGCCTGCCATAGGAGTGACTTATAGGTTTATATGTGTGTAGTGTATGTAGTGATATAGGTAGCCTATATCACAGTAAGGGGTGCATGCACCACCTTACCCAGGCTGCAGTAGCAGACCTGTGGTGTCAGTTTGGATGGCCTTCCAGGGGTGGCACAATACATGCTGCAGCCCCTGGTAGGCCTCTGAGGTACCTATGCCCTGGGTACATAGTATACCATACACTAGGGACTTATAAGGGCACTCCAGACTCCAATCAGAGATGTGCCTAAGGCACATGGAAACCATTTTATAGAGGAAGCAGATAGACTGGGGCCCTGAATAGCAGGATCCCAGTCCAACTAAGTCATAAACCAGCAAAACACCAGGAAAAAGTGGGGGCAACCATATAGTCAGATTCCACCTTCCTACATAACCCCCCAAACGAAAGGAGATAAGGCTAACCTTGGCCAGTTGAGCCTTTATTGACTAAGTGGCCATATAAGGAAGCACCTGCACTAGCATGGTTGCCCCCTATCTTATGGTCCACTAAGCAATCCCTCACCCTAAGGGTATGAGAGGGTCTCCACCATGGGGAATTACTACCTGTGGTGTGCTTTGGTAAAGTACAAGGCTGGTGAGGTGTCTGAGAAGGGAAGTGAGGCCCTAGGAAGGTTGGTCTCAGCTTCCTCAGATCACTGGTCACCATGTATGCCTGTCTTTCCATGACTGAGTTGCACTGTGCTCTAAGGGTCAACCTTTGGCTGCCTACAGCTGGGGGTTGGGTCCCTTTGGATGGATCACTGGAGGGACATGGCAGGTTTGGAACCTTTTGGTCCCAGGTTTGCCCTTGCCTAACAGAGTCCTTCTGGGGGAGGTCCCTACACAAAGGTATGGGGGATCCCTCAGTGTGTTGAGGAAGTTTCACCTGGCTAGGGCTACTAGCCTGGGTGCCCCTAATCTGCTGATGGGGGTTCCTCTGGACAGGGGGCCCTGGGGGTCCACTGACCTCCCTGACCTCTGCAGCCCTGGGCTGACTGAGGCAGGGTAGAGAGGGGCAGGTTACCTGCTCCAGACTGGGTACCACCTTGGAAGTGTCCTCTGCCATCAGGGGTGTGGCCAGGCCAGGCCTGACTACCTCTGGGGCAGTTCCTTCACTAGGTGTAGGGTCAGTTCCCTGAGGAGGCTGACCCTTACCTACTGCTTGGAGGGAAGAAGACTTTTCTTCAACCCTTGTGCTCTCTTTTGGGGGAGAGTGGGCCATTCTTCCAGGCTCCACATCTCCAAAATTTCCCTGGGCTGGGGCTGTGGCCATCACAGCCACACTAACTTTTACAGGAACGCCCAGCATTCTCAGATGGGTTTGGTGTTCAACTTCAGCCCAGGCTGAAATTTCCAGATCATTGCCCATCAGGCAATCTACAGGCAAGGTTGGGGACACTGCCACTCTTTTGGGCCTGTGACCCCTTCCCAGCTGAGATTGACTATGGCCATGGGGTGATCTGTTCTGACACCATCAATGTTGGTCACCTGGTATTTAAACTCAGGTAAAAGCTGGTGAGGGGGACTAGGTTCCCTGCCACCATGGTGACACTAGCCCCTGTGTCCCTAAATGCCACAGCTTTCTGACCATTAATTATTGGCTCCAGTCTGTACCTGCCTAATGCATTGGGACCCATGGTAAAGGTGGCAAATCCTACACCACCATCAGAGTCAGAGGAGTCTGTGGAGGGGGTCCTGTCTAAACTAGGGCCCACCTCTGTTCCTCTTGCAAAAGCACCTAACTTTTTGGGAACACTACTCCCAACTGGAGGATTACTACTGGTAGTACCAGGAGGGGTGGTAGTAGTTGTTGGAGGAACATTTTCTTTATTGCCAATCCTGGGGCAACTGGGATCAGTTTTCCAGTGTCCAGGCTTTTTACAGACATGGCAATAGGGTTTCTTTTCAGGAGAGGAAGGAGGTTGGGACCCACCCCCAGAAGAGGACTTTGGGGCCCTGTAGTGGATTTATCCTTAGATTTATCCCCACCTTTCTCTTGGGACTTGGTAGAATCTTTCTTCTGGTCACCACCCTGATTCTTAGTCTTTACTCTGGTTCTGACCCATTTGTCTGCCTTCTTTCCCAATTCTTGGGGAGAGGTCAGATCAGAGTCCACCAGGTACTGGTGTAAAAGCTGGTTTTGACAATTATTAAGGATCTGCTCCTCATAATCAAATTGTACAATCCTAAAAAGTCATGCACCTTGTTGCCATGTATCCAACCTTCCAGAGCCTTAGTTGCACAATCTACAAAATCAACCCAGTCTTGAGTCTGAGCATTTTGGGTGTCTCTGAACTTCAACCTATACTGTTCAGTGGTTAGGCCAAACCCATCTATCAGAGCACTCTTCAAGACTTTGTAATTGTCAGCATCCTCCTCTCTAACAGTGAGGAGCTTGTCTCTACCTTTGTCTGCAAAGGAGAGCCACAAGATTGCTGCCCACTGCTCCTGAGGGACAATCTGTACTTTACAGGCCCTCTCTAGAGCAGTTATCCATTTGTGGATGTCATCCCCACTCTGGTAGGGAGGGACAATCTTGCTCAGGTTTCTATGGTCATAAGACCTTTCCCTATCTTTGGGGAAACTGCTGCCACCATGGGACTCTAGTCCCAACTTTTGTCTCTCTCTATAGAGATCTAGGGACTCCCTGTCTATAGCCAATTGCTGTTTCCTGAGTTCAAGCTGAGCTTTGCTCATATTGAATCAGTCTCTTTCTCCTCTCATGAGAGGATTCCCTCCTATGAGAGGAGACAGAGGTCCCTATTGAGGTGTCAGAGTGGTTAGACTCCTGAGAAGGAGACCTAGACCTTCTGGGCACACTCAGAACTCTTCCTGGGGGACAAAGGGGAGGTCAGTCTGATCCTCTCCTCCTCCTCCTCCACAGGAGGAATTGGATTTTCCAGGGCAAGGTCATTTTCACCTTCCTGGCCAGTTTCAGAGGGGGGCCTGGGTTTCTTCACCCCTGGCCCCTTCCTCATCTTCTGCCCCACCCTCTTTGCCTACCCCTTCAGACCCTAGGGGCCTGCTGAGATCATCAGCTAGTAACACCTCCCTGAGGTGTTGGGTGCTGGCACTTTTGCCTGTCTTCAACTTCCTAGTAGTGCATAATGCTCTCAATTCCAAGAATGGGAGTTTATCATACTTGGAGGGAAGAAGCCCACTGGCTTCTGGCAAGGACTCACTGGGTCCTGGCTTTGAAGACATTACTAGTGAGGTGTGGTGTATGCACTACCTACTCTAGTGTGGCCTACTAAACTCTCTTGAGTTGTAGAAAGGGTGTGCTGTCCCTTAACACACAACTCTAAGTTCAGTAGAACTTACTGTATTACTAAGCTTGATTTATATGTACCTTAGGTACCCTTAGTGGTTTTCAGTTGATCAATTCAATTGAGATTATCTGGTAAAACAATAGCAAGCTGGAATCCCACACGCTGCACACCAATGTGAGAAGTTGGCCTGGCATATGCTGTCCACTAATTATAGTGGGCACCTTGCACCAGTCCAAACAACCCCTTATTGGAGATAGGTTAAAGACAACCTTTATTGAAAGCTATCCTAGTGGTAGCTATGGAGAGCAGCCTTCAGGCTAAGTCTTGAAGGAATGTAAAGCAGCTTGTTTTACCAGTCTATAATCTCTTGAGTGACCAAATGAAAGAGGACCACACCAGGTATATATTCAAAATATATGTATTTATTACTAAACACACCCCTCTAGTCTCTTTATGAGGCTAGAGTTCGAAGTACATACGTTACGAGTTAGTTATCTACAGTAATAGCACAAATACACGTTTGAGCCCCAGGGGCGTACCAAACCATATACCAATAAAGTGGTATAAGAACCACGACTGAGCTAGACACAAGGCCTAGAGCCTGTAGAAGTGCTTGGACCACAAGGAACCACCCAAGGCAGTGACACAGGGGACCCACGGGGGACGCGTGCAGTGTATGAACACAACCGCGAACCACCGTTAACCTCTATGGGGAAAGTCGCGATTAGAATTTAAAAGAAAAGGGACACTTAGAGGAGGACTTGGAGCAAACCCTTTGAGAACTAGGCTGTTCTAGTGTCAATACCCACGGGAGCACCGGAGTACTCGAGTTACCTCACCCAGGGGAGCCGGGTGCATAGGTGTCTTTCGGGGTCGGGTTTCGTCGTCGCTTTCAATGGCGATCTGCTGCAAAGTGCTGCTGGCGACCAAGTCGAAAGTGTTCGGGTGGATCCAAAGGTGGATCGAAGATCTGAAGAACCTGAAAGCAGAGGGGACAGAGTCTGGGTCACTAGCCAGTGACCAGGAAGGCGATGAGCAGGTGCCCACCGATGTCGAGTGCTTCAGGTAGGTTGACAGTCGTCTTGACTCTTCAGCCACGAGGTCCAGGAGGCGTCGACGACAACCAGGAGCTGGATTCGAGCTGTCCCACGACGTCTGTCGATTACAGGTGTGTCGGCGACCGGATTGGACCCAACAAGCCTTGGCAACGGCAAGTCTTGTGGAAATAGAAGAAGGACAATGTTGCAGACCAGCAAGGTCTGGGAGACTCACCCAGCGAGGATAAGTCAGGGCACACCTGGAGCAACCAGGGAGCCCAAGCAGAAAAAGATTGGCCTTCGGGAGGGCCTACTAGCCAACGGACTAGCGACCGCGAAGGAGCCTCGAGACGATGCACGTGGAGCTGTCTCACAGGACACTCGTGGAGTGGAGGCCAGTGATCTTCGGTGCAGTTGGTGCTGGAGGCTGGGGCTACTCGAAGCCCAAAGCACGACTTCGTGGGAGACCCAGAAGAGGATGCACTTGCAAATGCGTTCGGTGTCCAGGGGTCACGGTTCCACGTTACCCACGACAGCTACGGGCCTCAGCTTTGCTGGGGACTCAGGGCAGCCTCGGGAAGTCTGGAAATCCACCTCTGGTGATGCAAAGACTTCGGCGTCCGACGGGAGCTTCAGCGATGCAGACCGGACAATTGCTTCTTTGGTGCCTGCCAAGCAGGGAGTCACTCCTTGACCCCAAGGGAGATTCTTCAGTCCTCTAATCTTGAAGTAGAGCGTCGAAGGTCCAGGATTCTGTGTCAGAGTTTCGTCCAGGTAAATCTAAAGTCCTAAGGACTGGGTTCCCCTACTTATACTAAGGTAGGGGGTTGGACATACTCTGTGGCCCCACCTATGGGAGGGCCAGGGCAGAGGGGTGGTTACACCCCTTTCCCTTGGTCCAGTTTCGCGCCAGAGCAGGGGCTGGAAGCCCCTGAGCCGGTTTGAACTGGGGTATGCACAGGGACACCAAATGTGCCCCCAGTGCAGGACTTCAAAGCACCAGAGAGTGCTCCCGCCCAGCCCCAATACACACTATCCTGTCTGGGAGGTGGTCACACCTCCCTGGGACAGGAAACCTATTGTCCAGGCCTCCCCTGCCGGAGTTTCGGTCAGCAGCAGGAGGCCAGACTCGTGTCTGTGGCAGCGGCATCCATTTTGTGATGCCAGGGCTCTGGAAAGTCAGTACCGGGCATACCGGTGTGTACATGTCTTTCCCTCTAGAAGGGTGGAATGCTACCCCCGCCGCCAGAACTGGCGGGGGGTAGTATTCCAAGATGTTTGACACCAAACACGACATGTTTCCGTGCAGCCATCCCAAAGTTAGCATTTAACGCGAGGTTATAATGCGCTTAAGAGTATATGGTCGGGCTGCACTACAAACAGCATCAGAGAAGGGTCTCCGAACGCTGCAGAGGGGCCCAGCTCATGCAGGGGCACCCTCTCACATAGGAACCACGCACTCTGCCTTCAGGATTGATAAGGCCTGCCATAGGAGTGACTTATAGGTTTATATGTGTGTATGTATGTAGTGATATAGGTAGCCTATATCACAGTAAGGGGTGCATGCACCACCTTACCCAGGCTGCAGTAGCAGACCTGTGGTGTCAGTTTGGATGGCCTTCCAGGGGTGGCACAATACATGCTGCAGCCCCTGGTAGGCCTCTGAGGTACCTATGCCCTGGGTACATAGTATACCATATACTAGGGACTTATAAGGGCACTCCAGACTCCAATCAGAGATGTGCCTAAGGCACATGGAAACCATTTTATAGAGGAAGCAGATAGACTGGGGCCCTGAATAGCAGGATCCCAGTCCAACTAAGTCATAAACCAGCAAAACACCAGGAAAAAAGTGGGGGCAACCATATAGTCAGATTCCACCTTTCTACAATGGGTACCCCCACTTTTTGCTGATGCTTCACTGTTTTTCGACTTTAGTCTGGCTGGGGCCCTGCTAATCAGAACCCCAGCCTAGCTGCTTCCTCTCTAAAATGGTTTCCATGTGCCTTAGGCACATCTCTGATTGAATCTGGAGTGCCCTTGTAAGTCCCTAGTATATGGTATACTATGTACCCAGGGCATAGGTACCTCAGAGGCCTGCCAGGGGCTGAAGCATGTATTGTGCCACCCCTGGAAGGCCAGCCAAAGGACACCACAGGTCTGCAACTGCAGCCTGGGTAAGGTGGTGCATGCACTCCTTTCTGTGATATAGGTTGCCTATATCACTACATACATACACACATATAAACCTATAAGTCACTCCTATGGCAGGCCTTGTCAATCCTGAAGGCAGAGTGCTTGGTTCCTATGTGAGAGGGTGCCCCTGCATGAGCAGAGCCCCTCTGCAGCGTTCGGAGACCCTTCTCTGATGCTGTTTGTAGTGCAGCCTGACCATATACTCTTAAGCGCATTATAACCTCGCGTTAAATGCTAACTTTGGGATGGCTGCACGGAAACATGTCGTGTTTGGTGTCAAACATCTTGGAATACTACCCCCTCGCCAGTTCTGGCGGCGAGGGTAGCATTCCACCCTTCTAGAGGGAGGGACATGTACACACGGCCTGCCCGGTAACTTCTTTCCAAGCCCTGGCATCACAAAATGGATGCCGCTGCCACAGACACGGGTCTGGCCTCCTGCTGCTGACTGAAACTCCGGCAGGGGAGGCCTGGACACAGGTTTCTGTCCCAGGAGGTGTAACCACCTCCCCAGACAGGATAATGTGTATTGGGGCTGGGCGGAGCACTCTCTGGTGCTTTGAAGTCCTGCACTGGGGGCACACTTGGTGTCCCTGTGCATACCCCAGTTCAAACTGGTTCAGGGGCTTCCAGCCCCTGCTCTGGCGCGAAACTGGACAAAGGGAATGGGTGTAACCACCCCTCTTCCCTGACCCTCCCATAGGTGGGTCCCCAGAGTATGTCCAACCCCTAACTTAGTATAAGTATGGGACCCCAGTCCTTAGGACTTTAGATTACCCTGGACGAAACTCTGACACTGAATCCTGGACCTTCGACGCTCTACTTTAAGATTACCCTGGATGAAACTCTGACACTGAATCCTGGACCTTCGACGCTCTACTTTAAGATTAGAGGACTGAAGAATCTCCCTTGGGGTCAAGGAGTGACTCCCCTGCTTGGCAGGCACCAACGACGCAATTGTCTGGTCTGCATCGCTGAAGCTCCCGCCGGATGCCGAAGTCTTTGCATCACCAGATGTGGATTTCCAGACTTCCCCGAGGTTGCCCTGAGTCCCCAGCAAAGCTGAGGCCCGTAGCTGTCGTGGGTAACGTGGAACCGTGACCCCTGGACACCAAGCACATTTGCAAGTGCATCCTCTTCCTGGTCTCCCACGAAGTTGTGCTTTGGGTTCCGAGTAGCCCCCGCCTCCAGCACCGAATGCATCGAAGATCACTGGCCTCCACTCCACGAGTGTCCCGTGAGCCAGCTCTAAGTGTGTCCACTCGAGGCTCCTTCGCGGTCGCTAGTCCGTAGTCTAGTGGGCCCTCCCAAAGGCCAATCGTCTTCTGCTTGGGCTTCCCTGGTTGCTCCAGGTGTGCCCTGACTTACCCTCACTGGGTGAGTCCCTCAGACCTTGCTGGTCTGCACCACCGTCCTTCTTCTATTTCCATGAGACTTGCCGTTGCCAAGGTTTGTTGGGTCCAATCCGGTCGCCGATACCCCTGCAATCGACAAACATCGTGGGGCAGCTCGAATCCAGCTCCTGGTTGTCGTAGACACCTCCTGGACCTCGTGGCTGAAGAGTCAAGATGACCGTCAACCTACCTGAAGCACCCAACATCGGTGGGCATCCGCTCATCGCCTTCCTGGTCACTGGCTAGTGACCCAGACTCTGTCCCCTCTGCTTTCAGGTTCTTCAGATCTTCGATCCACCTTTGATCCACCCGAACACTTTCGACTTGGCCGCCAGCAGCACTTTGCAGCAGATCGCCATTGAAAACGACGACAAAACCCGACCCCGAAAGACACCTATGCACCCGGCTTCCTGGGTGAGGTAACTCGAGTACTCCGGTGCTCCCATGGGTATAGACTCTAGAACAACCCAGTTCTAAAGGGGTTTGCTCCAAGTCCTCCTCTAAGTGTCCCTTTCTTTAAAATTCCAACCGCGACTTTCCCCATAGAAGTCAACGGCGATTCGTGGCTGTGTTCTCACACTGCACGCGTCCCCCGTGGGTCCCCTGTGTCACTACCTTGGGTGTTTCCTTGTGGTCCAAGCACTTCTACAGGCTCTAGGCCTTGTGTCTAGCTCAGTCGTGGTTCTTATACCACTTTATTGGTATATGGTTTGGTACGCCCCTAGGGCTCAAACGTGTATTTGTGCTATTACTGTTGATAACTAACTTATAACTTATGTATTTCGAACTCTAGCCTCATAAAGAGACTAGAGGGGTGTGTTTAGCAATAAATACATATATTTTGAATATATACCTGGTGTGGTCCTCTTTCATTTGGTCACTCAAGAGATTATAGACTGGTAAAACAAGCTGCTTTACATTCCTTCAAGACTTAGCCTGAAGGCTGCTCTCCATAGCTACCACTAGGATAGCTGTCAATAAAGGTTCTCTTTAACCTCTCTCCGATAAGGGGTTGTTTGGACTGGTGCAAGTGCCCACTATAAGTAGTGGACAGCATATACCAGGCCAACTTCTCACATTGGTGTGCAGCGTGTGGGATTCCAGCATGCTATTGTTTTACCAGATAATCTCAATTGAATTGATCAACTGAAAACCACTAAGGGTACCTTAGGTACATATAAATCAAGCTTAGGATACAGTAAGTTCTACTGAACTTAGAGTTGTGTGTTAAGGATAGCACACCCTTTCTACAACTCAAGAGAGTTTAGTAGGCCACACTAGAGTAGGTAGTGCATACACCACACCTCACTAGTAATGTCTTCAAAGCCAGGACCCAGTGAGTCCTTGCCAGAAGCCAGTGGGCTTCTTCCTCCAAGTATGATAATCTCCCATTCTTGGAATTGAGAGCATTGTGCAATACTAGGAAGCTGAAGACAGGCAAAAGTGCTAGCACCCAACACCTCAGGGAGGTGCTACTGTCAGATGATCTCAGCAGACCCCTAGGGTCTGAAGGGGTAGGCAGACAGGGTGGGGCAGAAGATGAGGAAGGGGTCAGGGGTGAAGAAACCCAGGGCCCCCTCTGAAACTGGCCAGGAAGGTGAAAATGACCTTGACCTGAAAAATCCAATTCCTCCTGTGGAGGAGGAGGAGGATCAGAATGACCTCCCCTTTGTCCCCCCAGGAAGAATTGTGAGTGTGCCCAGAAGGCCTAGATCTCCTTCTCAGGAGTCTAACCACTCTGACACCTCAATAGGGACCTCTGTTTCCTCTCATAGGAGGGAATCCTCTCATGAAAGGAAAGAGAGACTGCTCAGATATGGAGAAGCTTAGTTGAAGCTCAGAAGAGAGCAGTTGGCTATAGACAGGGAGTCCCTAGAGCTTGAAAAGCAAAGGAAAAGATGGGACTAGAGTCCCATGGTGGCAGCAATTTCCCCAGAGATAGGGAAAGGTCTTATGACCATAGAAACCTGAGCAAGATTGTCCCTCCCTACCAGAGTGGGGATGACATCCACAAATGGATAACTGCACTGGAGAGGGCCTGTAAAGTACAGAGGGTCCCTCAGGAGCAGTGGGCAGCAATCTTGTGGCTCTCCTTTGCAGACAAAGGTAGAGACAAGCTCCTCACTGTAAGAGAAGAGGAGGCTGACAATTACAAAGTCTTGAAGAGTGCTCTGATTGATGTGTTTGGCCTAACAACTGAACAATACAGGTTAAAGTTCAGAGATACCCAAAAGCACAGACTCAAGACTGGGTAGACTATGTGGATTGTTCTGCTAAGGCTCTGGAAGGTTGGTTGATGGGCAGTAAGGTATGTGACTTCACAGGATTGTTCAATCTTATCATGACGGAGCAGATTCTTAATAACTGTCAAAATCAGCTGTTGCATCAGTACCTGGTGGACTCTGATCTGATCTCTCCCCAAGAATTGGGAAAGAAGGCAGACAAATGGGTCAGAACCAGGGTGAGGCAGAAGGTACAGAACCAAGGTGGTGACCCAAAGAAGCAAGATTCTAAGAACTCTGATAAGGGTGGGGAGAAGGGTGAAGACCAGAAGTCTTCACAAGGCCCCCAAAAATCTTCTTCAGGTGGGGATTCACAGTCTAACAAAGGGAAAGGCCAAAAGAAACCATGGTGCAAGGTCTGTAAGCAAAAGACCCACTGGACCAGTGATTGCACCAAGTCCAAAGACTCTACTCCAGCCCCCACCAATGCCCCTAAGGCACCTGCTCCCCCTAGTGCAGTTACAGTTGGAGGTGGGACTACACAAGCCAAGGGTATAGTAGGGTTGACCCTGGGTAAGGAGATGGGCTCTGACCTAGTCAGAGAACTCACTCAGGCTGTCCTAGTCTGTGATGGAGGCATGGATGTGACCTCCTCTGTGAGTCCCAGTAATCTGGGCAAGTACAGGCAACAGCCATTAATAAATGGAAAAGAGGCTTTGGCATTTAGGGACACAGGAGCAAGTGTCACCATGGTGACACAAGATCTTGTGGATCCTGGGCAGATTATACTTGGTGAAATGTACCAAGTGACCAATGCTAGCAATGTCAGAACAGACCATACTCTGGCAGTTGTTAACTTCTCCTGGGGAGGGGTAACTGGCCTTAAGAAGGTTGTGGTAAGTGCAGACCTACCAGTTGAATGCTTGCTTGGCAATGATCTAGAAACTTCAGCTTGGGCAGAAGTGGAGCTCAGGACCCATGCAGAAATGCTGGGCATCCCTGCAGATGTGTTTGTTGTGACCAGGTCACAGGCCAAAATGTCTAACACTGAACAGGCCTTGGATTCTGGAATAAAGGACCAAGTGCCCTCCAAGAAGAGGAGTAGTAGGGTAAAGGCAGTGCCTTCCCCCTTGGCTCAGAAGGAAGATCAGTCTCTTCAGGGAGATGATCTCAGTCCTTAGGAAGGAACTGTCTCAGAGGAGCTTGAGCCTGACCAGGTTGAGTTCTTGGGGACAGGGGGCCCTTCCAGGGCAGATCTGAGCCAGGAGCAGCAGAGTTGCCCCTCTCTTGAACCCCTCAGACATCAAGCTGCTGCTGAGGCTGCTGGGAAAGCTAGTGGTCCCCATACAGTGTATTGGGATGATGGACTCTTGTACTCAAAGTGTAGAGACCCCAAGCCTGGTGCCACCAGGAGGTTGGTTATACCTCTGAAGTTCAGGGGCTTCCTATTGACCCTAGCCCATGACATTCCCTTAGCAGGTCACCTGGGCCAGAACAAGACTTGGGACAGAATTGTCCCTCACTTTCACTGGCCCCACATGTCTGAAGACACCAAGGAGTTTTGTCGCTCCTGTGTAACCTGCCTGGCCAGTGGCAAGGCAGGTGGCACTACAAAGGCCCCCTGATACCACTACCTGTGGTGGGGTTCCCTTTGAAAGGGTGGGGATTGACATTGTTGGTCCCATGGATCCCCAAACCGCATCTGGGCACATGTTTATCCTGGTGGTAGTGGATCATGCCACCAGGTACCCAGAGGCTATTCCCCTTAGGACCACTACAGCACCTGTGGTGGCAAGAGCCCTCCTGGGAATTTTCTCAAGAGTGGGCTTCCCTAAGGAGGTTGTATCAGACAGGGGTGCTAACTTTATGTCTGGATACTTAAAAGCAATGTGGAAGGAGTGTGGAGTGACTTACAAGTTCACCACACCCTATCACCCACAATGCAATGGTTTAGTTGAGAGATTCAACAAAACCTTGAAGGGCATGATTAAAGGGCTCCCAGAGAAGCTTAGGCGAAGATGGGACATACTCTTGCCCTGCCTTTTATTTGCATACAGGGAGGTGCCTCAAAAGGGGTTGGCTACAGCCCTTTTGAACTTTTGTTTGGTCACCCTGTCAGGGGTCCATTGTGCTTGGTGAAGGAAGGATGGGAGTTACCTCTCAAGCCCCCAAAGCAAGACATAGTGAACTATGTACTTGGTCTCCACTCAAGGATGGCTGAGTACATGAAAAAGGCAACTAAAAACCTTGAGGCTAGCCAGGAACTTCAAAAAGCCTGGCATGACCAAAAGGCTGTACTGACTGTTTACCAGCCAGGACAGAAGGTGTGGGTGTTGGAGCCAGTGGCCCCAGCTGCTCTCCAAGACAAATGGAGTGGACCCCATACCATTGTTGAACAGAAGGGTGAGGTTACCTACTTAGTAGACCTAGGAACACCCAGGAGTCCCCAAAGGGTTCTCCATGTCAACAGATTAAAACCATATGTGGACAGGGCAGACATGGGCTTGCTCATGGCTACTGATGAGGGACAGGAGGAAGAGAGTGGCCCACTCCCTGACCTGCTCTCACAGAACCCTGATGATGGGTCAGTGGATGGTGTAGCCTTGGCAAGCAGCCTCACTGCTCAGCAGCAAACTGATTGTAGACAAGTGCTCAATCAGTACAGACATATGTTCTCTCTGACTCCAAGTCAGACCACCTGGTGCACTCATAAAGTGGACACTGGGGACAGTCAGCCTATTAAAAATAAGATTTATAGACAACCTGACCATGTCAGGGACTGTATCAGGACAGAAGTCCAGAAGATGTTGGATTTGGGAGTTATTGAACCCTCAGATAGCCCTTGGGCTAGTCCAGTGGTCCTTGTGCCAAAACCTCACAGCAGTGGTGGGAAAAGAGAGATGAGGTTTTGTGTGGTCTACAGGGGTCTCAATGCAGTCACTAGGACTGATGGCCATCCAAAACCTAGGGCAGATGAGCTAATAGACACTTTGGCCTCAGCCAAGTATCTAAGCACATTTGACCTGACAGCTGGCTACTGGCAGATCAGACTAGCTGATGATGCAAAGCCAAAGACAGCATTCTCAACCCCTAGTGGGCATTATCAATTTGTGGTAATGCCCTTTGGTCTGAAGAATGCACCTGCCACTTTTCAGAGCTTGGTGAATACAGTCCTTACAGGTCTGGAAACCTATAGTGCAGCATATCTAGATGATATTGCTGTCTTTAGCTCCACCTGGGAGGATCACCTGGTCCACCTCAGAAATGTTTTGCAGGCCTTGCAGAAAGCAGGCCTGACTATCAAGGCCACAAAGTGCCAGATAGGGCAGAGTCAGGTTGTGTACCTGGGCCACCTTGTGGGTGGAGGCCAGGTTCAACCACTGCAGAGCAAGATCCAGACCATCATGGACTGGACTGCTCCAACTACCCAGACTCAGGTGAGAGCCTTTTAGGCCTGACTGGGTACTATAGGAGATTTGTCAAGGGGTATGGATCAATAGTGACACCCCTGAATGACTTAACTTCCAAGAAAATGCCCAAAAAGGTTCAGTGGACAGTTAGCTGTCAAAAATCATTTGATGACCTAAAGCAAGCCATGTGCACTGCTCCCATTCTACAGAGTCATATACTCCAAGAAGTTCATTGTCCAAACAGATGCATCTGAATTGGGGGTAGGGGCTGCACTGTCAGAATTGAATGATGAAGGTCAGGATCAGCCAGTAGCTTTTATTAGCAGAAGGCTGACCCCTAGAGAGAAACGTTGGTCAGCCATTGAGAGGGAGGCCTTTGCTGTGGTCTGGGCTCTGAAGAAGTTGAGGCCATACTTGTTTGGTAATCACTTCCTTGTTCAAACAGACCATAAGCCCCTCTTATGGCTAAAACAAATGAAGGGTGAAAACCCCAAACTGCTTAGGTGGTCCATTTCCCTACAGGGGATGGACTTCACAGTGGAACATAGACCTGGGAGTAACCATGCCAATGCAGATGGACTCTCTAGGTACTTCCACTTAGAACATGAAGACTTAACTGGACAAGGTTAGTTTAATGTCCCTACATTTGGGGGGTTGTGTAGGAGAGTAGGATCTGCTTCACATGGGTACCCCACTTTTGCTGATGCTTCACTGTTTTTCGACTTTAGTCTGGCTGGGGCCCTGCTAATCAGAACCCCAGCCTAGCTGCTACCTCTCTAAAATGGTTTCCATGTGCCTTAGGCACATCTCTGATTGGAATCTGGAGTGCACTTGTAAGTCCCTAGTATATGGTATACTATGTACCCAGGGCATAGGTACCTCAGAGGCCTGCCAGGGGCTGAAGCATGTATTGTGCCACCCCTGGAAGGCCAGCCAAAAGGACACCACAGGTCTGCTACTGCAGCCTGGGTAAGCTGGTGCATGCACCCCTTACTGTGAAATAGGTTACCTATATCACTACATACATACACACATATAAACCTATAAGTCACTCCTATGGCTGGCCTTGTCAGGGTGCCCCTGCAAGAGCAGAGCCCCTCTGCAGCATTCGGAGACCCTTCTCTGATGCTGTTTGTAGTGCAGCCTGACCATATATCTTAGCGCATTATAACCTCGCGTTAAATGCTAACTTTGGGATGGCTGCACGGAAACATGTCGTGTTTGGTGTCAAACATCTTGAATACTACCCCCGCCAGTTCTGGCGGCGGGGTAGCATTCCACCCTTCTAGAAGGAGGGACATGTACACACCGGCCTGTCCGGTAACTTCTTTCAAGCCCTGGCATCACAAAATGGATGCTGCTGCCACAGACACGGGTCTGGCCTCCTGCTGCTGACTGAAACTCCGGCAGGGGAGGCCTGGACAATAGGTTTCCAGTCCCAGGAGGTGTAATCACCTCCCCAGACAGGATAATGTGTATTGGGGGTGGGCGGGAGCACTCTCTGGTGCTTTGAAGTCCTGCACTCGGGCACACTTGGTGTCCCTGTGCATACCCCAGTTCAAACTGGTTCAGGGGCTTCCAGCCCTGCTCTGGCGCAAAACTGGACAAAGGGAATGGGTGTAACCACCCCTCTTCCCTGACCCTCCCATAGGTGGGTCCCCAGAGTATGTCCAACCCCCTAACTTAGTATAAGTATGGGACCCCAGTCCTTAGGACTTTAGATTACCCTGGACGAAACTCTGACACTGAATCCTGGACCTTCGACGCTCTACTTTAAGATTACCCTGGACGAAACTCTGACACTGAATCCTGGACCTTCGACGCTCTACTTTAAGATTAGAGGACTGAAGAATCTCCCTTGGGGTCAAGGAGTGACTCCCCTGCTTGGCAGGCACCAAAGACGCAATTGTCCGGTCTGCATCGCTGAAGCTCCCACCGGACGCCGAAGTCTTTGCATCACTAGATGTACATTTCCAGACTTTCCTGAGGCTGCCCTGAGTCCCCAGCAAAGCTGAGGCTCGTAGCTGTCGTGGGTAACGTGGAACCGTGACCCCTGGACACCGAGCACATTTGCAAGTGCATCCTCTTTCTGGTCTCCCATGAAGTTGTGCTTTGGACTCCGAGTAGCCCCCACCTCCAGCACCGACTGCACCGAAGATCACTGGCCTCCACTCCACGAGTGTCCCGTGAGCCAGCTTTAAGTGCGTCCACTCGAGGCTCCTTCGCGGTCGCTAGTCCGTTGGCTAGTGGGCCCTCCCGAAGGCCAATCTTCTTCTACTTGGGCTTCCTGGTTGCTCCAGGTGTGCCTGACTTACCTCGCTGGATGAGTCCCTCAGACCTTGCTGGTCTGCACCACCGTCCTTCTTCTATTTCCACGAGACTTGCCGTTGCCAAGGCTTGTTGGGTCCAATCCGGTCGCCGACACCCCTGCAATCGACAAACGTTGTGGCACAGCTCGAATCCAGCTCCTGGTCATCGTCAACGCCTCCTGGACATCGTGGCTGAAGAGTCAAGATGACCGTCAACCTACCTGAAGCACCCGACATCGGTGGGCATCCGCTCATCGCCTTCCTGGTCACTGGCTAGTGACCCAGACTCTGTCCCCTCTGCTTTCAGGTTCTTCAGATCATTGATCCACCTTTGGATCCACTCGAACACTTTGACTGACCGCCAGCAGCACTTTGCAGCAGATCGCCATTGAAAACGCACTGAAACTCGACTCGAAAGACACCTATGCACTCGGCTTCCCTGGGTGAGGTAACTCGAGTACTCCGGTGCTCCTGTGGGTATAGACTCTAGAACAACCCAGCTCTAAAGGGTTTGCTCCAAGTCCTCCTCTAAGTGTCCCTTTTCTTTAAAATTCCAACCGTGACTTTCCCCATAGAAGTCAACGGCGATTCGCGGCTGTGTTCTCACACTGCACGAGTCCCCGTGGGTCCCTGTGTCACTACCTTGGGTGTTTCCTTGTGGTCCAAGCACTTCTACAGGCTCTAGGCCTTGTGTCTAGCTCAGTCGTGGTTCTTATACCACTTTATTGGTATATGGTTTGGCACGCCCCAAGGGCTCAAACGTGTATTTGTGCTATTACTGTTGATAACTAACTTATAACTTATGTACTTGAACTCTAGCCTCATAAAGAGACTAGAGGGTGTGTTTAGCAATAAATACCTATATTTTGAATATATACTGGTGTGGTCCTCTTTCATTTGGTCACTCAAGAGATTATAGACTGGTAAAACAAGCTGCTTTACATTCCTTCAAGACTTAGCCTGAAGGCTGCTCTCCATAGTGTGAGAAGTTGGCCTGGTATATGCTGTCCACTACTTATAGTGGGCACCTTGCACCAGTCCAAACAACCCCTTATTGGAGATAGGTTAAAGACAACCTTTATTGAAAGCTATCCTAGTGGTAGCTATGGAGAGCAGCCTTCAGGCTAAGTCTTGAAGGAATGTAAAGCAGCTTGTTTTACCAGTCTATAATCTCTTGAGTGACCAAATGAAAGAGGACCACACCAGGTATATATTCAAAATATATTTATTTATTGCTAAACACACCCTCTAGTCTCTTTATGAGGCTAGAGTTCAAGTACATAAGTTATAAGTTAGTTATCTACAGTAATAGCACAAATACACGTTTGAGCCCTAGGGGCGTACTCAAACCATATACCAATAAAGTGGTATAAGAACCACGACTGAGCTAGACACAGGCCTAGAGCCTGTAGAAGTGCTTGGACCACAAGGAACCACCCAAGGTAGTGACACAGGGGACCCACGGGGACGCGTGCAGTGTATGAACACAGCCGCGAATCGCCGTTAACTTCTATGGGGAAAGTCGCGGTTTGAATTTACAAGAAAAGGGACACTTAGAGGAGGACTTGAGCAAACCCTTGAGAACTAGGCTGTTCTAGTGTCAATACCCACGGGAGCACCGGAGTACTCGAGTTACCTCACCCAGGGAGCCGGGTGCATAGGTGTCTTTCGGGGTCGGGTTTCGCTGCCGCTTTCAATGGCGATCTGCTGCAAAGTGCTGCTGGCGGCCAAGTCGAAAGTGTTCGGTGGATCCAAAGGTGGATCAAGATCTGAAGAACCTGAAAGCAGAGGGGACAGAGTCTGGGTCACTAGCCAGTGACCAGGAAGGCGATGAGCAGATGCCCACCGATGTCGAGTGCTTCAGGTAGGTTGACGGTCGTCTTGACTCTTCAGCCACGAGGTCCAGGAGGCGTCGACGACAACCAGGAGCTGGATTCGAGCTGTTCCACGACGTCTTTCGATTGCAGGGGTGTCGGCGACCGGATTGGACCCAACAAGCCTCGGCAACGGCAAGTCTCGTGGCAATGGAAGAAGGACGATGTTGCAGACCAGCAAGGTCTGTGGGACTCACCCAGCGAGGGTAAGTCAGGGCACGCCTGGAGCAACCAGGGAGCCCAAGCAGAAGAAGAAGATTGGCCTTCGGGAGGGCCTACTAGCTAACAGACTAGTGACCGCAAAGGAGCCTCGAGTCGACGCACGTGGAGCTGGCTCACAGGACACTCGTGGAGTGGAGGCCAGTGATCTTCGGTGCAGTTGGTTCTGGAGGCTGGGGCTACTCGGAGCCCAAAGCACGACTTCGTGGGAGACCTAGAAGAGGATGCACTTGCAAATGCGATTGGTGTCCAGGGGTCATGGTTCCACGTTACCCACGACAGCTACGGGCCTCAGCTTCGCTGGGGACTCAGGGCAGCCTCGGGGAAGTCTGGAAATCTACCTCTGGTGATGCAAAGACTTCGGCGTCCGGCGGGAGCTTCAGCGATGCAGACCGGACAATTGCTTCTTTGGTGCCTGCCAAGCAAGGGAGTCACTCCTTGACCCCAAGGGAGATTCTTCAGTCCTCTAATCTTAAAGTAGAGCGTCGAAGGTCCAGGATTCTGTGTCAGAGTTTCATCCAGGTAAATCTAAAGTCCTAAGGACTGGGGTCCCCTACTTATACTAAGGTAGGGGGTTGGACATACTCTGTGGCCCCACCTATGGGAGGGTCAGGGCAGAGGGGTGGTTACACCCCTTTCCCTTTGTCCAGTTTCGCGCCAGAGCAGGGGCTGGAAGCCCCTGAGCCGGTTTGAACTGGGGTATGCACAGGGACACCAAATGTGCCCCCAGTGCAGGACTTCAAAGCACCAGAGAGTGCTCCCGCCCAGCCCCAATACACACTATCCTGTCTGACAGGAAACCTATTGTCCAGGCCTCCCCTGCCGGAGTTTCGGTCAGCAGCAGGAGGCCAGACTTGTGTCTGTGGCAGCGGCATCCATTTTGTGATGCCAGGGCTCTGGAAAGTCAGTACCGGGTATATCGGTGTGTACATGTCTCTCCGTCTAGAAGGGTGGAATGCTACCCCACCGCCAGAACTGGCGGGGGTAGTATTCCAAGATGTTTGACACCAAACACGACATGTTTCCGTGCAGCCATCCCAAAGTTAGCATTTAACGCGAGGTTATAATGCGCTTAAGAGTATATGGTCAGGCTGCACTACAAACAGCATCAGAGAAGGGTCTCCGAACGCTGCAGAGGGGCCCTGCTCATGCAGGGGCACCCTCTCACATAGGAACCACGCACTCTGCCTTCAGGATTGATAAGGCCTGCCATAGGAGTGACTTATAGGTTTATATGTGTGTATGTATGTAGTGATATAGGTAGCCTATATCACAGTAAGGGGTGCATGCACCACCTTACCCAGGCTGCAGTAGCAGACCTGTGGTGTCCTCTGGCTGGCCTTCCAGGGGTGGCATAATACATGCTTCAGCCCCTGGCAGGCCTCTGAGGTACCTATGCCCTGGGTACATAGTATACCATATACTAGGGACTTATAAGGGCACTCCAGATTCCAATCAGAGATGTGCCTAAGGCACATGGAAACCATTTTAGAGAGGAAGCAGCTAGGCTGGGGTTCTGATTAGCAGGGCCCCAGCCAGACTAAGGTCGAAAAACAGTGAAGCATCAGCAAAAAGTGGGGGTACCCATGTGAAGCAGATCCTACTCTCCTACACTCTCTAGCCTTTTTCTGCACTTCTCTTGCTTCTTTCTGCAGCTCTCTTGCATGTTTTGGCACCTCTGTTGCTTCTTTCTGCACTTCTCTTGCCTCTTTCTGCACCTCTGACTCAGAGGTAGTTTTAATCTCCCTGCCCTATTATGTACTAGGGCCTTACAGGGGAGGTCATGCCAATCACAGGGATACCCCAACCCATAGTGTACCCTAATGTATGTAGGTGTTTTCGCTGTATTCTAAGTGTCTTTCAGCATAGCACTGGCTCCAGGCCTGGTTAGGCAGAGCCCAGGGTCAGTCAGAGTCAGTTACCACCAGTACCAGTCAGCAAAAAGTTGGGGGGTGCCCAGGGCACAGGGTGACTTTGCAACAAGGCCTCTTTCTGCACCTCTGTTGGTTCTTTCTGCATATCTCTTGCTTCTTTCTGCACATTTCTTCCTCTTTCTGGACTTCTGTTGCCTCTTTCTGCATTTCTCTTGCTTCTTTCTGCACCTTTCTTCCTCTTTTCTGCACATGTCCTACCTATGTAGGCATAGTTAGAAATTAGCATTTAAAAACCTTTGAAATTCACTGAAAAAACCATTGGTTTCAGTGACATTATACTTAGAAATTAGCATTTAAAAAACCTTTGAAATTCACTGAAAAACTACAGGTTTCAGGGACTTTATAGTTAGAAATTAGCATTTAAAAAACCTTTGAAATTCACTGAAAAACCAGAGGTTTCAGGGACGTTATAGTTAGAAATTAGCATTTAAAAACCTTAGAAATTCACTGAAAAAACCACAGGTTTCAGGGACTTTATAGTTAGTTGGACATTTCACTGCATAAAACCAGAGAAATTAGGCTGTTATAGTTAGTTGAGCTAACTATAACTTGCGCCCCGCAATGCACTGCTGATGACATCACATATTACATCATTCATGACATGGTCAGTGACATCACTGATGACATCTCAAATGACATCACTGATGACATCACTGATTACATCATCCACGTAATATTCTGATGCACCTCCTCACACCCTAATATAACCTTTGATACACCCACTCTAAAATACAGACTACCATTTTCGAAACCATAGACACACCAATACCAGTTACTACATACCCACTCACTGATTCCTAGGTCTACAACACATCCACTCATTCACCCATACAGTCACTCATACATGCAGTCACTCATCAATATAGCACTATCATATGCACTCATACACCTATACAGACACTCACACACCGCCACTCATCCATAGAGTTACTCACACACCTAGTCAGACATGCAAAGAATCAATCACACTCCCATTTACTCATCTATACAGTTATACACACACCACCTCACTTATTCATACAGATACTAACACATACTTATTCTCTTATACAATCACTGATACAAGCACACACTCATCCATACAGCCACTCTCACAATCACTCACTCTCACATATAGTCATTTATATACTCCAATACTCACATATACTGCCTTTCACATATGTAGTTACTCACACATGTACCACTGAGACATCCATTCACTCACCAACACACCCATACACACACTCACCCACCCATACAGCCCTTCACAGATGCACTCTTGAACCCATACATCCAGTGAATCACTCACTCACACATATATGCACAGAGTCACACACCCTCCACCTACCCACACAGACACTAAGGCACCCATACAGAAACTCAGACAACCAATCAATAACCCATATAGACACTCATGTAGCTACTCACCAACCCATGCAGCCACTTACACACCAACTGATAGACTGATACAGACATTCACATAGTTTAGTCACTAACCCATGCATTCAGTACGACACGTTTAATCACTCACTTATACAGTCAGTCACGCACCTACTAAATCATCCATTCAGACACTTCTACACCCACTCACCCACTCATTCTTCAATACACCTTGATATATATATATATATATATATATATAAATATATATTTAAACATATTTAAACTTTACAGTAACACACAGTCACTGGATGATGTCATCAGTGATGTCATTTGAGATGTCATCAGTGATGTCACTGACCATGTCATGAATGATGTAATATGTGAGGTCATCAGCAGTGCATTGCGGGGGCGCGAGTTATAGTTAGGTCAACTAACTATAACGGCCGAATTTCTCTGGTTTTGTACGAGTGAAATGTCCAACTAACTATAAAGTCCCTGAAACCTGTGGTTTTTTCAGTGAATATATATATATATTATCTACTGGCAGTCATTAGTAGGTAGTTATAGTTAGGACCTAGTTTCACAAACCTTTTTTGTTCTGACAATAACTTTGGCGCTGCTTGACGAATCTTCACAGAATTTAAAAACTTATACTTTAGTCAGTTCAGCTGCTGTGTTAAAAGTTTTGGGCTGATTCGTCAAGTGGGGACTGAGAAAAAAGGAGGTCCCAAAACACGTTTGCCCCTATTCATTTTCCCATAGGGATTTTGAACATGACTACAGCCTGAACCGCTGAACGGAATTACACACATTTTGTCAGAATGCTAGATGTTGATCCAGAAAGCGTGCTTTTTGGGAATGGATGTAAATCCATCCAGTAGTTTTAGAGATATTCAAAGTTTAAAAAAATATAGATATCTAGGGATAAAGATCTTTGCAGTGGACTTGTAGATCTACAGTCCCCATGCTGAAATTTGCTTGGCTGCCAACGCTTTAACCAGAAAGTGTTGGCAGCAATCTTGGGACTTGGGAAACCGAGTCCCACAAAAAATGTATAAAATAAAGAAAAAGGGGCAGGGTAGGAATATCCTGACCCCTTAGGTATGGTGGGGAGTCCCATAGTGACCCTGCCTGGCATTAAAAAGAGATTTACTTTTTCAATTTTGACGCAACTTCATGGGTGGATCTGCGGCAAAACTGAAAAAAGAAATGCGAGGGCTGCCATGCTTCTTTTAAAGGAAGCCCCTGGGTGGGCCAAATCCTGGTGGCATTTTAAAAATAAAGGAAGGATGCATGGGCCCCCTCCTAGGGTTTATGAAGCACCAGGGACTAGCACCTCCCTGAGGTATTTGTTATAAATTATGCAGGGGGCGGCTGCACAGCGCCCCTTGCACCCCAGGGACCGCCACCTCCCTGGGGCTTTGCGAAATCTGAATGAGGGGTCTCATAGACCCCCGAAACCTGGGGACCACCTCCTCCCCAGGGCTCATTTACAAATGGAGCGGAGGCCGTACGGACCCACCTGTGCCCCGGGGACCACCTCTTTTCCGGGGCAAGATTTTTAATTAAAGAGGGAGGGGGCCACATGGCCCACCTCTCAGGCCGTTTTCGGCCCCGGGACCACCAACTCCCCGGTGTGGCCTGTTAAAGTGACAAGGGAGAGAGGCACGTGGCTCCCCTCGTGAACCAAAACAAGGCCCTGGGGACTGTCACCCTCCCAGGGCCGGCTCCTACTATGTTCCGGGGTGCCCACCCCTGGAACATAGCAGTTTTCTCTGACTTGGAGTGAGCTTTGACAGCTCCCGCCAAGTCAGAGCAAACACTTTGCTGTCAGCAAACAAGAACTGTGTTCTGAGTTGTCCTCTGTTTTCCTGCCTGCAGAGATGCAGGTAGGGAAACAGAGGACAATTGCTTTGACACACAGAGAGCTGCATGTTTAGCAGCTCCTTATGAGTCAAAACCAATGCTGGCTCCTGCAGAAGACGGGGAGCTGGCAGGGACTGCAGTAGTATTCAGGCTCCCCCCGCAGTCCACAAAGGAGATGCCAGGCCCCCAAGAACGGGTCCCCGGGGTCAAAATTAGCCAAGGGAAGGGAGGTGCAGGTGGTCCCCCCCTCCCTTTGACAATGAAATCGGCCCAGAGAAGGGGGGCCATGCAGCACCCCTTCCCTAATAAACTAAAAAATATGAAAAAAAGAGATGGCCCAGCAAGTCCCCTGAAGTCCCACCCCTTTAACGACCACACTGCAAACGCACCTCCTGGTGCACTAGTTGTAGGGGGGTGAAGTCCCCTTGCCTTCTGAGGGTCCTTGGTGGACAACTACCCCTCCTGTTACCTACAGTAAGCCCCACACAATGGGATTGCTGATAGGTCATCGGATGCCCCAACACTTTCTCCAACACTCTGCAAATGTACCTTCTAGCACACTACTGGATGCTGAGGGCCCTTGGGGGCCAACAAGCACTCCTGTTACCTCCAGTCAGTCCCAAACAGCGGGATTGCTGAGAGGTGAACAGAGGCCATGCCCCCTTTATGCACCACTCTGCAAACGTGTCCCCTGGTGCACTATTGGTTGGGGGATGAAGTCCCCTTTGCTGCTGAGGGTCTTTGGGGGCCAACAAATCCTCCTTTTGCCTCCAGTAAGTCCCTCCACAGTGGGATTGCTGAGAGGTCTTTGAAGGCCATGCCCCCTTTCTCCACCACTCTGCAAACACGTCTCCTGGCACACTACTGGTCGGAGAATGAAGCCCCCTTGGATGCTGAGGGTCCTTGGGGGCCAAGAACCCCTCTTGTTACCTTCAGTAAGTCCTACACAGCTGGATTGCTGTTAGGTGGTGGAGGCCCGCCCCCTTTCTTCACCACTCTGCAAACGCGCCTCCTAGTGCACTACTGGTTGGTGAAAGAAGTCCCCTTTGATGGTGAGGGTTCTTGGGGGCCAAGAAGCCCTCCTGTTACCTCCAGTGAGTCTGACACAGTCAGATTCCTGAGAGCTGGTCATAAGACCCGCCCCCCTTTCTCCACCCCTCTGCAAACATGACAACTAGTTTAAAAACCATAGTTAGGCTCAGATTTCACTTGTACAAAACTATAGCAATTCAGCAGTTATAGATACCTGAGCTAAGTATAACTTACGCCCCCACAATGAACTGCTTATGACCTCACATATTACATCACTCATCACATGGTCAGTGGCATCACTGATGACATCACTGAAGACATCTCAAAATACATCACTGGTGACATCATCCACAGAACCACTCACACACCCATTCACCACCCCATGCAACATCTCATACACCTACTCACACACCCACTCAACCAGTCATATACCCATTAGCTGACCTATACAAGTACTCACAGAACCAGTCATCCATAGAGCCCTTCACACACTCACTGACTCAATCATATGCTCACTCACAAAACCACTCACTCACCAATACAGTATTCATACAACCAGTCACTCACCCATTTAGCCACTCACACAGCCACACTCACCCGTACTACTACTCACACACCTACCTATACAGCCTCTCACACACTTACTCAGGTACCCACACAACCACTAACAAATCCATTCCCACATCCTTACAAGCACTCACTCATCTGTTCAATCACCCATACAGTTATTCACACAAACACTCACTATCCAATACAACCTCTCACACACCAACTCACTTAACCTACCACCCACTCAAACACCCACTCCCTCACCCATACAGCCACTCACACAGCAACTCACTCACCCAGCCACTGACACACCCACTCACTCACCAATACAGCCACTCACTTACCCACACAGCTACTCAGACACCCATGTATACATGCATAAAGCCACTCATACACCTACTCACACATCCATACAGCCACTCACACAGCCACTCACATAATATATGTTAGAAACAGTGTCACTCATTAGTAGTTCAGAAAGTATACTATTTTAACTTTTGCAGTACATTGGTATATATACTTAGCATTGTAACTTTAAAAAAAAAAACACTCACTGGATGATCTCATCAGTGATGTCAGCAGTGGTGCCATTTGAGATCTGATCAGTGATGTCAATTACCATGTAATGAGTGATGTAAAATGTGAGGTCAGGATCAGAGCATTGCAGGGTCATAAGTTATAGTTAGCTCAGGTAAATATAACTGCTGAATTTATGTGGTTTTGCATGAGTGAAATCTGAGCCTTACTATAACTTCCCTGTAACCATTGGGAAAAAGGGGGAGGCCCCGGGGATGGGAGCCTTAGGTCGCAAAATGGTATAGGGAAGGGGAACCACATGACCCCCTTCCTAAAATAGAGAAAAGAAAGCCAGCAACACGCCTCCTGGCACGTAGCCGGTTGGTGGATGAAGTCCCCTTGTCTGCTGAGGGTCCTTAGGGGCCAACAAGACCTCCTGTTACCTCCAGTAAGCCCCACACAGTGGGACTGCTGAGAGGTGGTCAGAGGCTATGCCCCCTTTCTCCACCACTCTGCAAATGTGTCCCTATGCACACTGCTGGTGGGGGATGAGGTCCCTTTGCCTCCTGAGGGCCTCAGGACTAAAGTGGACTTCCTCCCCCAACCAGCAGTGCGCCAGGAGGTGCATTTACAGAGTGGTGGAGAAAGGGGGCATGGCCTCTGACGACCTCTCAGCAATCTAGCTGTGTGGGGCTCACTTGAGGCAACAGGAGGGCTAGTTGACCCCCAAGGACCCACAAGAGCCAATGGGACTTCATCTCCCAACTAGACGTGGGCCAGTAGGCATGTTTGCAGAGTGGTGGTGAAAGGGGACGTGGCCACCTAAAACCTCTCAGCAAACCCACTGTGCAGGACTTGCTGGAGGTAACAAGAGGGGTTGATGGCCCTCAAGAACCCTTAAGAGCCAAGGCTCAGGTCTCACTCATACAAAACCAGAGGAATTCAGCAGTGAGCTAACTGTAACTTGCGTCCTGCAAGACACTGTTTATGACCTTGCATGTTACATCACTCATGAAATGGTCAGTGGCATATGACAAATGTTTATAAAGGTTCAGGGTAGAGAGTCCTTGACTACAAGGGGGAGATAGAAGAAGGCTGTAAGCATAAATTGTTAAGTTAACATACATATATGTATTTTTCTTTGACATATTCTCATATCCGCTGACCCGCATACGAGGCTCAGCACAGCCCTGGTGTGAATCCACAGATATCAGAAAACAATATATAATCACACACTCACTCAAACAGGCAGCCAAAAACTCTCAAAGTGACTCTCACACCCAGAGAAACACTCTCACGTCAATTGTCACAGCCAGTCAGACAGACACCCTCACACTCACTGTCAGAGGAAGTGACACCCTCTGACACTCAGTGTCACCTGCAGACAGTGACTCTCACACCCAGAGAAACACTCTCACCTCCATTGTCATAGCCAGACATACACTTGTACACCCACTGTCACAGGCACTGACACCCAGTGCCACATGCAGGCAGATACTTTTAGACACATACCTATCCATACACTGTCACACCCATTCACAAACCCATACAGACACTGTCACACCAATTAATATACCCTAGAGACACTCTTATACCCATTCAAAAAGCTATACAATGACTCTTACAATCACACCGTACACGTATAGACATGATCTCACATCCACTCATAAACCCATTCAGGCACTGTTACACCCATTCACATACTTTACAGACACTGTTACACCCATTCACAAACCCATACACAGACTCTCACATGCACATTTACACCCATACAGACACTCTCACACCCATTCACAAACCCATACACACACTGTCACACCCATTCACAGATGTATACAGAGACTCTCACACCCACACTTACGTGTATATACATACTCTGACACCCACTCATATACTAATACAGGTACTGTTACACCCTTTTCGATACTCTACAAACACTGGTAAACCCGTTTGCAAACCCATACAGAGACTCTAACACCCACAGTTACACCCATACAGACACTCTCACACCTATTCACAAACCCATGGAGACATGGTCATATCCATTGACAAACCTATACAGAGACCCTTACACCCATACTTACAACTATACACACACTCTCACAGCCATTGAGATACCCATTGAGATACTCTCTTACCAATTCTCAAACCCATACAGACACTGTCATACCCATTGAGAAATCTATTCAGAGACTCTCACACCCACACTTCCACGTATAGACATTCTCTCATACCCACTCACATAGCCATACAGACACTATTACACCCATTTATTACACTCTACAAACACTGTTATACCCATTCACAAACCCATACACAGACTCTCACACCCATACTTATACTCTTACAGACACTTTGGCACTCACTCACGTATGCATAGAGATGCTCTCAGACCCAGTGTTACATCTATACAGATAGTGATATACCCATTCATAAACCCATACAGACATAGTCATACCCATTTACAAACCTATACAGAGACTCTCTCACACCCATACCTACAAGTATATACATACTCTGATACCCACTCAAATACCCATACAGGTACTGTTACACCCATTCACATACTCTACAGACACTGTTACACCCATTCACAAACCCTTACAGGGACTTTCACATCCACACTTACACCCAGACAGACACTCTCACATTCATTCACAAACCCACACAGATATTGTCACAGCTATTTACAAACCTACACAGAGACTCTTATACCCACAGTTGTATGTATATATATACTTTCACACCCACTGATACACCCATACAGGTTCTGCTACACCCATTCATATACTCGACAGACACTGCTACAGCTATTCAGAAAGCCATACAGAGACTCTCACACCAACAGTTACACCCCTAGAGACATTTTCATAGCCACTCATATATTAATACAGAGAGTTTGACAGCCCATGATATATACAAAAGGACACTTTTTCAGCCACTAAGATATGCATAGAGACACTCATGCACCTCACATCATTCCCACTTAGAATCCTTGCATATCCACTGTGAGACTTATTTAGAACTGTCCACTAAAAATATGAAAGGTACTGTTTTACAATTGTTTAAGAAGAAGGATAAACAGTTAAAAATAACAACTACTTGGGACATAGGGTGACTCTTTGAATAGCCATTGTATTCATTCTGTGTATATCATGACTACATATATGAGTGGATGCAGGGTTTCAAGTTGCTCAGAAACACTCTGTTGCCTTCGTCCATGAAGTGGATACCATCTCTCCTACATATTCCATGCAAGTTGAATCGCAGGTTATTTTTCTAGATAGAGCTCATGTTATGGGCTCTGAGAAATGCTAAAACAGTTTTAATAACTTGTTTCCTGGCTTTGTCTATTTGAGGACAACATTGAGATGACAAATTCCATTTCTGCCTCTGGCATATGTTAGAGAAGGCAGTGTGAGGTAAAAGTTTCATCATTTGTCCAAACTTATCTTTCATTGGTATTTCCAGACCTACCCCACTTAGGGGCATATTCACAAGGACTTATCGCCGAGTTATCGCCACCTTAACGCATCAAAAGTGGAGATAGATTTAACGCCCCATTCACAAGCATGTGCAAATTGCAGACATCGCCAGTATTCCAGCGATAACTGCCCCAAAATTTATCTCCACGGGTGACACCACCAACTAACACTAATGAGATGCAGAGTAGGCGTTCCAGTGCAAAAACACACGAAAACACCACTACCCCACTTTCACAACGAACTGCCAGATCTGCGATGCGAGTCAAAACCACACGATAAGCCGCGGTAGCAGCAGGTATTTAACACCTGCCTCTTGCTGGTGTAAAGCAGGACGACTAGCTGCAGTAGGCAACGGAGCCCCGCACACAGCCACACCCGAAGAACAACCAACGCCATGGAGCTACTCATCATGCAGCTCGGAGCCCCAACAGGGCCACAAAACCCACCGCCACCACCCCCAGGACCGCCACCACCCCCAGGACCCGGACCCGCACACCCCTGGACCACCACAGAGGCAGCGCAGAGTAAGACAGCCAACCTACCAAAAACGCACCAGTCTCACAGACCTAACGCCCGAGGAAGTCATTGCCCACTACAGGCTCAAAAGGACAACCATCCTCCGCATCATGACCCACATTGGCCACAGTCTGACGGTCCCAACACAGCGGACCACCAACATCCCTCCACAGACAAAGCTGCTGGCTGTGCTGCACCTGTTGGCCTCTGGTACCTTCCAACCAACAACTGCCAGAGTCGGAGGTGTCTCACAGCCAGCCCTATCAAAGTTCCTCACACCTGGCCTGGATGCCATCATCAGCTTCATACCCCAGTACCTTCACTTCCCCCACACTGCGCAGGAACAGCTGGAGACCAAGCAAGGCTTCTACGCCATTGCTAGATTCCCACACGTGTTGGGGGCCATTGACTGCACACATGTCCCACTTGTGCCCCCTGCAGACACTGCACACATCTACCGCAACAGAAAGCACACACATTCCATCAATGTGTAGGCAATAGTGGACCACCGGGGAATGTTCACCAATGTCGTCGCAAACTACCCAGGCAGTGTGCACGATTCCTACATCTTCCAACAGTCCATCATCAACCAGCGCTTCCAGGATGGCACATATGGAACTGGACTGCTCATTGGTAAGTACCAAATCTACACACCACACACCTCAAAGCCACCATCACACAATGCACAACTGTGGGAATGCACACGTGACCAAACCACATACAACATGTCAATCAACATGCCCACCTACCAGACACGACAACACAACTCCATTGGGATCCTGGGCTTCCCATGTACACAATCCAGCTATATCATGGCACCACAGCCACACAACAGCTGAACGTATGGAGAGGCGGAAAGCAGACATGTGCGAAGGATGCAAGTGACTCATGAATGGGAATGTACACAACGACAAGTGTGGCGTGAATGTGCTGGACAGACCTGGGTATGCAAACCACAGATATGTCCATGCATACATTAGCTGCTGGTGTCTGGAGAGTAGTGAACAGTGGACGCAACCATGTCACCCCAGGCTGTGGGTCAGATCGGGGAAATGTCGCTCGCTGCGTCCCCCCCTGTGTGCGTGAGCGTAGTGGGTTGGCCCGGCTTACACCAGGCCTGCGCAGGGGTGTGGACAAAAACCCCGTGGCGCAGAGTGTGGTGCTCTCCCGGAATGGCCAACGTCACTGCCAGGGCGGCGCCTCTCAGCCCGCCACGAGGCCGATGCCGTGAGCAGCGGGGCCTGCGAGCCTGTGCGCCTGCTGCACCCCAGGCTGCTGATACCCAGACCAGGCTTGCCCGCCCCAGCGCTCCAAGGCCGCACTGCTCACCTGCCAACACCGTCGTGTGTCAAAGAGGGCCCACCACGTGCCGGTGCTAGCTCCTAGACCCATGTCCTCGACCTTGGAAGCCTCCTCAGACCATCGCTGTCCTCCATGACACAGTCCCCCAGGAGTCCTCATTCGTTGACATACTCCACCGCTGCAGCCGGCCTACACTGCAGTCCAGTATGTCCCACATCTAGAACTGAGTCTTCATTAATCAATGGCAGAGTCCATGACAGTGAACGCAGGGTGAGGAGTGAGTGAAAGATGCGTTTCAGTCCAGTGGAAACACGGATCACCATTACGGAGGAGGTCAACCAGTAGCAAGGACTGACCTGGTGCCACTAACCCTGTGTGCCGTGAGTCACCGTCAGCCTCCGGCAGAACATTGTTGGTGTCTGAGCCTGTGGCCTGGGGGTTGTCATCAGCAACGGGCATGTACGGACTTGGTGTTTGGCATGAGTCTGTGGCATTCATATCCGCCATGTTGCCGGACACAGCTGGTATGTGCCCTCTGCATCATGCCCTGGGGGTACACCTCCCACTCTCCCCCGAGACACTCCGCGAAAACCACCTTTGATACATACGAGACCCTGCTCTGCCCTCATGACCCTACCCCAGTCTCCCGCAAGTCAGTGTCCCGTGGCGGTAGGCCCGTGTCGGCCGCTGTGCATCCGGGGCCACTAACTCTGTGCAACTCAAGTCATGCTCCCTTGCTGTTCGAACATTGCATCCCTGAGTGCCTGATGACTGTTGAAGTTGTTGCCAGCACCAGCTACTCCGTGGGGCTGGCTTACATTCACCCCACACACAGCCAGCAGAGGCGTCACTGGACTAGTGGGCCTGCCAACACATCATGCCGAACCAAGTATTGACTCTTTTCTCTCTGCACTGTCACAGGTGATCAAGGATATGCACTCTGCCCTTGGATGATGACACCCCTCCGAGACCCAAACACACCCACCCAGAGGCAGTACAATGCGGCCCACATACGCACCAGGGGCATCGTGGAACGCAAATTTGGCGTGTTGAAGTCACGTTTCAGGTGCCTGGACGGCACAGGTGGAAAGCTCCTGTACAGCCCAGACATCGTGTGCAAGATGATCGTTGCATGTTGTGTGTTGCACAACATCTGTGTACGCACCAATGCCCCATGGATCCAAGTACCAGAAGTACCGGACGATGATGAGGATGATGGGGCAGGTGGCCCACATCCCACTGCAGCTGTGGCAGGAATGGCCCGTAGGAACACCCTCATTGCCAATTTCTTCTCATGAGCACGTCACATTGTGGCTGTCCCTGGCAATCATGGGACAGTACAAAATGTCCACAAGCACAGCATGTGTGAATAAAAAATATTTGCAGGTTACAGGTTGTACTTGTACATTGTCATGTCACAGTTTCCTGCTGTGCCAGATGTGATTGGCCATGTTGTGCACATATGCGGCACCAGTTGTGTCCTGTCTTCTGTTGTGGAGGTGTTGCTGTTTGTACCAGGATGTTGTCAATGTCGAGGTGCACTTATTCTTATGTGCATATGCTGCACGGTGGATAAGTCGCTCCTGCGGCTCTGATTTGGCTGCCACTTATCCCTTTCATGCGGTGTGCCTTTCAGTTCTGTGCTTCCACAGTGCTGTGATGTTGCAGACTTGGGTAACTTGTGCTCTTTGTCGAGTTGTGACTCTTGGGCATGGTTTGTCCGCAGATGTGTCGTTGACGTCAGGGGTTGTTTGGGCAGGTGGTTGTGTCCGAGTGTGACCTGCTCCTTTCCGGTTGTGGTCCGCACTCAGCCACCTCAGTGTCGTGCCGTGTACATTGTCATGATGATTGGACTGCAGCCATGCTACTCGTCATGTGGTGTCTCTTGCATTGTCAGTGTGGCTGACGTATATGCATGTTTGCTGTGTTTCGCACGTGTGCATGTGTTGGTTGTGTGATTGTTGATGTGTTGGGTGGGTGCCCCTTTGGGCACATGGTGTACGTGGGACTACTTGGTGTTTGTGTGTGTGCTGAAGTGTTCACGTGGGATCAGGGACATGATCCTGAGTCATTGTGGGTGTGCAGTGTGCTCTGCTTAATTGTGCATGTGTGCCATTGTGCCCATCTCCCCCGGTCCCCCACTCCCTGGTCGGTACGCACCCTGTTGTTGTAGTGTCGGGTCATGTTGGGCAGTGTCCGGATCCCCAACTCCTGTCACTGTCTCCCGACTGGTGACTGTGGCCACCATCTTCTCCATGTCATTCAGCTCCTGGTGTTCTGCTGGCCCCCCTCCTCCGAAGTGCGTTGCTGCTTTCGTGTTGGCAGTGAGTTTCTGCTTGGTTTTGCCATTCACATCAGTCCAGCGCCTCTTGTCCTCTTCCATTGTCCTCCCTCGGCGCTGCGACGGCATTCACATGGTCCGAGATGGTGTGCCATCTTTGCCTCTTTGTTGCCAATGACACGTTGGAGGTGACGTACAGTTGGTGGTGGTGTTCTATCTCATCCGTGGCAATAATCGTGTTTTCCTGCAGACTGTACCCCGTCTTCCTCTTCCTCTTCTCATTGCCCTTCCACGAGCCCTGGATTCCTGGGTGTTCCTCCGTGGGTATTGGGGGGTTCATGTTGTCCTCTGCAGTCAGTCAGGGTGCATCCGTGGTACTCCGCAGTTGATTTCCTTTTTAGTGGCATTTTCCGTATGCTGTTCTTCTGCTTTTTCCCGCATTACGCATGGGTATTGCTGGCCTCTCGCTGCTTATCACTGTTTTCTTATCGCGTTTGGGCACATCGCATCTTTTTACGCGTTGGGGTTTGTGTTTTTATCGCCGTCACGGTGGTTGTATCGCTGACTTTGGCCGCTGTTTCGGGAGGCTATCGCATGGTACCGCCGTGTTGTGATTCCACGTTAACACAGGGTTATTTTCCCGCGATGTGTAAAGTTGCGTTAACATTTTTGGGGGATGTTTAGCACACGTTCTTGTGAATATCCCCCTTAGTGTGCCCAGGCCATTGCCACCACAGTGCACAATTATGAGGTCTCAATGTTGGGAATTCATAATGCTTCCAACAATGGAAGCAATTGGTGCCACTTTAACCCTCTCTGGTCAAGCCAATTGATATCCACATTAGGCAAACCCAAGTCCCTGTCTATGCCACTCTTTCTAGCATATTCTGTAGTCCAGAATACAAAGCTGTGACTCACAATCCATACTCAAGCCACTTTGGAGGATGGAGCAGTAGCAGACAGGAGAAGGCTGTAGATGAATGAGGCAGTTTTGAAGTGAAAGGCAGTTGAAAATGGAGGGTAGTAGGAAGAATTTGGAAGAACACATTTTATTGGTTTGTGTAAATATATTAGTGCATGAAGCTAGGTGGTGATTTTGTGAGAAAAGTAAATAGATGTTGGATTGGCATTTGAGAAACTAGAAAAGTGTTGCTGTTTGGGATATGTGTATTATTTGAAAAATTCAGCCACACCTGCTGTATTTGCGTTGCAAAGTGAGCATGGTGCTAGCAAAACCTGTTATGAACTTCTGACCTAGTGGTCCTAGAGAATGTTTCAAATTATGTTACCATGGTTGCAGAGCTACAGGAGAATGGGGTGAAGGGAATAAAAACGACTAGACTATGACTTTGTAGTTGTAGTTCTAGTGTAAAAATTGATTCAAACAATGATTAGGTGTGAAGAGATTTTTGTATTCAAAGAGAAATAGATATGGGATTGTTTGACAATAATTGCAAAAATGACTTTATTACTCCTGCATGGACCAGCGGATCTGCCCGTGAAGTTACACGGGGGAACGCTGAGCCCCGCGGATGGATCAGCAGATTCGCCTAAAACTGGTATGGAATTGGGCTACGTTTTGAGGAGTGTTGAAAAGGGTTAACTATACGAACCACTCAGAAGATCTGTAGCATAAGTTAAATCTGAAAGAGCTATTGTGATTCGCTTTGTGATTCAGTAACCTTCATAGCAAAGTTGAAAAGGTTACCATTAATGATTGCCTAGTATGAGAATGGTGTAGCTTCTTCTGCATGGTTTCTGCTGATTCTCAGTGAGGAGGAATTCTAGTTGATATTCAGAGACAACTATACAGATCAACAAACATACTTAGCAGGTATGTGTAGTAAATGTAGTTTAATTGAAAAAGTATTACTACCGGCATCATTGTGTATAAGGTGAATGAAAGTCAGTAGCATGTTCATATGAACTAAAAAGGAATATAATACCTAAGTGATAACAGTAAGAAAAACTAGAATAATCAGTAAAGAAAGGTTAGAGTTTCCTTATATCAAAGAACGCTGAACTGTTAGATAGGCTATAGGTAGGGATTCCAGCACAGGGTATTGGTATTAAGAGCTGAAATATTTTGTTGCCAATTTAAGTGAGTTACATAGAGACTACAGAACGTTTACTACTGGGCTAGTCTGTAAGTAGGTCATAGAGCAGGTTGCTTTGTGGTTAAAACATTAAACATGTCCTTTAAAGTTTTAGTTAATTACATATGCACTTCCAGACTGTTATGCTGATTTACATACCTATAATGCAAGTGATATTCCTATTAACAAAATTATAGAGCTAATGAGACTTGTAGTAGATAGTGAAAGGGTTGTTTGTACATTCATATACACACGCAGATAGCAGTTATGTTTTCAGCACTATTGCAGCTAGTTGTACCCATAGTTACATATCCCTGCACTCACTATATTTACTTTTGTATGTGGTGGGACGGTGATAGAGGACCTGATATACTGAGACAGCATTGCAGTGAATGACTGAATGAAACTACTCATGCATCTACAGTGTATTACTTTAAACATAGTTGAGACCTACTACTACAGAGTATTAGTGTTTAGATTTACTGTTAGCTCCAGTTCCCATTAGAAAGCCTGCTTGATCATTCTTAAACTAACATTTTACTATACGAAATAGAGCACTTAGCTAGGCTGCAGATAGGTGATAGAGGAGGATGCTTTCTAGTTAAAAGTTGATCTTGTGAGACATTCACACATACACTGACACACCCATGGACACACTGATGCATTCACTGTCATACTCACCCACTCATTTATACACACACTAATACACTCAGGGACTCACTGATACAAACACTGACACATTCATTCAGACAGTAAGACACCCAAGTACATATTAATACATACACTGACACACCCAGGCACACATTCATGCATTGACATACACACTGAGTCAGTCACTCTAGCATAAACTAAAACATCCTGTCACACATTCATACATACACTGATACAACCATGGACACACTGATGCATTTAGTCACATACTCACCCAGTCACTCTTACACACACTGATACACTCTAAGACTGACTAATATTTACACACTGACAAACTGATGCATTCACTCACTGAGGTATACATACACTAAGACACTCTGGGACTCACTGATACATACACTGACACAGCATAGATATACTGATGCATTCACTGACATATTTGCCCAGTTACTCATACACACAGTAAGACACTCTGGGACTCACTGCTACATATTTGAGACATCCACGCACACACTGATGCTGTCACTAGCACATTCACTCACTCACTAATACTGACACTCCAACAGTCTAGGATTCTCTAGTACATATACTGACACATCCATGGACACATTAGTTCATTCACTAACACATTTACACACTCCTTAATACAGACACTAAAGCACCCTAGGACTCACTGATACATACACTGATACATCAACTCAGGTGGGACCCCTTAATTAAAAGGAAAAAAGGGGAACTGGTGCGGGTCAATGCTGCAATTTTTAATTTTGCCTCCAAAGTGGGAAAGAAACCAACAGGAGCTATGCTTCAAGTGTATCAAGCAAAAAGCTTAGCTATAGCAACTTATGGTAGTGAGATCTGGGGATACACGGTAACAGAACCCCTCCAGGTCGTGGAAAATGGGTTTCTAAAAAGGTTATTATGTGTCCCGCAAGGAACCTCGAATATGGCGGTACACGAGGAATTGGGGTTTCCTACCTAAGTGATACCCTTGCTCTGCGTCCCTTGATTTTTTGGTTAACGTGTTGGTTAAATGAAGATTTAACCCTCACTCGCTTGATCTTAAGAGATTGCCTGTCCTTAGATAATGTGGTTCGTATCCCCTGGCTTAATTATATTAAAAGAGGATTTGAATGGATTGGGCGGGGAGTTTTATTCTCTAAGCCAGATGTTATTGTAAAAAAGACGTGGAATTAACCAAGTCAGCCTTTTTGAGCAGAAGGCAAGCAGATCGGGATGCAGAAGAGGCACGGAAACCTAGTGTTCGGGCATATTTATTGCTCAAATCGACGCCACTGTCTGAACCATACCTTATGGGGTCCTTAACGACACATGAAAAATTTCTTTTAACCAGGTTTCGGTTGAATCTCTTCCATCTCCTGTTAGCAAGACCCAAGGGGGCTTCTAGAGGTCAAGTGCTAGCTTCCCGTGGCTGCGACGGAAAGTCTCCTCAGGACTTGCTGCACTTTATGTTTTTTTGTAATCTATACGAAGTCCCCAGGAGGCATTTTTTAGTCCCTATTTTAAAGAAATTGAATTTTAATCAGGTCAGACCTGCATTAATGTATCTCCAATTGTTGAAGGATGATTGTATCATTTTTATTGTAGGGTTTTTAAAGGCAACTATGAAATCTAGGCACTTTATGGACATGTAGAGTCTATTTATCTAGACATGTTTTTAGATGATTTATTGTGTGGTAATGGAGTTTGTTATGTTATAATTTTTCTGTTTGTATGTATTGTATTTGTGTAACTTTTATGGTTTTATAAACAAAAACCGAATAAAGTTTATTGACCTGACCTAGTACATATACTGACACATCCATGGACACATTAGTTCATTCACTAACACATTTACACACTCCTTAATACAGACACTAAAGCACCCTAGGACTAACCCTGGGCATTGAATTCCGCTCCGCTCGCGGAATTTGCGGAATTTAGGCAATTTCGCGTTCCGCGGAGAACGTGGAATTGCCAACAATTCCGCGATCCGCGGCGAAGCGGAATTATTTTCTTGTTCGCGCTTTAAAAATGTATTCTAGCGCGCGCGATTATGATTTACCGGGATTCCTGCGTTTGCCGACGGGTTTTCCTATTCGTTCGCGTGCGCCACGAGATTTCGGTAGCCGGCCGCGCGATCCTGCGAGAGTTTGCAATCGCGAACACGTCATTCGCCGCGCCATCGGACAACGCGAGAGTGTGCGATCGCGAACACGTCATTCGTCGCGCCATCGTGCACCACGAGAGAGATTGCGGTCGCGAACACGTCATTCGGGCGCGCCATCGGATTTCCGGCGGAATCTTTGTAAACCTGCGATCCCGAACACGCAAAATTTTCAATCTGGAGAAGAATAATATCGCGAGCAGCATAAAACCTTCTATAAACTGATGATTTCCATGGAAAAAAAACCTCAGATTGATATTTGGGTGTCCTTTTTTTTCAATTTTTGGGGGGGGAGAGGGAGGAAGTGCCACAGAGTCTACTACTTCCTGTTCCTTTCCAGCAGGCTCCTCCCAGTGCTTTCTCCATCTCCTGTTCATTTTTCACTTGGATTTGAGCTGGAAGGATCACTCTTTGTGTCTGCTGCATCATTATCATTGGATTTGAGGATTTTTGGATTTGAGATTTTACAAGTAAGTTGGTGTTGTTTGATTGGGTCATTGCAGTTGCTGCAATTACAATTTTTTTAATTTTCATCATTTTAAAAAATAAATATAGTGGTGGGTAGCCACTGTAGCCAGTAGGCCCAGAGCTAGTCATGGGTGGGTGCATGATGAAACATGATGAAACAACTGTTCCTTTGCTGTGTGATGTATTTTTTAATTTCAAACATCATTTAGGGTGCATGGATGGCATTGGATTGAATTGCAAAATGTGTATTTTTGGGTGTATTTCAGTTTTTGGGCTGTGTGCTAAATACATGCCTTAGTTGTGTGTGGTGTGCTGCAGGCCTTGTTTAGCCCTGTGGATTTTCGTTTTTGCATTTTATTGCATTACAGGCAAAGCAGTGTTGTTTACCATGCAGCCTTTGCCTGGCTATTATAGGTCTGTTTTCAGTACATTGTTTTCCAGGCCTCCTGCTTGTTGCTTGTGATTTGTGAGTGTCCATGTGGCTGGTAGCCATTTCTGGTGGGAGTTATAAGTGTGCTGCTTTTTTGCCATATAGGCCTGCATGTGTTTCCTTTGTGACCTAGGCTTCTTGTTGCTGTGGGCCTGGCCATGAGGCTGGTGGCCATTTTTAAGCCAGGCAGTGTGCTTTTTGCCATAGGCCTGCATTGTCTGTCTTCAGTTTCTTGTTGTTGTGGGCCTGGCCATGAGGCTGGCGGCCATTTTGAAGCCAGGTAGTGTGCTTTTTTTCCATAGGCCTGCATTGTCTGTCTTCAGTTTCTTGTTGTGGGCCTGGCCATGAGGCTGGTGGCCATTTTGAAGCCAGGCAGTGTGCTTTTTGCCCTAGGCCTGCATTGTCTGTCTTCAGTTTCTTGTTGTTGTGGGCCTGGCCATGAGGCTGGCGGCCATTTTGAAGCCAGGTAGTGTGCTTTTTTTCCATAGGCCTGCATTGTCTGTCTTCAGTTTCTTGTTGTTGTGGGCCTGGCCATGAGGCTGGCGGCCATTTTGAAGCCAGGCAGTGTGCTTTTTGCCATAGGCCTGCATTGTCTGTCTTCAGTTTCTTGTTGTTGTGGGCCTGGCCATGAGGCTGGCGGCCATTTTGAAGCCAGGTAGTGTGCTTTTTTTCCATAGGCCTGCATTGTCTGTCTTCAGTTTCTTGTTGTTGTGGGCCTGGCCATGAGGCTGGCGGCCATTTTGAAGCCAGGCAGTGTGCTTTTTGCCATAGGCCTGCATTGTCTGTCTTCAGTTTCTTGTTGTTGTGGGCCTGGCCATGAGGCTGGCGGCCATTTTGAAGCCAGGTAGTGTGCTTTTTTTCCATAGGCCTGCATTGTCTGTCTTCAGTTTCTTGTTGTTGTGGGCCTGGCCATGAGGCTGGCGGCCATTTTGAAGCCAGGCAGTGTGCTTTTTGCCATAGGCCTGCATTGTCTGTCTTCAGTTTCTTGTTGTTGTGGGCCTGGCCATGAGGCTGGCGGCCATTTTGAAGCCAGGTAGTGTGCTTTTTGCCATAGGCCTGCAAGCTTGTAGCCTAGTCTGCCAACAGGCCTTTCATCCAGTGGGCCCAGAGGTAGTCAGGGGTGCATGAAACAACTGTTTCTGTGTGTTCTGTTCAATATAAACATCATTTAGGGCACATGGATGGCATTGGATTGAATTGCAAAATGTGGATTTATTTTTTGGGTGTATTTCAGTTTTTGGGGGTGTGTTACATGCCTTAGTTGTGTGTGGTGTGTTGCAGGCCTTGTTTAGCCCTGTGTATTTTCGTTTTTGCATTTTATTGCATTACAGGCAAAGCAGTGTGGTTTACCATGCAGCCTTTGCCTGGCTATCGTAGGCCTGTTTTCAGTACATTGTTTTCCAGGGCTCATGCTTGTGGCTTGTGATTTGTGAGTGTCCATGTGGCTGGTGGCCATTTCTGGTGGGAGTTATAAGTGTGCTGCTTTTGCCATATAGGTCTGCATGTGTTCCTTTGTGGCCTAGGCTTCTTGTTGTTGTGGGCCTGGCCATGAGGCTGGCGGCCATTTTGAAGCCAGGCAGTGTGTTTTTGCCATAGGCCTGCATTGTCTGTCTTCAGTTTCTTGTTGTTGTGGGCCTGGCCATGAGGCTGGCGGCCATTTTGAAGCCAGGCAGTGTGTTTTTGCCATAGGCCTGCATTGTCTGTCTTCAGTTTCTTGTTGTTGTGGGCCTGGCCATGAGGCTGGCGGCCATTTTGAAGCCAGGCAGTGTGCTTTTTGCCGAAGGCCTGCAAGCTTGTAGCCTAATCTGCCAACAGGCCTTCCATCCAGTGGGCCCAGAGATAGTCAGGGGTGCATAAAAGAACTGTTTGTGTGTTCAGTTGAATTTAAACATCATTTAGGGCACATGGATGGCATTGAATTGCAAAATGTGGATTAATTTTTTGGGTGTATTTCTGTTTTTTGGGGTGTGTTACATGCCTTAGTTGTGTGTGGTGTGTTGCAGGCCTTGTTTAGCCCTGTGTATTTTCGTTTTTGCATTTTATTGCATTACAGGCAAAGCAGTGTGGTTTACCATGCAGCCTTTGCCTGGCTATCGTAGGCCTGTTTCAGTACATTGTTTTCCAGGCCTCATGCTTGTTGCTTGTGATTTGTGAGTGTCCATGTGGCTGGTGGCCATTTCTGGTGGGAGTTATAAGTGTGCTGCTTTTGCCATTTAGGCCTGCATGGTTTTCCTCTTGGCTTACTGCTTGCATCCATCCCCTTTGCCAGCTGCAGCTCCCTGAATGATGTGATGAGCAAATAATTTAATGCCAAACAGGGTCCACTTCTATTACATTTGTATATTGGTTGTCCTGACAGTGTACACAGTATACCATGAAAGCCCTTGTTGACAGTCTCACAAATGGCTACACTAATTTATATCTTTTATTTGTTTGTTTGAACTACTAGTAATTGAACCACAACAACAAATGCAACATTTCACTGATGTTCTTCTCCTGGCTTCTTTGCTTTTAGGTGCACAAAAAGACAGAGGAGGAGGTGTCATCATCATCATCACCCGTTGTACTGCCAGGCTGAAGTCCTGCTGCGCGTCACGTCCACGTGTGACCACAGACATCTCTGCAACTTGTGCACCTGCGTCCTGCTGACATCTGAAGAAGATGGCCCCAAAGAAAGGTACCAGGTCCTCCAGTAGCAAGAAAGTTGCCAGTGAGAAGAAGGGAGAGAAGAAGGAAGTGGCACTTGCCAAGACTGGGGTGCCGGCCGATGTGTTTTTTGGTAAAAAAAACTTACGCCTGCAAGAGCGGTGTCCAGCGGGGACCAAGCTGGGAGCAGCACCTCTGCATCAGTGGCCCCACCCCAGCAACCTAGGCCCAAGCCCATGACTGTGGCAGAGGTAGCCAGTCTACTAACGACCAGTGATGTTGAAATGTCATTATCGCAAAGTAGTACCCAATCCACGCACTCGCAGGCGCAAACTCAGGAGATAAGTGGGCAACCCCAGCCGCAACCCGAACCGCAGCTGGAACTGCAACCACAGCCGGAACCACAGCCGCAACCCCAGCCGCAGCCGGAACCGCAACCACAGCCGGAACCGCAACCACAGCCGGAACCACAGCCGCAGCCGGAACCACAGCCGGAACCACAGCCGGAACCACAGCCCACAATAGTAGCTGTTCCACCTGAAGTAGGGGCAGTTCAGGAAATCGAGCTTTTTGCAGACGAAGAGGAGCAAGCCACTGTTCCAGAAGATCCAGTGTCTTCCATACCCCCAGCAAGGAAAAGGAGGCTTAGTACATCAACTTCTTCTTCAAGCCCCGCTTCTGATGATCTAGATGCCACTTGGAAGCCACCAGCTCAGCCTGAGAGTGATGCACACCACAAGACAAGGCTAGTGAAAAGGAAGGTTCCAGAAAGCCTTACAGTTATGGAGGTAGATGTAGACGAGGGGGGTGATGATGATGAAGAGCCAGTCATCACGAACATCACTCCTGGGCCTGCGGAGATGGAGACCAACATTATTAGACTATCCCAAATCGCTGCGAGGGATGTAGCACGGATACCACCAACACAGGTAACGCCAACACGACCTCCAGCTTCCATATTTGCCTTTGCAAAGGCCCGGCAGGGACCTACATCAAGCTCAACCACCACCTCAGTAGGTGGTGGTAATGTAAGTGCACAGAGTCAAATTCCATTTCATCTGGTATTGAAAGTGGCACCTCTAGCAGCTGCAGAAAGTTCTCCTCCCCAGTTTGGGACTTCTTTTCGGTTAGCAGTAAGGAGGAGAACATTGCTATATGCTCAATTTGTCGGCAGGCTGTTAGGCGGGGTAAGCTTGGTACAAACTATGGTACCGGAGGACAAACAAGTCATCTCAAAAAACACCACACTATCAGGTGGGAGGCTCACCTACTTCACTTACAAAAAAGTAAAACTGGACCCATTGCTGTTGTTGGGGATGAAGAAGTAGGGGAAGATATGATCGCGGTGGAAGGTCAACAAGAGGGAGACATTTCTAGCCCTACCCCCAGCAGTGTACTGGTAACGCCCACATCCTCAGCAACATCTCAGTGGCACAGTAGTAAGAGTCAACATGAGACACCAAGGCAACCGGGCACTGCAATGAGCAAAAGTGCAGCGTCGTTGAGCCTAGCTGGGTTCAAGAAGAAAGGTGCACCACTAAGGAAAATATTCCAGCCTACCATTGACAGCATGCTTAGGTCGGAGGGGCAGTACCAACGCAACCACCCAACGGCACGGTTGTACAATGCGAAGCTGGCTAAAATGGTAGCGCTGGACCTTCTCCCTTTTTCATTTGAATTTGTGTCAGCCATCTGCCCTAAATGGAAGGTTCCCAGCCGTTCCTATTTTGCCCGAGTTGCTGTTCCAGCACTACATCACGATGTGCTTGAATTGGTTGGACAAGCTTTGCAGCAGAGTGCTGTTCACAAAATCCACCTGACAACAGACATGTGGACCAGTTGCCAAGCCACTGATTACATGTGCATCACTGCACACTGGGTCTCTTTTGTGGGGGTTAGAGACAAGCTATCTGAAGTAGGTGCTGTTGACACAGCTGCAATTTTTAATGCTTCTCGGAAACATGCAACTATAGCCATGTTCGCCATGGAGAAATCTCATACTGCTGAAAACATTTTGGAAGAGTTTAACAACAAGGTCTTTGAATGGCTGCGCCCCAGAGGGCTTCACATTGGTTTTGTTGCCACGGATAATGGCAGTAATATACTTAAGGCCATGACGCTTGGTAAGTATTTCAGGGTCCCGTGTTTGGCGCACTGCATTAACATTATAGTTCAAGACTTTCTGAAAAAGAACCCATAGTCAGCAACTTACTGACCACCTGCCGCAGAATATGCACGCATTTCAGCCATTCTTTTAAAGCCCGGAAGCAGCTGAGGATCATTCAACGTGACTATAGAATGCCAGTCAAAGCACTGATCCAGGAGGTGGCAACACGTTGGAACTCAACGTATTACATGCTTGACCGTCTGTTTGAGCAGTACAGACCAATCAATGAATATGTCATGCAAAGTGCGGATGCTGCTGTGAAAGGCATGACCCTTCAGGTGGACCAATGGTGCCTAGTTAAATCTCTTACAGAGATGCTTCTTCCTTTCGAGGTCTTCACACGTGAAGTCAGCAAGGAGGACTGTACTATGGGCCAAGCTATCCCATTGTTGCACATGCTAGAGCAAGAGCTGAAGAGGGTGTGTGAAGCGTACATAGGTGTGGAGGGAAAAAAGAAGCATACCAGTTGGCGGAGAGCTTATCATGTCGCTTAAGTGAAAATGCAAGGGTGCAAAATAAGATTCTGTCACAACAACATTACATTTGTGCCACAATTCTGGATCCATGGTACAAAGCGGCACTGCACAGTAAGACATTACTCCCTTTTTCAGAAGTGGATGTTGCCCGGTACAAAACTTGGATAGCTGAGGCAGCCAGTACATTGGAAAATGAACGGCTGGTAATTAAAGGCCTCAAACCCACATCAAGTACTGCAGCAGGGCATCCTGCGTCAAGTTCAACTTCAGAGCCTGTGGGCAGTGCATTTGGTTCACAGCTGTCACCAACACTATCGACAACAGCAAGAACCGGATCATCATCAGCCCCAGTACAAACGGCACAGAATTGGTATTTACAGCAAGGACTTGCTAGGTCCAGTGCTGATGCAAAGACAAAAGAGGGCGCACTAAGTTTAGCACCCCTGAACATTGACCGAATGGTCCAGGCCTACCTGGATGACCCAACAGAGGTCTACATTGATCAAAACCCATTGCGGTATTGGTATGGCAAAAGGGGCCAATGGCCAGTGCTCAGCAGGCTGGCGATCAACTATCTGGCTTGCCCTATCGCAAGTGTCTCTTCTGAACGTGTTTTCAGTGCTGCTGGTTCCATTGTAACAGTGAAAAGGACCAGTCTCTCACCCATAAACGTGGAGAGGTTAACCATGATCAAAATGAATCAGCAATTTATACCACCGAATTATACAATACATGAATCACCGCAGGAAGATGAGGACAGCGGCTCAGGTGATGGAAGTAGCGTGTTGGATGCTGATTACCTACTTCTGGTTGAACCTCCAGAGTTTGAGGACGAGCTATACTTCCCTGACGGTGACAACTAGGCTTCCAGTTCTTACTGTGGTTCTCCCTTATTTACTTCTATTTCTGTGTCTGTCTTTCTGTTTGGAAACTTCAAATCACAACAAATCCATCACCACCGTCTTCGTATTTTATTGCCTTATGAGTTTCAGCTCTCTGCATTTCAGTCCACTCCTCCGAGTCCTTCTCCTCCATCCTCCTGAATCGACCTAAATCTATTGCCCTCAAGCCAGATGATGATTGGATGTAGCATAATCTAAGAAAAACTAAAATCTTGCCTCGTTGAGTCTCTCCAACAGAAGTGGAACATGATGATGACTACTATAGCTATCCTCCTTTCCGAGCCGATACAGACTGCCCATTAACTGAAGATGAGAAGGAACAGGTAATGAATGATGACATGCATTGGACGCTGACTGAGTGATTTGTGTTGTTGTTGTTTGTAGTGCATGAAGGTAATTCATTGTGTACTATTATCTAATCTACACACTAAAAGTAACCCAATGCAATGTTTCTTTCCAATCTTGTTTTTCAATAACAATTTTCTACTTCTACTGCAGGCCGATCCATTGCATTTTGAATATGGAAAGGGGACTCAATCTGTACACTACTGCACACTGAGTTGGACAACACACCATGATGATGACCACAGTGACATTATCTCTTCGCACTCCAGTCACTCAGTACGATCCGAGATGATTGATGGAATAACTCAGTGCGTTTCATGAGTGCATTACAAGGTAACCAAGTCAACAACAACCACTGCAGACCTACATGTCTGTGTAGTGGTGGAGTCGAGTGTGGTGGTATGGTATAACTGACAGCGGGGCATTGATTTAGTCACTTAATTTGTAAAATGCTATGTTGCTGTATATCTGCTTTGTCTGCCTCTGTCAAAAAAGGTACGCTAAATGGAGGATGTGTCACGGGTGCCGTGGGCCTGCTCAGTCCTGTTGTTGTTGGAGGTTAATGCTGGAAACAGACTAGAGTAGACATGATGTATCCAAATCCATGCCGCCTCTGAAAGTGTTCTTGTTGCACTCCACCGTAATTTAGGCATTTTTTTCTACTTGATTTTTCAATATCCCTTTGGTTTTCCCATCTGCAATTACAGGCCGGCCCTTACCCTGTGCTACACTGGGAAAAACAACTCTCACTTACCTTACCAATGAATCTACATGTGCCAGGCAGGCAGTGGCGTCACGCAAGATTGATGGCCGGAGCGTCCATGGAATGGAGGACCAAGACGAACGCCGAGATGCAACTCCCCATTTTGACCAGGATAACATACAGTAACAGTATCAACTTTCATCATCTTTTAAATTTCGATTCTTTTTTTGTCTTCAATCATTACTACTGTGTGTTGTTGTTGTTATGTTTGCTCTCTGCTTATATAATTCAATTCATCCCTACAGCATTTTTTGACTTTTCTTTGCTATCTTTAAGCCCGGGCCGGAACAACAGAAGAGAAACTGTATGTAATTCGGGTCTCTCTGAGGGCAGACAGGCAAGGCAAATTGCATAATATACTGCTGCCCTGTACTGTCTAATTGTCTAGTAGTAGTAGTTAGTAATATCATTAACCATCAAGTTATCATCATCATGCATGCATTTCCTTTTTCTCCCTTAACTGATTTATGGATATGGTTGTCTGCCAAGATTGTGTTTTGTTGTTGTCCATGCGTACTGTTTTTCTTTCTCAAACCTTTCCCAAAACCCCCTTCCCAACCATTCATCAAACCCTAACCCTCTTCCCCCGGGCTGTGTGGCTTATTGAGGTGTGACTAAATTAAATGTACACCAATAATTTATCACACGCTTGCTGGGGCGGATGTGGCTAAAGCAACATAAATGCATTTTCAAGGCAGGGCGCGGATCTTCTTCTGCTTGCCCACCCTCCTATGAGCAGTATATTTGGGATTTTTTTACCAAAGGAACCGAATCCATCAGCATTAATTGCCATCATAGATTGGATTTGTTGTCATCGTCCGAAACAGCACTAACGGTTACGCTTCTGTCGAGTCATGGACCACGGTGTACTGTAGAGCTAGTCGAGTGACTCGACACAGCTAGAGTTTGTAACTCTATGTACTAGGCTATCCCCGCAACCATTATGTTTCCTTGTATTTTGGCATATTATTGTTTGGCAGTAAGTTCCGTACTGTACTTTGTTCTACTACTCCTCCCACAGTCTCTCTCAGGCGACTGACTGTCTCATTTTCTTTTATTTGCAAGTGCTACTGCCAGGGTCTACTACTACTACCACCACAACCATGGCATGTTGGGAAAGAAAACCATCACCACCATGCAGCCATCGCCGTGCCCAAGTTAAACATCAAGCACAGGTAAGAGAAGAGGTTTGGGTGAGGCATAATTAATAACGGATTTTTTTTCATTAATTCTATTTCACACACCCCTTTGAGTCCAGTTGCAGAATGCATAGATTATCAGGAGAGACTGACAGTACTAGTAGGACAAGTCCCTCAGTGACGGGTACCGCATCTGTCTGTTTGTGTCTTAGTAACTCAGCCAATTATTTAAATCAAACACTGGCTGTGGCACTGCACCAGCAAGGAAACCGTGTGACGTAAAACAGTAACCCCACCCACAAAACATTAACCACATCGTATATTAAGTCTAAATATGTAATTTAATACCCTAACAAAAATAAACTATGTAAAAAAATCCCACAACACCTGACCCACCCCTCTCCCTAACCCCAACCAATGTTCATGTCCCGCAACGAAAAAGTCCAACAAATGTCCAAAAGTCCAAAACCCAACGCCCGATTACCACCCACCCAAATAAGATATAAAAAAGGGGCAATAAATAAACGGGGTCTCAGCGGGCTCGCCTCTCCAGGACACGGATGCGCTCCTCCAGGCGGGCCACGCTGTGCTTCAGCGCGCGGCAGTTGCATCCACAGTGGGGGTGGGCAGCAGTGCTTCTTCCTGTGTGGCGGAGGGTGGCTGACAGGCGGTGACGCCGTAAGACTGGGGGGGGGTGTCTGGGGCCCGGGGCATTGGAGGAGGCTGCAGCTGCTGCCGCCTCCTCCTCCTCCTCTAGAAGAACCAGGCGCCGGTATTCGGCCTGTATGGCCTCCAGCTTACGGTGCCGGGCCTTGGCTGCCAACTCCTTCCTGTTGACTTTAGGAGTAGCTATATCAAGAAGAAAAAACAAGACTATTGTAAAATATACTCTTAGCAAAGCAGTCAGACAAATACATTCTACACATAGTGGCACAGTAGCACTAGCAAGCACAGTACGTAACATTTGTGGTATGTATCTATCCTCCCACTACCTCGGCCTCGAACATTTGTGGGAGTTTCAGGCATTCCACCACCCATGCATCTGATTCATATCACACACCTATGCATGCATGCCACATATCCTTCTCTGCCAGTCATAAATATAAAATCTCGCCCGTCCTTCCTCCTTCCACCCTTCTTTCCCTTTTCGTTCAACCCATCCATCAAGGTCATCTGATCAGACTTTTAGTCTTCTCCATAAAAATTTCACAGCTGAGTTGAAGTCCGATAGAGGCCATTGGTTACTCTCAGTAGACTCCCGTCGCTAATGCTATTGCTAATGCTGCTAAGTAAAGGGTGTCTTCTTCAACCGGCGTTCACAACTACTTCTTACTTAAGTCTCAACAGTACAGTATACATTACACCCTTGCAGCGAGTGTAATGTCAATAAGTAAGGATTAGGAATATAACTTACCACCGCCCGCCACTGCTGCTGGCTCACCCCCTGCAGCTACTCCAACTGCCGCAACGCCTAAACCCTCAGCGGCCGCGTCACCTTCACCGCTGGCCCCGGTACTGGTGGTCGGTAGTACGCCTAGAAAAAACATTACACATTTTTCAGATGCCATATACACCTCCCCCTATTTTTCACTAGCATGAATGAAAAAAAAGTTAATACATATACAACATACATCACTAGTATAAATCAGGTAGTAGAGTAGACACTAGTAGTGTTATATGGTCCCTAGGGTCATTTTAGTCTTTGCTAAGTTACCCCGAGCCATGCAACCATTTTAGCTCTGTCTTTTATTTTTGCGCAAGTTACCTCGCAGCTTGTTGTGAAATACGCCTTTGAGGCCACATGAGCTCATACTGCTACTGTCTGAGCACTGCGTACAAGGTCGAAAAACAAGCGACTTTGTTATGGAGTTATGGTGTTAGTCCATATTGCTTATCCATAAAAAAACCAGCACTTTTTGGCACGACTGAGAAATGCTTGCACTATACTAACGCGCACCATTTTTCTCATTACAGACGGAAGATTCACTTATAAGAAGAACCAGAGCTTTGCAGAGCTTATGATGTAACCACTACTAGGTTCTTCTAAGGTGAGGGCTCCCAGAATTCTCACATCTCCATTTAGAATTTTATATAAACTAGATTCCTACCAAGGGGAGGGTGGTTCGCCCACCACTGTTCAGTTATCATGATCTCGCCTTTTGGCTTCTATGGACTTGTAGTTGTAAGTAACTTGTAAGTCTAACTGTAACAATGTTTATTGTTTTAATCTTATACATTTTGCTGTTGCTGCTGCATTATACAACATACAGAGCTTGTCAGTTGGAAATAAAAAGAAACCTTTTGAACTTACATAGACTCAGTGGTATTTGGTGTGGACTTACACAAGAGTGAGCAAAAGGGTGTGCATTGCTTCCGAGACAGAGGTTGGGAGTGTTATGTTGTCTGGGTTGTCTACTCATTGGGTATTTTGGGGGGCGTTTCGGAGTAATGAGACACTATAACTAGTCGGTCAGGGGATTGTGGTGGCTTCCGATTGAGGTGTGAGGAAGGTCCAACCTCCCATCACCAACGTCCTATTTTCTTGTGCAAAGTTCTGTATGTGCAGAATCCCTACAACAGTAGTAGTATGCCCTATCCTATCTAAAATTTAAATGTGGTTGGGCATTTTCTTGGTGGGAATTGTCAAAAAGCCTCAAGAATAAGAAGACTAGAAGTAGTAGAAGAGGACAACCCAAACTCAATGGATATAGCTATTGGTGAATGAGTTTTATTTAAAATATTTGAAATAAAGAGTGGGCAACTGGGCAAGCTTAGCTACAGACAGACTAATAGTAGTAGTACAGAGAGTCATAGCAGACGCAGTTAGAGGCAGGGATAACAAGAATTTAGAAACAGATAGTATAGAGCAAAGAAGATTTTGTAAAAATTCGAATTAGGATATCGAAATAATAGTTCGGAAAAAATAAGGTGCAGGAAAAGTTTTGGAAATATAATTATTAATATTAACCACTGGTGGACTTACTGGGGCCAGCAGCAGAGCCCTCGATAGAGGAGCGGTCCTGTCCCTGGGAGGCATCTTCCAGATCTTCTGGGCCCACCGCCTGCGACCCCGTCTTCTTGCCCCTGGGTGCTGCTGATCATGTAAGATTTCATAAAGAAAGAGACAAAAATTAAAGTTTGGTGTGAAATAAATAAAATATTTTAAAATAGGCACCAAAAACATTTTTGGTTACAAAAATTGCAATAAAATTGACCTATCTGATCGACTGGTAGTATTGCGAGATTCACGGACCATCTAGCAAGCCTAACTACCACCTGACCTAGCCCACCTATTCCAATCCAGACGGGCCAATTGTTCAGTAAGTCTGCATTTCCATTTATTTTAGTCCTCAAAAATGTATAGATGGAGGACACATGCATACATTTTTGCATACACCAAATGGTTGGCTGGTTGCTGCTGATGTTCTGCTAGTGATGATATAAGCCTATTAACACTCAGTAAACAAACTACAAAAGGTTCTGCTAAGGACTTGGGTAAGCATCACTCAGCAGCCCGTGACGTGACAGAGGATGCGTCACGCACACAACTTACAAATTACCAACTAATAAGTAACTAAACCTATCAATCCACCACTATCCCTTCTTAGTGGCACAAGGACAAAGGAAGGACTACTCTCTCTAGCATTACATCACTTACGTTCTCTAAAGTAAACTCTTACATAATCATCAGGCCAAGCGAGCGCAAAGTTGCAAACAAGTAAGATTAGTAGCGCCGAGCGCCTGTGTCATAACAATCACAGATTTTTAAACGTAATTTACCTGCAATGTAAGCAGCAGCATTCTTGCTGGTCGGAAAAAAAAATATTCGCAATATATAACACAGAGCAGAAGAACACAAAGTTGTAATATTAAATAGCTACTCACCAAGCCCCGGGACCTCCACTCCTAGCAGGTCCAGCAGGTCCTGCTCCCGGTCCAGAATATCGGACCACCGGTGCGTCAGCTGATTCTGTGTGCGCCGGACACCAGAGCAGCGAAACACTGCCCGCCGCACCTTGCCCCACCGCTGCCGACGCTCCCGGAGCCCGTACCCGGACCCAGGCCTGCCGCCTGCTGCCAGGGTTAAGGGGAGGTGGCGCTGAACAAAAAAACCAGTGCGGCCACCTCCGCCTCATTGAATAAGGCCCGTGCCTGCACCCCTCTTTGGCGCCGTCTTCCGCAAGGAAGGCGGTCGCGGCTCTGGCTCCGACTTCGAGCCCTGTGGCTGTGGCCCTTTGCCATGGTTCTGGGTAGGCGGGGGACAGAAAAGAAAAGGTAGGAATTAAATAAAGTAAGTAAAAGAAATGAAAAAGCAGGTAATAGAAAAAGTGTGAAAAAGTAGTTAAAAACACACAAAAAGTAGAGAGAAACTCAAAATATAGAATCAGGAAAATAGAGAGATAGATAATAAACAAAAAAGACCCAAAATAAGTTTACAGAAACAAAGGATTGAAAAGATAGAGGGAGGATTGAAAAGCAGGCCCAGAACCATAGAAATAGAGTGAAAAACAAGATGGCCGCGCCCATTGCGACCGCATGGGCAAGTTCGCGCGATATTTCCCCCGAGCACGCAAAAGCGTCGCGAACACGTAATACGCGTTCCCGAACAGGAAACCCTTATCGCGAACGGGCGGGAGCATGCAATACGCGACCCGGAACAGGAAATACCATCGCGAGCGGGCCGGACAAGTGAAAACAAGATGGCCGTGCCCATTAGCGACCGCATGGGCAAGTTAGCGATATATTTCCCCGCGAGCACGCAAAAACACATCGCGAACGGACGGGACAAGCAATTCCGCAATTTCGCGGAATTTCCGCGAGCTCGCGGAATTTGTTAGCAATTTCGCGAAGATTTGCGTAACGCGACTACGCAAATTCCGCCCACCCTTACCTAGGACTCACTGATACATACACTGATACATCAGTGGACACACTGATGCATTCAATAATACATTCAGATACTCAGTGATACACATATAGAGACAACTAGAACTAACTGACACACCATAGATATACTAATGTGTTCATTGATATATTTACCCAGTCACTCATATACACAGTGAAAAACTCTGAGACTCACTGATACATATACTGACATATCCATGCATAGCGATACCAAAGGGGATGATGGACGGAGCGTTAGAGCAAATCAAACACTCACCCCCAGTCAACTGATCTGGGTTTAATCCATCATCATTCTTTAGCTCACTCCACCACCCCAGTTCAGACATGGCCATATGCAAATCAGTCTGACCCTGTGCCTCATGGGAACAGTCCAGCCCGAACTGCCAAGCCATGTCTTCCCTGGACCGGAAACAAGCATCCTGGGACCGGTTTCGGGTTCAAAACCCTCATCAGCCAGGCTATCTTGAATCCAGTGGCAAAGTGAGCAAGGGACCCACGTCTGGGCATACCCTGCCAACATAGGGCGAACAAAGCGATACCAAAGGGGATGATGGATGGATGGATGGAGCGTTAGAGCAAATCAAACACTCACCCCCAGTCAACTGATCTGGGTTTAATCCATCATCATTCTTTAGCTCACTCCACCACCCCAGTTCAGACATGGCCATATGCAAATCAGTCTGACCCTGTGCCTCATGGGAACAGTCCAGCCCGAACTGCCAAGCCATGTCTTCCCTGGACCGGAAACAAGCATCCTGGGACCGGTTTCGGGTTCAAAACCCTCATCAGCCAGGCTATCTTAAATCCAGTGGCAAAGTGAGCAAGGGACCCACGTCTGGGCATACCCTGCCAACTTAGGGCGAACAAAGCGATACCAAAGGGGATGATGGACGGAGCGTTAGAGCAAATCAAACACTCACCCCCAGTCAACTGATCTGGGTTTAATCCATCATCATTCTTTAGCTCACTCCACCACCCCAGTTCAGACATGGCCATATGCAAATCAGTCTGACCCTGTGCCTCATGGGAACAGTCCAGCCCGAACTGCCAAGCCATGTCTTCCCTGGACCGGAAACAAGCATCCTGGGACCGGTTTCGGGTTCAAAACCCTCATCAACCAGGCTATCTTGAATCCAGTGGCAAAGTGAGCAAGGGACCCACGTCTGGGCATACCTTGCCAACTTAGGGCGAACAAAGCGATACCAAAGGGGATGATGGACGGAGCGTTAGAGCAAATCAAACACTCACCCCCAGTCAACTGATCTGGGTTTAATCCATCATCATTCTTTAGCTCACTCCACCACCCCAGTTCAGACATGGCCATATGCAAATCAGTCTGACCCTGTGCCTCATGGGAACAGTCCAGCCCGAACTGCCAAGCCATGTCTTCCCTGGACCGGAAACAAGCATCCTGGGACTGGTTTCGGGTTCAAAACCCTCATCAGCCAGGCTATCTTGAATCCAGTGGCAAAGTGAGCAAGGGACCCACGTCTGGGCAAACCCTGCCAACTTAGGGCGAACAAAGCGATACCAAAGGGGATGATGGACGGAGCGTTAGAGCAATTCAAACACTCACCCCCAGTCAACTGATCTGGGTTTAATCCATCATCATTCTTTAGCTCACTCCACCACCCCAGTTCAGACATGGCCATATGCAAATCAGTCTGACCCTGTGCCTCATGGGAACAGTCCAGCCCGAACTGCCAAGCCATGTCTTCCCTGGACCGGAAACAAGCATCCTGGGACCGGTTTCGGGTTCAAAACCCTCATCAGCCAGGCTATCTTGAATCCAGTGGCAAAGTGAGCAAGGGACCCACGTCTGGGCATACCCTGCCAACTTAGGGCGAACAAAGCGATACCAAAGGGGATGATGGACGGAGCGTTACAGCAAATCAAACACTCACCCCCAGTCAACTGATCTGGGTTTAATCCATCATCATTCTTTAGCTCACTCCACCACCCCAGTTCAGACATGGCCATATGCAAATCAGTCTGACCCTGTGCCTCATGGGAACAGTCCAGCCCGAACTGCCAAGCCATGTCTTCCCTGGACCGGAAACAAGCATCCTGGGACCGGTTTCGGGTTCAAAACCCTCATCAGCCAGGATATCTTGAATCAAGTGGCAAAGTGAGCAAGGGACCCACGTCTGGGCATACCCTGCCAACTTAGGGCGAACAAAGCGATACCAAAGGGGATGATGGACGGAGCGTTAGAGCAAATCAAACACTCACCCCCAGTCAACTGATCTGGGTTTAATCCATCATCATTCTTTAGCTCACTCCACCACCCCAGTTCAGACATGGCCATATGCAAATCAGTCTGACCCTGTGCCTCATGGGAACAGTCCAGCCCGAACTGCCAAGCCATGTCTTCCCTGGACCAGAAACAAGCATCCTGGGACCGGTTTCGGGTTCAAAACCCTCATCAGCCAGGCTATCTTGAATCCAGTGGCAAAGTGAGCAAGGGACCCACGTCTGGGCATACCCTGCCAACTTAGGGCGAACAAAGCGATACCAAAGGGGATGATGGACGGAGCGTTAGAGCAAATCAAACACTCACCCCCAGTCAACTGATCTGGGTTTAATCCATCATCATTCTTTAGCTCACTCCACCACCCCAGTTCAGACATGGCCATATGCAAATCAGTCTGACCCTGTGCCTCATGGAAACAGTCCAGTCCGAACAGCCAAGCCATGTCTTCCCTGGACCGGAAACTAGCATCCTGCGACCGGTTTCGGGTTCAAAACCCTCATCAGCCAGGCTATCTTGAATCCAGTGGCAAAGTGAGCAAGGGACCCACGTCTGGGCATACCCTGCCAACTTAGGGCGAACAAAGCGATACCAAAGGGGATGATGGACGGAGCGTTAGAGCAAATCAAACACTCACCCCCAGTCAACTGATCTGGGTTTAATCCATCATCATTCTTTAGCTCACTCCACCACCCCAGTTCAGACATGGCCATATGCAAATCAGTCTGACCCTGTGCCTCATGGGAACAGTCCAGCCCGAACTGCCAAGCCATGTCTTCCCTGGACCGGAAACAAGCATCCTGGGACCGGTTTCGGGTTCAAAACCCTCATCAGCCAGGCTATCTTGAATCCAGTGGCAAAGTGAGCAAGGGACCCACGTCTGGGCATACCCTGCCAACATAGGGCGAACAAAGCGATACCAAAGGGGATGATGGATGGAGCGTTAGAGCAAATCAAACACTCACCCCCAGTCAACTGATCTGGGTTTAATCCATCATCATTCTTTAGCTCACTCCACCACCCCAGTTCAGACATGGCCATATGCAAATCAGTCTGACCCTGTGCCTCATGGGAACAGTCCAGCCCGAACTGCCAAGCCATGTCTTCCCTGGACCGGAAACAAGCATCCTGGGACCGGTTTCGGGTTCAAAACCCTCATCAGACAGGCTATCTTAAATCCAGTGGCAAAGTGAGCAAGGGACCCACGTCTGGGCATACCCTGCCAACTTAGGGCGAACAAAGCGATACCAAAGGGGATGATGGACGGAGCGTTAGAGCAAATCAAACACTCACCCCCAGTCAACTGATCTGGGTTTAATCCATCATCATTCTTTAGCTCACTCCACCACCCCAGTTCAGACATGGCCATATGCAAATCAGTCTGACCCTGTGCCTCATGGGAACAGTCCAGCCCGAACTGCCAAGCCATGTCTTCCCTGGACCGGAAACAAGCATCCTGGGACCGGTTTCGGGTTCAAAACCCTCATCAACCAGGCTATCTTGAATCCAGTGGCAAAGTGAGCAAGGGACCCACGTCTGGGCATACCCTGCCAACTTAGGGCGAACAAAGCGATACCAAAGGGGATGATGGACGGAGCGTTAGAGCAAATCAAACACTCACCCCCAGTCAACTGATCTGGGTTTAATCCATCATCATTCTTTAGCTCACTCCACCACCCCAGTTCAGACATGGCCATATGCAAATCAGTCTGACCCTGTGCCTCATGGAAACAGTCCAGCCCGAACTGCCAAGCCATGTCTTCCCTGGACCGGAAACAAGCATCCTGGGACCGGTTTCGGGTTCAAAACCCTCATCAGCCAGGCTATCTTGAATCCAGTGGCAAAGTGAGCAAGGGACCTACGTCTGGGCATACCCTGCCAACTTAGGGCGAACAAAGCGATACCAAAGGGGATGATGGACGGAGAGTTAGAGCAAATCAAACACTCACCCCCAGTCAACTGATCTGGGTTTAATCCATCATCATTCTTTAGCTCACTCCACCACCCCAGTTCAGACATGGCCATATGCAAATCAGTCTGACCCTGTGCCTCATGGGAACAGTCCAGCCCGAACTGCCAAGCCATGTCTTCCCTGGACCGGAAACAAGCATCCTGGGACCGGTTTCGGGTTCAAAACCCTCATCAGCCAGGCTATCTTGAATCCAGTGGCAAAGTGAGCAAGGGACCCACGTCTGGGCATACCCTGCCAACATAGGGCGAACAAAGCGATACCAAAGGGGATGATGGATGGAGCGTTAGAGCAAATCATACACTCACCCCCAGTCAACTGATCTGGGTTTAATCCATCATCATTCTTTAGCTCACTCCACCACCCCAGTTCAGACATGGCCATATGCAAATCAGTCTGACCCTGTGCCTCATGGGAACAGTCCAGCCCGAACTGCCAAGCCATGTCTTCCCTGGACCGGAAACAAGCATCCTGGGACCGGTTTCGGGTTCAAAACCCTCATCAGCCAGGCTATCTTAAATCCAGTGGCAAAGTGAGCAAGGGACCCACGTCTGGGCATACCCTGCCAACTTAGGGCGAACAAAGCGATACCAAAGGGGATGATGGACGGAGCGTTAGAGCAAATCAAACACTCACCCCCAGTCAACTGATCTGGGTTTAATCCATCATCATTCTTTAGCTCACTCCACCACCCCAGTTCAGACATGGCCATATGCAAATCAGTCTGACCCTGTGCCTCATGGGAACAGTCCAGCCCGAACTGCCAAGCCATGTCTTCCCTGGACCGGAAACAAGCATCCTGGGACCGGTTTCGGGTTCAAAACCCTCATCAACCAGGCTATCTTGAATCCAGTGGCAAAGTGAGCAAGGGACCCACGTCTGGGCATACCCTGCCAACTTAGGGCGAACAAAGCGATACCAAAGGTGATGATGGACGGAGCGTTAGAGCAAATCAAACACTCACCCCCAGTCAACTGATCTGGGTTTAATCCATCATCATTCTTTAGCTCACTCCACCACCCCAGTTCAGACATGGCCATATGCAAATCAGTCTGACCCTGTGCCTCATGGGAACAGTCCAGCCCGAACTGCCAAGCCATGTCTTCCCTGGACCGGAAACAAGCATCCTGGGACTGGTTTCGGGTTCAAAACCCTCATCAGCCAGGCTATCTTGAATCCAGTGGCAAAGTGAGCAAGGGACCCACGTCTGGGCTTACCCTGCCAACTTAGGGCGAACAAAGCGATACCAAAGGGGATGATGGACGGAGCGTTAGAGCAAATCAAACACTCACCCCCAGTCAACTGATCTGGGTTTAATCCATCATCATTCTTTAGCTCACTCCACCACCCCAGTTCAGACATGGCCATATGCAAATCAGTCTGACCCTGTGCCTCATGGGAACAGTCCAGCCCGAACTGCCAAGCCATGTCTTCCCTGGACCGGAAACAAGCATCCTGGGACCGGTTTCGGGTTCAAAACCCTCATCAGCCAGGCTATCTTGAATCCAGTGGCAAAGTGAGCAAGGGACCCACGTCTGGGCATACCCTGCCAACATAGGGCGAACAAAGCGATACCAAAGGGGATGATGGATGGAGCGTTAGAGCAAATCAAACACTCACCCCCAGTCAACTGATCTGGGTTTAATCCATCATCATTCTTTAGCTCACTCCACCACCCCAGTTCAGACATGGCCATATGCAAATCAGTCTGACCCTGTGCCTCATGGGAACAGTCCAGCCCGAACTGCCAAGCCATGTCTTCCCTGGACCGGAAACAAGCATCCTGGGACCGGTTTCGGGTTCAAAACCCTCATCAGCCAGGCTATCTTAAATCCAGTGGCAAAGTGAGCAAGGGACCCACGTCTGGGCATACCCTGCCAACTTAGGGCGAACAAAGCGATACCAAAGGGGATGATGGACGGAGCGTTAGAGCAAATCAAACACTCACCCCCAGTCAACTGATCTGGGTTTAATCCATCATCATTCTTTAGCTCACTCCACCACCCCAGTTCAGACATGGCCATATGCAAATCAGTCTGACCCTGTGCCTCATGGGAACAGTCCAGCCCGAACTGCCAAGCCATGTCTTCCCTGGACCGGAAACAAGCATCCTGGGACCGGTTTCGGGTTCAAAACCCTCATCAACCAGGCTATCTTGAATCCAGTGGCAAAGTGAGCAAGGGACCCACGTCTGGGCATACCCTGCCAACTTAGGGCGAACAAAGCGATACCAAAGGGGATGATGGACGGAGCGTTAGAGCAAATCAAACACTCACCCCCAGTCAACTGATCTGGGTTTAATCCATCATCATTCTTTAGCTCACTCCACCACCCCAGTTCAGACATGGCCATATGCAAATCAGTCTGACCCTGTGCCTCATGGAAACAGTCCAGCCCGAACTGCCAAGCCATGTCTTCCCTGGACCGGAAACAAGCATCCTGGGACCGGTTTCGGGTTCAAAACCCTCATCAGCCAGGCTATCTTGAATCCAGTGGCAAAGTGAGCAAGGGACCCACGTCTGGGCATACCCTGCCAACTTAGGGCGAACAAAGCGATACCAAAGGGGATGATGGACGGAGCGTTAGAGCAAATCAAACACTCACCCCCAGTCAACTGATCTGGGTTTAATCCATCATCATTCTTTAGCTCACTCCACCACCCCAGTTCAGACATGGCCATATGCAAATCAGTCTGACCCTGTGCCTCATGGGAACAGTCCAGCCCGAACTGCCAAGCCATGTCTTCCCTGGACCGGAAACAAGCATCCTGGGACCGGTTTCGGGTTCAAAACCCTCATCAGCCAGGCTATCTTGAATCCAGTGGCAAAGTGAGCAAGGGACCCACGTCTGGGCATACCCTGCCAACATAGGGCGAACAAAGCGATACCAAAGGGGATGATGGATGGAGCGTTAGAGCAAATCATACACTCACCCCCAGTCAACTGATCTGGGTTTAATCCATCATCATTCTTTAGCTCACTCCACCACCCCAGTTCAGACATGGCCATATGCAAATCAGTCTGACCCTGTGCCTCATGGGAACAGTCCAGCCCGAACTGCCAAGCCATGTCTTCCCTGGACCGGAAACAAGCATCCTGGGACCGGTTTCGGGTTCAAAACCCTCATCAGCCAGGCTATCTTAAATCCAGTGGCAAAGTGAGCAAGGGACCCACGTCTGGGCATACCCTGCCAACTTAGGGCGAACAAAGCGATACCAAAGGGGATGATGGACGGAGCGTTAGAGCAAATCAAACACTCACCCCCAGTCAACTGATCTGGGTTTAATCCATCATCATTCTTTAGCTCACTCCACCACCCCAGTTCAGACATGGCCATATGCAAATCAGTCTGACCCTGTGCCTCATGGGAACAGTCCAGCCCGAACTGCCAAGCCATGTCTTCCCTGGACCGGAAACAAGCATCCTGGGACCGGTTTCGGGTTCAAAACCCTCATCAACCAGGCTATCTTGAATCCAGTGGCAAAGTGAGCAAGGGACCCACGTCTGGGCATACCCTGCCAACTTAGGGCGAACAAAGCGATACCAAAGGTGATGATGGACGGAGCGTTAGAGCAAATCAAACACTCACCCCCAGTCAACTGATCTGGGTTTAATCCATCATCATTCTTTAGCTCACTCCACCACCCCAGTTCAGACATGGCCATATGCAAATCAGTCTGACCCTGTGCCTCATGGGAACAGTCCAGCCCGAACTGCCAAGCCATGTCTTCCCTGGACCGGAAACAAGCATCCTGGGACTGGTTTCGGGTTCAAAACCCTCATCAGCCAGGCTATCTTGAATCCAGTGGCAAAGTGAGCAAGGGACCCACGTCTGGGCATACCCTGCCAACTTAGGGCGAACAAAGCGATACCAAAGGGGATGATGGACGGAGCGTTAGAGCAAATCAAACACTCACCCCCAGTCAACTGATCTGGGTTTAATCCATCATCATTCTTTAGCTCACTCCACCACCCCAGTTCAGACATGGCCATATGCAAATCAGTCTGACCCTGTGCCTCATGAGAACAGTCCAGCCCGAACTGCCAAGCCATGTCTTCCCTGGACCGGTTTCGGGTTCAAAACCCTCATCAGCCAAGCTATCTTGAATCCAGTGGCAAAGTGAGCAAGGGACCCACGTCTGGGCATACCCTGCCAACTTAGGGCGAACAAAGCGATACCAAAGGGGATGATGGACGGAGCGTTACAGCAAATCAAACACTCACCCCCAGTCAACTGATCTGGGTTTAATCCATCATCATTCTTTAGCTCACTCCACCACCCCAGTTCAGACATGGCCATATGCAAATCAGTCTGACCCTGTGCCTCATGGGAACAGTCCAGCCCGAACTGCCAAGCCATGTCTTCCCTGGACCGGAAACAAGCATCCTGGGACCGGTTTCGGGTTCAAAACCCTCATCAGCCAGGCTATCTTGAATCCAGTGGCAAAGTGAGCAAGGGACCCACGTCTGGGCATACCCTGCCAACTTAGGGCGAACAAAGCGATACCAAAGGGGATGATGGACGGAGCGTTAGAGCAAATCAAACACTCACCCCCAATCAACTGATCTGGGTTTAATCCATCATCATTCTTTAGCTCACTCCACCACCCCAGTTCAGACATGGCCATATGCAAATCAGTCTGACCCTGTGCCTCATGGGAACAGTCCTGCCCAAACTGCCAAGCCATGTCTTCCCTGGACCGGAAACAAGCATCCTGGGACCGGTTTCGGGTTCAAAACCCTCATCAGCCAGGCTATCTTGAATCCAGTGGCAAAGTGAGCAAGGGACCCACGTCTGGGCATACCCTGCCAACATAGGGTGAACAAAGCGATACCAAAGGGGATGATGGATGGAGCGTTAGAGCAAATCATACACTCACCCCCAGTCAACTGATCTGGGTTTAATCCATCATCATTCTTTAGCTCACTCCACCACCCCAGTTCAGACATGGCCATATGCAAATCAGTCTGACCCTGTGCCTCATGGGAACAGTCCAGCCCGAACTGCCAAGCCATGTCTTCCCTGGACCGGAAACAAGCATCCTGGGACCGGTTTCGGGTTCAAAACCCTCATCAGCCAGGCTATCTTAAATCCAGTGGCAAAGTGAGCAAGGGACCCACGTCTGGGCATACCCTGCCAACTTAGGGCGAACAAAGCGATACCAAAGGGGATGATGGACGGAGCGTTAGAGCAAATCAAACACTCACCCCCAGTCAACTGATCTGGGTTTAATCCATCATCATTCTTTAGCTCACTCCACCACCCCAGTTCAGACATGGCCATATGCAAATCAGTCTGACCCTGTGCCTCATGGGAACAGTCCAGCCCGAACTGCCAAGCCATGTCTTCCCTGGACCGGAAACAAGCATCCTGGGACCGGTTTCGGGTTCAAAACCCTCATCAACCAGGCTATCTTGAATCCAGTGGCAAAGTGAGCAAGGGACCCACGTCTGGGCATACCCTGCCAACTTAGGGCGAACAAAGCGATACCAAAGGTGATGATGGACGGAGCGTTAGAGCAAATCAAACACTCACCCCCAGTCAACTGATCTGGGTTTAATCCATCATCATTCTTTAGCTCACTCCACCACCCCAGTTCAGACATGGCCATATGCAAATCAGTCTGACCCTGTGCCTCATGGGAACAGTCCAGCCCGAACTGCCAAGCCATGTCTTCCCTGGACCGGAAACAAGCATCCTGGGACCGGTTTCGGGTTCAAAACCCTCATCAGCCAGGCTATCTTAAATCCAGTGGCAAAGTGAGCAAGGGACCCACGTCTGGGCATACCCTGCCAACTTAGGGCGAACAAAGCGATACCAAAGGGGATGATGGACGGAGCGTTAGAGCAAATCAAACACTCACCCCCAGTCAACTGATCTGGGTTTAATCCATCATCATTCTTTAGCTCACTCCACCACCCCAGTTCAGACATGGCCATATGCAAATCAGTCTGACCCTGTGCCTCATGGGAACAGTCCAGCCCGAACTGCCAAGCCATGTCTTCCCTGGACCGGAAACAAGCATCCTGGGACCGGTTTCGGGTTCAAAACCCTCATCAACCAGGCTATCTTGAATCCAGTGGCAAAGTGAGCAAGGGACCCACGTCTGGGCATACCCTGCCAACTTAGGGCGAACAAAGCGATACCAAAGGTGATGATGGACGGAGCGTTAGAGCAAATCAAACACTCACCCCCAGTCAACTGATCTGGGTTTAATCCATCATCATTCTTTAGCTCACTCCACCACCCCAGTTCAGACATGGCCATATGCAAATCAGTCTGACCCTGTGCCTCATGGGAACAGTCCAGCCCGAACTGCCAAGCCATGTCTTCCCTGGACCGGAAACAAGCATCCTGGGACTGGTTTCGGGTTCAAAACCCTCATCAGCCAGGCTATCTTGAATCCAGTGGCAAAGTGAGCAAGGGACCCACGTCTGGGCATACCCTGCCAACTTAGGGCGAACAAAGCGATACCAAAGGGGATGATGGACGGAGCGTTAGAGCAAATCAAACACTCACCCCCAGTCAACTGATCTGGGTTTAATCCATCATCATTCTTTAGCTCACTCCACCACCCCAGTTCAGACATGGCCATATGCAAATCAGTCTGACCCTGTGCCTCATGGGAACAGTCCAGCCCGAACTGCCAAGCCATGTCTTCCCTGGACCGGAAACAAGCATCCTGGGACCGGTTTCGGGTTCAAAACCCTCATCAGCCAGGCTATCTTGAATCCAGTGGCAAAGTGAGCAAGGGACCCACGTCTGGGCATACCCTGCCAACATAGGGCGAACAAAGCGATACCAAAGGGGATGATGGATGGAGCGTTAGAGCAAATCAAACACTCACCCCCAGTCAACTGATCTGGGTTTAATCCATCATCATTCTTTAGCTCACTCCACCACCCCAGTTCAGACATGGCCATATGCAAATCAGTCTGACCCTGTGCCTCATGGGAACAGTCCAGCCCGAACTGCCAAGCCATGTCTTCCCTGGACCGGAAACAAGCATCCTGGGACCGGTTTCGGGTTCAAAACCCTCATCAGCCAGGCTATCTTAAATCCAGTGGCAAAGTGAGCAAGGGACCCACGTCTGGGCATACCCTGCCAACTTAGGGCGAACAAAGCGATACCAAAGGGGATGATGGACGGAGCGTTAGAGCAAATCAAACACTCACCCCCAGTCAACTGATCTGGGTTTAATCCATCATCATTCTTTAGCTCACTCCACCACCCCAGTTCAGACATGGCCATATGCAAATCAGTCTGACCCTGTGCCTCATGGGAACAGTCCAGCCCGAACTGCCAAGCCATGTCTTCCCTGGACCGGAAACAAGCATCCTGGGACCGGTTTCGGGTTTAAAACCCTCATCAACCAGGCTATCTTGAATCCAGTGGCAAAGTGAGCAAGGGACCCACGTCTGGGCATACCCTGCCAACTTAGGGCGAACAAAGCGATACCAAAGGGGATGATGGACGGAGCGTTAGAGCAAATCAAACACTCACCCCCAGTCAACTGATCTGGGTTTAATCCATCATCATTCTTTAGCTCACTCCACCACCCCAGTTCAGACATGGCCATATGCAAATCAGTCTGACCCTGTGCCTCATGGAAACAGTCCAGCCCGAACTGCCAAGCCATGTCTTCCCTGGACCGGAAACAAGCATCCTGGGACCGGTTTCGGGTTCAAAACCCTCATCAGCCAGGCTATCTTGAATCCAGTGGCAAAGTGAGCAAGGGACCTACGTCTGGGCATACCCTGCCAACTTAGGGCGAACAAAGCGATACCAAAGGGGATGATGGACGGAGCGTTAGAGCAAATCAAACACTCACCCCCAGTCAACTGATCTGGGTTTAATCCATCATCATTCTTTAGCTCACTCCACCACCCCAGTTCAGACATGGCCATATGCAAATCAGTCTGACCCTGTGCCTCATGGGAACAGTCCAGCCCGAACTGCCAAGCCATGTCTTCCCTGGACCGGAAACAAGCATCCTGGGACCGGTTTCGGGTTCAAAACCCTCATCAGCCAGGCTATCTTGAATCCAGTGGCAAAGTGAGCAAGGGACCCACGTCTGGGCATACCCTGCCAACATAGGGCGAACAAAGCGATACCAAAGGGGATGATGGATGGAGCGTTAGAGCAAATCATACACTCACCCCCAGTCAACTGATCTGGGTTTAATCCATCATCATTCTTTAGCTCACTCCACCACCCCAGTTCAGACATGGCCATATGCAAATCAGTCTGACCCTGTGCCTCATGGGAACAGTCCAGCCCGAACTGCCAAGCCATGTCTTCCCTGGACCGGGAAACAAGCATCCTGGGACCGGTTTCGGGTTCAAAACCCTCATCAGCCAGGCTATCTTAAATCCAGTGGCAAAGTGAGCAAGGGACCCACGTCTGGGCATACCCTGCCAACTTAGGGCGAACAAAGCGATACCAAAGGGGATGATGGACGGAGCGTTAGAGCAAATCAAACACTCACCCCCAGTCAACTGATCTGGGTTTAATCCATCATCATTCTTTAGCTCACTCCACCACCCCAGTTCAGACATGGCCATATGCAAATCAGTCTGACCCTGTGCCTCATGGGAACAGTCCAGCCCGAACTGCCAAGCCATGTCTTCCCTGGACCGGAAACAAGCATCCTGGGACCGGTTTCGGGTTCAAAACCCTCATCAACCAGGCTATCTTTAATCCAGTGGCAAAGTGAGCAAGGGACCCACGTCTGGGCATACCCTGACAACTTAGGGCGAACAAAGCGATACCAAAGGTGATGATGGACGGAGCGTTAGAGCAAATCAAACACTCACCCCCAGTCAACTGATCTGGGTTTAATCCATCATCATTCTTTAGCTCACTCCACCACCCCAGTTCAGACATGGCCATATGCAAATCAGTCTGACCCTGTGCCTCATGGGAACAGTCCAGCCCGAACTGCCAAGCCATGTCTTCCCTGGACCGGAAACAAGCATCCTGGGACTGGTTTCGGGTTCAAAACCCTCATCAGCCAGGCTATCTTGAATCCAGTGGCAAAGTGAGCAAGGGACCCACGTCTGGGCATACCCTGCCAACTTAGGGCGAACAAAGCGATACCAAAGGGGATGATGGACGGAGCGTTAGAGCAAATCAAACACTCACCCCCAGTCAACTGATCTGGGTTTAATCCATCATCATTCTTTAGCTCACTCCACCACCCCAGTTCAGACATGGCCATATGCAAATCAGTCTGACCCTGTGCCTCATGAGAACAGTCCAGCCCGAACTGCCAAGCCATGTCTTCCCTGGACCGGAAACAAGCATCCTGGGACCGGTTTCGGGTTCAAAACCCTCATCAGCCAAGCTATCTTGAATCCAGTGGCAAAGTGAGCAAGGGACCCACGTCTGGGCATACCCTGCCAACTTAGGGCGAACAAAGCGATACCAAAGGGGATGATGGACGGAGCGTTACAGCAAATCAAACACTCACCCCCAGTCAACTGATCTGGGTTTAATCCATCATCATTCTTTAGCTCACTCCACCACCCCAGTTCAGACATGGCCATATGCAAATCAGTCTGACCCTGTGCCTCATGGGAACAGTCCAGCCCGAACTGCCAAGCCATGTCTTCCCTGGACCGGAAACAAGCATCCTGGGACCGGTTTCGGGTTCAAAACCCTCATCAGCCAGGCTATCTTGAATCCAGTGGCAAAGTGAGCAAGGGACCCACGTCTGGGCATACCCTGCCAACTTAGGGCGAACAAAGCGATACCAAAGGGGATGATGGACGGAGCGTTAGAGCAAATCAAACACTCACCCCCAATCAACTGATCTGGGTTTAATCCATCATCATTCTTTAGCTCACTCCACCACCCCAGTTCAGACATGGCCATATGCAAATCAGTCTGACCCTGTGCCTCATGGGAACAGTCCTGCCCAAACTGCCAAGCCATGTCTTCCCTGGACCGGAAACAAGCATCCTGGGACCGGTTTCGGGTTCAAAACCCTCATCAGCCAGGCTATCTTGAATCCAGTGGCAAAGTGAGCAAGGGACCCACGTCTGGGCATACCCTGCCAACTTAGGGCGAACAAAGCGATACCAAAGGGGATGATGGACGGAGCGTTAGAGCAAATCAAACACTCACCCCCAGTCAACTGATCTGAGTTTAATCCATCATCATTCTTTAGCTCACACCACCACCCCAGTTCAGACATGGCCATATGCAAATCAGTCTGACCCTGTGCCTCATGGGAACAGTCCAGCCTGAACTGCCAAGCCATGTCTTCCCTGGACCGGAAACAAGCATCCTGGGACCGGTTTCGGGTTCAAAACCCTCATCAGCCAGGCTATCTTGAATCCAGTGGCAAAGTGAGCAAGGGACCCACGTCTGGGCATACCCTGCCAACTTAGGGCGAACAAAGCGATACCAAAGGGGATGATGGACGGAGCGTTAGAGCAAATCAAACACTCACCCCCAGTCAACTGATCTGGGTTTAATCCATCATCATTCTTTAGCTCACTCCACCACCCCAGTTCAGACATGGCCATATGCAAATCAGTCTGACCCTGTGCCTCATGGGAACAGTCCAGCCCGAACTGCCAAGCCATGTCTTCCCTGGACCGGAAACAAGCATCCTGGGACCGGTTTCGGGTTCAAAACCCTCATCAGCCAGGATATCTTGAATCAAGTGGCAAAGTGAGCAAGGGACCCACGTCTGGGCATACCCTGCCAACTTAGGGCGAACAAAGCGATACCAAAGGGGATGATGGACGGAGCGTTAGAGCAAATCAAACACTCACCCCCAGTCAACTGATCTGGGTTTAATCCATCATCATTCTTTAGCTCACTCCACCACCCCAGTTCAGACATGGCCATATGCAAATCAGTCTGACCCTGTGCCTCATGGGAACAGTCCAGCCCGAACTGCCAAGCCATGTCTTCCCTGGACCGGAAACAAGCATCCTGGGACCGGTTTCGGGTTCAAAACCCTCATCAGCCAGGCTATCTTGAATCCAGTGGCAAAGTGAGCAAGGGACCCACGTCTGGGCATACCCTGCCAACTTAGGGCGAACAAAGCGATACCAAAGGGGATGATGGACGGAGCGTTAGAGCAAATCAAACACTCACCCCCAGTCAACTGATCTGGGTTTAATCCATCATCATTCTTTAGCTCACTCCACCACCCCAGTTCAGACATGGCCATATGCAAATCAGTCTGACCCTGTGCCTCATGGGAACAGTCCAGCCCGAACTGCCAAGCCATGTCTTCCCTGGACCGGAAACAAGCATCCTGGGACCGGTTTCGGGTTCAAAATCCTCATCAGCCAGGCTATCTTGAATCCAGTGGCAAAGTGAGCAAGGGACCCACGTCTGGGCATACCCTGCCAACTTAGGGCGAACAAAGCGATACCAAAGGGGATGATGGACGGAGCGTTAGAGCAAATCAAACACTCACCCCCAGTCAACTGATCTGGGTTTAATCCATCATCATTCTTTAGCTCACTCCACCACCCCAGTTCAGACATAGCCATATGCAAATCAGTCTGACCCTGTGCCTCATGGGAACAGTCCAGCCCGAACTGCCAAGCCATGATTTGCTCTAACGCTCCGTCCATCATCCCCTTTGGTATCGCTATATCCATGCATAGGCAGATGCACTCAGTAAGATATCCATCCACTCACTGATACACACAGTGCGACATCTGGAATTCTCTAATGCATACACTGACACACCCATGGACACACTAATTAGTTCACTAAGACATTCATACACTCACTCAACACACCTTGAGACACCGTAGGACTGAGTAGTACATACACTGGCACTGCATGGATATACTGATGAGTCCACTAACATATTTACTCACCTACTCATACACATAATGAGAGACTCTGGACTCACTGATACATTTATTAAGAAATCCATGCTCACACTAATGCAGTCACTAGCACATTTATTCACTCACTTATGCACACATTGCAAAAGTCTGGTGTTCTCTAATGCATATACTGACACACCCATGGACAGACTGATGCATTCACTGATACATACACTGATACATAGCTAGTCCCAATGATGCATACACTAATACATTCAGATACTCAGTCATGCACACGTAGAGACACCCTTGTACTAACTGGCACATGCATTGACACAGCATAGATAAACTGATGTGTTCACTGATATATTTATCCACTTAGTCATATACACAGTGAGACACTCAGACTCACTGATAGATATAGTGACACATCCATGCACAACCTGATGCAGTCTCTAAGATATTCACCCACTCACTGATACACACAATGCGACAGTCTGAGACTCTCTAAAACCTATACTGACACACCCATGGATACACTAATTAATTCAGTAAGACATTCATTATCAATACCCTAGGACTCACTGATACATACTTTGTTACGTCCATGGACACACTGATGCATTCACTAACACATTCATACACTAACTTAACAAACCTTGAGAAACTCTAGAACTGAGTGGTACATACACTGACACAGCATGGATATACTGATACGTTCAGTAACATATTTACCCGCTTACTCATACATACAGTGAGACACTCTGGGACTCACTGTAACATATAGTGAGACATCCATGCACACAATGATGCAGTTAGTAACAGATTCACTCACTGACTGGTACACAGACTAAGACAGCATGAGGCTCACTTATAAATATTCTAACACAACCATGGACGGACTAATCCATTAACTAACACACTCATACGGTTTCATATACATATCCTAACACACTATAGGAGTCTGTGATAGTTACAGTAAGACACATATGGACACTCTAATGCATTCAGTGATACAACATATGCTCACTGATTAATACAATATTGCACCCTGGACATCACTAATATATATCCAAAGACATTTATCAAGATACACAGAAAAGTAGACAAAATATGAAACGTACCCTTCTAAGTGTTAGTGACATATACAAGCACTTTTAGATTTGTAAGCTCACTTATATATAGAGTGTCATTGCCATGCCAAAAGTGATTTAGCTATTAAGAAAAGGAAAGAGTAACTGGCACAGACAGTGAGACAGTACTCTCTTACTGTACATAGCCAAACAGTAGTTTGCCTTGGGCCGAACTACTTGAAACTATTTTATGTAGAGCTAAATGTATTTTGTATTTGATTTCCAGATAGCTACTTTTATTGTGAAAAAAATCAGAATGCCTGATAAGACAGAAATAAGAACGAAACAGAGGAAACAATACTACCTAATTTTAACTACAGTAAAAAGACAGACAAGGTGGACAATGTCAACAAGAAAAAAGAACAGCTGGTAAAAGCACTAAGGACTTTTCGAAAAAGGTATGACTAAAATTGCAAACTGAAAAAAATGTGGAAAAACAGAATTTAACTTGGAGACAGAAATAGTTTAAGGAGTAAAAATGTGTAGAATTCGAGTAATACAAAATTTAGAAAAGAGGATGAAGAAGTATAAGAGTAGTGCTATAGTTAAACAAAAGCAGCATATTGAAGTATAGTGGACAAAGCATTTGGTCTGAAGAGAAAACGTTTTGTCTTAATATTGAATATTAATATTGAACAGAATGAAGACTCTAGACAAAACAGTACTATGCATGAGGAAAAGAAACAAAAGAACATTAAGGAAAAGGCTTTTAAACAAAAGTAATTTTTGTAAAGTGTTTAGAGGTGAATGTATGCAAACATCTAGCACAGAATTGTTTTTTAATGAAGAGAGCTACTTGCAAGAGAACACATTAGTGCATGCAGTTGGCAAAAGTGGTTATTGCTATGAAGTAAGAGATGGTGCTCCAATAGAAAAATAACAGATACGGCCCGATTCACAAAGGTAAACTGAGATGAAAGTCTAACTTTATGACTTTCGGTATTCACAAAGAGCATATACGAGTAGTAAAATTAGACTTTTGTCTCATTTTAACTTAAGTTTTGGTCTTACGTTTAACTGAGACTAGACTTTTGGTCTCAGTTAAACTTAAGCCCAAAACCTAAGTTAAACTGAGACAAAGGTCTAACTTTACTACTCATAAATGCCCTTTGTGAATACCAAAAGTTGTAAAGTTAGACTTTCGTCTCAGTTTACCTATGTAAATCTGGCCCAATGTTCCTAGGAATGGAGAACAAGTGATAGCTGAAGTAGGAGGAAGGTGTAAACAGGCTCCTGTGTACAAGTGGAAGTGCAGTAGTATTTGCACTGTCCGTCAGGAATGAATTGATAAATTGGAAAGATTTTTTAAAGAATTTTCATGGAGAAGTCTGAAACCGAAAATTAAAATACTCCAAGGATTAGATCCATGCAAAGTTAGGAAATACACTAACTTACAAGGCCGTTCACTGGCATGTCTTTCAAAGAAAGTGTGTAAAAGTACTTTTCATCATTTTAGAATGTAGCTGTGCATCATTCAAAAATGCTAAATTTAGTACGGAGACTTTATTATGTAGAAACTCCAGCCTTATGTTCAGGAGATATGAATATAGCTTTATTACCCGGTACAGTGGCAGAGGTTGAGAAAGTTTATGTAGAAATTCAGTTCAGTTTCTTTGGTCCTGAAGAAGTGTATAAGCAAAATGAGGAGGTAGTGAGTGGAGGTGCTGAGCAACAGCACACAGAGATTAGTTTTGAAAAATTTGGAAAAGAGGTAGGCAAGTTCAATGCACTATGTTTTGAAAAACCTGAGTATGTTTGTATTTGTAGTCACTGCACTCACTACAAGAACCAAACTCATAGGGGCATATTCACAAGGACTTATCGCCGAGTTATCGTCACCTTAACGCATCAAAAGTGGAGATAGATTTAACGCCCCATTCACAAGCGGGTGCAAACTGCAGACATCGCCAGTATTCCCGCGATAACTGCCGAAAATTTTACCCCCACGGGTGACACAACCAACTAACCCTAATGAGATGCAGAGTAGGCTTTCCCGTGCAAAAACACAGGAAAACACCACTACACCACTTTCACAACGAACTGCCAGATCTGCGATGCGAACCAAAAACAGGCGATAAGCCGCGGTAGCAGCAGGGAATTAACACCTGCCTTTTGCCATTGTTAAGCAGGACGACTACCTGCAGCATGAAAGGGAGCCCAGCCAAGAGCCACATCTAAAGACCCACAGATGCCATGGAGACAATGAACATGCAGCTCGGAGACCCATGAGGGCCACAACACCCACCGCCACCACTCCCAGGCCCCCCCGTCACCCCCGGACAAACACATACCGTGCACGACACAAGAGCCACAAAAAGCACATGATGTCGCACACTGACAAAAAGTAACACACATGTGTGGTCAGAAGAACGAGAAACAGTCACTCATCATTGAAGTAACAACCAAAAACTTTATTGAAATACAACACAAAACACCAATGCGGAAGACTCCTGTCGGGTCCGTCCAGGACAACCTTGATGTCACAGCCTGGAAAAAAAAGCACCAAATCAGAACGTGTGCCATGCGCACATCAAAGGAGCGAGACACAGAGAAACAGAGAAGGAAAGAAAGGCAGAGAGAGAAGGAAAGGAAGGGAGAGAGAGAGAGATGGAAAGGAAGGGAGAGAGAGAGAGAAGGAAAGGAAGGGAGAGGGAGAGAGAGAGAGGGAGGGACACTGCTGCCCCGCGCACCCAGGCACCACTGCTCACCTGCTGCCACCGGTGTGTCTCCAACCACGTGCCGGGATACACTGCAAACCACCAGGTCTGCAATCTGTAATCGAGGCCAGAGTCAATCATGGCAGAGTCCATCTCACTGCACATGGCAACAACGCCTGTCTGTCCTGCGCACACATGCAGCCGCACCCTACCCCCTCCCGCCGGCCAGCGCTGGCTGTCCGCACTTGCGCACCCATGGCCCACTGCTCTCCTGCCGCCAACGGTGTGTCCACCAGTGGGCACACCACGTGCCCGTGCAAGCTCCAGGTCCCGGTCCCGCCACCACGGCATGCTCCACATCATGCGGACCCGGACCGCAGACCAGCAGGTCCCACACATGACGCTGAGTCCTGAGGCATCAATGGCAGAGACCACATCAGTGCACACGTCATCATCGCAGGCTGCACACCCGCTCAGCAATTTCGGTGCCACTAACCCTGTGCAACCCCAGTCAGCGCCACGTGGTGGTAGGCCCGTGACGGCCGCAAGGCTTCGGGTGCCACTAACCCTGTGCAACCCCAGTCAGCGCCACGCGGTGGTAGGCCCGTGACGGCCGCAAGGCTTCGGGTGCCACTAACCCTGTGCAACCCCAGTCAGCGCCACGTGGTGGTAGGCCCGTGACGGCCGCAAGGCTTCGGGTGCGACTAACCCTATGCGCAACAGCTCATGGGCCCTTTATGATTGAGAATCGTGGAACGTCCATCATCAAGTCACCACCGGCAGTGGGGAATGTGACGTTGTCAGCCCCTTATATTGGCGGAGTCACATGGCCTGTGATGCCTGTGCCGCATGGGTGTGGTGTGTGTGCAAACCTGCCCTCAGGGAGTGGCCGTGACATGCTGACAACTAGACCAGAGACCTGCAGACCACTAGCGTGTACACCTGCGACATGGAGCTATGTGGGCCCCCCCTCGGAGCGTAAGCGGAGTGGTCTGGCCTGGCGTACGCCGGACCAGCGCAGGGCTTGCAACAATGACTCGGGGGCTCTGGGCGTGGTTCAGTCCATGTCCGGACAAGGAAGTGACTAATGCGTGTGTCCCTGTTGTAGTGTCTACGGCACCCGGAACGCAATCGGCAATGTAGCACACTGTGACTGGAATCCCACTAGATGAGCATCATTGACGTTAGGGGTAATCACTGTCCTTACATTCATCCACACATTCATACATGAATGATGAAAGACATGACACAGCAGTACGTTTCTGAATGTTTAATGCACATCCAGTGGAGTTTTGCAGCTGGAGCAGTACAGGGCCATGCCAACCCCACTTCACAATATGGGCCCCTGGAGGGCCAGCCAGAGTCCATCCGGGAATGACAAGTACTGCGGAAGAGGAAGGGTACAGTCCGCAGTCTGGTCGCCGTGTCATTGGTCACCAAACAGGATATGGCAGTCCATGTCGCGGTCCAAGGTGAGTACAGCAGAGTGTATCGGGGGTCAGTGGAAGGTCATGGGGCTATGTGCGGCACCAAGCACCAACAGCCCAGGTGGCAGAAATGAATGCTAGTGCCTCCTTCTGAACTCAATCCCATCCACGTCCTCGTCCTCGGATGTGTGCTCTGCCCCACCTGTTGGTGTTGCAGTTCCGGCTGCGGCACTGTGTGCCACTGACACATCAGGGGCCGGAGGTGGATTGTCGGCCGCACTGTGTGGCAGTGACACATCAGGTGCCAGAGTGGAGACGCCTGCCGCACTGGGAGGCACTGACACACCAGGGGGCGGAGATGTGGATGGTGTGGGAGCAGCAGCATTCATCTGTGCCACGCCTTGTGGCAGCAATGCCATGATCAATCAATCAATCAATCATGTCACTTATAAAGCGCACTACATACCCGCGAGGGTCTCAAGGCGCTGGGGGAAGAGGGGGGTGGTGCTGCTACTGATGGAAGAGCCAGGTCTTGAGGAGTCTTCTGAAGGCCAGTAGGTCTTGGGTCTGTCGGAGGTTGGTGGGGAGGGTGTTCCAGGTCTTGGCGGCGAGGTGGGAGAAGGATCTGCCGCCGGCGGTCGTTCTCCGGATGCGGGGGACTGTGGCGAGGCGAGGCTGGTCGAGCGGAGCTGGCGGGTGGGGGTGTAGAAGCTGAGTCGTCTGTTGAGGTAGGCTGGTCCGGAGTTGTGGAGTGCTTTGTGTGCGTGGGTGAGGAGCTTGAAGGTTATCCTCTTGTTGACAGGGAGCCAGTGCAGGTCTCTCAGGTGGGGTGTGATGTGGCTGCATCGGGGGATGTCGAGGATAAGACGTGCAGAGGCGTTCTGGATGCGTTGCAGCCGTCTCAGGAGCTTAGCCGTCGTTCCTGCGTAGAGGGCGTTTCCGTAGTCCAGCCTGCTGGTGACGAGGGCCAGGGTGACTGTTTTTCTTGTTTCGGTTGGGATCCACTTGAAGATCCTGGCGGAGCATTCGGAGGATGTTGAAGCAGGATGAGGAAACGGCGTTGACCTGCTTAGTCATGGAGAGGGTGGGGTCGAGGATGACCCCTAGGTTGCGTACGTGGTCGGTGGGTGGCGGGGCTGTTCCCAGTGATGTTGGCCACCAGGAGTCGTCCCAGGCTGAAGGGTTGGAACCAAGGATGAGGACCTCCGTCTTGTCCGAGTTCAGCTTCAGGCGGCTGGTCCTCATCCATTCGGCGACGGCCTTCATTCCTTCGTGGAGGTGGGCTTTGGCGGTGTGAGGGTCTTTGGTGAGGGAGAGGATCAGCTGGGTGTCGTCGGCGTAGGAGATGATGTTGAGGTTGTGCTGTCGGGCGACGTGGGCGAGGGTGCCATGTAGATGTTGAACAGCGTTGGGCTGAGGGAGGAGCCTTGGGGTACGCCGCAGATGATCTTGGTGGCCTTGGATCGGAAGGGGGCGAGGCGGACGCTTTGTGTTCTGCCGGAAAGGAAGGATGTGGTCCAGTCCAGGGCCTTCTCTTGGATCCCGGCGTCGTGAAGGCATGTTCGTAGTGTGTGGTGGCAGACCGTGTCGAAGGCGGCTGATAGGTCCAGGAGGATGAGGGCTGCTGTTTCTCCGTTGTCTAGCAGGGTCCTGATGTCATCGGTGGCGGCGATGAGGGCGGTTTCGGTGCTGTGGTTGCTGCGGAAGCCGGACTGGGAAGGGTCCAGGATGTTGTTCTCCTCGAGGTAGCGGGTCAGTTGTTTGTTGACGATTTTCTCGGTGACCTTCGCGGGGAACGGGAGCAGAGAGATGGGTCGGAAGTTCTTGAGGTCCTTGGGGTCTGCCTTGGCTTTCTTGAGTAAGGCGGTGATCTCGGCGTGCTTCCAGCTTTCCGGGAAGGTTGCTGTCTCGAAGGAGATGTTGATTATTTTCCGGAGATGGGGCGTGATGGCTGTACTGGCTTTGTTGAAGATGTGGTGAGGGCACGGGTCTAGCGGTGAACCGGAGTGGATGGTGTTCATGATCTCGCTGGTGTCCTCGTCGTTGATGTTGGTCCAGGAGAGCAGGTGGTTGGTGGTTGTGGGAGCAGTGGTCTCGGTGGTTGCCGGGGCAGTCGTGGTGTTGAAGCTGTCGTGGATGTCGGCGATTTTGGGGTGGAATCTGGTGGCCAGTGAGTCGCACAGGTCTCGCGATGGCTGGATGTCGTTGGTGTTGGAGCTGGGGTTGGAGAGTTCCTTCACGATGTTGAAGAGCTCTTTGCTGTTGTGTGCGTTGTTGTCTAGGCGGTCTTTGAGTGAGGCCCTTTTGGCGGATCTGATGAGGTGATGGTGTCTGCGGGTGGCGCTCTTGTGGGCGGCGTAGCTGTCCGCTGTCCGTTCGTGGAGCCAGATCTTCTCCAGTTTTCGGCATGTTCGTTTGGAGGCCTGGAGGTCTTCGGTGAACCAGGTGGCTTTCTTGCTGGTGTGGCTGTTGGGCGGATTCTTGAGCGGGGCGAGGGTGTTGGCGCAGTCGTCGATCCACTGTCTGAGGTTGCGGGCGGCGGTGTCGGGGTTGGAGGGTTCGGCGGGTGGGCTCAGGGCGAGGGTTGTGGTTAGCTGGTCTTCCGTGACTCTGCTCCAGCAGCGGCGAGGCATTTGTTCGGTGCGGTGGTGCGTGGTGGGCTTCCTGTAGGTGAAGTGGATGCAGTGGTGGTCAGTCCAGTGGGGTTCGGAGGTGTGGTTGAAGGAGACGTGTGGGCTTGCGGAAAAGATGGAGTCTAGCGTGTGGCCGGCGGCGTGGGTGGGTGTAGTCACGAGCTGTCTGAGTCCGAGGGTGGCGAGGTTGTCGATCAGGGTGGTGGAGTTGGTGTCCTTGTTGTTCTCGAGGTGGAAGTTCAGGTCCCCGAGGAGGATGTAGTCCGTGGAGGCGATGGCGTGTGTGCTGACGAAGTCAGCGATGGAATCGCTGAACTGTGGTCGGGGTCCGGGGGTCTGTAGATGAGGGTTCCTCTGAGGGTGGTGTTGGGATCGGTGTGGATCTGGAAGTGCATGTGTTCGGCGGTGCTGAGGGTGTCGTCGGTGTTGGTTGAGACTCTGAGGGTGTTCCTGTGGACGATGGCGATGCCTCCTCCGACTCCGTTGGTGCGGTCCCTGCGGGTGATCTTGTATCCGTCCGGGATGGCAATGGCGATGTCGGGGGCTAAAGCGGGATTCAGCCAGGTCTCCGTCAGGAATGCGACGTCTGGGGAGGTTGAGTCGAGAAGGTCCCAGAGTTCGATGGCGTGTTTGCGGGCGGAGCGGGTGTTGAGGAGGATGCATCTGAGGTAGTTGGGTTCTTTCCTGGGCGGTGGTTTGGCGGGGCGGGTGCTGGCGAAGCTGCAGTTCCGGCAGGTGAAGGGCCCTTGGGTGCGCTTCGGGGTGGCCTGGTAGCAGGCGTGATCTTTCCGGGGGTTGGAGTGCGTGGAGGGTGCTGGCGTCGTATCGGCGTCTGTTGATGTGGCGGGCGCGGGGATGCCCGGACCAGGGGTCTGGTGCTGGGCGCGGTCACGGCGCGGACGGGCGCAGACGGGCTTGCCTTAGGCGCGCCTTCGGCGCGCCAGCGGCGCGCCCGCTGCGCACGCCCGCTGCGCGGCACGCACAGCGGCCGCCATAAATGGGGAGGTGGGAGGGAGGAGCAGGGAATGGGGCAGCGAATGGGCAGTGAGGGGCGGGGCCGCAGGCGCAGCGGCGGGAAACAGGCACAGAAGGGAAAACGAGCACAATCAGGGCATCAAGGGGGCACAGAAAGGAAAAAAATGAGCACAATCAGGGGCAGCAAGGGGGCACAGAAAGGAAAAACGAGCACAATCAGGGGCAGCAAGGGGGCACAGAAAGGAAGAAAAAAACGAGCACAATCAGGGGCAGCAAGGGGGCACAGAAAGGAAAAAATGAGCACAATCAGGGGCAGCAGCAGGGCACACAGACGGAGCTGTGTGGTGGGGGAGCGACCTACCAGTCAAGGTCAGGGGTCGCTCTCTTCACCACGCAGCGGCCGCCATAAATGGGGAGGTGGGAGGGAGGAGCAGGGAATGGGGCAGCGAATGGGCAGTGAGGGGGCGGGGCCGCAGGCGCAGCGGCGGGAAACAGGCACAGAAGGGAAAACGAGCACAATCAGGGCATCAAGGGGGCACAGAAAGGAAAAAATGAGCACAATCAGGGGCAGCAAGGGGGCACAGAAAGGAAAAAACCGAGCACAATCAGGGGCAGCAAGGGGGCACAGAAAGGAAAAACGAGCACAATCAGGGGCAGCAAGGGGGCACAGAAAGGAAAAACGAGCACAATCAGGGGCAGCAAGGGGCACAGAAAGGAAAAACGAGCACAATCAGGGGCAGCAAGGGGGCACAGAAAGGAAAAACGAGCACAATCAGGGGCAGCAAGGGGGCACAGAAAGGAAAAAAAACGAGCACAATCAGGGGCAGCAAGGGGGCACAGAAAGGAAAAACTAGCACAATCAGGGGCAGCAGCAGGGCACACAGACGGAGCTGTGTGGTGGGGGAGCGACCTACCAGTCAAGGTCAGGGTCGCTCTCTTCACCACGCAGCGGCCGCCATAAATGGGGAGGTGGGAGGGAGGAGCAGGGAATGGGGCAGCGAATGAGCAGTGAGGGGGCGGGCCGCAGGCGCAGCGGCGGGAAACAGGCACAGAAGGGAAAACGAGCACAATCAGGGCATCAAGGGGGCACAGAAAGGAAAAAAATGAGCACAATCAGGGGCAGCAAGGGGCACAGAAAGGAAAACGAGCACAATCAGGGGCAGCAAGGGGGCACAGAAAGGAAAAAAAACGAGCACAATCAGGGGCAGCAAGGGGCACAGAAAGGGAAAACGAGCACAATCAGGGGCAGCAAGGGGGCACAGAAAGGAAAAAAAACGAGCACAATCAGGGGCAGCAAGGGGGCACAGAAAGGAAAAAACCGAGCACAATCAGGGGCAGCAAGGGGGCACAGAAAGGAAAAAAACGAGCACAATCAGGGGCAGCAAGGGGCACAGAAAGGAAAAACGAGCACAATCAGGGGCAGCAAGGGGGCACAGAAAGGAAAAACGAGCACAATCAGGGGCAGCAAGGGGGCACAGAAAGGAAAAACGAGCACAATCAGGGGCAGCAGCAGGGCACACAGACGGAGCTGTGTGGTGGGGGAGCGACCTACCAGTCAAGGTCAGGGGTCGCTCAAGGGATGATGAGGATCTGCAGGGCATGGTAGATCCCAGCTACATTTTGCTGATGTGCAGCGGTGGCTGCCATCCTTTCCGCCTCCATCCGCACCATGTCCTCCATGAGCCTCAGCATGTGTGCCAGCTCACGGCTGGGATCGCTGGAGCCACTCTGAGCGGACAGGTGTTCTTGTCTCCGAGTCATGACTCCAGCGATGTCAGCCAGGGCTCGTTGGAGACCATGGAGCGGCCCGTGGGTGTCCGTTAGGGACTGGAGGTGGTCCCTGATGGGACCTAGACACCCATGGATGGCATCAAGTTTGGTAGCCATTAGGTCGAACCCCACCGCACCTGCTCAGCCGTCTCCCTCTGGCCCTCCAGCACACGGTGTTGGAAGTCCATGTGTTGTTCGTGGGGGTCTTGGGAGACAGCCGGGGTTGTGGGTGCCTCCTGCTGGGTGGTTTGTGGAGTGGGTGGGGTCTCTTCGATGCAGCTGGGCTGCCCTGATCCTGGAGGTGAGTTGCGGATGATGTCAATGATGTCTTGGAGGGCTTGAGTGTCAATGCTGGGGGTGTCCTCCTCGTCATCAGTGAAGAGTGGCTGGGACTGCTCTGCAGGAGGTGTTGACGGTGCCTCTGCAATGTGAAGGGGAGATGCTGTATTACAATGTGTCCACATGTATGTAGCCGCATGGTACATGTTCACATTCAGACAGCATGGCATTGTACATTGTGACAGTCTGTAGATCAGGGCCATGATCCAGAGTCATTGTGGGTGTGCACTGTGCTCGGCTTGATTGTGCATGTGTGCCATTGTGGCCATCTCCTTCCGTCCCCCCAGTACCTGGTGGTTACTCACCCTGTTGCTGTTGTGTTGTGTCATGTCGAGCAGTGTCCGGTCCCCCGACTCCTGCCACAGTCTCCACACTGATGACTGTCGACACCAGCTCCTCCATGACATCCAGCTCCAGCCGTGGCGCTGGGCTCCCACCTCCAGTCTGCATTGCTGCCTTCTGGTTGCCTGCGAGTTTCTCCTTGGTTTTGCGCTTGATGTCAATCCATCGCCTCTTGGCCTCGTCCATTGACCTCTTGTGCTCTCCGACGGCATTCACCTTGTCCACGATGGGCCGCCATATTCCATTTTTGCTGCCCAATGACACACTGGAAGTGACAAACAGTTCTTGATGGTGTTCCATCACCTTCGTGACCAGGATCCTATTATCCTGCGGACTGAACTTCGTCTTCCTCTTCTTCTTGTCCTTGCCCTTCCCTGTCCCCGAGGTCCCAGGCTGGTCGTCCGGGGTGCTTGTGGGGTTCCGCTCGTCCTCTGCACCTGCTCCGGCTGCCTCCATGGTGCTTCGGTGTTGGTTATTTTGTGTTTGTGTGTTTTTTCTACTTTTGTAGTGATTTTCCTGCCTGCCGTGTGTGTATTGCAGACCTGGCGCTGCTTATCGCTGATTTCCTCATCGCGGTTTGGCCCATCGCATGTTTTTTTGCGCTGGGGTTTGGGTTTTTATCCCCATCACGGTTGTTGTATCGCGGACATTGTCCACGTTTTCGGGAGACTATCGAATGGTACCGCCGTGTTGTGAATTCCACGTTAACACAGGGGTTATTTTCCCGCGATAGACTGCGATGTGAGAAGTTGTGTTAAGCTGAATTTGGCGATAGTTAACACACGTTCTTGAGAATATCCCCCATAATAGTGTAGTTGTATTTTCGAAAACTGAGCAAGATGACAGAGATGCGTGGTAGAAATTTGGTACATAAATATTTGTAGAAGAACCCTTTGATTTAGACACAAATCAAACTATATGTAAGTATTGTTATGATAAACTAGAGGACAATAAACTGGCAGCTAGAGCAATCCATAATACATTAGAGTTGGTACCTATTCCAAAAGAACTTGAACACTTAAATGTGTATGAATCAATTCTAATACAAACTGTCCATCCATTTCAAGAACAATTTTGAATGGAACCTAAAACAGGGAAACTACCATCAACAGAACTACAAAAAGTACTTAAGGGAAGAGATATATATTTACCTTTGGATTTAAAAAAAAATTGCCACTGTGGTTGTTGAGAGAGACATACATGAGCCACTGAAAATTCTAATAAATGGAGTGCCCATGAAAAGTAAAAAAAATCTGTGAAGAGTTAGTGGATGTGAATAAAGTTTAAAAAGCCACAATATACTTGAAAGAAAATAATGTTTTTACAGAAATATGGATATTAGTTAAGATGTAAGTTGTACTGATGATGAACCCCTACCATCAAGAGAAATATTTGAGCGCTACAGTATATATATCCACTTCATTCAAAAGAAGTTGTTGGGGATGCCATTGATTTGTTTCAAATGAAACAAGCTAGAGGAGCTCCAAAAAGTGTGTGGGGAAAAAAGTTTAGAGGCCCGCTGCTTTCCACAGCTATTTAACACATTAGTAGGCGGCCCGTATGATGATCGACCAGTACAAATACCAGCAGCTGAATACAGGTCAACCAGACTATATTCAGAGGACCCTAGGTTTCGACAGTGTATTCCCTATATATTCCACCTCTTATTTGAGAGTGACTTGTCAGGATTGTCTTATGCTGTGAACCATATTTTGAAGACAGCAAGGGAGTTTGTTGATAAAATACAAGGTAAGGATAAAAACCTGGATTTTAACTCAATCAATTTGATGGTATGTGTACGTGGAATGAATGAATACTGGTATCGTCAACAAAGAATTTAAAAGTATGCCCTGAATATTACGTGCACCTACTTGATTTGTGACACTTAGCTGCGTGGAAATTGCATGGGATGATATACTATAATTTCTAAGAGAAGCAACCTCTAACATTAACAGTATTAAGTTGAAAACAGCAGGGGAACTTTACTCTTTGGATCCTGCTGATGTATGCTGGTATTTTAATCACAAGTTTCAAGCAATGCTGGCTTTCATATGCAATAAAACAATTTGTCCTCTTGGAAAAGTTGCAGATTTTTTAGGGCAAAAAGAATTCCTGGCCAGAAGTGCTCCTCATATACACATGCTCTTGTGGAGAAAGGATGCGCCTATATTTGGAACTGATACTGATGACAGTGTACTGTCTTTCATAGAACAGTATGATACCTGCACCATCACAGATGAGAGTAGAAACAAAACCCTAAGACAACAAGTTCTATGGTTCCAAACACATAGATGTGGGAAATATTGCCACCGAAGATACAGATGTAAAGGAAAATTTTATACAATGTGGCATTTTGGATTTCCAACGCCTGTTATCTCCAAAGGAAGAGTGAATAGCTTTTTATCTGCAAAATTACCAAACATCCATATAATCTGAGAAGATCAGAGGCCTCCAAATATAGTAATGATTACAATCCTGTTATTCTAAAATTATGTAATGCAAATATGGACATACAGTTTGTTGCAGACAACTCCATTGCTGTCGGAGAAAACAGATGAAGGAAACATGGGAAGAGATTTCTGCAAGAAATTGTGCAGTTTCTCATTGAAAATGCTTTAACATAGATAGAAAGGTGCTGTGACAGATTGAGTTCATCTAGCATATACTCAAAGTGTAGGGGAATTGTTTGGGTTAGTCTGGGTCTTGCCAATACGTGAAACAAAGCCTTGAAGTATTTCCCAGAAATTCAGTACTTTGCAGAGTTTGATCCAGATAGTGCAGATATTACAAAAACAAATATGTTGGATACCTACTATCCAAGAAGAAGTGCACACCTCAAAAATATGTGTCTATATGAAATTCTGCACAACTATAGGTACAACTATAGGTACAGAAACAATGTGACGGAAAACAAAGATGAAGGCAAATATGCTACAGTTGGTTGTGACGACTGTATGGTTCGGCATGCAAAATGTAACTTAAACCATAGAAAACGTACTTGTCAAATTGCTGAGAAAAATAGTTTTTCTACTTAGCACTTCTCCAGCTATGCAATCCTTGGCGTTGTGAAAAATGTAAAATGAAGATATTGAACAAGAGGAAACAATTGTACTGAGATAGCAAAAGATAGTTCCCAAAGCAGCCAGAGTTCTCGGTCAAGATCCTCTTGGACAGCCAATCATTGAATGTGAAGCTGCCATAGCAATGAATGCGGTGCAGACAGCAATGCAACAAGGAAGAGAAGAAAATGTTTACTTGGAACAGTTAGTGCAATAACTCAATGATGAGTAAAAAGAGATATATATATAGAGAGAGAGAAGCAAAAAAAATAGAGCATGGATTTCTCCACGAAAGAAATCAATGTAAGTGTTCAAATTTTAAGCCAATTCTTTCACATGTTAGTGGACAAGCTGTGACCGGAAAAAACTTTTTAATCCAAGTTCCAACCCCTTAGCTACTCAGGGCTACAGAGTCCATTTTGTCATGTTTAATAACACCAACTAATAGATTAGCTGCACACAACATCAAAGGAATTACATTGCATCGTCTACTTATGCTCTCTGTTCTACACAACAATAAACTGGAATACCAAAAGTTATCTGGTGAAACTTGTCACGAATTTTCCAAAGTTTTGAAGAAATTAAAACTTTTAATCATTGATGAGGTGAGCATGGTCTCAAACTTAATGCTCACCATTGTGCATTTGAGAATGCAACAGATAGTGGAGGCTGAGTATGAAGTACTTTTGGGAGAAAGCATGTAATTGTTTTTGGTGATTTATTGCAACTTACCCCTGTCAAAGGACAGCCTGTTTTTAAGACACATTTACATGAAGATGCTCAAAATTATTTAGACAGTATTGGAAATGTAAATATTTGGTTGAACTTTGAATACATAGAATTAATTAGAAACATGCGTCAAGCAACTAATATACAATATGGAAATATTCTGAAGGATATCAAAGTAGGAATACTATCAAAAGTAGGAAAACATTGTTTGAAAGCTCGACTTCTAAAGCATGTATTTCCTTCTAAAAGTTCTGCAGCAGAGCTAATGTTTGAATTTTTTCAGCAACAAATATTTATTGTCTGTTTAACGCCTACTCTTCAAGAATGTAACCCTTTCAGTGAACAATGTTACAACTAGAGAAAGAAAAAATATTGGATCTGACAGCAATTGATAAAATGGAACACCAAGGAGTGAAAATACTGTTGACTGAAAAACTAAAATGAAAACTGAATTCTTTGGAAAAGTCTGTTTCCAAAACTGCGGGATTAGAAAAGTGTCTACGTGTTTCTAAGAACATTAGGATCATTTTGTAGTGTCATTTAAATGTTGAGGAAGGATTAGTTAATGGTGCCATGGGTAAAATAATTGATTTAATTTTGTATCCAAATAGAAATGACATTGAATACCTAGCTGTTAATTTTGATCAACTTGAAGGTGTAAAGCAGATAGCAAGGTCTGTTGTGCCTTTCTTACTTGTAAAAGACTAGTATGTTCGCTGAAAACCTTTTCCAGTATCTCTTGCATATGCTATAACAATACATAACTCTCAAGGTTTAAGTGTAGATGCAGCTTTTATTAACCTTGGTAGCACAGTATTCAAGGAAGGTATGTCATATGTAGCATTGTTACGGGTTATAACTTTGCCAGGTTTGTATCTGATAGGGTTTGATAGCAATGAAGTAAATGCTGATTTCAACTGTGTGATAGAATATAACCTTCATTTAGGACAGTATCTAGTTTACGAAAAGTCTAGAATATTACCAAAATTAAAGATTATGAAGGATGATAGTGACATTCCTCAGAAACAGAGTAAAAAGCAGATGAAAGAAGTACTGGATGAAAAGAAACTAAATATAGCAGTGAAATTGTTGGTTACCAGTTGTTAAACATCTCTGGAGTCGACTGCTATGCCAATGTAGTTTTCAATGCACTATTCTCTTTATCTCCTCTGGTTGATGCCATCAAACAGAAAAAGGATAAAAGATTGTGCGCTGCACTCCTTAACTTGTTAAAACACATCTGCAGGGATAGAACAAAAACATATTCTGCATCTTCTAGTAGAGATCTTGTAGATCTGTCTACTAAATCTGTACATTTCACAATAAACACTCAAGAAGATGCACAAGAATGTTTGATGATCCCACTTGGTATCTTCGAAGAGGAGATGCTACCTGTTGATGAGCTATATGGACTGAGTTACTCATGGGAGCATAACTGTGAAAACTGTTCATTTTCTTCAACAACATAAATAGATTCAGAACTATTTATCAACTTAGCTCTACCAGACTGTAAAACTGTCAGTTTTGAGAAATTGTATAAAAATGCATCACAGAATAACAGCTGCAAAACATGGAACTCAGATGTTCTATCAACTTTGAATATAAGAACTGGCAAATAAATCATCCTAATGCTACAGCGATGCACTGCAGTTGGAACTAAATTCGAAACACAAATGACACATTTTAAAGCTGCAAAAATCTCGGTTTCTGGTAAAACATATACCTGTTTAGCTATTATTTTTCATAAAGGAGTAAATATTACCTCTGAACACTACACCATCTACTTACAAAATACAATTGGATGGACAGAGTGTAATGATAGGAACCGTACATTCAAGCACAGATTACCATATAAAGTACTACCCGCATTTTTACCGCATTTTTACCTTCTCTTTCTTGAACCAAAGTTATAAGGAGGAATAGTTCTAAAACAATGGAATGCTACTCTTCTGGAACTCTAATATAACAAGTTAAGATATCATTCGGCCAAATAAGGGTAATATCTTTATAACAATTTTCAAAGATTGTAATGTAGTTACCCTTGCAACAAAATAACAGAGACAGCACTAAATTGGAAACACTGTTAACAATCTACAATCCAGGACAAACTTTTACTCAACAGAAAATGTAATACTGCTAATCGTATTCATCTTAAAAATATTTTAGAATATTCTAAATATTTTTTAAAACTTAAAGTGGATCTACAGAATATTATAATTAAAACATATCTTTGAAGAGCAGCTCGAAAACAATAAAAAGAATTACAACGCTGATATTGTTTACTTCTGATTAACGGATTACCAGATTTTATGATGTCATGCGGGCTACGGAGAGTGATGTCTTTATATGCCATTTTTTTATATACCACTATTATTCACACACATTAATTGTAATATAATACTAGAACAAACATTGTATTGTTTAAGAGATATAGGTAAAACAGTGAGGTAAATGTTTGTAGTGAGTGTGAAGCACAGTATTGTTAATTTGAATACATATACTTTGTACACATAATTAATTATGCTAAAACAGGTATACATACCAAGGCACAGACTGACACATATACTAACACACCTAGGTAAATACTAATGCATACGCTGACATACCCAGCTACACACTAATGCAGACAATAACGCACCCAGGTGCATACTAATGCATACACTAGAACATCCTTGCACATACTGACACATACACTAAGGCACCCAGGTGCACACTAATTCATGCACTGGCACACCCAGACACACACTGATGCATACCGTGACACACCCAGGCACTTAGTAATGTATACACTGACAAACCCATGCACACACTGATTTATACGCTGAGTAAGCCTGGGCGGTGATCTCTGTTCCGTTTGTGGAGTTTGCGGAGTTTTTCGCTAAACGGTAAGTTGGCGAGCACGAGCGAGCAAATTCCAAGGCTAGACCACTTCCCTGCGAGATTTCTCACTGCGGCCGGTCGCGGTGGGTCACTACCGCTCGCACTGAGAAACCTTCTGTTTGCATTGAGGAAGCTGCAGCTCGAGTAGAACTTCTACTCGAGCGGCAGAAAGAAGTAGCGGGACAAACACCCGGCACTAAAAATAAGTGCAAGCGACACGAGGTAACCTAGTCCACTGCTTGCGGAACTCCGCGTAGCTTGGAGGAGTTTTTTTGTCACTTCTCGGAGTTCCACATAACAGAACTCCACGACCTCCACCTAGGCTTAACACTAAGACACCCAGACACACACTGATGCATACACTTACACACCCAGGCACACACTGATTCATTCGAAGACACACCCAGTCACATACTCATGCATACGCTGATTTCCCCAGGTACATACTGATCCAGCGCGGCTAACATAAATTTCTCCTTAGGACACGAATCGAGGTAAAACATTCACGTCTATTAAACCATATGTCGGTGGGGCCCATGACACCGCATATCATACATTCATTCATTCACTGGATTACACACCAAGGAGAAATGTGTTGCTGGAGGAACGGGATACCTTGTTAATTCTGATAGAATAATACCTCAGACATCATATACATCAACTTTTGATCCTGTCAGTTCCAAACATCAAGGTATTCCGCTCTTTGGTCGATGGTCCAACTAGTAGAATAAGTTGATGGTGATTAAGACCAGCTCAATCACTCTTAAAACCTGTTAACCATTAAACTTATTAATGAACTAAAGAACCACAGACTCATTTTAAGTTAGATGAATTTTTATCTAATTTCTCAATTGCACGGGTGAAATTCTTTGTTTATTAATCACTTTTAATACATTAATAACATTTATATGAAAGGTCAAATAAAGAATAGAAAATTATGCATTTACCCATTTGGATGCAGATAGGAATGGTTCACCAAAAAGAAGATAAACCGCAGATTCACAGAATAGAACTCCCAAACTGACTGACTGTCCCGCTAAATGCCTCCTCGGACAGACCTCCCGTGCAGATTTCCCGCAACGATCTCGTTCCTTCCCCAGTCAAGTCCGAAGTCCAAAAATGACAGAGTCCTTTCGTAATATTGAGGTGGAAAATGAAAAATAGAAAATGGTATGGCAAGAAAACACCAACAGCAGCAGCAGCATCAATAGCAGCGGCCACAGCAAAGAGCAACAGGGGCAGCCCACCCCACATAAGAGTAGACCCTCTTATACCCTATTTTCTAGCTTACTACACAAAAAGTTGCAATCCTTAGGGGCAAGAATCATGCTAATTGGTCCATTTGAGGGGTGGTGATGGTCACCTTATCGCCCTCCTTGTTCAAACTGGTTTTGGGGACAGTTAAACATACAATGAGTCTCATGACTTCTGGGTTAAAAGCAGTCCAACTTGTCCATTCATTTTGTTGCAATCTCGATGGTCACAATTTAGTTAGTCCATTGTTCCTCAGTACTTTTCTCTTCCATTCCCACGAATACGTGCTAAATCTTTCTTGGCACCCTCCTTATGGTAGGTCAGTACGACCTTGACATCTCTCACTCCGTGCACAGGCCACATCCACGTGATTTAGTTTCTCTATTTCTTCTGCCCAGAGGCCATCTTTGGCTTTTCACGTGACCTCATCCATTTCAGCAGCCATTTTCGCAGCATGGCCTAACGGGCCCGAACGAACTATCATAAGAACAAACACAACCAAAATTAAAACAAAGAAAATAAGCCTTTCTGTTTACCACCCGCCATTCTAAAGACCCGTGTTAGGTGTTACCTAGCAGAAGCGACATTTAAAGCCATTTTACTTACCATCTGCATTCTTTGCCACAATACAAATCTACTACATAGCATAAATCATGCGATTTTACTCTAATTAGTACGCAAATCACAATATTAGGGTTAATCAACTTCACAATTGTAAATAAATTAGATTTTGCACAAATTTGCAGGTTACCCTTATATAGTGTTTACTAAAAGTGCATTTGTTGGTTATTACATGCTCCTTCAAACAATTAGTATTGTTAATTTATCAAGAGTTCATTAATTTTTCAAGGGGGTATAAATTATTTTATTTACCCTGCTCCATCAATTCCCCCTTTGGTGATTTTTAATATCACCACAAAAACCTATCCTGCAATTTATCAGATAAATGTTTCTTGTCCACTTGCTTTCTTGTTAGTTCATACAACTGTGTTTTTCTCATTTTGCCTTTTAGACCTTTTGTACATGTTCTCTTTTAACTCTTCTAATTCTATCTCTCCCATCTCCCGTTCTCTTTCTTTATTTTTCTCATTTTCTCTTTTACTCTATTTTGTTTTTTTCTTCTTTTAATACACACATATGCTAATCTCAATAATAACATTACCATTATTATCACTGTTACTGGTATTAGTATCTTCCCAATAAGAGAACTACCTATTTCTGTGAACCATCTCTGCATTGAGGAAAAACTCTTACCAAGGGGCCGATTCCGATCTCGGCCGGTAGTGCTCCGAATCGGATTCGGATTCACCGGATCCGATTCGGAGCCCTGTTTCCCGACCGAATCGTACGCGGGTCCGGCCGAGCGAGTACGATGCAAGCACCCGCGAAATCGCCGACCGACTCGCATGGACACGACTCGCACCGCGCTATGGAGACGTTTCCCGGCCGGGTAAGTACGATGCGCGCCGCGAGCAGTCCGATCGACTCGCGCCGTCCGGCTCGAAAAAGCTGTCGGAGCCGGACGTTGGGGGTCTGCGTCGGACCCCCCTGTACGCGTAGGCACGCGAGTCGCACACAGGGGGGACCCATGGGTCCCCCCTACCTGTGCATGTACGCCGCAATGCGCATGGACGCGTACACGCTGTAGGGGGCGCCCTTGTCCGCCTCGCACCCATTGAGTCAATGGGAGCCCGCGTACGCGTTGTACGACAGGCTCCCATTGACTTCAATGGGAGTCCGACCGACTCGAGTCCGATAGCATGCGTGCGCATCGTACTCGTTCGGTCGGACTGCTAGGGTCCGATTCGGTCGGAATTCTCTCCGGGTCCGGCTCGGTCGGGGAGATTTCCGGCTGGAATCGGAATCGGCCCCCAAGTCTCTCCCAAACACCTTCAACCTCCAGTGGGGCAATTTCTTTGTGCAAATCAGTAATATTCTTTATATACTTCTGTATATTTTCACTTTTGTCTGGAATGTAAGTGCAACAATGTTGGACCTTCAGCAATCCACAGACTCCTCCCTCTTTTGCCAAAAGAATGTCAAGGGCAAGTTGATTTTGCATTATCCTAGCTCTCATGGCAACCATTTCGGTGTTTACCATCAAGAACCCTCCAGCAGTATTCGTTGATAAACGATCTACTACTGTAGACAATTTCCGAATCTTGTATGCATTCAAAGATATACCCACTGCTGGTATCAATGCTCCAAAAATGCCACCTACTATTTCTGAGAAGCTTTCCCTTCTCCTACGTGTTAATGTTTTACCTATCTCGTGTATTTCTTTCGTTCCTCTTTCCACATGAAAAATCTTTGGAAAGACCAGGCCTAGATAGCATGTTCCGTACCAATGGTCCGGCAACCTATAATAAGCTCTATTTCCGCAAATATAATAGATCCTGGAAATACTGGATCTTTTCCTCCTTTAAATCCCCATCCCCCTAGAATTTTATATGTATCTCGGCACTCACTAGAACCCACAAAATAGTTATCATACATTGTGTTACTTCTACTAATACACAATTTTCCCTGTTGGGGCCAATCCAGAACCATAGCTGCATTTGTTTCTCCTTTGTCGTAATTTTTCTCTTCAAACGCCCCAAGGTGGTGTTTTTATCTTCTCTTCCGCTACCTTTCTTTGAAACTTAACTCTTCTGTTCTCTACCATGTCCAAGAAAATCTTTTCCTCTTTCTTTAATTCACAGGTAAGATTGTGTCTAAATATATACTCTAACGTTAAATCTTTATTTTCTAAGAAAAATTCTCCGAACATTTTTGCGACTTTTACCTTATTTAATTCAGGGATTACGGGAACTTTAGCAAAAACAGTGTCTATATCAGTGTAATAATATTCTAATCTACCTGTTTTGTAAAATAAACTAGCTAGAACGCTACAAGTTATCCCATACGTCAAAGGAAGGTGATGATAGGTCACACCTTCTGTGACAGACGCAGGTAACTACATACAGACATAGCAATCTCTCACATCCATTGTCTCCACATATTCATATAATAGTTTTGTGAAGACATTTTTGGAGAAATCAGTTATGGACTTATCCCTATGTAAATCAGTACTATCTACTAATGCTGCAGTGTTCTTTATGATAGCTTCCTTGTCATTATTCGTGTCATTCACTATTACGGATGTATTTTCTACAACTAACCTAAGTGGAATTATTATTGCTAAAATAAACCAGATAAGCATTAGCAAACCTGTACAATAAAAACACATTCTACACCACCTACGTAAAAACTCACATCTAGATCTTCTATTATCATTGTCTACCATGTTGTACTACTATCTAGCTATATATATATATGTACAGAAAAATGTGTCTCCACACCTCAGAATGACCTTTCAGTCACTCTACCCTTTATTTTGTCTCCTTTTGGTGCTTTCTTCAGTTCTTTTCAGAACTCTTTCTCGTCTTATTCAGTTTTGGTGTCCAGTCCGGGTTTCTTTCTTTGTCTTTTAGATTTGGTGCAATTCACTATTACCCATTTGTTTACAGCCTTCGTCTGGGCTTTCGTGACTGCTATCCACTTCTTTAATGTCGGTCAATGCGATGTATAGCCATTCAGGTGACTTATATTTCAAGTTAGGTCTCTTCACTCTTTTTGGTTTCTGTAATTGTCTTTCACTTTGTTTTCCTTGTCCTTTTTGACTGGTTATTTCATTTACTTGTTCCGCATTATCTTTGTTCAAATTTATTATCTTATATCTCAGTCTTTTAATTTCGTGGGGCCAATTGTCTCCTTTTCTTGGCCTTTTTAGTTCGTTTTCCTTTTCCTCTCGTTCGGCTCTCCAAGTTCTCTTTCTTGGTCCTATTCTTTGCTTTCTTTCTTCTTCACTTTCTTCTGATTCTGTCTCAGACCTTACTTCACTTCCTCTAACTTTGAACCTTATGATCTCAGTTTCTTTGTCTGAATCTGAACCTTCTTGTGACTCTTCTGTTTGGACATTTGATTCTATCCCTCCTCGTTTGTCTTCCGCATTTATATTAATCTTTCTGTCTGAATCTAAATTTCCCTGTGTTTCTTCTATTTGTTGTTCTGACCCTACTACTCCTCGGGTTTCTTCCACTTTTTCCCCTATCTCTCTGTCTGAATCTAAGTTTCCTTCAGTTACCTCAACTATCTCTGGAGGAATTTTTCCATAACTTGTGCTTGGCTGTTCGCTGTCACTGTCTCTTTGTTCGGTTTCTTCGTTTATAATATCAGTTCTTTTGTTTCCTGTTTTTCTCTTTTGTCTTTCACCAGATTCAGGTTGGTCTGCTTCAGATGCCGAACTGGTATCCGATATTTCCAGATGTCGACTTACAGGTTGAGCTTCAAGATCTGGAACTCTGATCGTTTCAGTTTCTTCTTCAGTTGTCAAACTGGTACCTAATTCTTCCAGATGTCGACTTACAGGTCGAGCTTCAGGATCTGGAACTCTGTTTGTTTCAGCTTCTGCTTCGGATGCTGAGCTGGTATCCGATATCTCCAGATGTTGACTTACAGGTCGAGCTTCAGGATCTGGAACTCTGATGGTATGACTGGCATGAACCCAATTTTTCACACTTGCACATTTTACAGCAGTTGTTGTCACCAGGATCATTTGACGTGGCTTATCCCAGCGAGGAACCAAACAGTTTCTTCTTCTGTGGACTTTTATGCGGACCCAGTCTCCTGGACTCAAATCATGGGCTGGTTTTCTTTCAAGACTGGTCGCATCCAGTCCAACCTGATGAAACACAGAATGCACCACATCAGCCAATCCTTTGCAATAGTCCAATACGAGATCATCAGTTATAGTCAGCAGTTTGTTGACAGGTACATGTGCTTGTCTCATTGCTCGTCCCATGATTATTTCATGAGGACTCAGACCTGTTTTTCTGTCAGGTATGCTTCTGATGGTCATCAGCACCAATGGCAGGGCATCGGGCCATTTGAGTCCTGTGGCTTGACACATTTTCCCCAACCTATTTTTTATTGTTCCATTTACTTGCTCTACCACTCCAGAAGCCTCTGGTCTGTAGGCACAGTGCAATTTTTGTTGAATGTCAAGTGCTTCACATATCAATTGGATAATTTCATTCTGGAAATGTGTTCCTCTATCTGTTTCGATCGTTACTGGAAAGCCATATCTTGGAATTAATTCTCTCAGTAGGAGCTTAGCCACAGTAACTCCATCATTCCTTCTTGTCGGATAGGCTTCCACCCAACGAGAAAACAAACAAACGACCACAAGGACATATCTCAATCTATTGCTCGGGGGCATTTCAATAAAATCTACTTGAATTCTGGTAAAAGGACCTCCTTCACGTCCTATTGTTCCCAAACTCACTACTGTTTTCCTTCCAGGATTTATCTGTTGGCATGTAAGACATCTTTGACAGAGACTTTCAGCTATAGCCCTAAATTTCGGGTTGTACCAAGTCTGTCTGAAAAGTCTGATCATGGCATCCCTACCAATGTGTGCTTGTCCATGGTACATCTGTGCCATACTAGAGATCATGCTATCAGGCATAACTGGTCTTTCGTCTCTATAAACCCAAACTTCATCTTCCTCTCTTTGTCTGCAGCCTGCTTTTATCCAACCATCTTTCTCCTCTTCATCTGCTTCTTCCTGCAATTGCCTTACCTCATCCCAGGTTTCAACCGTGTTAGTAAACAGCAAGGGACATGAAACATTCTCTTTTTCTCTTCTCCTATTCAGTGAGACCATATTTCTGGCACAGTATTGAGCTATTTCATCTGCGAATTGGTTTCCCACTGTAATATAATCAGTTCCATTTTTGTGTGCAGCGCATTTTACCACTGCAATCTGTTTAGGTAGCTGCATCGCCTCAAGCAATTTCTTCACAAACTCCCCGTTCCTAATAGGAGTTCCTGCAGAAGTCAGAAAACCCCTCTAGGACCAGATCTGTCCGAAGTCGTGGACCACTCCGAAGCCATACTGGCTATCTGTGATCACCGTAATCCGGAAGTTCTTTCCCAGTTTGCACGCTCGAATCAGAGCAATCAGCTCAGCCACTTGGGCTGAACGTATCCCTCTCAAACAGGATGCTTCCATTATGGTTGCCACTGTACACACAGCATACGCAGCACTTAAAACTCCTTCACTTGTTCTCAGGCATGACCCGTCCACAGACATCACATAATCTGATTCTTTTAAGGGCTCATCTTTAATATCTGGGCGAGGCTTTGTGCAAAATTCAAGCACATCCAAACACTTATGATCAACATCATCTTTGACTCCTACATTTACTTCATCTGGCAAGTTGAAGGATTCACACTCGTGCATCTTTCAATGGTTACATTATCTGCACTCAAAATCACTTTTTCGTACCTTGTCAGCCGACTATGTGTCATGAATTGGGTTTTGGTTCTAGTCAGAAGGATTTCAACAGAGTGTGGGACATATACTCTCAGTGGATACCCCATCACAATGCCTTCACTCTGTTCCAGACTCACACAAGTAGCAGCTACTGCTTTCAGACATCCAGGCAATGCCTTTGCTACAAACACACGAAAATTCTTCACCACTCTGTTCTTTCTACTGCTCCGCTATTCGGAACTATCCCAGCGCGTCTCACACCAACGCACCAATCCGAAAGCTCTACGTCACTCTCACACTAACCAATACCAGCGCGTCTTCACACTAACGCACCAATCAAGAAGCTCTTCGCTCTCCCACAACTGGCCAATACCAGCACGGTCTTTGTTGACGTCAGTTCTACTCCTGTCTTTTCTGACCCCTCCTTTACAATAATTATCGGCAGTTTTCTTACCTTCTCTTCTCGACAAAATGTTATTAGTTACAACGTAAAACACATTACCATTGTCTGTTTCGCTAAACAAAAAAAATAGTTTGTTCTAACTTACAAGAATACTGTTTTGTTCGATAAGTGTAGCACTTCTCTCTACCTTACCCTTCTCTCAAGCAAGGGGTAAACTCGTTTCTCTGGGGATAAAACACATGTGGAGACTACACTGCTCCTGAGAATTAAGGCCAGAGTTTCACAAGAAAACCTGTTGCTATTTCACTCATGCATTTTCATACAAGAAATGTCCCTACCATAACACAATCCTGTTTTATCACCAATTTGAAAATCAGACAATGCACAATTCCGTGTGACTTCTCTTGCCACACGTGTCCACTTCCTACTTCCCGGAAGCTTCAAATTTTGACTTACACATAACATAATACAATTCAACACAATGTGTTAGACATGAAAAATCAATAAATCAATAATCAATAATCACCAAACTAATCTATAGTAACCATAACTCTGCTACCAAGAAATCTGATCCAGCGCGGCTAATATAAATTTCTCCTTAGGACACGAATCGAGGTAAAACATTCACGTCTATTAAACCATATGTCGGTGGGGCCCATGACACCGCATATCATACATTCATTCGTTCACTGGATTACACACCAATCCTGCTCACACCTAAGGGGCCCCCACTTCCTTTCAAAAACTTTCGGGGTTACGAAGCCCTGGGAGCAGCAGTGGTGCAGAGCTGTGTGGCCCATGGAAGGGGCCACCTCCTCTGGGCCTCGCTGCCATGGGCTGAAAGGGCTTCAGAAATATAATCGCTGCATCTTCATAACAGCTATTAGATGGGTACTTGAAGTGCCGTTAGGTGTGTATTGGCCCCTGTGTGAATGTAAACCAGGGTGTCTCGCAGGGCTCACAACAAAAGAAAGAAGGATGTCCTATCACCTAGGATGGAGGAAAGGAGACAGGCATCATCAAAATTTTAAAAAGCTAATTTCTTTAACACACAGAAGCGTTTTAGGCATATATTAAGGATCAGGATTGAGATGTATTTTGTAGGAGTGAGAGTTTTTAAACATTAGCTGTGAAACATTGCTGCGACTTCCCTGATGATCATGGTATTGGTTAACTAAGGGCAGGGCCAGTGCAATTATGTGATAAGAAAGGAATAAATTGGCAGAATGCAACGTATTTTGTGATAACATTACCTCATGATTTTGTCATACACCCAAATGCAGCAAGAAGCAACAGAAAGATGACCAGTTAATCTTTGCGAAGTACTTTTCACTAACCCCGGGCGGAGCTGGCGTAGTGCCACTACGCGGAGTTCCACGGAGTTGGAAAGAAACTCTGCTCCCCTCCACCCTTCTTAATGTAATTATAATTTTAAAAAGGCACTTACCTGCTGTGGCTGCCTTCTCCTCGCCATGGTCTCTCTCTCCTTCCTCGTCCTCGCCTTCCTCGTCCATGGAAACCCCTACGTTGTACTTCTTGCGCGTATAATTACATTAAGGAGAGTAGAGGGCCAGATAACTCCGCTCCGCCATGGAGTCGGAGTTTTGCCTGAACTCCGCGTTCTCAACGGAGCACAGAGTAGACAAAACTCCATAAACTCCACTGGCGGAGCGGAGTTACCCGCCCGGGCATGCTTTCCACTATGCAGCAACAAGCGTTGCTGCATTTTTAGTAACATTTGATCCATCTAAACTAGAAACTAATTTTATTTTATTTTTTAAGCTGCAGGTCATGCGCCAAATCCAAAATTATGTGGAAAATGCAGCGACCGCAAAATCTAATAATTCCAGTGGCCCTGTTAAGAGGCATGTCAGGGGTTATGTGTACCCTGTTTGTGGGCTACAGTCTTATTAAGCATAGAGGAAAATTATAGTCTTTCATGACAAACACAAGTGATGTTGTACAGCACATACCTTCATTGCACGTATTTGAAGGTGCTCTGATGAGTGATAATAAACAAAATGGAGGTTGGTAAAATAAAGTATTTGCTTAGGATCACACAATTTGGTCAAGCAGGGAAGCCAGGATTCATCCTAGATTTTCCAGTTTCTCCCTGTGCAATGTGGCCACTACATGGGTATCTCTTTATGGCATTAAAGCTTAACGTTACATCTGCAATTCTTGGAGCATGAGACTAGAGTCTGGGTGACAGGCAGGGTTCACAATATATTTTTGGCAGTTTTACATAGCACAAACGCTGCCCATGGATATATGAGTGCTTCACAACAGACACCCACTACAGTCATTGTCCACGTTTTCGGGACACTATCGAATGGTACCGCCGTGTTGTGAATTCCACGTTAACACAGGGTTTATTTTCCCGCGATAGACTGCGATGTGAGAAGTTGTGTTAAGCGAATTTGGCGATAGTTAACACACGTTCTTGAGAATATCCCCCATAATAGTGTAGTTGTATTTTCGAAAACTGAGCAAGATGACAGAGATGCGTGGTAGAAATTTGGTACATAAATATTTGTAGAAGAACCCTTTGATTTAGACACAAATCAAACTATATGTAAGTATTGTTATGATAAACTAGAGGACAATAAACTGGCAGCTAGAGCAATTCATAATACATTAGAGTTGGTACCTATTCCAAAAGAACTTGAACACTTAAATGTGTATGAATCAATTCTAATACAAACTGTCCATCCATTCCAAGAACAATTTTGAATGGAACCTAAAACAGGGAAACTACCATCAACAGAACTACAAAAAGTACTTAAGGGAAGAGTTATATATTTACCTTTGGATTTAAAAAAAATTGCCACTGTGGTTGTTGAGAGAGACATACATGAGCCACTGAAAATTCTAATAAATGGAGTGCCCATGAAAAGTAAAAAAATCTGTGAAGAGTTAGTGGATGTGAATAAAGTTTAAAAAGCCACAATATACTTGAAAGAAAATAATGTTTTTACAGAAATATGGATATTAGTTAAGATGTAAGTTGTACTGATGATGAACCCCTACAATCAAGAGAAATATTTGAGCGCTACAGTATATATATCCACTTCATTCAAAAGAAGTTGTTGGGGATGCCATTGATTTGTTTCAAATGAAACAAGCTAGAGGAGCTCCAAAAAGTGTGTGGGGAAAAAGTTTAGAGGCCCGCTGCTTTCCACAGCTATTTAACACATTAGTAGGCGGCCCGTATGATGATCGACCAGTACAAATACCAGCAGCTGAATACAGGTCAACCAGACTATATTCAGAGGACCCTAGGTTTCGACAGTGTATTCCCTATATATTCCACCTCTTATTTGAGAGTGACTTGTCAGGATTGTCTTATGCTGTGAACCATATTTTGAAGACAGCAAGGGAGTTTGTTGATAAAATACAAGGTAAGGATAAAAACCTGGATTTTAACTCAATCAATTTGATGGTATGTGTACGTGGAATGAATGAATACTGGTATCGTCAACAAAGAATTTAAAAGTATGCCCTGAATATTACGTGCACCTACTTGATTTGTGACACTTAGCTGCGTGGAAATTGCATGGGATGATATACTATAATTTCTAAGAGAAGCAACCTCTAACATTAACAGTATTAAGTTGAAAACAGCAGGGGAACTTTACTCTTTGGATCCTGCTGATGTATGCTGGTATTTTAATCACAAGTTTCAAGCAATGCTGGCTTTCATATGCAATAAAACAATTTGTCCTCTTGGAAAAGTTGCAGATTTTTTAGGGCAAAAAGAATTCCTGGCCAGAAGTGCTCCTCATATACACATGCTCTTGTGGAGAAAGGATGCGCCTATATTTGGAACTGATACTGATGACAGTGTACTGTCTTTCATAGAACAGTATGATACCTGCACCATCACAGATGAGAGTAGAAACAAAACCCTAAGACAACAAGTTCTATGGTTCCAAACACAGAGATGTGGGAAATATTGCCACCGAAGATACAGATGTAAAGGAAAATTTTATACAATGTGGCATTTTGGATTTCCAACGCCTGTTATCTCCAAAGGAAGAGTGAATAGCTTTTTATCTGCAAAATTACCAAACATACATATAATCTGAGAAGATCAGAGGCCTCCAAATATAGTAATGATTACAATCCTGTTATTCTAAAATTATGTAATGCAAATAAGGACATACAGTTTGTTGCAGACAACTCCATTGCTGTCGGAGAAAACAGATGAAGGAAACATGGGAAGAGATTTCTGCAAGAAATTGTGCAGTTTCTCATTGAAAATGCTTTAACATAGGTAGAAAGGTGCTGTGACAGATTGAGTTCATCTAGCATATACTCAAAGTGTAGGGGAATTGTTTGGGTTAGTCTGGGTCTTGCCAATACGTGAAACAAAGCCTTGAAGTATTTCCCAGAAATTCAGTACTTTGCAGAGTTTGATCCAGATAGTGCAGATATTACAAAAACAAATATGTTGGATACCTACTATCCAAGAAGAAGTGCACACCTCAAAAATATGTGTCTATATGAAATTCTGCACAACTATAGGTACAACTATAGGTACAGAAACAATGTGACGGAAAACAAAGATGAAGGCAAATATGCTACAGTTGGTTGTGACGACTGTATGGTTCGGCATGCAAAATGTAACTTAAACCATAGAAAACGTACTTGTCAAATTGCTGAGAAAAAATAATTTTTCTACTTAGCACTTCTCCAGCTATGCAATCCTTGGCGTTGTGAAAGATGTAAAATGAATATATTGAACAAGAGGAAACAATTGTACTGAGATAGCAAAAGATAGTTCCCAAAGCAGCCAGAGTTCTCGGTCAAGATCCTCTTGGACAGCCAATCATTGAATGTGAAGCTGCCATAGCAATGAATGCGGTGCAGACAGCAATGCAACAAGGAAGAGAAGAAAATGTTTACTTGGAACAGTTAGTGCAATAACTCAATGATGAGTAAAAAGATATATATATATAGAGAGAGAGAAGCAAAAAAAAAATAGAGCATGGATTTCTCCATGAAAGAAATCAATGTAAGTGTTCAAATTTTAAGCCAATTCTTTCACATGTTAGTGGACAAGCTGTGACCGGAAAAAACTTTTTAATCCAAGTTCCAATTCCTTAGCTACTCAGGGCTACAGAGTCCATTTTGTCATGTTTAATAACACCACCTAATAGATTAGCTGCACACAACATCAAAGGAATTACATTGCATCGTCTACTTATGATCTCTGTTCTACACAACAATAAACTGGAATACCAAAAGTTATCTGGTGAAACTTGTCACGAATTTTCCAAAGTTTTGAAGAAATTAAAACTTTTAATCATTGATGAGGTGAGCATGGTCTCAAACTTAATGCTCACCATTGTGCATTTGAGAATGCAACAGATAGTGGAGGCTGAGTATGAAGTACTTTTGGGAGAAAGCATGTAATTGTTTTTGGTGATTTATTGCAACTTACCCCTGTCAAAGGACAGCCTGTTTTTAAGACACATTTACATGAAGATGCTCAAAATTATTTAGACAGTATTGGAAATGTAAATATTTGGTTGAACTTTGAATACATAGAATTAATTAGAAACATGCGTCAAGCAACTAATATACAATATGGAAATATTCTGAAGGATATCAAAGTAGGAATACTATCAAAAGTAGGAAAACATTGTTTGGAAGCTCGACTTCTAAAGAATGTATTTCCTTCTAAAAGTTCTGCAGCAGAGCTAATGTTTGAATTTCTTCAGCAACAAATATTTATTGTCTGTTTAACGCCTACTCTTCAAGAATGTAACCCTTTCAGTGAACAATTGTTACAACTAGAGAAAGAAAAAATATTGGATCTGACATCAATTGATAAAATGGAACACCAAGGAGTGAAAATACTGTTGACTGAAAAACTAAAATGAAAACTGAATTCTTTGGAAAAGTCTGTTTCCAAAACTGCGGGATTGGAAAAGTGTCTACGTGTTTCTAAGAACATTAGGATCATTTTGTAGTGTCATTTAAATGTTGAGGAAGGATTAGTTAATGGTGCCATGGGTAAAATAATTGATTTAATTTTGTATCCAAATAGAAATGACATTGAATACCTAGCTGTTAATTTTGATCAACTTGAAGGTGTAAAGCAGATAGCAAGGTCTGTTGTGCCTTTCTTACTTGTAAAAGACTTGTATGTTCGCTGAAAACCTTTTCCAGTATCTCTTGCATATGCTATAACAATACATAACTCTCAAGGTTTAAGTGTAGATGCAGCTTTTATTAACCTTGGTAGCACAGTATTCAAGGAAGGTATGTCATATGTAGCATTGTTACGGGTTATAACTTTGCCAGGTTTGTACCTGATAGGGTTTGATAGCAATGAAGTAAATGCTGATTTCAACTGTGTGATAGAATATAACCTTCATTTAGGACAGTATCTAGTTTACGAAAAGTCTAGAATATTACCAAAATTAAAGATTATGAAGGATGATAGTGACATTCCTCAGAAACAGAGTAAAAAGCAGATGAAAGAAGTACTGGATGAAAAGAAACTAAATATAGCAGTGAAATTGTTGGTTACCAGTTGTTAAACATCTCTGGAGTCGACTGCTATGCCAATGTAGTTTTCAATGCACTATTCTCTTTATCTCCTCTGGTTGATGCCATCAAACAGAAAAGGATAAAAGATTGTGCGCTGCACTCCTTAACTTGTTAAAACACATCTGCAGGGATAGAACAAAAACATATTCTGCATCTTCTAGTAGAGATCTTGTAGATCTGTCTACTAAATCTGTACATTTCACAATAAACACTCAAGAAGATGCTCAAGAATGTTTGATGGTCCCACTTGGTATCTTCGAAGAGGAGATGCTACCTGTTGATGAGCTATATGGACTGAGTTACTCATGGGAGCATAACTGTGAAAACTGTTCATTTTCTTCAACAACATAAATAGATTCAGAACTATTTATCAACTTAGCTCTACCAGACTGTAAAACTGTCAGTTTTGAGAAATTGTATAAAAATGCATCACAGAATAACAGCTGCAAAACATGGAACTCAGATGTTCTATCAACTTTGAATATAAGAACTGGCAAATATATCATCCTAATGCTACAGCGATGCACTGCAGTTGGAACTAAATTCGAAACACAAATGACATATTTTAAAGCTGCAAAAATCTCGGTTTCTGGTAAAACATATACCTGTTTAGCTATTATTTTTCATAAAGGAGTAAATGTTACCTCTGAACACTACACCATCTACTTACAAAATACAATTGGATGGACAGAGTGTGATGATAGGAACCGTACATTCAAGCACAGATTACCATATAAAGTACCACATTTTTACCTTCTCTTTCTTGAACCAAAGTTATAAGGAGGAATAGTTCTAAAACAATGGAATGCTACTCTTCTGGAACTCTAATATAACAAGTTAAGATATCATTCGGCCAAATAAGGGTAATATCTTTATAACAATTTTCAAAGATTGTAATGTAGTTACCCTTGCAACAAAATAACAGAGACAGCACTAAATTGGAAACACGGTTAACAATCTACAATCCAGGACAAACTTTTACTCAACAGAAAATGTAATACTGCTAATCGTATTCATCTTAAAAATATTTTAGAATATTCTAAATATTTTTAAAAACTTAAAGTGGATCTACAGAATATTATAATTAGAACATATCTTTGAAGAGCAGCTCGAAAACAATAAAAAGAATTACAACGCTGATATTGTTTACTTCTGATTAACGGATTACCAGATTTTATGATGTCATGCGGGCTACGGAGAGTGATGTCTTTATATGCCATTTTTTTATATACCACTATTATTCACACACATTAATTGTAATATAATACTAGAACAAACATTGTATTGTTTAAGAGATATAGGTAAAACAGTGAGGTAAATGTTTGTAGTGAGTGTGAAGCACAGTATTGTTAATTTGAATACATATACTTTGTACACATAATTAATTATGCTAAAACAGGTATACATACCAAGGCACAGACTGACACATATACTAACACACCTAGGTAAATACTAATGCATACGCTGACATACCCAGCTACACACTAATGCAGACAATAACGCACCCAGGTGCATACTAATGCATACACTAGAACATCCTTGCACATACTGACACATACACTAAGGCACCCAGGTGCACACTAATTCATGCACTGGCACACCCAGACACACACTGATGCATACCGTGACACACCCAGGCACTTAGTAATGTATACACTGACAAACCCATGCACACACTGATTCATACGCTGAGTAAGCCTGGGCGGTGATCTCTGTTCCGTTTGTGGAGTTTGCGGAGTTTTTCGCTAAACGGTAAGTTGGCGAGCACGAGCGAGCAAATTCCAAGGCTAGACCACTTCCCTGCGAGATTTCTCACTGCGGCCGGTCGCGGTGGGTCACTACCGCTCGCATTGAGAAACCTTCTGTTTGCATTGAGGAAGCTGCAGCTCGAGTAGAACTTCTACTCGAGCGGCAGAAAGAAGTAGCGGGACAAACACCCGGCACTAAAAATAAGTGCAAGCGACACGAGGTAACCTAGTCCACTGCTTGCGGAACTCCGCGTAGCTTGGAGGAGTTTTTTTGTCACTTCTCGGAGTTCCACATAACAGAACTCCACGACCTCCACCTAGGCTTAACACTAAGACACCCAGACACACACTGATGCATACACTTACACACCCAGGCACACACTGATTCATTCGAAGACACACCCAGTCACATACTCATGCATACGCTGATTTCCCCAGGTACATACTGATCCAGCGCTGCTAACATAAATTTCTCCTTAGGACACGAATCGAGGTAAAACATTCACGTCTATTAAACCATATGTCGGTGGGGCCCATGACACCGCATATCATACATTCATTCGTTCACTGGATTACACACCAAGGAGAAATGTGTTGCTGGAGGAACGGGATACCTTGTTAATTCTGATAGAATAATACCTCAGACATCATATACATCAACTTTTGATCCTGTCAGTTCCAAACATCAAGGTATTCCGCTCTTTGGTCGATGGTCCAACTAGTAGAATAAGTTGATGGTGATTAAGACCAGCTCAATCACTCTTAAAACCTGTTAACCTTTAAACTTATTAATGAACTAAAGAACCACAGACTCATTTTAAGTTAGGATGAATTTTTATCTAATTTCTCAATTGCACGGGTGAAATTCTTTGTTTATTAATCACTTTTAATACATTAATAACATTTATATGAAAGGTCAAATAAAGAATAGAAAATTATGCATTTACCTATTTGGATGCAGATAGGAATGGTTCACCAAAAAGAAGATAAACCGCAGATTCACAGAATAGAACTCCCAAACTGACTGACTGTCCCGCTAAATGCCTCCTCGGACGGACCTCCCGTGCAGATTTCCCGCAACGATCTCGTTCCTTCCCCAGTCAAGTCCGAAGTCCAAAAATGACAGAGTCCTTTCGTAATATTGAGGTGGAAAATGAAAAATAGAAAATGGTATGGCAAGAAAACACCAACAGCAGCAGCAGCATCAATAGCAGCGGCCACAGCAAAGAGCAACAGGGGCAGCCCACCCCACATAAGAGTAGACCCTCTTATACCCTATTTTCTAGCTTACTACACAAAAAGTTGCAATCCTTAGGGGCAAGAATCACGCTAATTGGTCCATTTGAGGGGTGGTGATGGTCACCTCATCGCCCTCCTTGTTCAAACTGGTTTTGGGGACAGTTAAACATACAATGAGTCTCATGACTTCTGGGATAAAAGCAGTCCAACTTGTCCATTCATTTTGTTGCAATCTCGATGGTCACAATTTAGTTAGTCCATTGTTGCTCAGTACTTTTCTCTTCCATTCCCACGAATACGTGCTGAATCTTTCTTGGCACCCTCCTTATGGTAGGTCAGTACGACCTTGACATCTCTCACTCCGTGCACAGGCCACATCCACGTGATTTAGTTTCTCTATTTCTTCTGCCCAGAGGCCATCTTTGGCTTTTCACGTGACCTCATCCGTTTCAGCAGCCATTTTCGCAGCATGGCCTAACGGGCCCGAACAAACTATCATAAGAACAAACACAACCAAAATTAAAACAAAGAAAATAAGCCTTTCTGTTTACCACCCGCCATTCTAAAGATCCGTGTTAGGTGTTACCTAGCAGAAGCGACATTTAAAGCCATTTTACTTACCATCTGCATTCTTTGCCACAATACAAATCTACTACATAGCATAAATCATGCGATTTTACTCTAATTAGTATGCAAATCACAATATTAGGGTTAATCAACTTCATAATTGTAAATAAATTAGATTTTGCACAAATTTGCAGGTTACCCTTATATAGTGTTTACTAAAAGTGCATTTGTTGGTTATTACATGCTCCTTCAAACAATTAGTATTGTTAATTTATCAAGAGTTCATTAATTTTTCAAGGGGGTACAAATTATTTTATTTACCCTGCTCCATCAATTCCCCCCTTTGGTGATTTTTAATATCACCACAAAAACCTATCCTGCAATTTATCAGATAAATGTTTCTTGTCCACTTGCTTTCTTGTTAGTTCATACAACTGTGTTTTTCTCATTTTGCCTTTTAGACCTTTTGTACATGTTCTCTTTTAACTCTTCTAATTCTATCTCTCCCATCTCCCGTTCTCTTTCTTTATTTTTCTCATTTTCTCTTTTTACTCTATTTTGTTTTTTTCTTCTTTTAATACACACATATGCTAATCTCAATAATAACATTACCATTATTATCACTGTTACTGGTATTAGTATCTTCCCAATAAGAGAACTACCTATTTCTGTGAACCATCTCTGCATTGAGGAAAAACTCTTACCAAGGGGCCGATTCCGATCTCGGCCGGTAGTGCTCCGAATCGGATTCGGATTCACCGGATCCGATTCGGAGCCCTGTTTCCCGACCGAATCGTACGCGGGTCCGGCCGAGCGAGTACGATGCAAGCACCCGCGAAATCGCCGACCGACTCGCATGGACACGACTCGCACCGCACTATGGAGACGTTTCCCGGCAGGGTAAGTACGATGCGCGCCGCGAGCAGTCCGATCGACTCGCGCTGTCCGGCTCGAAAAAGCTGTCGGAGCCGGACTTTGGGGGTCCGCGTCGGACCCCCCTGTACGCGTAGGCGCGCGAGTCGCACACAGGGGGACCCATGGGTCCCCCTACCTGTGCATGTACGCCGCGATGCGCATGGACGCGTACACGCTGTAGGGGCGCCCTTGTCCGCCTCGCACCCATTGAGTCAATGGGAGCCCGCGTACGCGTTGTACGACAGGCTCCCATTGACTTCAATGGGAGTCCGAACGACTCGAGTCCGATAGCATGCGTGCGCATCGTACTCGTTCGGTCAGACTGCTAGGGTCCGATTCGGTCGGAATTCTCTCCGGGTCCGGCTCGGTCGGGGAGATTTCCGGCCGGAATCGGAATCGGCCCCCAAGTCTCTCCCAAACACCTTCAACCTCCAGTGGGGCAATTTCTTTGTGCAAATCAGTAATATTCTTTATATACTTCTGTATATTCTCACTTTTGTCTGGAATGTAAGTGCAACAATGTTGGACCTTCAGCATTCCACAGACTCCTCCCTCTTTTGCCAAAAGAATGTCAAGGGCAAGTCGATTTTGCATTACCATAGCTCTCATGGCAACCATTTCGGTGTTTACCATCAAGAACCCTCCAGCAGTATTCGTTGATAAACGATCTAGTACTGTAGACAATTTCCGAATCTTGTATGCATTCAAAGATATACCCACTGCTGGTATCAATGCTCCAAAAATGTCACCTACTATTTCTGAGAAGCTTTCCCTTCTCCTACATGTTAATGTTTTACCTATCTCGTGTATTTCTTTCGTTCCTCTTTCCACATGAAAAATCTTTGGAAAGACCAGGCCTAGATAGCATGTTCCGTACCAATGGTCCTGCAACCTATAATAAGCTCTATTTCCGCAAATATAATAGATCCTGGAAATACTGGATCTTTTCCTCCTTTAAATCCCCATCCCACTAGAATTTTATATGTATCTCGGCACTCACTAGAACCCACAAAATAGTTATCATACATTGTGTTACTTCTACTAATACACAATTTTCCCTGTTGGGGCCAATCCAGAACCATAGCTGCATTTGTTTCTCCTTTGTCGTAATTTTTCTCTTCAAACGCCCCAAGGTGGTGTTTTTATCTTCTCTTCTGCTACCTTTCTTTGAAACTTAACTCTTCTGTTCTCTACCATGTCCAAGAAAATCTTTTCCTCTTTCTTTAATTCACAGGTAAGATTGTGTCTAAATATATACTCTAACGTTAAATCTTTATTTTCTAAGAAAAATTCTCCGAACATTTTTGCGACTTTTACCTTATTTAATTCAGGGATTACGGGAACTTTAGCAAAAACAGTGTCTATATCAGTGTAATAATATTCTAATCTACCTGTTTTGTAAAATAAACTAGCTAGAACGCTACAAGTTATCCCATACGTCAAAGGAAGGTGATGATAGGTCACACCTTCTGTGACAGACGCAGGTAACTACATACAGACATAGCAATCTCTCACATCCATTGTCTCCACATATTCATATAATAGTTTTGTGAAGACATTTTTGGAGAAATCAGTTATGGACTTATCCCTATGTAAATCAGTACTATCTACTAATGCTGCAGTGTTCTTTATGATAGCTTCCTTGTCATTATTCGTGTCATTCACTATTACGGATGTATTTTCTACAACTAACCTAAGTGGAATTATTATTGCTAAAATAAACCAGATAAGCATTAGCAAACCTGTACAATAAAAACACATTCTACACCACCTACGTAAAAACTCACATCTAGATCTTCTATTATCATTGTCTACCATGTTGTACTACTATCTAGCTATATATATATATGTACAGAAAAATGTGTCTCCACACCTCAGAATGACCTTTCAGTCACTCTACCCTTTATTTTGTCTCCTTTTGGTGCTTTCTTCAGTTCTTTTCAGAACTCTTTCTCGTCTTATTCAGTTTTGGTGTCCAGTCCGGGTTTCTTTCTTTGTCTTTTAGATTTTGTGCAATTCACTTTTACCCATTTGTTTACAGCCTTCGTCTGGGCTTTCGTGACTGCTATCCACTTCTTTAATGTCGGTCAATGCGATGTATAGCCATTCAGGTGACTTATATTTCAAGTTAGGTCTCTTCACTCTTTTTGGTTTCTGTAATTGTCTTTCACTTTGTTTTCCTTGTCCTTTTTGACTGGTTATTTCATTTACTTGTTCCGCATTATCTTTGTTCAAATTTATTATCTTATATCTCAGTCTTTTAATTTCGTGGGGCCAATTGTCTCCTTTTCTTGGCCTTTTTAGTTCGTTTTCCTTTTCCTCTCGTTCGGCTCTCCAAGTTCTCTTTCTTGGTCCTATTCTTTGCTTTCTTTCTTCTTCACTTTCTTCTGATTCTGTCTCAGACCTTACTTCACTTCCTCTAACTTTGAACCTTATGATCTCAGTTTCTTTGTCTGAATCTGAACCTTCTTGTGACTCTTCTGTTTGGACATTTGATTCTATCCCTCCTCGTTTGTCTTCCGCATTTATATTAATCTTTCTGTCTGAATCTAAATTTCCCTGTGTTTCTTCTATTTGTTGTTCTGACCCTACTACTCCTCGGGTTTCTTCCGCTTTTTCCCCTATCTCTCTGTCTGAATCTAAGTTTCCTTCAGTTACCTCAACTATCTCTGGAGGAATTTTTCCATAACTTGTGCTTGGCTGTTCGCTGTCACTGTCTCTTTGTTCGGTTTCTTCGTTTATAATATCAGTTCTTTTGTTTCCTGTTTTTCTCTTTTGTCTTTCACCAGATTCAGGTTGGTCTGCTTCAGATGCCGAACTGGTATCCGATATTTCCAGATGTCGACTTACAGGTCGAGCTTCAAGATCTGGAACTCTGATCGTTTCAGTTTCTTCTTCAGTTGTCAAACTGGTACCTAATTCTTCCAGATGTCGACTTACAGGTCGAGCTTCAGGATCTGGAACTCTGTTTGTTTCAGCTTCTGCTTCGGATGCTGAGCTGGTATCCGATATCTCCAGATGTTGACTTACAGGTCGAGCTTCAGGATCTGGAACTCTGATGGTATGACTGGCATGAACCCAATTTTTCACACCTGCACATTTTACAGCAGTTGTTGTCACCAGGATCATTTGACGTGGCTTATCCCAGCAAGGAACCAAACAGTTTCTTCTTTTGTGGACTTTTATGCGGACCCAGTCTCCTGGACTCAAATCATGGGCTGGTTTTCTTTCAAGACTGGTCGCATCCAGTCCAACCTGATGAAACACAGAATGCACCACATCAGCCAATCCTTTGCAATAGTCCAATACGAGATCATCAGTTATAGTCAGCAGTTTGTTGACAGGTACATGTGCTTGTCTCATTGCTCGTCCCATGATTATTTCATGAGGACTCAGACCTGTTTTTCTGTCAGGTATGCTTCTGATGGTCATCAGCACCAATGGCAGGGCATCGGGCCATTTGAGTCCTGTGGCTTGACACATTTTCCCCAACCTATTTTTTATTGTTCCATTTACTTGCTCTACCACTCCAGAAGCCTCTGGTCTGTAGGCACAGTGCAATTTTTGTTGAATGTCAAGTGCTTCACATATCAATTGGATAATTTCATTCTGGAAATGTGTTCCTCTATCTGTTTCGATCGTTACTGGAAAGCCATATCTTGGAATGAATTCTCTCAGTAGGAGCTTAGCCACAGTAACTCCATCATTCCTTCTTGTCAGATAGGCTTCCACCCAACGAGAAAACAAACAAACGACCACAAGGACATATCTCAATCTATTGCTCGGGGGCATTTCAATAAAATCTACTTGAATTCTGGTAAAAGGACCTCCTTCACGTCCTATTGTTCCCAAACTCACTACTGTTTTCCTTCCAGGATTTATCTGTTGGCATGTAAGACATCTTTGACAGAGACTTTCAGCTATAGCCCTAAATTTCGGGTTGTACCAAGTCTGTCTGAAAAGTCTGATCATGGCATCCCTACCAATGTGTGCTTGTCCATGGTACATCTGTGCCATACTAGAGATCATGCTATCAGGCATAACTGGTCTTTCGTCTCTATAAACCCAAACTTCATCTTCCTCTCTTTGTCTGCAGCCTGCTTTTATCCAACCATCTTTCTCCTCTTCATCTGCTTCTTCCTGCAATTGCCTTACCTCATCCCAGGTTTCAACCGTGTTAGTAAACAGCAAGGGACATGAAACATTCTCTTTTTCTCTTCTCCTATTCAGTGAGACCATATTTCTGGCACAGTATTGAGCTATTTCATCTGCGAATTGGTTTCCCACTGTAATATAATCAGTTCCATTTTTGTGTGCAGCGCATTTTACCACTGCAATCTGTTTAGGTAGCTGCATCGCCTCAAGCAATTTCTTCACAAACTCCCCGTTCCTAATAGGAGTTCCTTCAGAAGTCAGAAAACCCCTCTAGGACCAGATCTGTCCGAAGTCGTGGACCACTCCGAAGCCATACTGGCTATCTGTGATCACCGTAATCCGGAAGTTCTTTCCCAGTTTGCACGCTCGAATCAGAGCAATCAGCTCAGCCACTTGGGCTGAACGTATCCCTCTCAAACAAGATGCTTCCATTATGGTTGGCACTGTACACACAGCATACGCAGCACTTAAAACTCCTTCACTTGTTCTCAGGCATGACCCGTCCACAGACATCACATAATCTGATTCTTTTAAGGGCTCATCTTTAATATCTGGGCGAGGCTTTGTGCAAAATTCAAGCACATCCAAACACTTATGATCAACATCATCTTTGACTCCTACATTTACTTCATCTGGCAAGTTGAAGGATTCACACTCGTGCATCTTTCAATGGTTACATTATCTGCACTCAAAATCACTTTTTCGTACCTTGTCAGCCGACTATGTGTCATGAATTGGGTTTTGGTTCTAGTCAGAAGGATTTCAACAGAGTGTGGGACATATACTCTCAGTGGATACCCCATCACAATGCCTTCACTCTGTTCCAGACTCACACAAGTAGCAGCTACTGCTTTCAGACATCCAGGCAATGCCTTTGCTACAAACACATGAAAATTCTTCACCACTCTGTTCTTTCTACTGCTCCGCTATTCGGACCTATCCCAGCGCGTCTCACACCAACGCACCAATCTGAAAGCTCTACGTCACTCTCACACTAACCAATACCAGCGCGTCTTCACACTAACGCACCAATCAAGAAGCTCTTCGCTCTCCCACAACTGGCCAATACCAGCACGGTCTTTGTTGACGTCAGTTCTACTCCTGTCTTTTCTGACCCCTCCTTTACAATAATTATCGGCAGTTTTCTTACCTTCTCTTCTCGACAAAATGTTATTAGTTACAACGTAAAACACATTACCATTGTCTGTTTCGCTAAACAAAAAAATAGTTTGTTCTAACTTACAAGAATACTGTTTTGTTCGATAAGTGTAGCACTTCTCTCTACCTTACCCTTCTCTCAAGCAAGGGGTAAACTCGTTTCTCTGGGGATAAAACACATGTGGAGACTACACTGCTCCTGAGAATTAAGGCCAGAGTTTCACAAGAAAACCTGTTGCTATTTCACTCATGCATTTTCATACAAGAAATGTCCCTACCATAACACAATCCTGTTTTATCACCAATTTGAAAATCAGACAATGCACAATTCCGTGTGACTTCTCTTGCCACACGTGTCCACTTCCTACTTCCCGGAAGCTTCAAAATTTTGACTTACACATAACATAATACAATTCAACACAATGTGTTAGACATGAAAAATCAATAAATCAATAATCAATAATCACCAAACTAATCTATAGTAACCATAACTCTGCTACCAAGAAATCTGATCCAGCGCGGCTAATATAAATTTCTCCTTAGGACACGAATCGAGGTAAAACATTCACGTCTATTAAACCATATGTCGGTGGGGCCCATGACACCGCATATCATACATTCATTCGTTCACTGGATTACACACCAAGGAGAAATGTGTTGCTGGAGGAACGGGATACCTTGTTAATTCTGACAGAATAATACCTCAGACATCATATACATCAACTTTTGATCCTGTCAGTTCCAAACATCAAGGTATTCCGCTCTTTGGTCGATGGACCAACTAGTAGAATAAGTTGATGGTGATTAAGACCAGCTCAATCACTCTTAAAACCTGTTAACCTTTAAACTTATTAATGAACTAAAGAACCACAGACTCATTTTAAGTTAGGATGAATTTTTATCTAATTTCTCAATTGCACGGGTGAAATTCTTTGTTTACTAATCACTTTTAATACATTAATAACATTTATATGAAAGGTCAAATAAAGAATAGAAAATTATGCATTTACCTATTTGGATGCAGATAGGAATGGTTCACCAAAAGAAGATAAACCGCAGATTCACAGAATAGAACTCCCAAACTGACTGACTGTCCCGCTAAATGCCTCCTCGGACGGACCTCCCGTGCAGATTTCCCGCAACGATCTCGTTCCTTTCCCAGTCAAGTCCGAAGTCCAAAAATGACAGAGTCCTTTCGTAATATTGAGGTGGAAAATGAAAAATAGAAAATGGTATGGCAAGAAAACACCAACAGCAGCATCAATAGCAGCAGCCACAGCAACAGCAACAGGAGCAGCCCACCCCACATAAGAGTAGACCCTCTTATACCCTATTTTCTAGCTTACTACATAAAAAGTTGCAATCCTTAGGGGCAAGAATCACGCTAATTGGTCCATTTGAGGGGTGGTGATGGTCACCTCATCGCCCTCCTTGTTCAAACTGGTTTTGGGGACAGTTAAACATACAATGAGTCTCATGACTTCTGGGTTAAAAGCAGTCCAACTTGTCCATTCATTTTGTTGCAATCTCGATGGTCACAATTTAGTTAGTCCATTGTTGCTCAGTACTTTTCTCTTCCATTCCCACGAATACGTGCTGAATCTTTCTTGGCACCCTCCTTATGGTAGGTCAGTACGACCTTGACATCTCTCACTCCGTGCACAGGCCACATCCACGTGATTTAGTTTCTCTATTTCTTCTGCCCAGAGGCCATCTTTGGCTTTTCACGTGACCTCATCCGTTTCAGCAGCCATTTTCCCAGCATGGCCTAACGGGCCTGAACGAACTATCATAAGAACAAACACAACAAAATTAAAACAAAGAAAATAAGCCTTTCTGTTTAACACCCGCCATTCTAAAGACCCGTGTTAGGTGTTACCTAGCAGAAGCGACATTTAAAGCCATTTTACTTACCATCTGCATTCTTTGCCACAATACAAATCTACTACATAGCATAAATCATGCGATTTTACTCTAATTAGTACGCAAATCATAATATTAGGGTTAATCAACTTCACAATTGTAAATAAATTAGATTTTGCACAAATTTGCAGGTTACCCTTATATAGTGTTTACTAAAAGTGCATTTGTTGGTTATTACATGCTCCTTCAAACAATTAGTATTGTTAATTTATCAAGAGTTCATTAATTTTTCAAGGGGTACAAATTATTTTATTTACCCTGCTCCATCAATTCCCCCTTTGGTGATTTTTAATATCACCACAAAAACCTATCCTGCAATTTATCAGATAAATGTTTCTTGTCCACTTGCTTTCTTGTTAGTTCATACAACTGTGTTTTCTCATTTTGCCTTTTAGACCTTTTGTACATGTTCTCTTTTAACTCTTCTAATTCTATCTCTCCCATCTCCCGTTCTTTTTCTTTATTTTTCTCATTTTCTCTTTTTACTCTATTTTGTCTTTTTCTTCTTTTAATACACACATATGCTAATCTCACTAATAACATTACCATTATTATCACTGTTACTGGTATTAGTATCTTCCCAATAAGAGAACTACCTATTTCTGTGAACCATCTCTGCATTGAGGAAAAACTCTTACCAAGTCTCTCCCAAACACCTTCAACCTCCAGTGGGGCAATTTCTTTGTGCAAATCAGTAATATTCTTTATATACTTCTGTATATTCTCACTTTTGTCTGGAATGTAAGTGCAACAATGTTGGACCTTCAGCATTCCACAGACTCCTCCCTCTTTTGCCAAAAGAATGTCAAGGGCAAGTCAATTTTGCATTACCATAGCTCTCATGGCAACCATTTCGGTGTTTACGATCAAGAACCCTCCAGCAGTATTCGTTGATAAACGATCTACTACTGTAGACAATTTCCGAATCTTGTATGCATTCAAAGATATACCCACTGCTGGTATCAATGCTCCAAAAATGTCACCTACTATTTCTGAGAAGCTTTCCCTTCTCCTACGTGTTAATGTTTTACCTATCTCGTGTATTTATTTCGTTCCTCTTTCCACATGAAAAATCTTTGGAAAGACCAGGCCTAGATAGCATGTTCCGTACCAATGGTCCGGCAACCTATAATAAGCTCTATTTCCGCAAATATAATAGATCCTGGAAATACTGGATCTTTTCCTCCTTTAAATCCCCATCCCCTAGAATTTTATATGTATCTCGGCACTCACTAGAACCCACAAAATAGTTATCATACATTGTGTTACTTCTACTAATACACAATTTTCCCTGTTGGGGCCAATCCAGAACCATAGCTGCATTTGTTTCTCCTTTGTCGAAATTTTTCTCTTCAAACGCCCCAAGGTGGTGTTTTTATCTTCTCTTCTGCTACCTTTCTTTGAAACTTAACTCTTCTGTTCTCTACCATGTCCAAGAAAATCTTTTCCTCTTTCTTTAATTCACAGGTAAGATTGTGTCTAAATAGATACTCTAACGTTAAATCTTTATTTTCTAAGAAAAATTCTCTAAACATTTTTGCGACTTTTACCTTATTTAATTCAGGGATTACGGGAACTTTAGCAAAAACAGTGTCTATATCAGTGTAATAATATTCTAATCTACCTGTTTTGTAAAATAAACTAGCTAGAACGCTACAAGTTATCCCATACGTCAAAGGAAGGTGATGATAGGTCACACCTTCTGTGACAGACGCAGGTAACTACATACAGACATAGCAATCTCTCACATCCATTGTCTCCACATATTCATATAATAGTTTTGTGAAGACATTTTTGGAGAAATCAGTTATGGACTTATCCCTATGTAAATCAGTACTATCTACTAATGCTGCAGTGTTCTTTATGATAGCTTCCTTGTCATTATTCGTGTCATTCACTATTACGGATGTATTTTCTACAACTAACCTAAGTGGAATTATTATTGCTAAAATAAACCAGATAAGCATTAGCAAACCTGTACAATAAAAACACATTCTACACCACCTACGTAAAAACTCACATCTAGATCTTCTATTATCATTGTCTACCATGTTGTACTACTATGTAGCTATATATATATATGTACAGAAAAATGTGTCTCCACACCTCAGAATGACCTTTCAGTCACTCTACCCTTTATTTTGTCTCCTTTTGGTGCTTTCTTCAGTTCTTTTCAGAACTCTTTCTCGTCTTATTCAGTTTTGGTGTCCAGTCCGGGTTTGTTTCTTTGTCTTTTAGATTTGGTGCAATTCACTTTTACCCATTTGTTTACAGCCTTCGTCTGGGCTTTCGTGACTGCTATCCACTTCTTTAATGTCGGTCAATGCGATGTATAGCCATTCAGGTGACTTATATTTCAAGTTAGGTCTCTTCACTCTTTTTGGTTTCTGTAATTGTCTTTCACTTTGTTTTCCTTGTCCTTTTTGACTGGTTATTTCATTTACTTGTTCCGCATTATCTTTGTTCAAATTTATTATCTTATATCTCAGTCTTTTAATTTCGTGGGGCCAATTGTCTCCTTTTCTTGGCCTTTTTAGTTCGTTTTCCTTTTCCTCTCGTTCGGCTCTCCAAGTTCTCTTTCTTGGTCCTATTCTTTGCTTTCTTTCTTCTTCACTTTCTTCTGATTCTGTCTCAGACCTTACTTCACTTCCTCTAACTTTGAACCTTATGATCTCAGTTTCTTTGTTTGAATCTGAACCTTCTTGTGACTCTTCTGTTTGGACATTTGATTCTATCCCTCCTCGTTTGTCTTCCGCATTTATATTAATCTTTCTGTCTGAATCTAAATTTCCCTGTGTTTCTTCTATTTGTTGTTCTGACCCTACTACTCCTCGGGTTTCTTCCGCTTTTTCCCCTATCTCTCTGTCTTAATCTAAGTTTCCTTCAGTTACCTCAACTATCTCTGGAGGAATTTTTCCATAACTTGTGCTTGGCTGTTCGCTGTCACTGTCTCTTTGTTCGGTTTCTTCGTTTATAATATCAGTTCTTTTGTTTCCTGTTTTTCTCTTTTGTCTTTCACCAGATTCAGGTTGGTCTGCTTCAGATGCCGAACTGGTATCCGATATTTCCAGATGTCGACTTACAGGTCGAGCTTCAAGATCTGGAACTCTGATCGTTTCAGTTTCTTCTTCAGTTGTCAAACTGGTACCTAATTCTTCCAGATGTCGACTTACAGGTCGAGCTTCAGGATCTGGAACTCTGTTTGTTTCAGCTTCTGCTTCGGATGCTGAGCTGGTATCCGATATCTCCAGATATTGACTTACAGGTCGAGCTTCAGGATCTGGAACTCTGATGGTATGACTGGCATGAACCCAATTTTTCACACCTGCACATTTTACAGCAGTTGTTGTCACCAGGATCATTTGACGTGGCTTATCCCAGCGAGGAACCAAACAGTTTCTTTTTCTGTGGACTTTTATGCGGACCCAGTCTCCTGGACTCAAATCATGGGCTGGTTTTCTTTCAAGACTGGTCGCATCCAGTCCAACCTGATGAAACACAGAATGCACCACATCAGCCAATCCTTTGCAATAGTCCAATACGAGATCATCAGTTATAGTCAGCAGTTTGTTGACAGGTACATGTGCTTGTCTCATTGCTCGTCCCATGATTATTTCATGAGGACTCAGACCTGTTTTTCTGTCAGGTATGCTTCTGATGGTCATCAGCACCAATGGCAGGGCATCGGGCCATTTGAGTCCTGTGGCTTGACACATTTTCCCCAACCTATTTTTTATTGTTCCATTTACTTGCTCTACCACTCCAGAAGCCTCTGGTCTGTAGGCACAGTGCAATTTTTGTTGAATGTCAAGTGCTTCACATATCAATTGGATAATTTCATTCTGGAAATGTGTTCCTCTATCTGTTTCGATCGTTACTGGAAAGCCATATCTTGGAATGAATTCTCTCAGTAGGAGCTTAGCCACAGTAACTCCATCATTCCTTCTTGTCGGATAGGCTTCCACCCAACGAGAAAACAAACAAACGACCACAAGGACATATCTCAATCTATTGCTCGGGGGCATTTCAATAAAATCTACTTGAATTCTGGTAAAAGGACCTCCTTCACGGCCTATTGTTCCCAAACTCACTACTGTTTTCCTTCCAGGATTTATCTGTTTGCATGTAAGACATCTTTGACAGAGACTTTCAGCTATAGCCCTAAATTTCGGGTTGTACCAAGTCTGTCTGAAAAGTCTGATCATGGCATCCCTACCAATGTGTGCTTGTCCATGGTACATCTGTGCCATACTAGAGATCATGCTATCAGGCATAACTGGTCTTTCGTCTCTATAAACCCAAACTTCATCTTCCTCTCTTTGTCTGCAGCCTGCTTTTATCCAACCATCTTTCTCCTCTTCATCTGCTTCTTCCTGCAATTGCCTTACCTCATCCCAGGTTTCAACCGTGTTAGTAAACAGCAAGGGACATGAAACATTCTCTTTTTCTCTTCTCCTATTCAGTGAGACCATATTTCTGGCACAGTATTGAGCTATTTCATCTGCGAATTGGTTTCCCACTGTAACATAATCAGTTCCATTTTTGTGTGCAGCGCATTTTACCACTGCAATCTGTTTAGGTAGCTGCATCGCCTCAAGCAATTTCTTCACAAACTCCCCGTTCCTAATAGGAGTTCCTGCAAAAGTCAGAAAACCCCTCTAGGACCAGATCTGTCCGAAGTCGTGGACCACTCCGAAGCCATACTGGCTATCTGTGATCACCGTAATCCGGAAGTTCTTTCCCAGTTTGCACGCTCGAATCAGAGCAATCAGCTCAGCCACTTGGGCTGAACGTATCCCTCTCAAACAGGATGCTTCCATTATGGTTGCCACTGTACACACAGCATACGCAGCACTTAAAACTCCTTCACTTGTTCTCAGGCATGACCCGTCCACAGACATCACATAATCTGATTCTTTTAAGGGCTCGTCTTTAATATCTGGGCGAGGCTTTGTGCAAAATTCAAGCACATCCAAACACTTATGATCAACATCATCTTTGACTCCTATATTTACTTCATCTGGCAAGTTGAAGGATTCACACTCGTGCATCTTTCAATGGTTACATTATCTGCACTCAAAATCACTTTTTCGTACCTAGTCAGCCGACTATGTGTCATGAATTGGGTTTTGGTTCTAGTCAGAAGGATTTCAACAGAGTGTGGGACATATACTCTCAGTGGATACCCCATCACAATGCCTTCACTCTGTTCCAGACTCACACAAGTAGCAGCTACTGCTTTCAGACATCCAGGCAATGCCTTTGCTACAAACACACGAAAATTCTTCACCACTCTGTTCTTTCTACTGCTCCGCTATTCGGACCTATCCCAGCGCGTCTCACACCAACGCACCAATCCGAAAGCTCTACGTCTCTCTCACACTAACCAATACCAGTGCGTCTTCACACTAACGCACCAATCAAGAAGCTCTTCGCTCTCCCACAACTGGCCAATACCAGCACGGTCTTTGTTGACCTCAGTTCTACTCCTGTCTTTTCTGACACTTCCTTTACAATAATTATCGGCAGTTTTCTTACCTTCTCTTCTCGACAAAATTTTATTAGTTACAACGTAAAACACATTACCATTGTCTGTTTCGCTAAACAAAAAAAATAGTTTGTTCTAACTTACAAGAATACTGTTTTGTTCGATAAGTGTAGCACTTCTCTCTACCTTACCCTTCTCTCAAGCAAGGGGTAAACTCGTTTCTCTGGGGATAAAACACATGTGGAGACTACACTGCTCCTGAGAATTAAGGCCAGAGTTTCACAAGAAAACCTGTTGCTATTTAACTCATGCATTTTCATACAAGAAATGTCCCTACCATAACACAATCCTGTTTTATCACCAATTTGAAAATCAGACAATGCACAATTCCGTCTGACTTCTCTTGCCACACGTGTCCACTTCCTACTTCCCGGAAGCTTCAAAATTTTGACTTACACATAACATAATACAATTCAACACAATGTGTTAGACATGAAAAATCAATAAATCAATAATCAATAATCACCAAACTAATCTATAGTAACCATAACTCTGCTACCAAGAAATCTGATCCAGCGCGGCTAATATAAATTTCTCCTTAGGACACGAATCGAGGTAAAACATTCTCGTCTATTAAACCATATGTCGGTGGGGCACATGACACCGCATATCATACATTCATTCGTTCACTGGATTACACACCAAGGAGAAATGTGTTGCTGGAGGAACGGGATACCTTGTTAATTCTGACAGAATAATACCTCAGACATCATATACATCAACTTTTGATCCTGTCAGTTCCAAACATCAAGGTATTCCGCTCTTTGGTCGATGGACCAACTAGTAGAATAAGTTGATGGTGATTAAGACCAGCTCAATCACTCTTAAAACCTGTTAACCTTTAAACTTATTAATGAGCTAAAGAACCACAGACTCATTTTAAGTTAGGATGAATTTTTATCTAATTTCTCAATTGCATGGGTGAAATTCTTTGTTTACTAATCACTTTTAATACATTAATAACATTTATATGAAAGGTCAAATAAAGAATAGAAAATTATGCATTTACCTATTTGGATGCAGATAGGAATGGTTCACCAAAAAGAAGATAAACCGCAGATTCAGAGAATGGAACTCCCAAACTGACTGACTGTCCCGCTAAATGCCTCCTCGGACGGACCTCCCGTGCAGATTTCCCGCAACGATCTCGTTCCTTTCCCAGTCAAGTCCGAAGTCCAAAAATGACAGAGTCCTTTCGTAATATTGAGGTGGAAAATGAAAAATAGAAAATGGTATGGCAAGAAAACACCAACAGCAGCATCAATAGCAGCAGCCACAGCAACAGCAACAGGAGCAGCCCACCCCACATAAGAGTAGACCCTCTTATACCCTATTTTCTAGCTTACTACATAAAAAGTTGCAATCCTTAGGGGCAAGAATCACGCTAATTGGTCCATTTGAGGGGTAGTGATGGTCACCTCATCGCCCTCCTTGTTCAAACTGGTTTTGGGGACAGTTAAACATACAATGAGTCTCATGACTTCTGGGTTAAAAGCAGTCCAACTTGTCCATTCATTTTGTTGCAATCTCGATGGTCACAATTTAGTTAGTCCATTGTTGCTCAGTACTTTTCTCTTCCATTCCCACGAATACGTGCTGAATCTTTCTTGGCACCCACCTTATGATAGGTCAGTACGACCTTGACATCTCTCACTCCGTGCACAGGCCACATCCATGTGATTTAGTTTCTCTATTTCTTCTGCCCAAAGGCCATCTTTGGCTTTTCACGTGACCTCATCCGTTTCAGCAGCCATTTTCGCAGCATGGCCTAACGGGCCCGAACGAACTATCATAAGAACAAACACAACCAAAATTAAAACAAAGAAAATAAGCCTTTCTGTTTACCATCCGCCATTCTAAAGACCCGTGTTAGGTGTTACCTAGCAGAAGCGACATTTAAAGCCATTTTACTTACCATCTGCATTCTTTGCCACAATACAAATCTACTACATAGCATAAATCATGTGATTTTACTCTAATTAGTATGCAAATCACAATATTAGGGTTAATCAACTTCACAATTGTAAATAAATTAGATTTTGCACAAATTTGCAGGTCACCCTTATATAGTGTTTACTAAAAGTGCATTTGTTGGTTATTACATGCTCCTTCAAACAATTAGTATTGTTAATTTATCAAGAGTTCATTAATTTTTCAAGGGGGTACAAATTATTTTATTTACCCTGCTCCATCAATACTAATGCATACACTTACACACCCAGGGAAATATTAATGCATACGCTGACACACCCAGCCACACACTAATGCATACACTAACACATCCAAGTACACACTACTGCATACGCTGACACACCCAGCTACACACTAATACAGACACTAACACACCCAGGCACACACTGATTCATATGCTGACACATCCAGATACCCACTAATGCAAACACTATTACACCCAGTACATAATAATGCATATGCTGACACACCCAGCTACACACCAATGCAGACTCTAACCCAAGGAACATACTAATGGATACTCTAACACACCCTGGAACATAATGATACATACAGTAACACACCCAGGCACACACTGATTCATATGCTGACACAACCAGACACACACTGATGCATACACTGAGACACCCAGGCACATAGTAATGCATACCCTGACACACCCAGGCACACACTGATCCATTCGCTAAGACACCCAGGGCCAGATGTCTGACGGTATTTAGCATGCGCAAACGGGTTTGCGACCGTTTGCGCATGCTAAAAACCTGTGGCCAATGTACAAACACTATTTTGCAAGTCACTAATAAATTGCCACTCGCAAAATAGTGTTTAGCAACTCGCTATTAGGAAGGGGCGTTCCCTTCCTAATAGCGACCGCAAAGCCATGTACCAATGTTTTGCAACCGCAATTGCGGTCGCAAAACACTGGCAAATTACCACCCTCTTCAAGAGGGTGGTGATGCAGTCGCAAATGGGCACGGGTCCCCATGGGACCCCTTTGTGACTGGCTCTGAAATATTTTTTAAGGACAGGCAGTGGTCCAAGGGACCACTACCTGCCCCTAAAAAATTAAACGAAAACGTTTCATTTATTTTTTTTAAATGCAGTCCATTTTCCTTTAAGGAAAATGGGCTGCATTTAAAAAAAACTGCTTTATTGACAAGTAGTCCCAGCCATGCAGGTTTGCTGAGCCCAGCAGGCCCCCATCCCTGGGAGGGCCAGCCATTCCCAATGGGGTCGCAAATTGAGAGTGGCTCATTAATATTCATGAGCCTGTCAGAATACAGACAGGTTAACCACTAACCTTAGATGCTGGATACAGCGGGAGCGATGTAGGAAGCTTAGTAACCCTATCCCCACAACGGAATCACCTGAGAGCAACCAGATACCACTCAACAGGTAACACCACCACAGGGGAAAGGGAAAAGTAAACAGGGAGTAAAAAGAAACAACAAAGATGTGGCTGCGAAACACCTTCAGGGAAGCTGGCTTAGAGTTGTAGGCTTCACTCCGGCTGCCTAGCCCCGTGTTCACTGTAATAAGAGAGAAACGTACATGTATGTAGTACTGTATATATTGCTGTACATATATATATATATACTTAGATGGTTTCTAGAGAAGTAGTGAACACTTACATGTGATATAACCGCATACTGCCAGAGGTATAAACAACCCATATGGAAAAGTGCTTAAAGGGAATGAACAAAAAATAACAAGTATCTTTAGTACTGTAGCCCAAATGATAATAATCTACCTTATGAGGACCTTTTTTCCCTGTTGCCCCACCGTACTAGTACTTAGCTTAGTGGGTGTCCTGAAAGGGATACTCCGATCTCTTGGCAGCAGGACTGAATCCGATGATTGTCCCGAACTGTGAACAACCACGTCGAGTTCAAGGTAAGGGCTGGAAACCAAACTCAACACAAATGACAGCGTCGCTCTCCGAGCCTTTCAACGGCTCCAAGCGCACTGTTGCTCAGGAAAAAATCATCAGAATATAAATAAAGGAAAGCTGGACCGGAGCCGAACCTCTCCTCGGATCCTGAGGTGCTCCGGGAAGTGAGCGAAGAAAAATCAGCAAGGAAATGAATAAATAAAGAAATGCCGTGATGGATTTCCAAACGGATCGAACGCGCACTCCAGCGCGCGTCAAGTTTGTTCAATGCGTGTGACTCTTTGAAGAAGGGCCGCGCTCCAGCGCGGAATCGTAAAGGCAGTAGGACGTCGGAATTTCTCCTCAGATACGGCGTTTCTCCTCTGAGTCTCTTCGGTTGCAGGGCTGATCAGGATTGACAAGCACCTGGTTGCAGTAAGGCGGGGCTTTTATAGCGTCCGTATGAAGGCCATCTGACTCTTGCCCCTGGGACTTATGGGAGATGTAGTCTTGCCTTATATAACCACCATTTGTGTAGTTACAAAACATGCCCAGCAGGTGCATGCAATCAGCGCCTATTCATGACAGAGCCTCGCATTTTGCAACCCCATTGGGAATTGCAATCAGTGTCTCTGACACTGTTGTACATTCCAAATTGCGACTCACAATTTGTGACTCGCAATTGAGCGCAAATTGCGAGTCTCAATTTGGAATGATCGTACATCTGGCCCCCAGACACACACTGATACATCATACACTTACACATCCATGCAAGGCCAACACTAGGCAAGTGAAGTGCGGGCAGCTGTCCAGGGCCCCGCTCCTGCTCACACCTAAGGGGCCCCCACTTCCTTTCAAAAACTTTCGGGGTTACGAAGCCCTGGGAGCAGCAGTGGTGCAGAGCTGTGTGGCCCATGGAAGGGGCCACCTCCTCTGGGCCTCGCTGCCATGGGCTGAAAGGGCTTCAGAAATATAATCGCTGCATCTTCATAACAGCTATTAGATGGGTACTTGAAGTGCCGTTAGGTGTGTATTGGCCCCTGTGTGAATGTAAACCAGGGTGTCTCGCAGGGCTCACAACAAAAGAAAGAAGGATGTCCTATCACCTAGGATGGAGGAAAGGGAGACAGGCATCATCAAAATTTTAAAAAGCTAATTTCTTTAACACACAGAAGCGTTTTAGGCATATATTAAGGATCAGGATTGAGATGTATTTTGTAGGAGTGAGAGTTTTTAAACATTAGCTGTGAAACATTGCTGCGACTTCCCTGATGATCATGGTATTAGTTAACTAAGGGCAGGGCCAGTGCAATTATGTGATAAGAAAGGAATAAATTGGCAGAATGCAACGTATTTTGTGATAACATTACCTCATGATTTTGTCATACACCCAAATGCAGCAAGAAGCAACAGAAAGATGACCAGTTAATCTTTGCGAAGGACTTTTCACTAACCCCGGGCGGAGCTGGCGTAGTGCCACTACGCGGAGTTCCACGGAGTTGGAAAGAAACTCTGCTCCCCTCCACCCTTCCTAATGTAATTATAATTTTAAAAAGGCACTTACCTGCTGTGGCTGCCTTCTCCTCGCCATGGTCTCTCTCTCCTTCCTCGTCCTCGCCTTCCTCGTCCATGGAAACCCCTACGTTGTACTTCTTGCGCGTATAATTACATTAAGGAGAGTAGAGGGGCCAGATAACTCCGCTCCGCCATGGAGTCGGAGTTTTGCCTGAACTCCGCGTTCTCAACGGAGCACAGAGTAGACAAAACTCCATAAACTCCACTGGCGGAGCAGAGTTACCCGCCCGGGCATGCTTTCCACTATGCAGCAACAAGCGTTGCTGCATTTTTAGTAACATTTGATCCATCTAAACTAGAAACTAATTTTATTTTATTTTTTAAGCTGCAGGTCATGCGCCAAATGCAAAATTATGTGGAAAATGCAGCGACCCCAAAATCTAATAATTCCAGTGGCCCTGTTAAGAGGCATGTCAGGGGTTATGTGTACCCTGTTTGTGGGCTACAGTCTTATTAAACATACAGGAAAATTATAGTCTTTCATGACAAACACAAGTGATGTTGTACAGCACATACCTTCATTGCACGTATTTGAAGGTGCTCTGATGAGTGATAATAAACAAAATGGAGGTTGGTAAAATAAAGTATTTGCTTAGGATCACACAATTTGGTCAAGCAGGGAAGCCAGGATTCATCCTAGATTTTCCAGTTTCTCCCTGTGCAATGTGGCCACTACATGGGTATCTCTTTATGGCATTAAAGCTTAACGTTACATCTGCAATTCTTGGAGCATGAGACTAGAGTCTGGGTGACAGGCAGGGTTCACAATGTATTTTTGGCAGTTTTACATAGCACGAACGCTGCCCATGGATATAAGAGTGCTTCACAACAGACACCCACTACAGTCATTTTTTTCCAGCACAGAGATTTGGCTGGATTCACAGGATGCTGAGCCAAGACCTGGATTGAAGCCTAGCTCCCTTTGATGCATGGTGGGCATCTGTAGCTACAAGGCCACGTCGCCTGCTGTGATAGCTCAGCTCATTTTGGGCTTAAGGTTCCAAGAGGATCTTGAGCTGAGCAGAGCCAGGGCCGTGGCTCAAGTTTTCTGTGGCTTGTCCACATACCATAGCATGCAAAAGAGAGTAATGTTTGGAGGGGCATAATTCATGCAAAAATGTAAAAAATGGTCGGAGAGTGTGAGTCTGGAAGGGGAGAAATGGATGTAAAGGAAGAGAACAACTGAAATAAGGTGAGAGGCTGGGGTAGAATAGTGGTAAAGAGCAGCATATGGAGGAGACATATGGGTGCAAGTGGGGTAGAACTAGCAAGAAGAGGCTAGGGAAAATGGAGAGATTGGTAGAAAGGGGGCAGACCAGAAAAAACATTGAGGCAAGAGAAGGTGAGAGGCTGTGTTGGATAATGAGAGGAAAAGAGTAAAGCATTGGGAGGAAAGATGGATTTAAGAGTAGCAGAGTCAAAGAGAGAAGGTAAAATGCTTGGGGAGAGATAAGTGAACAGGAGATAATGCGGGAGTAAATTGGATATCAGGTGCCTGAAGCAGCAAGAGTAGGTAATAGGCTGGACAAGAGATGAGATAAAAAGTAGAGCATGGAGAGGTGAGGTGGAGGAAGTGGGCAGAATCAGCAAAAATTTAAGAGGTTAAAAAAGAGATAAACATGTTGTTGAACCGGTGTGAGCTGCTAACTCTGTTGAGCCATCTGCCAAAGTTTGCAATTCCCTATCTCTTTATTTTCCTGTTAAAAATTTTGAAAGAAATTGTCTTCATTTTAAGATGAATGTGTAATCATTCACAAAGGGTTGTGATCTTTAACCATTCTAAATTTGTATACTGAATTGCAACCTGCTATCTGTGTATTCTTTTACCCATCTTGAGATTTTTATTAAATCTCACTCCCAGTGGGACCCTTTCATGCCCATGTCCTGGCCTGACATCTAGAGATCATAGGTCCTGTCTTGAGGCAATATCTTGCTTGCCTCCTTATACATTCCTTCCAATGTAAAAAAGAATCAAGCTGTGGTTGTTCCTCTGCTCAAGCAATCTTCGGCAGGCTCAAAACGTCTCTGGATCTTTTGACATCCCTTTGCTACCTTTCTATCAAATGTCCCACAATATTTTTCTGTAAAAGGAAAAAAACCTGAAGTATATTGGGAGACATTTTCTTTGGGTCTGGGGCAGTAGGTGATTAATTGGCAGCATTGGTGGAAGATACCGTTGTTTATGATTGTTGTTTCAGAACTGACTATTTAATTTGATTTGTTTAAGAGTTATTCCTTTTAGAAACTTGTCTCTCCAACGGTGGCAATAACGAGCAGTCAATGACTTTAAAGGGGTGATAAAGGTATACATGTTTTAAGGTGTTTTTGATAGATGAATATGTAATACGATACCCAATTGGTAATGTTATTTTCTTCATATATGTTATAGCCACAATTCTGGCCTCATGAGCTCAACTGCATCGCCGGAGCCGCAGGCAGGTCATTTGCAAATAGCAAGGGAGTAGCTTTTACAATGGTTTGACTACAAGCGTCCATTCCCCCGTTGAGCTCATGAGGCCAGAATTGTGGCTATAACATATCTAAAGAAAATAACATTACCAATTGTGTATCGTATTACAAATTTATTTTACTTCAATATCTATCAAAAAGACCACGTTTTTTGAGCCGCTCAGAACTAGGAGTTGTTATAGGGATAATTTTTGTGGTTCTGACGAAAAGCCTTGGAGTATAGGCTTGAAACATGTAGACCTTAAGATTAACGTCCGTCTCTCAAAATTCCCCCTTTTAACCATACCAGCAGGAGGTTCGAATACAAAAATGTCTTTGTTCCTACTTAGCCAGGTATTTGTAACTCTAACCAAGAACCTCCCACTCTTATACCATCAAACACTTCATAGTATTTACAACAAGTGCTCCCATGTCTTCGTTGGTCGCAGCACGCGAGTTCCGCAGCGGGATGAGAAGAACCCAATGATGAAGCATGCCACCTAGAGGATTCTTGGTGGGTGAGGGTTATTTTAAGAAAACTTTCTGTTTTCCTTAAAAAGAGTGGAAAGATAGTCCAAAACGGCACAGGTGGACTCTTTTTTCGTTGATTACAGCAAAGATAGGAGGCCGAGTCCTCTCTTTCCCTTTCCTTGATTTGCAGTTGCTGTGCATTGAAAAGCATAGATCAAATGTCAGGTAAATCATTTTAACAAATCGTTGCTTATTCTTTTAACATGGAGATTAATGTTGACTTTTTTTGGGCAGTTTTATGCAGCATGAATTTGACCCGAAGGTATTGGAGTGCTTTAAATGAGTACCATTACATTTCTCCTACTGCACGGTGAGGGAGACTTAAAATGTGAATCAAGTGACAATCTCGTTGGCCTATATTGAGCTTGAAAGAAAAGGCTGTAGGATGTCAAATGTTTTCAAACACACAATAAAATATATTAGCAGTAAGGAAAATACAAATGAGGCTTATTCAATTTTTTGTAACTCTGAAATTTGATGAAAACAAAGATTTTAACAGGATCAAAGCAAACCTGATATTTTACTTGTGCTAGACACAAACGAAATATATGTGCTGAAACCCAGTTTCCACAAGTTATCATTTTTGAGTCATGTATGTTTATCAGTGAGACTGCATGTCAGATGTTAATTTTGTGGCCATATCCAGAGGCCATTTCAATGAAAACTGTGCTCTTTGTCATTGTCAGTATACTGCAACAACATGCTTTAGTGATATATTTTGGAATTTCAATTTTACTATAACTTCAGTGATGTAACACTGATGTGACATCCCCAATCTTAAAATTGTTCTAGCATCAGTGCCCATAGTTGCAAATCACAGCAATCCCCTTCCAAATAGTTTGTATAAGATTAAGGAGCTGGCATGTTGTTTGTGGACATTTATAGTGATTCTTTGCATAGCTGATAATTAGCTCCATTTCATGAGCGTGACTTTCAGCCAGTCCTGCCTTTTGAACCAACAGCACAAAGTATGTTGGTACTTGAAGGCCCAAACATATAATGGAAGAAATGAAAATATCAATTCCAGCATGCTTATTGCTGAAACACCAAGGGCCTCATTTTTGAGGAATTGGTGTAGGGCAGCACTGAAAGACTTCTTGCTGCGTTGCCCTACGTCAATGTGAAAAGGCAGGAATGCACTGTATTTATAAAGTATGGTACATTCCTGTCCTTTCCCCCTGACTGGCACACAATTTGCTGCCTAGCACCAAAGTAGGCACCATTGTACCATGGTGCAAAGGGGCCTCCATTGCAGGCAGGATGGTTTTTGTGCAGGAAGGGGCACCTTCCTGCACAAAAACAATATCAAGAGGCGTTTTCCTCTTTCAGCACCCAGGGAAAGAAGCAAAACAAGGAGAAATAAAAATATTTCTCCTTGTTACACCGGCTCTGGGGAGGTGTAAGGTTTGGGCACTGCCCCATGTTTTCATGATTAAGCAAATCTGGGGCAGCATCAAAATCCATGGGGGTTGTGGGTGAAATCCCACCACAACGCCCCTGGAATGCCTCCTAGACTTAGGACAGGGCAGCAGCTTGCCCTGGTTTATCTTACTCCATATCTGTGAGGCCATGCAAAGCCATGCAGAGTGGCTTTGAGTCACCTCATTGATATGATTGAGAGGCTTGCGCTGCTGGAGCGTCAAAAAAAGGGACATTCCGACGCCACAAGCCTGTCAAAAATAAGTCCCCAAGTCTGGTCATGCATTGTAATAATGGAGTAATCCAGCATTCCTCAGAACCTGACTATAAATAGCAGAATCAGCTACAGTGTTTCATAATGATTTCTGGTTCCATTTTGCATTGTATAAATGGTTTGTTTCAAATGGTACTTGCAATTTAGATGGAAAATGTGTAGAGCCATTGTGTTTAGTCCCAGAACTCAATTCATAATTTAGAATTTCAGGGAGAGGGAGAGCCAGCAGCAAGCATGGATGCTGCTCTCAAGGTTGCAGCCCGACACTCCAAACATAAGAGAGCAGCAGATATGTGCCTATTGCTCTGCTATGCACAGTAAACAGCATTAACTACGTGGACTGAACCACGCGTGCCGTAAAAACGCAAGTGTTACCACGCTTGTCTTTACCATGCATATGTCATTACTACACATATTCCTTTAACATGCATGCCTTTACAACAATTTTTGTAGTAAAGGCAGTAAAGGCAAATGCGTGGTAAAGGCAGTCAGTGGTCTAGAATAGGTGGGGTGGGAGGTATTGGAGTGGGACTTCCTGCCCAGACGAGATCGGGAGGAAGGAGAAGGATTTGAATGCGGCTTGATGAGTAGTTTGCTGTTTTCAGGTTTTAGGGCACTGGACAGGGGATAGGGGTAGTTTTTAGGGCTTGAGCCGGTTTTAGGGCTCAGGGAAGGGGGGTTTGGGAGTTTTTAGGGCTGGGGTCGGGGTAGTTTTTAGGGCTGGAGTTGGTTTTAAGGATCAGGGTGGGGGGCTGGGGTGTTTTAAGGACTTGGGTTGGGTAGCTTTAGGGCCTGGGAGCCGGGTCTTATGGCTCAGGGCGGAGGCGGGGGTGTAACCTTTACCACTCATTTACCTTCATCAACCATGCCTTTACAATGATATTCATTGTAAAGGCGTGCGTGGTAAAGGCCCGGTCGTGGTGAAGATCACGTTTTTAAGCTATGCAAAGTAATCGCATGCGTGATTCTGTCATACAACCCCATGCGCTGACTTCCTTGACAGATAATGAGCAGTATGTTTTAAGCATAAAGCCAAATAAAACCTAGCTATTGTTTAAAATAAAATTCCACATCTGACACACATTTTTTATAAACAATGCAACGTTGTGTGCATCACTATGCTTTTTTTGTTGTTTCTATTTTCATGTACACAACTTAACATTTGAACCAGAAAGCTGTTGAAGCCAAAATGTGAACACCTTTGCTAGTCTGCCCCTATTTATTAGCAGGGCGCAATTTCATTTGAATCAAGAAAATGTGGATTTCTGAACCAAAGCATTTCTAAATATGAATCAGTGTTTGGCCATCTAGTGAACCTTTCGTCCTGTGTAGGTATGGATAGAAGTTTTCAGCCAAAGCTGATAATATCAGTTTGTCAGACTTTAACCAAAAGCCTACTTGAAGCCGAATTTCAGACTAGCCCATTATAAAAAAATATGGGGCATATTAGCAAGACGGGCGATAAAATTATCGCTGTTTTAGCGGCAGGAAACTGCCGCTAAAACGGCGATAATGGGCTTGCTAATATGCGAGCCCATTATCGCCGTTTTAGCTGCAGTTTCCTGCCGCTAAAACGGCGATAATTTTAACGTGGGTCTTGCTAATATGCCCCTATATTTCTTAACCATTAGTGACTGACCTAAAATATGACCTTGGGCCTAATGATTAAGTTACTTAAGCATGTTGTGGGTGTCCCTACTACCTACCGAGGGGCATATTATCAAGGGACGGCGATAAATATCGCAAAGCGCGCTTAGCGCTTGCATATTTATCGCCGGCTATCTCTGTAATTTATCACCCGGTTAGCGCGTTATTAACAACGCACATCGCCGAGGCGATAAAAATTTCAGAGATAGCGCGGATATCGCCGTTTTCCATGGTGGAAAATGGCGATATCCTAGATGATAGGGCCTGTGGTCTTTGCCACAGAATCCACCCCCCATGTTAAGTATGCCTTAGTCAGGAATTTAACAGACGTTAAATTCCTGCGTTAGAACATACTTAACGCGATTAAAATAATCGCTTCCCGCATTGTAAATATCGCGAAGCTGCCTTCGCGATATTTACCCATGTTGTTTCCACAGACACGCCTACTTTGCATCTCATTATCAATGCGAAGTCAGGCGTGCTGGAAACGGGAGCAAAATCAGCAAAACACGCGATAGCGTGTCTTTGCTGATAAGGTGATATAATTATCGCCGCTTTTCGGCCGAAAACGGCCGCAAAAGCGGCGATAATTGTTTATCGCCGCCTTGTTAATATGCCCCCAAATCGGTAGGCAATTTATCAATGGTTTGCGAACCGAAGCCATTCAAAAAGCTACTGACCCCAGGTTGGGCTGTAACACTTGCTAGTCAATTGGCTGCATGCTCTTGGCGTACAACAGGACCATGCAAATAGTAAAACTGTGAAAGGGCCCGCCCTGAAAAAAATATTTGCCAAGTCCCCCTAACCCAAAATATTCTAATAAGTGAAAATACTTACAGCAAATTCCTCAAATATGTGGACGACTATATATATGAGTAGAGTGCGAGCAGCCAGTTCAATGATATCTCTGTTGAAAGAAGGCAAACATCAGTCACAAAGTTGGCTTCATAGCAGTATATTTCACATTATTTATAATGAGGCTGTCTAGAGTTTGCTGAGCTCTTTATGCTGTGCTTTTCTTAGAATATGTACTTCTAAGCTAGCATCTGTGTCCGAGTCACCCACGTGAGTTTCTCCATAAATGCTCCCTAATCATAACGTTTGATTCCATATCGAAAGCACATGGAATGCTTCACCACAACCTTCTTCATTGAAGTCTTCCAGTGATCTATGCTTTCCCCACCTCCAAATAATTTGCATGTGGTATTTAGTGCCTATCTGATGGAGCTGGAGAATACATGTGAAAAGAATATTCACTTTAGTAACTGAGGCACTGCTAGTCCACTGACACCTTAACATCCTTCACACCCATCTTTCATGCCTGGCTTAGTTCCAGTTGCCTTATTTCTTTTTGCTCCTTATGTTAAGGAGTACCGGAGCTTTGACAGAAGTAGTAGTCATAGAGGATCTAGAAGTAGAGTAGCACTGGGGATAAAAGGTACTACCACCATTGACAGTACTTACTCCAACCTTTCATCTGCAATGGAACGTGGAGTGGCTTCGGCCATGGGTTCAACGTGTTGAAGTCCCACATCTCTGTTCCACAGACAAGTGACCATCAGGAAGTGATCATCATACAATTCATAGCATCCGATGGAAAGAGTAGGGTTGACAGTAGTAGACAGTAGTACTACTAGATTCAGCCTCTAAATTTTCCTGTATTAGTTCTGTTCAACGCTTACCTCATCATCACTGTAACTGTATAATGCCACTCCTAATTTGATGTAAATGATGAAGAGGTCCCAGAGAGCCAGGATCAAACAGGAGAAATGTGCATGTACCGTCTCTAATTCAAAGTTCTGCAAGTCATAGCAATGTGTCTGATGGAGGACTGGAGTTAAACGCATAAATACGTATCCTTTATGTTAAGTGTGAAATCCTTCTGTATTTTAAGTTTATCCCAAATGAATCACCCTCAAGTCTTAAAAAAGCAACTATTTTTCTGCAGTTAAAAGAAAATGGAGGCGTTTTAGGTATTTTATCCTGTACTTGAATTGATAGACTTTGGTGGTTTGCTACTTTGTACATTTTCCCTGTAATAATGTCTTTCCTTTATTACTTTTTCTGGTCCACTAAAACTGTGTTGCTGATCTTTCTACGGCTATTCACCCCTCACCAACTTTCAAGTTATTAAACGTGTTACAGAGCGGGACTCCAGTTTCCACCAACCATGGGTTGTCACCTTTACTTTACTAGTGGAGAAAGATTTTCCCAGCTCAAGGATAAAACTGTAGGCCGAATGCACTGTCCATTTTTTTCAGTTGCAAATGCTCCGATTTGGAGTTTGCAACCGCAAAAATTGATTTTACAATGTACGAATCCCATTTACTCAAGAGTAAAATATTACAGTCTCCTAAAATGGGATTGTGATACCCATTCAGTATTCGGAAGGGGCGTGTTGTGGATGCACCATCCAACAACAAAATCAGTATGCAGTTTACGAGTACTTTGCAACCGGAAAACATTGAATGTTACTGACCACCAATTTGGGGTGGTAACCCATTTGCAAAAGGGAACGGGGTTCCTTTTGGACCCTTTCCCCTTTGTAAATGTTGGAAAAAGATTAAGGGAGAGTAGGCAGTGGTCCACAAGACCTTAAAAAAAATATATATTTTTTAAACGCAATCCAGTTTCCCTGAAAGAAAAAGGACGACATTTTTAATACATTTTTCTTTATTTAAACAAAATCACAGACATGGTGGTCTGCTGACCCTTGCAGGTTACCATCCTCATGATTGTGAACAGAGTGAGTTGCAATTTGCGACCTACCTCCAAAATATTAATGCGGTAGGTCATATTGCAACCCACTGTGATTCAGAATTTGAGGAACTGACCTGCTAGTATAGATGTCGGGCCTCAAAATTACATACTGGTCGCAAAAATACTGGTTGCAGTTTGCGCCACCAAGACAATATGACATCTGACTCTTAGGGGCATATTAACAAGGCGGCGATAAACAATTATCGCCGCTTTTGCGGCCGTTTTCGGCCGAAAAGCGGCGATAATTATATCGCCTTATCAGCAAAGACACGCTATCGCGTGTTTTGCTGATTTTGCTCCCGTTTCCAGCACGCCTGACTTCGCATCGATAATGAGATGCAAAGTAGGCGTGTCTGTGGAAACAACATGGGTAAATATCGCGAAGGCAGCTTCGCGATATTTACAATGCGGGGAAGCGATTATTTTAATCGCGTTAAGTATGCCTTAACGCAGGAATTTAATGTCTGTTAAATTCCTGACTAAGGCATACTTAACATGGGGGTGGATTCTGTGGCTAAGACCACAGGCCCTATCATCTAGGATATCGCCGTTTTCCCATGGAAAACGGCGATATCCACGCTATCTCTGAAATTTTTATCGCCTCGGCGCTGCGCGTTGTTAATAACGCGCTAACCGGGCGATAAATTACAGAGATAGCCGGCGATAAATATGCAAGCGCTAAGCGCGCTTTGCGATATTTATCGCCGGCCCTTGATAATATGCCCCCTAATTCTTTAGACTTGTATGAGAACCTACGCGGATCTCAATGCTATCTCACAAAACCAAACTAGGAAGCAAAAGCTTTAAAGAACTGAAAAATGCCTCTTTTAGTAGCCGGCTGAGATATGGTTTGAATAGCGCTTAGGTTCTCAGATAATAGGAGAATGCTGATAAAAACAAGCAAACGTATAAGTCTAGAACAGCACAGTTTTTCCTTACAATATGAATACTTACTTATCGTTGGTGACGAGTCCTGCCAACACTGTCCTTGATGCTCCTATTATAGTAACAGCAACGGTGGCCAAAACAGCTGCAAAATAATGTGCAATCCACAAAAGACAAATTAACCAACATTACAGAATTATTCAAAAGGCATGGTAATCTGCACGGTGCCCAAAAGAAAATGTTATCTAATTATCTTCAAACCTTTGCAGATATTCCTTGCTGTTTTCTTGCAGGCAGATCTGAATTCATTTAAAAATATTTACTGATTTTACATCATAGAAGTCATTTTAAAGAATTCCTGAATAAATAAGTGGACTGAGTGATTATAACATTAGGAACTACCATACTCTTCAAATGTCTCAAAAACTTTGCTGTGCATTTTGAGGGTCAGGGACCACATTTGATGATACATTTTTAAATATTTTAAGAGCTACATTTTCTGGACTAGGCATCCTCCAATGAAAATGGGATAATCAACCAACAAGATGGCTCAGTGAGTTAAGAAATTTTTCCAGATGTAGGAACTGCTTCCTATGCACCCATACCAACTTTAGGGGTGATCAGTTACCGTTCCAACCTGGAAGGGGAGGTATTCCAACTCTTTGCTGCAGTAAACCTTTGTCCATTTCGGAGGGGGTGGGGTGGGGGGGAACAGTCAGATAGTAGTTTGTGAATGGCCACTAACTCACAAGTTTGTAGGTGTTCACAACCATACATGGAAAACCACATACTGATCTGTTCACTCCACACCTCTTGCGTGAGGTTTACTGCTGCTTAATGCTATGCAGTAGTGGTGGAGAAATGTACAATAGTAAAATAATCTACTCATGACAGAGATACCGGTCCCACTAAAATGGAGCCATTATCTCTGTTAAACATGAGCATGTAGGCGTAACTGATCTATGAATCAGGTCATCTGTGTTTAGTCTTCAAATGTTTATCTACATGATATTAGCCACCAGTTCCTTAGCACTGGTAGGTAATGTTATATATTCACCAGAATGTCCCTATGTGATCATTAATTCATCAAATTCATATTTTCACAATTCACATTCTGTATATATATTGCCTTTGACTGTTTCATCTATTTACCGAGTTCAGCCCAATAAAATATTACACAGATCACCCTGAAGCGCAGATGGTTGCTGTCAGAGCGAAGGGCAGGTCCTGCACGAGCTTCATGTTGGTGGTCCTCACAGCTGGCCAGTTCATGGCACGAAGAGCTCACTTTGTGGTCACGAGGAGTCCAAATTTCAGGATTTCACCTTTCCTTGAGGAGGAGTTCTCAATAATTCCAGCCAGGAGTTCACAACATGAAGGCAGCGGCGGCTCCTCCATTAAGGCGGAGAAACGTCACCCGCCTGCTGCCAGCGAGGAAGGCAGTGGCGTCTCGCATAGGGCGTGCTGCAGGGCGGTGGGGCGGGGGAGGGGCAGGGTGGGGGGGGTAGTAAACTCAGACATACGACGGAACGGAGGAAAGTAATTATTACGTTCCTCCGTTCCATCGTATGTCCAAGTTTACTACCATCCCACCCTGCCCCTCCCCTGCCCCTCCCCACCGCTCCGCAGCACGCCCTATGCGAGCCGCCACTGGAGGAAGGTACACACAGAATAATAAACTGGTCATTACCATTTTATTATTCTGTGTGCTGCCGGCCGTGCTAGCGCAAGCGAGATGGTGGGGGTGGGGTAGACAAAGTCCTGCTTATTGCAGGATGACTGCTCAGTGCACATGACAAATTGGCCGGCTGCCTACAGCTGGCCAATCTTACATGCGCACTTTAGAGCCTACAATCCCAGTGCTTTAAAACAGCTGAGGGATTGCAGGCACAGGCCCCCAGCCTCAAAATGAGCAGTTGGTTAGCCTGCTCCTACCAATCAAAAGCTACTTTGAGCAGCTCCTGGATTGGCTGGATTCACATACAGGAAGTAAATCACCTTGCTTTCTGCTCATCGTCGTCGGGAAGGAGAACATATTGGTGAGTTTTATGGCGCGCAGCACCCCACCGATTTATAATGATGCTAGCCGCCCCTCCATGGAGGTACCTCTTGGGGATTAGAGCTCACTCCAGCAGGGCCAATAGCAGGGCTCAGGCAGGTCCAGGCAGTTGCAGTTGGTGCTGGTCAGCTGTGTGGTTGCAGGGAGGCCTCTGGAAGCTTGATGTGTCCCTGTAGGTCACACAGGAGGTAAGTCAATTGACTCTTGGAGTAGTCTTCCTTTTTCAGACCGGAAGTCAGTCCTATCAACAACAGGGAGGTCCGTCTGGCAGCAGGACAGTCCTTCTTCTGAATCTTCCACAGGTGCAGGAGTGTGCTGATTGTAGGTTCTGAAAGTCCCATTTTCATATCTGGTACCAGACTTTGTGTGGGAAATTCTCTAGTGTACCCCCAAAACTGGCTCTGGTAAGTTTTTCCCCTTCCCCTCGTCATGAGTTCAAAAAGTCTAAGGTGGAGTAGGCAAGGGCAGACCTGGTGTCAGGTTACTTTGTATGTGCTACAGGCAGACCCCTTTGAATTGTAATGTGGGCAGGGTACAGCTCCTCCCCAGCCATCCTTTAAGGAAGAGCCTCTGCCCCCACACCAAGCTTTCCTTTCTCTCACTGTCTAGGGGCAATAGACAATACACAACAGCAGAGCTATTCACAGTAATGTGACCCAGGACACCGGCAGAAAGACATAGTTGGTTTGGGTAAGAAAATGCAAATTTCTAAAAGTGGCATGTTCATAATTGTAACGTAAAATACAACTTTCCCTTTAAAGAGGATTTTAATTTACATTTAATTTGAGTGTAAGCATCATTTCTCTATCTACTCCCAATCTGAAGTTAGCACGTATTGAGAGTAATAAGACAGCCCAGTGTTAGTCTATGGCGGATATAGCCTTAAGGCGGTGAAAAACGATTTTAGGAGTTTTTCACTGCCAAGAATTAATCACTGCCAAGAGAGGTAAAACTTAAACCCACATGTCTCACTTTTTAATTACCATGCAGCCTGTCCTGTGAGTCTTTAGGGCCTACTCTAGGGTTGACTTCTAAATATTAGAAAGGAAGGTTTATACCTAGCAAAAGGTTTAATTTTTCAAGTCAAAATGGCAGTTTCAAATTACAGAACAGGTTGTAGTTGCAGGCCTGGGGCGTGTTTTACAAGGCTACTTGAGTGGGTGACACATTGAGGGCTGCTGCTTACAAGTAGCATTTAATTTACATGCCATCGGTACATGTAGTACCAGTTACTAGGAACTTATCAATAAAGAAAATATTCCAATTAGATGTAGGCTACTTTTACAACTTTTTAGGGAGAGAGCAAAATCTCTTTTGCACTGGTTAGCAGAGGTAAAGTGCACAGAGTCCTAATGCCAACAAAAACGAGTTCAGCAGAGTAAGGGGTTGAGGGCAAAAAGGTTTGGGGGAATACCATGCCGAGGATGGCAGGTCTGCCAGCACAGTTCTGCTCTCTCCAGGTGACTTTGTGTAGTACCTTTGCTCTTTGTGTTGTGCTACTTGTTACATGAAGTATGTTGTGGTGTTTCATATGTGGCACCTTGAAGTAATGCTGTGTGTTTTTTGCCTTTTTTTGTGTCTTTGGAGAATTTCTTTAGAGGAGGTAATCATATTGTAGCATTGATAAGCTAAGTGCCTTTTTTATTTTCCACATTGTATCTCACACACATATCTCACAGACACACAGACCCACTCACCATTTTATAGCAAACCTATGCCTTCTACATGGGACAAAACATTTTAGAAGAAAGGTTTTAGACAGTCAACAAAGATGGCGTCTTGGTGGTTGACTGCTGACCAGCACCAACTCGACTAATGGAGGACAGATCTGAGGCAGGATCAGATACTGAGATAGCATCCATGGGAGAGAAAAATAGAATAGAAACTGGAAGCAATTTTTCAGCTGGTGGAGTTCCATGTAATAACTTGTTGCCCAGTGATTCTGAGGAACATTGTCATGACAGTCCCTACACAAGCACAATCTGTGCAGCAGAGATGCAGTAGCATGGAAGACAAACTTCGAGAGCAGGCACATGTGGCAGAATACACAGAGTTCTCTTTTGGCACCCCCAAATTCTCCCCATCAGTGCAGATGCTGGCTGTAAAGTCTGCACAACAAACATTTTGCCTAAATACTATGTCCATTTATTTCTGGATGTTGACTTCCTAGACGAAATTGGGCACCAAACATATTTGTGTTTTTAACAGTTTGTGAGTTTGCATGGAGGCACTCTTGAGCCTCATTTTAGGCCACAACGGTGGACTACCACTTCACATGAGAAAACTGAAGAGAATTCTGGGCCTTATTCTCAAATTGGTAAAGTGCACAAACCAAGTGGATAGTCCTACTAATATACTCGCACAGTCTAGGCAACACCCAGCTTCGCACTAGTCATGAGCAGAGATTGTTTCATGCTATTGCAGAGTATGCTTTATTTCAATGAGAATTGTGCTGCATTGCCCCGGAACCATCCAGACAATGACAGTTTCTTTCAAATTCGGTGTGTCGTGGAACATTTGTCTACTAGGTGTCCAGAGATTTATAAATTTATATATAGCCATTGCCGAGTCCTTGATCCTATACAAAGGGAGGTGCTGTTCAGACAGTACATACCAAGCAAAAGAGCTTGTTATAGCATCAAACTGTGCATGAGTATGAGAGTTCTACTAGTTATGTGTACAGCCTGTAGATTGCTCTTGCATGCTAGGAGTCACAACAAACATTTTATGGGAGCTTGTCCAAGCACTCCTTCTTAAAGGTAATGGCCTTATGTGAGCAACAACAATACAGGAGTAGAGCTGTTTAGCGAGCTGTAAAACTTGCAAAATGGCATGAGGTACAGTTCGATTTCACCGCAAAGGTTTGTAAGAAGCTCCGAAAATCTGAGAACACTGTGTTGCGTTCCAATGAACTGCTTGCAGTCAAATTCTCTAATAGGTGGGATGTGTACGTGTGTTATACAATCCAATATGAGAGAACTTCCCGGTCACAGGTTGGGGTCAATTGGCTGAAGCTCACAAGCCCACCCTGATTACAACAAGTATATGGCAAAGTGGATAAGAATAACCAGGTACTTGGGAGGCGTGGCATGACACGGATGGAGCGAAAGCATCCCTCAGAGTTCCTGGCATTGTTTCACCATCAAGTGCCATCCTGCAAGCTATCCTGTGCCCCTTTGTTTGCACTGTCCAACACACAGAGGGCACAAATATGTTACCACTGGTGACCCGAACGCTGACAATTGGGGCTGGTGAGTGCACTCTGGCCTGATATCCTCTCCCCAGAAGGCTGCAAGCAACCAAACAAAATAGCATCCACCGCAATGTGAACCCAGCTTCTTTGAGCCAAAGCCGTCCGCTCATTACTGAAGGTCTTGAGGGCCCCCCGCGGAACCGTGGCAGGTCAATAGTGAGAGTTGTCAAACTGAATCTCTCCTGCAACTGTCAGTGACAGTGGAATGTGGTGACCTGAGGTAATGAGTGGCAGTGGGTGACCTTGGAGAGCAATGGAGTGCAGAGAAGCACTGCCTGGGTGCTGAGGAATGAGGTAGGCCCCTGGTGGCATGGTGCTGGAGTCCGGGGAACTGCAACAGTGCCCTGGGACAGCAGCACACAGAGAGCACTTAGTGCACAGTAGGTTGGGTGTGCACAGACTGCAACACAGTAATAATGCCCTTGCACCAGTGCATACTATGCACAGACTACTGCAACGGAGAGCACTTCAGGTGGGGTTCAAGCAGGCCAAACTGTCATGGGGGAACGAGAGTCTTTCACAATGTCCCCGGAAAATTGGTGAAAGAGCATAGGGACTAATGGTCAATACCACTCAACAGCAGGGGGTGATACCTTGCTAGATGGTGCCTAGTTGATAGACACTGACGCTGAGGTGCTCCCGCAGTGAGAATACAGTGCCAGGCAGAGACGGGCGGACTACTATCAGAGGGTCTATATCCATTTCGGACACAGTGTGGATGGCCGAGGGCGCAATGGGGAGAACTTCTAAATGGAAACCGCAAGATGGTGATAAACTAAAGGCACTTCCTTTGCTCAAGGAAGAAGGGGAAAACGAGCACTGCACTTCCCAGTCACCGGAAGATGTGCACCCCATTTCACTAGAACCGATCCTCATGGCTATCAAAGACACTATAGAGACCTTGAAATGCAAAATTGGCACAGTGGTGGCTGATCTTGGCCTGTTCCGTGAAGACCAGTGCCAATTGTCGGAGAGGATCAAAAACAGTGAGAGGACCCTGACTGAACTTAGACCTGAAATGTGTGCTCCTAAAGAAAACCAGAAAGTCATAGAGGGGAGAGTCTGATCACTAGAATGCAGAGCTGAAGACGCAGAAGGTATAGCTCGTAGAAATATTATCCAGATCATTAGGTTACTGGAACGTGTGGAGGGCATGAACATGATCACTTTTCTGGAAACCTGGCTTAGAACATCAGTGGCTTCTGAGGGCCTCTCCTCCTTTTTCGTACTGGAGCAAGCCCATAAGGGCCCAGAGAAACTGTCCGTGCTGGGGGCGCTCTTTCCCCCGGCCGGTGTTTGCAAAAGTGGTACACTATAGAGATAGAGATCATATTTTGCATAATGCATGGGAGAGGGGTGAACTTTCACTGGAAAATTGTAGGATAATGATTATTATGGATTTTACAATGCAGATCCTTTATTGAAGTAAAGAAATGTCTCCAACAGATGGACATGCAGTATGCAATGCTCTCACCGGATAAACTCAAGATAACAACCACATCAAGTGCTAAATTCTTCACAGACACACACAGGGTATGGGAATGGATAGACGCACAGCCCCTAGGTCCGGGTAAACCACTGCCACATCACCAGAATCCAAGGGACTCCAATTTGGATCTATTAGGGTGTTCTTTCCTATTAAGATACAATCTCAAGAGACCAACGGAGTGCAGTGGCAGCAGCTGCAGGACTAAGAATTTTGGGACAGGATCATCAGTCAGGACAGGAGGAGTTGCCATCACAATAAACAAACTCTGAACTGGATTCATATTCAATGTTGTATTCGACTTCAGGACTGCACATTCCCAAAGTGACTCCATGCTTAGTGGAAGACCTCGTATGAACCATGCCATTGAGTCAAGCCATGTCAAGATAATTCATGCCAGGGTGAAGCTATTGCCAAGACTGCCTGTGAATTCAAGTATACATGGTGTATGGGGGGCATGATATATCTTTACACTCTGGAGGGGCCTGGTTTGGGTGGTGGATACTGGCTCTGGGATCCGCTTCTGGGCACGACCACAACCCCATCACAAGTGATTGTGTGATTAGCACATGAGGTTTTTGGTTTTTGTTTCTTCTTTATTACTTTAGTTATTAATAGTTTGGATGGGGAGACGTTGCCTTACTATCCTGGGTAGGGGGTGATGGATATGTTACTGTGATCCCTGGAGGTGACCAAACAATCTAGGGTGTCTTCTACTGATCAGGGCACCTTGAGCACCAGTCCGTAATGCAGGGTACTGACACAATCTACACTACATACATAGTACAATGGCGGGGAACTTGGCTAAATACATGATAATATCCTGGAATGTCAGAGTGTTAAATAATATGGTAAATGGTACAAGGTTCAGTCCTTCCTAAAAAGAAGGAGCGTACACATTGCATTGTTGCAGAAAACCCATTTAACAGCAAAGGAGGGATTGACGCTACAGAGACGCTGAAGGGGACACACATATCACCCCAGTTGCTCAGCATTTGCATGGGGATTCTTGATCTGGGTGCATCATGGGGTCCCATTCCAAGTCCTGAATGAAAAGGTGAATGAAAATGGTCAGTATGTACTGATTAGTTGGTGACTGCTGGGGGAGAGACATAAGCATAGTTACCCTATATGCCCTCAATGTGGATCAACCCAAATTTCAAGCTGACGTCCACAGTCTTATTGGTCTATATGCTTCATGCGGTCCTCAATAGTGTGGGAGAACCCGACATTGACAGGTCAAATTCTCCATTATGGGACTCCCCTATCGGGAGACTAGCCATAACATTTTAAAAAATGGCATACCCAATGCGAGATACTGGATGCGTGGCGGAATATTCTTCTGGATACCCGAGAATATTCCTTCTACTCCGCACTGCATGATTTAAATGTCCCATTCACACAGTTTTGTGCACGCCAGACATACAAGTAGCAAATCCCAGACATACAAGTAGCAATCATATACTCAGAATACCTTGCCAAAACTATCTCATATCATAACCCCATTGTCATTAAGTTGGACTGGGTGCCGATCCGCACCTCTATACCAAGTTGGCCATTCAACACCAACAAGACAGATAATCCACTTTTCCAGCATACAATAGGGGAGGGGATTCACAATTATTTCCTGGACAAAGCCAACATGGCCTCATCTCTCCTAGTGGAATGGGAGGCCTTCAAAGCAGTGATTATAGGCCCATGCATTGCAGGAATGGAGAAAGTACGCAGGATGCCTTTAAGGATCATTGAATGTCAGGAAGCGATGCTTAAAATATGGAGTAAGGAATGCCTACACATGCAGACCTTCAGGGGGCATTGCTCACAGACAAGGAAAAATGTGCAGAATATGTTGTGCGATAACGTTGCTTTAGCTTTAGGGAGTATATGGTAAAAAAGCATGCTGAAAGGGACAAGGCAGGGACCCTGCTTGCATGGCTAGCCAACCCAAATAAAAAGAAGTTATTCATTTCTGAACTCGAAAAAGATCCTGGTGTCAACATCCATAAGTTAACCAAAATAAACGATTAATTTAAGCACTACCGCACTGAGTTATATGCAGATAAACTGCACAAACCCGGAGTAATTTCTTGGATTGCTTACCTTTTAGCACGCTCTCACAAGCTGATAGGGAAAGCCTGGGCACAGAAATAACTCCTGAGGAAATGCGAGGTGTAAACAAAAACATGGCCTGAAGAAAAATAGCGAGGCCAGTGCAGTTCTATGCAAAATATGCTGACTAGTTGTTACCACACGAGCCCCAAGTACATAACATTGCTAAAACAATAAGCAAATTGCCAAATTCACTAGGGAAGCGAAAGTGAATCCGTTGCTTAAACCTGAGTGGCCCCCACAAGATGTAACAGCTTACAGGCCTTTATCAATGCTAAATGTTGACTATAAAATACAAAGCAGAGTATTGGCCCGTTAATATTTATGGCAGTCTACACAAAGATGCATGTTTATTAAAACCGCAGAAAGCCAACCAATTGCTGAACAGCTTTTGAGCTATATTGGCACTAGGCAAGAACTGGCAAAAAAACAGCCTCTTCCCACTAAGGCTTTCTCAGTCTGTTGATCCCCCCTTAACAGCTACTCCAGTGGAAGACTACATCTTTAAAATACCTCGGGGTCAGATTATACAGATAAGAGCAAGATTTGTTGGACAGGAATGGGAACAGGGCTATTGCCACCTTCGAGCGGGAACGTCCTTCTGGAACACTCTCTATTGTCAGTAGTGGGATGATAGTGACCACAAAAATGATAATACTACCACAGCTACTGTACTTCTTCTCAACTCTGCTGATGAGAGTGCCTAGGAGCAAATTTCAGGAGCTGGATAGCTTACTCCTTGATTTGATATGGGACCAAGGGAGGCATAGGGTGGCACTGACCAAATTAAAACATCAAGTAACTGATGGGGGACTTGCAGCTCCAGATCTAGAATCATATTACCTGGCAGCACACATGCAGTGGATTGTGAGATGGGTACATGCCAGAAGTAACAATGACGCCCCGGCATAAAGGGGCGCATCAACCCTCGAGTGGTTATCATAATTGATTTTAATGCCTAAATGGGTAAAAAAGGGGCAGCATGGCTTGCTCTCTGTCGCAAAACACTGCTGGTTGAGATGCTAAATCTGATGATTTTGAATATGAAGATGCCTCTATGGGCTCAACCCGCAGTCACGAGATGGCAAGACGGCGTCCAGCTGTCCAGTTTGCACGATCCTCTCTCCCGCATATGGACCGCCAGGCATTAACATCAATATCTGTCTTTACCGTCAGCTACCACTTATCACTTGTGGCATTAGCACCTGCATCCCTTGGCTCATACTCGATCGGTATCCTGAGGGCACATGCACGAATACCTGGCTGCCGCACATACGGTCACGGCTTAGTTGGTCGGTCTCATATATCTTTGGACACAAATCTATCTTGCCATCTTGTGACTGCGGGTTGAGCCTATAGAGGCATCATCTTATTTAGAACTCCCCTCCAAAGTCCTTTGGAGGTGATACTTTGGTACCATACAAGTGTTCCTAGTGGTTTTCCAGAAGAAAGCACCCAGTGCCAAAAAGCGTGTAGATGACAAATTTGTTTTTATTGTCAAGCCACCAACTGTTCTTTTGACCAAACAAATATATTTTATCCTCAGTCCTTATGGAACATTAGTGTATTATAAGCATTAAGCACAGTCTGTAGTAATTTCCTTGATATATTTGTTCATGTTCTTGTTTGTGTTCCTTGTTTTCATGATGTGGTTGAACTGAGTGATATGACTGGAGTGTGGATGTGAATTAGTATGTAAAACATTTTGTACTATACAGATTTTATGAATGATTTGAATACATTTATGTATTAGCTTTCATAATCCCATTGCTGCCCCGGGGGCGTGGCTTAGCCAGCAATGGAGCTGGACGCGTAGTTGTGGGGCTCCGCCATCGGCTCACGGCTCTGGCCGAGATATCCGGCTGATATTAGAAACTGGTGGCCGCGGCTAGACGAGGCTGCTCCTGCGACTGCCCTGATGCCTCGGTGGTGACGGTAGGAGCCTAGGTGGCGTGAGGCGCCGTGCGGCGCCTCCCGGCCCGAGGACTCGCCGTGTGCGCCCTGCGGGTGCGGCATGCTACGTGAGGCCGGGGATCGGCCCCGCCTTCTAGGCCCGGCCGGCTATGGTGGATGTGTGTGGCCCTGCATGCTGCCCGCGATTGCTGCTGACCCCGAACGGACATAGCTGATCTCCAGCGGAGGGGGCTGGCGGCTCGGCTCCTCACTCGCGGAGCGGCGGTGGGAGAGAGGTATGCACTTGCAGAGGGCCTGTGTGAGGCTCCGGGGACCGGCTCCACCTGATCGGCCTACCCGCAAACAGCTGAGACACTGTGGGGCTAAAATCGGCACCTGAATTTCGCAGGACCGTCTGGAGATCTGGGCTGTGAAGGCTGGGGAGCCGGTGAGTAACGGATGGCCCGTCCCCCAGCCGCGAGGTGAGGAGCGGTGCTGGGACCGCGGCCTTGTATGGGACATGCTGTGGGAGAACACCGGTGGGTGTCTGACCGGGCCGCAGTGGTGATTTCTTTGGTCTGCAACCTTCAGTGGGCCTCCGATTTGTGGATTGAACGTGAGAGGCCATGTGAGATCGGGGATTGCCTCCACCCCCTGGACCTTGTTGGTAGCTGAGTTCCGCGCTATTTTGAGCGCTGCATACAGCTTGCACCGGCCAGAGATCAGCTCAGCTGGAACTGCGGTGTGGAGTCCGTCGAGGTGCCCCTCTGCGTACAGAGCTACCAGGTGGGGAATGGTGGTGCCTGCTGGGCGGCAGCAGATCAATGGTGAGGAGGGGCCTGTTTGCTGAGCTTAGCTAGACGGCGAGGGGCTGAAGGTGGAAGGCGGTCGTGGACTGTGGTGGCTGGTGTTCCGGGGACGCTGGTGGGCCCCTGCGGTGAGGCGAAACAGATTTGCGTCCAGGGACTGGCCTGCCTTCCTGCGGGTGATTGAGGTGAGGCGCTGGGCCTGGTGACTCGTCTCGAACTGGTGGTTGACCTCCTCCCCCCCCGTGCTGGAGAAATTGGGACCTCCCGCCCAAGTTAAGTAACCTGAGACAAGACTGTGGTCTGGCACATCAGTGCATCGAGGGGTTAGCTTCACGTGGTTCGTTAATACTGTTGAGTGTAATCTGGAGAGCCACGGGACTTAATACTGCCCACGCACAACTTACACGCCGAAGACCGGCGCTGCTTGGGCGGCGCTCTGGCCGCGACCTGTGGGCCTTAGTGGGGGCCACCGCACAGGTGTCTGTTGCCTGCCATATAACCCACATCCTGGCTAGCACGCTACAGTGGATGAGTGGGGAATCCACGGCTTCTTTCGGAGCGACTGACGTTCATTAGCCATCACTTCATGTCGCGCGGGGGCCGGACGAAGACTGGCACTGGGGGTGCGGCGGCTCCTCACCCGCAGACTCGGGCGCACGCAGACAAGATGGCAGGAGCGGAAACACAGGACCCGGTGACGCACAGGCTCGATGCGGTGCTGGCAGCTGTTGAAAAGTTGGGAGAGACTATGAACCAAATTCGCACCTCCTTAGAAGGCAAGATAGACAAGGTGGCACTAGACCTCACGTTACTACATGCGGACCATCGCAAGCTCACAGACCGCGCGGCCGCCACGGCGGGAGATGGTGCAGAGGTCTCGCCACGAGTAGCCACGGCTGAGAAGCACATCCGGGACTTATTGAATCGAGTGGAATTCTTGGAAGACAGAGCAGAGGAGGCAGGGCCCGCCGCAATAATGTACGAGTCATAGGTCTGCCGGAAGGAACGGAGGGGAGAGCTGCGGTGATGTATGCGGGAGACTGGATCCGGTCGCTGGTTCCGAAGGAGGCCCTGTCTCCGCAATTTGTTGTTGAAAGAGCGCATAGAGTGCCTGCCAAACCTCCGCCTCCGGGCTCGAATCCGAGGCCGTTTCTGATACGCTTACTGAACTACAGAGATCGGGATGCCATACTCCAAGAGACTCGGAAGCTGCAGGACCTTCAAGTAGACAACCACAAAGTTATGATCTTCCCGGACTACACGTTCCAAGTTCAGAAGCAGAGACACTCATTCCTGGCGGTGAAAAGGCGTTTGCGACAATGTAATCTTAAATACTCCCTGTTGTTTCCGGCGAAACTAAGGGTAGTCGCGAATGGCAGGACACACTTCTTCACTACCCCAGACAGCGCTGCAGAATGGGTAGAATCCTATACCTCAACACCATTAGGACGGAGAGAAACGCTTCCGGAGGCCGCACCACGGCGCCGCAGGAGTAGGAGAAGGAAATCGCAGTCGTCAGCGTCTCAGGCTTCTGGCCCTGCACCGGAATTAATCTTAAGCGGTCAGCTTGAAGCAGTACAGGCAGTGGCGAACATCAGTGGAGCACCGGGACAGGTTTCTGATTCAGACTCTGATCGTCAGGGCCCGCACAGCGACGAGGAACTTTCGGATGGATTCCCTGGCTCTCAAGACTCTCCGACGTTACCGCATGTTACTCCACAGACCTCTGAAAATATAGCTTGAACATTTGTTTGTATTGTTAATCCTTCCTCCATTTGTGGATAGCATGATGTGAGCCCCCGCCGGACATGCAAGTATATATAAATGACACTAAGTACTGTTAAGGTATTGTGTAGACTGTATTAAGGAGTCATATTAATGTTGGTAATACGTGGGGTGGTGTCTCTGGTCGTTGCCAGGTCTCTCCCTCCATCTGTTTCTCCTTCTTTCAAGTATGGGAATATTATATATGGTAAATAGGCAGCGGCCCCAGTTGCTGAATGATCGGCCAGAGCCGAGTGTAGCCGCAATTGGCGGTCCCCCTCATTTCTTTATTTGTTTAATTGATTGCTGTGCACAATAGTCTCCCCCGGACGCAAGTAGTGTGCCATTGCATCATAAGTTTGGGCGACTGCCAGTTGCAGATTCGCTCTTATGGAATTTTTTGTGTGTTGTTTATTTCTTATTTTTTATGCCATCTTATATCAACGTGGGTATGAGTTTTGGAGAATGGATTCATACAGAGGTGTGTGCTCCGGGATGAACGATGCAATCCTGCTGCCCCCCCCCTGCTGTCCCCCGACCGGCCGGGGTCAGTTGCATTCCTGATACATGCTGTTTATGGCTCCCATTAGGATAGGCACATGGATTGTGCGAGGTATACATAGCCCAGCGCGCCGCTATCTTATATACTCCTATCTTAAGCGACATCACATACAAATAGCGCTTCTTCAGGAAACACATTTGGCTAAGGCAGAAATTGCGCACCTTCACAGGCGCTGGAGAGGGCAACTATATGCAACAGGTTATTCGTCCTACGCACGGGGGGCTCTAGTGTGGGTGAGGCCGGGGACCCCGTTTCAGGTGGTAGACGTGATAGTGGATGGGGAGGGCAGGTATGTTTTGGTAAGGGGGACATTGGATGGCAAGCCGATTGTATTGGCATCCCTTTATGCGCCCAACGTTGAGCAAGCTGTTTTTTTAGATCAGATGTCGCAGAAGTTATCCGTATGGCATAATATTCCTATGGTTTTGGGTGGGGATTATAACTGTGTCCTAGACATCTCTCTAGATCGGTCCTTTCCCCCCTTATCGGGCACCGCCACACATGCGGCAGCGAAAGCATTGGCAAACTGGGCTACGCAGTGGCACTTCACAGACGCGTGGCGACATAGGAATCCACTAGACAGGGTATACTCCTATTACTCTGGGGCCCATCGACTGTATGTGCGTTTAGACCGATTTATGGTGTCGGATGGACTCCTGCCCTGCGTTGCAGATGCGCTCTATATGGGACGCACACACTCTGATCATAACCCACACGTCTTAGAGCTTCAATGGGAAGTAGAACTGCCGCCGGTTCCGATATGGCGTCTTCAACCGGATGTACTGCTTGATGCGCCATTTGGCGACTCGCTGGCCACCGCTGTAGCACAATACTTCGAAGACAATGAGGGAACGGCCACTTCAGCGTTGGTGGAATGGGACGCCCTCAAGGTAGTGACCAGGGGACATTGCTTGGGGACGCAAGCGGGAATGCGCAGGCAACTGGAAAAAGACCTTACTAGTTTAGAACAGAGACTAGCCGCAAGTGAACAGGCTGCCACAGACGGCGCTCAGGAACGGCTGGAACGCCACAGGGAGGAACACACGCAGCTGCTAGAACGGTTGCGCTGTCTTAATTATGCTGCACACTCGGCGAGAACGCATCACATGGGCGATAGAGCGGGCAGGCTGCTCACATGGCTTATCCGCCAGAACGAGTCGTCGACGCCGATAGCGTCGGTGAAATCAGCCACTGGAGATATCGCGTACACCCAGCGGAGCATACATGGTGCGTTTGTCACACACTACCGAGACCTGTACAGCTCGTGTATGCGGGTTATGCCTTCAGAACTGCGGGATTATTTGGGTGATATAGCTTTGCCGCAGCTCACCCGCACCCAAAAGGATGAATTAAATGTTTCCCTTAGCCCAGAGGAAATCCGAGATAGCGTTTTCTCCTTGTCTAACGGGAAATCGCCGGGTCCGGACGGTCTACCGGCCGAATTTTACAAAGCATATTCACATATCTTGGTACCGCAATTATTGAAGGTATACGAGGTGGCACTAGATGACGCTGCCCTCTCCACCACACAAAACGAGGCCCTGCTGGTATCCCTCCTCAAGCCTGATAAGAATCCGGAGCTGCTGGGCTCTTATCGGCCGCTTGCGCTCCTCAACACGGATTACAAGATATTTGCATCTCTATTGGCCAGGCGCCTTTCACCATTAGTGTCTACGCTGGTGCACCCCGATCAAAATGGCTTTGTCCCCGCGCGATGTACCTCCCTCAATATACGGAGGCTATTTAGAATACAACAATATGCAACACATAGTTGGCCACACTCAGGCTGCCTGGTACTAGATCTAGAAAAAGCCTTTGATTCGTTGGAATGGCCCTACCTGGCAGCTGTGTTGGAAAAGTATGACCTGGGGGATCATTATTTGCGCATGGTTAGTCTATTGTATCGGCGACCTACGGTCCGGGTCCGCACCGGCAATCTGGTCTCCGACTGCATTAGGGTGAAATGCGGGACGCGCCAGGGCTGCCCACTGTCCCCGTTGCTGTTTTCTCTCGCTATGGAGCCTCTGGCGGTACTGCTCAGGACTGATGGTGAGCACTGGGGTATACGGTTGGGAGATGGGTTACATGCCGTTTCCCTGTATACGGACGACTTGCTGTTGTATCTCCGAGATATTACGGCGATCCCGGAATCCATTGCAGGTATACTTCAGGCATTTGAGGAGAAATCAGGTCTGCGGGTCAATTGGGCTAAGTCAGGGATATACTCCTTTAATGCTGGCGCAGTGCAGGAGGATGTCACTTTGAACGGATCACCTCTCACGTGGTATCCCACCACTTTCAGGTATCTTGGAATTTTTATGTATCGCTCACCTGATGACTTATTTGACGGAAATTTGGTGCGGGCTGTCTCAGCCATACGAGCCCAGGTGCAATTTTGGAAAACGCTCCCACTGAATGTGCCGAGCCGTATAGCTTTGTTGAAAATTATTGTACTCCCTAAATTGCTCTATTATTTTTCCAATCTCCCTCTTTATGTCCAGCCTAAGATCTTTCGAGATCTGGAACGCTTGTTCCGCGATCTCGTATGGAATAAGGGCAGGCCACGGGTAGCTTTATGGAAGATGTATGCCCCTATCGATCAAAGTGGGTTGGCCGTTCCTAATATGGAGTTGTATTATTTAGCTGCACAACTACAGCGGGTGACAAAATGGTTGGACGGTAGACATCTGGAGGACACGGCAACGCTGCAACAGCCCTGGACATATTCTCAAATATGCCATTTATATCACCCCATTGTTAAGTCCCCGCGGCCAAAGCAATTATATTTAGGCCTGGCCCATAAATGCTACAAAAGAGGTTTATACCTTACCCGCATGACGACACCTTATGCCCCGATCTTGCCATTATTGGGGACCCCACGAGGGAGGTTAGGCACGTCAGAGGCAGTATTGTCGACCTGGCATGAGGCAGACTTACACACTCTAGGTGATTTGTATAGGGACGGGGCACTGCTCACATTTGAGGCATTGGTCGAAGAGTCCGGGTTACCGGCGGGCCAATTCCTACTACCTACTTCTCTTTTGAAGGCTCTGTCATCGGTTTGGGGTGATCTAACGACTGAACCACCGACGCACCTGGTGTTGCAGTGCCTGCATGTTATGGGGGCAGGCTCGCATGTAGTACACTGGCTGGTGGAGGCGCTGCTCGCGCACACACTGAAACCGATGCAGCGACTCAGGGAGCGATGGGAGACAGACAGGGGCCGGCCCTGGACGGAGAGGGAGTGGGGGGTCATACTGTCAGGAGCTAGGAATATACCAAGAAATGCCAGATTTAGGCTCATACAAACATATATCATACACAGGGCGTACCTTTCACCGGACATGATAACTAGGTATTTTAACACCGCCACTGCTGCATGCGCACGCTGTCAACAACTTGGTGCGGACCTGCTCCACATGCTGTGGGCCTGTGCATCTCTTCAGCATTACTGGCAGGAAGTCGTCACGGCACTGAACTCCTGTACGACCATGCAGCTGCCAATGACGTGGGAATCCTGCCTCCTAGGGCTCTATGCCAGATCCAAAAAAACAAAGTCGCCTCGAGATTTCAGGATTTGGGCTTAATTACTGCAAAGCGCCTTATAACCAAAAACTGGAAGAACACGAACCCTCCAGTGGCGCTCAACTGGCAGCGATCCTTCCTGACGTGGGCACAAGCGGAAAGCACGGTGTTGCGTAGGGAGGAGACAGCAGGGCTCCGTAAATTCCCTATTGCGCAAGATTGGGATGCACTTCTCATTACATTACGGGCCAATATTGCCGCCGCTGTAGAGGGCAACTTAGTCACCGATCAGTGATTGCACCATACACCTGCTCCACATCTCCCTGACTCCGAGCATGGGGTGATGTCCATTCTCTGGCTGTCTGGCTGGACACTGGGGTCCCCTTCTCCTGATTGGCAATTACACCTGACGGTACGCACTGTCCCATTGCACAGAGAGTACTAGATCCAACAATAACTTCAAACACTCAGCCAAGAGAGAATGTTTCCATTAGTATTTTATGATGGCAAATTTCTTTTCTCTCCTTTTTTGTAATGATTTTCCTTTTTTTTTTTTCTCGTTATTTGTTGTTAATAGTATTAGTTTGGGTTGTAAAGTTTTAAATAATAAGATTTATTGGACATTCTCGGTGCTCTCGTTTCATACACTGTCACTGGACGGAAAGGTCATTTCTTTTATGTAATAACATACAATTCAGTCCTGAGAAGCAACGAAGGTATATCTGCGTTGGAGATATATAGGAAAATGTTAATATGTACCCAACTTACTGAATCGGGAGTTAGTTATGATTAGGACCGATCATAAAGCTAAAATTGTGTAATAGAAACATTGTGAGCGATGGCACACTGAAATTCAAGTGTGCATATCTAGCAGAGATGCAAGTCATGTTCTTAGCAAATGTAAAGACATCACCAACGATATTTTGTTGAAATATAAGACATATTTTGTTCCTTTATATACTGTATAAATGTTATTGACATTTGGATATAATGTGAATGTATGTGTGGAATACTCTGTTTGGGATTGTAGAATTCTGAAAATGCCAATAAAGAAATTTAAACAAAAAAAAATAATCCCATTGCTGCCCTCATATGTTTGTAAGTTTGATTATGCTTTAGATGAATCAGTGTGAGTTGCCCTAGGAGCTGGATTTCGCACAGCAAGTGTGCCAACAGCGCATGAAAGTCATGTCTTCCTGAGGTTATGTGACTCTCATGGGAGCCGTTACTAAAGGTTCAATTTGCACGTGTTTGGTATTGCTTGGAACGTCGTGGGACAAGTTGACAGGTAGTAAACATTTTTTGGCACAAACCAACGACATGTCTGGCCATATGTGTGTAAAGGGTTGCTTGTGATTTGTTTGTATTCAAGTTGGTCGATGACTGGATGAGAGGTGGTGTGATTAGTGATCCTGTCCTTTGACTTATGAATGGGATAGGCTCTTGACTGGAGGAGGTGTGTTTGATGAGAGTGTTCTGCTGTGTTGGATTGGGTCCATGGCTGGCAGTATATTGTGGGTGGTGTGTGAAAGGCATGTGAATGGCCCATAAGTGGTTGGTGCTTGACGTGGCTCACCTCCAGTAGTCATAGGTTCAATATTCTGCTACTGTTATGTCTATCTGCTCTTTGAAGCTTGCACTTCTGGACATGCCAAAACCTAATTGTGTAAATCTGTACTTTAGTAGTTGGTGGACCCCAAAGGAACAATAACAGCCCCTCACTTTTTTGAGAACTGAACACCTTGAGTTGTCAAGGTTGGTGCAAATGCATTCATCCCACTTACTTTCTCACTATGCCCTGCAGACTTTAAACTTAGCCTAGGTGGCTAAGATCACACATTTTCTTTACATTTTGTGAGGAATAGTTCTAGAAATTGTGGTGATCAATACATTTCCAACCAACTAGGCTTCCCACATGCCTCCATGTAAAAATGGAATTTGTGTGTGTGGGAGTAGTGCCCTTGATAGGAAAGAGCACTACTATCGCAACATGGACAATTAACTTTTTCCACTTAAAACCAATACTTTATTTTGTGTAATTAGGGTACCTGTGGATTTGGAGCTCGTGATCAGCCACTACCCAGGAAAACCTACCAAACTCAGACAATTCTGAAAACTAGACACGATTGGGAGTCCCGTGTGGCATGACTTGCATGGATCTCATGGGATTTTCATACCCAGAAGCCCTTGCAAACATTAAAGTTTGGCTATAAAAATAAATGTTCCTTACATTTCTGTGTAGGAAAGTTCTATACTCTGTGGGGATCCACTAATTTCCTACCACCCTGCATTCCCACAGGTCTCCTGATAGTGGTTAAAACTGTGAAGCAAAAGGCCCTAAAGTGCTATGTGCAGAAATCAGCGATAAAAGTAGCTGCTTCACCTTCACCCATGGAAACCTATCAACCGAAGACATTTTAGAAAACTAGACGCAAAGTTTTACTACCCAAAGTTCCCTGAAAACCTCAAAATGTTCCGAAAATCACTAATTTTCCTTCCATTTCTGTGATAAAAATGTACTAAATTAGCAGGAATCCATAACATTCCTACCACCCAGCGTTACCTCACTTGTCTCGAAAAAAACACTGCTCCACTTGTGTGGCTGGGCCTGGTGCCCAGGACAGGAAATGATTAAAAACAAGGCCAATAAGAATTATTGCAGAGGTTTGCAGGGCATTGTGAGTAAGGAAATGTTATGGGATCCACGCGAGGCATACCACTCTGTGTCTCATTTTCAGAAATGCATGAGTGTGGTAAGTTTTCTTTGGTGCTGGCTGACCTAGGGACCAAAATCCACATATAGTCAAGTTGCCAAAAAAGAGTTGGTTTTGAGTGGAAACATTTGATCTGGCCCATGAGGGGCTGTGTCAAGGCTGATTTGCATATGGCTGTGTCCAAACTAAGATGACTTGGTGAGCAAAAGAACAATGCATTGGGATGCTGCCCCGAGCGTTTGCCCATGGTTAGACAAATTGCAAGAATCCATCGTGACCTCGAATGGTCTACGATACATGGTTGCCAACTCCATTGTGTTCTGTCCATTTGGGCTTCCCAGTTCCTAGTCTTGAGAAGACCCAGGAATTAATGGGGTCAAAACATGTCAACATGTGCCCAAGACCAAGATGGACCTCCTCGAGTGGATGGGCATATGTATAAAGCTTATATTAACCAACCAAGACATCCACAACCTCCAAGTTAATGGATTAACATTGGCTCAGCTCCAAATAGACTTGTTTTAACCATGACAGCACTGAACTTATACAGAGAGAAATCAGCTGTACTGTTTGAAATTTTGGACATGGCATTTTGTGTTTGAAGTTATTTTTCCATCTACATTTTTTTTGTGGTTTCCTCCCTCTGATGGCATATTGAGCCATCACTGATAACAATCTAATCATATCTTGTTAGACAAACCATCTAAAATCATGTGGTCTTGTATAACTTTCGTCTTGAGTCTTCCAGATGTTTCATATTGTCATAGTATCTACTCTGACTCTACTCTAGTTCTACGTCTGCTCTCTTTCTTTTCACTGCCTGTTTAGCTTGGGCGTATTTATATCCTTTAAAGATCAGGAACAAGAATATCGCACAAACGACAATTATTAGAATGGGCTTCAAAATAGCACCCAATATTCCACTTCCCAAGTGTGCAAACCACTTTCCCACAGCATACAATCCATTCCCAATAGCTTCCCAAGCTCTTGTTGCTGCCAACCCTTCCAAATCCTTCGCCAACCCAGATATACTCCGGATACACTTATCCAGATCCTGACTTTCGTCAGGTATGTAAGTACAGCATTGCTGAACTTTGAGCATCTGGCTGACTCCGCTCTCTTTTGTCAGTAGAAGGTCTAACTCAAGTCAGTTCTGCAAAACCATGGACCTAATAGCTGCCATCTCTGTATTTACATGCAGCAATGAATAGGCTTTACTAGTGGCTAACTTATCCACTATAGTAGACAGCTTACTTATCTTCAAATCGTTCAGGCTCACACCTACAGATGGAATGACGGCACCCAAAATGTCACCTACTACCTCAGCTGCCCTAGCAACTTGTTTTGTTTTAGGTTTCTTATGCCATACTGGATCATCGAAATGTTATGAATTTGCGGGAACACTACACTAAGAAAGCATGCGCCATGCCATCCATGGGGTATTTTGAAATATGTATTTTGTCACAAATTAAAAATACTCCTGGGATCACAGGATCTTGTCCTTCCAGGTATTAAGAATGATTTCCCCTTGCTTCAAAAACATGTTCACACTCACTCTCTCCTAAAAACAATGAATCTAGGGGGCGTGGCCAAGAAGGCGGTGGCGCAGCAGCTCAATTGTGGAGCTCTGCGGAGAGAGGCCCTTAAGTTGCTGGAAAGCTAGCTTCCTGGGACGGCTGCAGCTCCACTGGGAGCCGCGACAGGGGCAGGCTCATGTGGGTGGATGGGATGATTCAGCAGAAGTTCCTACCGAGATCGTCCCAGCGCCACACCATGAGGGCATATGGCAGCCTGCAGACCAACCAAGAGTGGAGGTCAGCTGACGGAGTGGGGGTAGTACCTGTCCCGGGGCTGCAGCTGTGACCCCCCGAGGTGTTGGTGTCCGCTGACAAGGACTTATTGGTAGGGGGGACTGTAACATAGTGAATGACCCCCACCTGGATAGATCGGCAATGAGGGTTGGGAGTACCGGTGCACTGTCAGAAGCTACACAGCGATGGGTGGCAGAGGTGGGATTGGTGGACTTATAGTGACAGCGCAATCCCTCCTCTAAGGAATACATCTTTTTCTCTGCAGTACACCAGACATATTCCCATATAGACCTCTGCTTGACTTCTCCACGCATGTCCCTGGCCACGGTGGCGGTTGAGATAGGAGTGGTGGCATTGTCAGATCACCCCTCCTTCACCCTCTCCCTGAGACTGCCTGGGGGTCTGTCCCCTCAAAGGATGTGGAGGCTGAAACACAGACTGCTTACGTATGACCCCAATGTGGTGGAAGTTCGGAAGTCCATGCAGATTTTCCTGGACTCTAATGATGACGACTCTATGTCAGAAGCACTGCTGTGGGATGTATTAAAGGTGGTATTCCGGGGCCAGTTTATCGCTATTGCAGCTAGGCTCAACAAGGAAAGGAAGGTTAAGAGTGAGTAACTTGAGGGCACGGTCAGGGAACTAGAAGGGGTTCACCTAGGCACATGTTCTCTTCAAGCTAGGCGCCAGCTCACTACAGCTCAAAAGCAACTAAAGGCACTAGACGTGGACAAGGTGGAATACGCCATCCTAAGTACCAGACAGAGGTATTATGAGGGAGGTAATAAAGCTGGTAGACTGTTAGCACATAGACTCCGGGCCCAGGTGGCCCAATGCCGGGTGGTGGAAATTGAGGGTCTGGATGGGGAAGGGCTGCGGACTGATGATCTTATAGCGGGCGAATTTGAGCATTTTTATTTGGCACTTTACACTGCAGAGACGCTTGATGAAGCTCTGGCAGTGAGCTATGTCGCGCTGGCTCCGGTGACCCCGCTCCCAGACTCAGAAGCGGTAAAACTAGATGCTGATATTAGTTCTGAGGAGGTAGTCCGAGCTATTCAGAAACTCCCCTCCGGCAAAGCCCCCGGTGAAGATGGCTTCACCTCTGATTTTGACAAAATCTTTGCGCTCTCCCTCACCCCTTTGCTTTCTCATCTCTACAACTCATTTAGTGATACTGGGTGCCTTACTCCCTCCATACAGGCAGCTGCAATAGTGGTTCTTCCGAAGCCGGGCAGGACCAGAAGAGATGTGGGTCGCACCAGCCTATCTCTTTGCTAATGTCGATTACATTTTTTTTACCATCGTGCTGGCCTCCCACCTGGCATTGTATATGCAGGGCCTTATTGACACAGACCAGTCTCGGTTTATCCCTGAAAGGAGCTGTAGCGATGGAACTAGGTGACTTTGCTACCTTCTCGACAAATCACAATGCTCCCAGAGACCCACCTTGCGCCTGTCCATAAATGCCGAAAAAGCCTTCGACAGGGTGCATTGGCCTTACCTGCACGAGTTGCTAGTCAGATTGGGGCTGGGGGAGATTTGGAAGCTGGGTAAGCTGTAACTACACCACACCAGTGGCATGGGTCCTTGTGAATGGAACCTCATCCTTCCCCTTTAAGATTTCATGGGGAACCCGACAAGTGTGTCCCATCTCCTTTATTATTTGCACTCTACATGGAGCCCTGTGCAGAGCGGATTCGTCAGCACACCAACATCTCTGGGATCTGAATGGCAGGCAGGGAACACAAAATATCGCTTTACGCTGATGATGTGCTACTGAATCTGATGCAGCCGTTCACATCATTGCCCCCCTTCTGAAGGAAATAGCGTATTTTGGGGTGGTGGCTGGATTTAAGGCCAACCTACAGAAAACACAGGCCCTCACTCAGCCTGATGATCCCGAAGGACGATCAAGCGCGACTGACGGACATGTTTCCCTCTGCCTGGGCGACCGACGAAGTGACATATATGGGACTTCAGTTTTTTCCACTCCTGAGCGTACTTCTCAAGAAAACTATGCTGTCCTGCTTGCTATGACGAGGTCCGAACTCTTGACCTGTCATGCAGACATTACTGCTGCAGCCCCCTCCCCATTGGTGCTGTCCAAACTACAAAATCTCATAGGAGACTTCATATGGGCGGGCAAGAGGGCCCGCATTGCCCGTCACCAGACATATCTTGAACAAAAGGATGGGGGGTTGGGTGTACCCCATCTGGAGAGGTATTACCACACGGCCCAGCTGTGCTATATGATAGAATGGTACAGAACAGCATCCGAAAAGCATTGGTGCTTTATTGACTGCACAGTTGTCGGAATACACATATGGAAAATGCTGCCAAAGAAACACTAACCTGCTAGGGTGTATATTTCACCTATCACTAAAGCGGCAGTGGGGGTATGGGACAGGGTACAGGAAGCGAGGCGCCTTTCCACGCAGACATTGCCTTTGACCTCATTTATTGGCCACCCAGAATTCCCCCCAGCAATGAAGGGAGACGGCTATGTTACTTGGCAGGAAGCCAACTGTAAGATAGTGGGGGACCTTTTTGATGCAGAGGGAGTGATGGATTTCGCTCAGCTCCGCTCTGGGTATGGTTCACCCCCTGACACTTATTGGCAATACATTGCCCTGAGAAGCTGGGTCAGGCAGTCCCACATATGTCCACATGCCAGCCGCCCACTGACAGAGTTCGAAAAATGGTTTGTCACTTGCCACTCCGACAAACGCTTGCTCTCAGACATACACTCCTTCCTCACCGCACCTGTACACAACACTAAATTACCAGCGCAGCGTAGGTGGGAGTCTGAAAGTTAGCGTGAATTCTCTGTTAAAGAATGGCAAGACATCATCCACAGAGCCAGGGCTTCCTCATGCAGCACTGCGGGCAAAGAAATGTTTCTCAAAATTGGCATTTACTGGTACTACACTCCGGTCCGGGTAGCCCGCTGGAAGACCGGGGGAGATCCACAGTGCTGGCGTCGCTGCAGATGGGAGAGCACCCTAACACATTTGCTGTGACACTGCCCAAGGATCCAACAATTTTGGATAGCCGGCCTGTCTGACATCGACATCGTCTATGAGACAGACCTTCCAAGGTTTCTGAGCTACATCTTGTTGGGTCTACCCAATGCCCTGACCTACCCTCTTAGATCCTGCCGCCGAAGAGCTATTACTTTGGCCTTGGGTGCGGCCAAGCAGACCCTTTTATCCCGCTGGGGCACTGACACAGTTTCAACCCAGTTGGACTGCTTGCATAAATTGTTGGAGCTTGGGGGTATGAAGAAGCTGACATCCAGCGTTACATATACATTGCCACGCTTTGATAAAACATGGGGCTCACCCAGGCAGTTCAAACTGAGGCGCGCGTAATCTGTCCAACATTGGCATCTATGGCGCTGATGCAGGCATAGCATGGCTATCCGTTGGTGATTTTCACTTTCCGCTGTCGAGTGCTTCTTTTCTCTTTCCTTATTCTTTATAACTACAACTCTCCTTCTGTCCTCTCTTTCTTGTACTATGACGGTTATCATTCCCCACCGGCCTATGGATGTAGGTGGCAGCTGTTGTACTACGTTTCTTAAAACCAATAAAAAAGATTTAAACCCAAAACAATGAATCTATATAACTCTGATCAACCTGTGTGCACAATTTTTCCTTATGCTTCCAATCTAAGGCAAGAGCAGGTCGATTTCCCTTTTCCTGCTGCTCAATTTCTTCACTACTCCACTTGTGGCTTTTCATACCCTTATCAGTTTCAGTTTGTGACTTCAGGGTTCTCCATCTATCCTCCACTAAATCCAAAAATGTATTTTCCACTTCAGACATAGCACAGGTTATATTGTGTCTATGAGAGTAGGCTGTAATTAACGTTTTAAGAGATGCAATATATTTGACTGCTAGCTTTGCACCCTTAAATAAATGGTTCTTATCCCGATGTTTAAAAATAAGAATCTCTGACAGCACCAGATCAAAGATTAAATAATAATATTGAAAACTACCTTGCCCATAAAATAAACCCATCAACACACTACATATGATCCCATAAGTCAAAGGTATATGATGGTAAGTAGAGCTCTTGACAACTGATGCAGGCAACTGCGTACACACATAGCAATCTCTCGCACTGATTGTGTCAACATACTCATAGAGCAATGGGAAATGCACATTCGAATCATAGTTCCCTCTTGATAGGTCTGTGTGTAGCATCTTAATTCCCCACATCTGTACTTTATTGTCAGCAGGATGTAAAGTAATTGGTGCAACTGTCAAAATTATTTCTCCTGGCCTATGTGTGGCTGGAGACAACCCTAAGAGCATTGTTATGAGTATGACTTCTACAACTACTAATATACCTGTTATGATGTACCTACGTCTATTAGAGCTAGTACTAGGTGTGGCATTAGCTATAGTATCTACTTTGGTATTGGCTTCCATTTTATGCTAGAGTCTAAACCCTTTGTTGGAACGTAGCAGCTGCAGAATCTCTTCTGTCGGTTTTTACCTGTGCAAACAGCAAAAACAAGTTAGATCGGTGAGCAACAGGTTATGTACAAAGTCTTTGGTAACCTTCCTATTTCCTTTGCCCCTTAATCAATGTCTCTCACAATAAAAGGCTCAAGCTCAATGACAATCAGTTCCAAAACGAAGTGTTTCAATTTGTTGACTAGCACATTTTCATCCAAGAAAGGAAGCTAAGTCACGTTAAAAATGAAATACCTCAAATCTCTCAGGCTCACTAGTAAAGGAAGTTCAAACGTGAGCTCATACTGTATATCAAGTTCCCTCAGACTCAAATGAATCTCCATAACCATTCCAGGACTCGGAGAATTCGATCTCTTGGTCATTTGCAAGAAAATATGTCTTCTTAGGAGAAGAGTACCTCCGACAAAGCACTATTGTTTTCTTTAATCATCTGAGTGTGTTTTCTTTGCCTTCTCCAGTGTCGCTCAGATCAGAGTTCTCTGTGTCTTCCGGAATTGCAGCAAGGTCACTTTCTTTCTGCAGGATCAGTCTCTCCCTCTCTTGTCATCTTGGCCAACTTTCACCAGCTGCCACTTGTGACTGCACAGCACCAATCCCTTAATCTGGGTCTGACTTGTGTTCTGTCACAGTCACAGAACCACTTTCGTTTTTGACCTCAATAACTGACCCTTCCAGACCCCCCTCAGGCTGAACGAGTGCGACCACCACTGGCTCTTCTGGGACAGGTGCTTTTATCTCATCAAGGGGACACAGATCTTGGCAAGTGTGGGCAGCATACAACCAGTTGGAGAGACCTTCGCTGTTCACAGCAGTTGCTGTGACCAAGATTACCTGGATTGGCTTCCGCCAATGAGGCTCCAGACAGCTTTTCCTCACATGCTTCTTAACTAGGAACCAGTCTCCAGGACTCAGGTCATAACATTGCTTGTGAGGAGGCAGGGTTGTAACAGCTTCAACCCGATGAGACACAGAATGCCCCACATCAGCCAGTCCTTTACAATAGTCAAGAATCACGTTGTACGTGATGTTGACAAGCACAATTGCAGATGCTACAGGCAGTCTCATTACCCATTCCATGACAATCTCATGGGGGTACAATCCTGTCCTTCGATCAGGTATACTACGAAGACTCATCAACACAAGCGGCAAAGCATCAGGCCATTCCAATGATGTGGAAGCACACACTTTGACAAGCCTTGATTTCAAAGTTCCATTGACCTGTTCCACCACACCCGAAGCCTCAGGCTTGTAACTACAATGCAGTCTCTGTTCCACTTGCAATCCAGCATACAGCATTCTGAGAACTTCATTATTAAAGTGGCTGTTTATCGGTCAGATTCCAGCGAAGTCAGGAAGCTGAACCTACAGATTAAATCCCTTAGTAACAGTTTTGTGACTGTCATTTCTGCATGTAGGGTAAGCCTCAACCCACTGTGAAAAGATACACATCACAACCAACACACACCTCAATCTCTTACACACAGGCATCTCTAGGAAATCTAGCTGCATCCTGTTGAATGGACCACCGAACTTCTCAATGTGACTCAATGTGACCACAGTTCTTCTCCCCACATGGTTCTGTTGGCACTCAACACACCTGTAACACAATGCTTTAGCCATCAGCCTAAATCTGGGATTAAACCAGGTCTGTCAGAACAACCTCACCATCACATCCTGTTCTACATGAGTGGACCGTTATAATGGTGTGCCATTGGTGGTAAAAGGCTGTTAGGCAACACTGGTCTTCCATCTTCTGAAACCTAAATCTCATCCTCCTCTCTCTTTACACAATCTGCTTTGACCTAACTCTTCTGTTCTTCTGACACTTCCTCCTGCAACCTCTTAACCTCCTCCCAAGTGTCTTCTGTTGTTAATAATATGTTGTAGTTGGTTTTGTCTGTGCCCTCATTGGTGCACTCACCATTAAAGGTAAAAGCATCTTAAGCACATTATTTTGCCACCTCATCCACATACCTATTTCCAACATTTGCATAATCATCGCCCTTGCAGTGCGCAGGGCATTTCACAACAGCAATCTGGGATGGCATTTGCAATGCCTTGAGGAGTTTTTGAACTTGCTCCTTGTTTCGGATGGGTGTTCCTGAAGAGGTCATAAAACCCCTTGGTGACCATAACTGTCCGAAATCATGAACCACACCAAAACCGTATTGCCTATCCATGTAAACAGTCACTCTCTGTTGGTCAGAGACACAATATGCTCTAGGAAGTGTAATAAACTCAGCCACTTGTGCAGAATACACATCTGAGAGCCACAAAGCTTCTACTACTCTTGAAATTGGGCATAAAGGCACATAGCAGCTCACAGATTTCCGTCATGGTCTTGCAAACATGAGTCATCCATGAACAATACAATATCTGATTCAGGCAGTGTCTCATCCTGTATGTCTGGCCTTGGCTTAATACATAGTTCAGTGACATCGAGACAGTCATACTCCACTTCATTTTCACCATCAATCATCAACATCAGGATCTTGTAACAGAGTAACAGGATTCAAAATAGAACACCTCTTAAACATTATATTTTCAGTCGCAAGTATGTTCTGTTCATACCGGGTCAAGTGACTGTCAGATGCTAAATGTGAGTACGTGTCAGCAATATTTCCACAGAATGAGGCATGTACACTGTTAAAAGATGACTCATGACAATACCTTCACATCTTTCAAATCTGATACCTGTGGCCGCCACTGCTTTAAGACACCCATGCAGAGCCACAGCTACTGAATCTAAAGTAGCTGAAAAATAGGCCACAGGCCTACGGGCATTCCCATGTGTTTGTGTTAGCAGTGAGAAAGCACAGCCCTCCCTCTCACTGAAGAAAAGTGAAAACTCTTTGTTATAATCAGGCATTCCTAGCGCCAGTGTGGGACAAAGACTTTCTCTCAACTCCAGGAATGCATTCAGTCATTGCCCCAAGGTACCCTATCCGACACATCCTTGAGTGTCAGTCTCTGTAAATTCTTGGCCACTAGTTAAAAGTTATGCATACACTGGCGACAGTAGACCACCATTCCCAAGAACATTCTGACCTCCTTCTGAGTCATTGGCGGTTTCATCTGTAAAATTGCAGATATTCTTTCTTGTGACACCTTTATGACTCCTTTCTTGATATGGTGACCGAGGTACTGAATCTCTTTCATACAGTATTGCAACTTCCCAGGGAACACTTTATGTCCATTCTCTGTCAAGTGGTTCAGCAGTGCAATAGTATCAACTTTGCATGCTTCTCGAGTATTTGACACCACCAACAGGCCATCAATATGCTGCACCAGGATAGAATTACAAGTCATAACCAGGGACTCCAGATTATTTTTAAGGATCTGGTTGAAAATGGAAGGGCTCTCTGTATACCCTTGCGGGACTCGGCACCATGCCAAAACACGATTGCCTAGCTTGAAAGCAAAAAGTAGCTGGCTGTCTTCATGCATGGGTATGGAGAAGAATGCCTGACACAAGTCAATAACAGAAAACCACTCAGCCTCACATGGAATTTGGAACAGTATTACAGCAGGATTCAGTACCACTGGACAACAAGGGACCACAATATTATTCACCCTACGCAGGTCCTGCACTATGCAGTACTTACCGCTAGGCTTCTGCAGGCCCATGATGGGTGAGTTACATGAACTCCCCATAATCTCTTTCAGTATTCCGTGTTGAATCATGGGCTGAGTCACTAGAGTTATTCTAGCAATTGTCTCAGGAGCCAAATTATACTGTGGAGTTCTGGGAAATTCTGAATTTTGTTTTATCTGAATGTGGACAGGTTCAACTCTTTTATTGAGACCAATGTCTTTTCCTGAATAATTGCACACTTCAACTTTCACTGTGCCCCTGAGATCTAAAGGTAGGTCTTCATTAGTCATCATGGGATACATCACAACAACTGGAGTGTGATTGACCATTTTGAAGGCCAAATCTTTATCGTGTGTCTGAAACTCCACACCTCTTGGTGTACAGTAAATAGTGCAATTCAACTTGCACAACAGATCACGCCCTAACAAATTCGCTGGGCTTGAATCACAGACTACAAACTGATGACTGCCCTCAAAATTTCCTATTCTAAAACATACTTCCTTGGTAATGGGATTTCTCATCTGTTGATTTGCAACTCCAATAACTTGGATTGTTCTTCCCGAGAGGGGCAGGTTCGGAACTTCCACTGACCTCACCGTAGAGCAGGTGCCATCGGTCTCAACCAAAAATGATACTTCATGGCCACTCATCTCACCATTTACATAAGGGCCACTCTTGTCCACCTCTAGGACTGTGCCAAGTATGCAATCATCCTCCCCCATAGTCACCGTCAGGCTGACTGATCAACACCGAAACTGTCAATAGTCTTGAGCATGTTATATTGCTGATATGGACCAGTTCCCTGAAACAAATTCTGATTTACATTCGGAACCTGATTCGAAGTAAACCTAGGGCCAGCTGCATTCTGTTGTGGCATAGGGGGTTGTGGAACCTGCATAATTGGTGCTTGAGGCACATTGATATTTTGAACTCTAGGTCTGGGCAATTTCTGCATTTGCATGGGATTGTTACCTAGTTGCGGTACCAAATCCACATTCTGTCCTTGATTTACTAGATTAAAATGACATTCACGCTTCCAATGCCCCATCCTATTACAAATGTGACATGGATTGGACTTTTTCAATGTCGCCAAATCAATTCTAGTACTAAGATCAATAGGAATTCCTCTATCTCTGCTCAGCAGTGGAAATACACCTCCACCCTTAGTGTCGGGGGCTCCCTGCTGATATATTCCCTGCACACGAGGTGCATTTGCAACAAATGGTGGACCTTGATTTCCTCTCTCTGCTGCCTATTCTGTGCCACCATAAGCTTCTCCTTCAGCTTTTTCTATTTCATTTCAATCTCATCATTGCAGTACATTGCATACAGCAAGATTTCATCAATGGACGTGTTTTGCCAGCATATCCAATGTTGCTGGATCATCATGCTAATCTCAGGTGTCAATCCTGTCAATAACCTGGACACAAAGGGGCATATTCTCAAGAACGTGTGATAACTACCGCAAATTCAGCTTAACGCAACACTTCACATCGCAGTCCATCACGGGAAAATAACGCTGTGTTAACGTGGTATTCCCAACACGGCAGTACCATGCGATAGTCACACGATAACGCGTCAAATTAATGCGTTAAAATCAACGCGACACTGCAAAAACGCGAAACCCCAACGCGAAAATAGTAGCGATGACGCCAATCGCGATACTAAAATCTGTGAAAACCAGCCACAGGCCTGCAATTCCCACGCGTCATGCGGGAAAATGCACTATAAAAGTAGAAAAAAAACATACAAACAAAAGCCAAACAACAGCGAAGCACAATGGAGGCATCCGGAGCAAGTACAGAGGACAACCAGAACCCCACAAGTTCCCCGGAGGACCAGCCTGTGACCTCAGGGTCAGGGAAGGGCAAGGACAAGAAGAGTAGGAAGAAGCGGTTCAGTCCGCAGGAAAACAGGATCCTGATAACGGAGGCGATAGAACACCATCAACCACTGTTCGTCACCTCCACTGTGTCACTGGCAACTAAAAATGGAATATGGCAGACCATCGTGGACAAGGTGAATGCAGTCGGAGTGCTGAGGAGGACAATGGATGAGGTCAAGAGGCGCTGGAATGATGTGAAGCGCAAAACCAAGCAGAAACTCGCAAACAACCGGAAGGCAGCAATGCAGACTGGAGGTGGGAGTCCAGCGCCACAGGAGGAGCTGGACGAGATGGAGGAAATGGTGTCCACAGTCATCAGTGGGGAGACGGTGTCAGGAGTTGTGGGACCGGACACTGCTCAACATGACCAGACACAACAGCAACAGGGTGAGTAACGACCAGGGACTGGGGGGACGGGGGGAGATGGGCACAATGGCACACATGCACAATTAAGCATAGCACATCTGCGGACAAACCATGCCCCAGACCCCCAACTCCCACCAAGAGACCAATGCACACAGGTATGCAACATCTCAGCACCGCATAAGCACAGAAGCCCGAGGCATACCGCATGTAAGGGATAAGGGGCAGCTAAATCAGAGCTGCAGGGGCGACTCCCCCAAAATGCGGCACACACACATTACATGCAGAGCACATCAACATTGACAACGATGTGGTACAAACCGCAACACGTCCACAACAGTACAGAGGACACAACTGGTGCCGCATGTGTGTAGAAACTGGCCAATCACATTTGGCAATGCAGGGAAATGTGAGTTGACAATGTACAAGTACAAACACACATCCGTGATGTAGTCGGAATGTCCACTGTCCTGCATCAAATAGGCAGCTCCCCCCAAACAGTCACAATGTACATTGTCATGCAGTCCGAATGTAAACATGTACAATGCGTCAACATACATGTGAACACAATGTTAAACTGCATCTCCCCTTCACATTGCAGGGGGAAATCCAACACCTCCTGCGGAGCAGTCCGAACCTCTCTTCTCTGATGACGAAGAGGACCACCACACCTTTGACTCCGATGCCCTCCAACAGCTCGTGGACAGCCTCCGCAGCCCACTTCCAGGAGCAGGGCAGCCCAGCTGCCACGAAGAGAACCCACCCCCTGCACAGAACACACAGCAGGCAGCACCCACCACCAAGGCTGCCTCCCAGGACCCCCACGACGGACACATGGCCTTCCAACGCCGTGTGTTGGGGTGCCAGTAGAAGCTGGCTGAACAGGTGCAGGTGGGGCTCGACCGCATGGCAGCCAAACTAGATGCCATACGTGGGTGTCTGAGTCCCATCAGGGACCACTCACAGTCCCTAACGGACACCCACAGTCCGCTCCATGCTCTCCAATGGACCATGGCTGACATCGCTAGAGTCCTGACTCTGCGACAAGAACGACTGTCTAGCCAGAGTGCCTCCTGCGATGTGAGCCGTGAGTTGGGACACATGCGTAGGATCATGGAGAACATGGAGCGGACACAGGCGGAAAGAGCGGCTGCCACGGCTGCACACCAGTGAGAGGTAGCTGGGTCCCTCAATGCCCTAAAGTTCCTCCTCATGGCATTGCTGCCACAAGGCCTGGCGCTGATGCATGCTGCTGCTACCACCCCATCCACATCTCCGGCCCCTGATGTGTCAGTGCCACACAGTGCGGCTGACATTCCACCTCCGGCCCCTGAGGTGTCACTGCCACACAGTGCTGGAGACAGAACACCACCACGCACATGTGAGGCACATGCAACAGCAGAGGACGAAGATGCGGATGAATCTGCCTTCGTGGTCAGAAGGACGCAGTAGCATTCATCTCCGCCATGTGGCCTGTTTCTGCTTGGTTCTGCCCTCTGCATCATCACCTTCCACTGTCCCCTGATGCACTCTGTGACACTCACCTTGGACCTCTACATGGACTGCCATATTCTGTTTGGTCACCAATGATGACACAGCTATCAGACTGCGGACTGAACTCCTCCTCTCCTGATGTACCTGTCATTCCCTGAAGGACTCTGGCTGGCCCTCCATGGGCCAACAATGTAAAGTGGGGTTGGCATGGCCCTGTACTGCTCCAGCTGCAACACTCCACTGAATGTGCAATAAACATTCATATTCACACAGATGTGTCATGTCTATGATCTTTCAAGTGTGGAAGTATGGATGAATGTAGGGTCAGTGATTCCTCCTTACGTCCATGTTGCTCATGTTGTGGGACTTTTGTCACAGGGTGACAGATTGCCGATTGCGGTCCGGGTGGTGCCGACACTACAACAGAGACACATCCATTAGTCACTTCCTTGTCCAGCCCAGGACGGAACCACGCCCAGAGCTCCGGGGTCATTGTTCACACCCTTACGCTAGACTGGCATACGCCAGGACAGCCCACTCCACTTACGCACACAGGGGGGACGACAACGCCACATGTCCCAGGTCTTCACTGTAGGGATCTGCAGCTCACAGGTCTAGTTGTCAGCATGCCACAGCCACTCCCTCACGGCTGGTGTACACCCACACCACACCCATCCAGCACAGGCGTCACAGGACATGTGACCCTGCCAATAAAAAGGGCCTGGCGCCGTGCTGGACGCCATTTCCACTCTCTAACTGGGTGTCTCCGTGAAGTTCTCATGTATGCATGAGGGCCTAGGGCCCTGCCACCTCACATTGCCCAGTGCCGGGGGTGACATGATGGCGTCCGCAACACGGAACTCAATCATTAAGGGTCCATGGCTAGCGGTGCACAGACTTGGTGGCACCGGATACACTGCGGCAGGCACAGGCACACCGCCACGGGACGGTGTCTTGCGGTGCAGTGAGATAGGTGCACCTAAAGTGCTGAGCGGGTGTGCAGTCTGCGATGATGCGCCGTCCTGGTGGTCCGGACTGGCAAGGATCAGTGTGAGCCCTGCTGGACCGCAGTGTAGGCCTGAGCCAGCGGGCAGTGCGGGCCTCCCGCCACGTGGCGTTGCCTCGCGGTTCACAGAGTGAGTGGCACTTCAAGCGCTGAGCGGGTGTGCAGCCTGCGATGATGCCGTGTGCACTGATGTGGTCTCTGCCATTGCAAAATCAAGACCCAGAGTCAGGTGTGTGACCTGGTGGCCCGCGGTGCAGGGCTGCATGATGTGGAGGGTGCCATGGTCGCGGACTTGGAGATCCCAACGGAACACGGTGGGCCCTCTTGGAGACACGCCGGTGGCGGAAGGTGAGCAGTGAGGCCTGGTTGCGCTGGGGCGGGCAATCACCGCTGGGCGGCGGGAGGGGCTGGGGTGCAGCAGCCTGTGTGCGCAGGGGCGGGCAAGCGATGATGGCGTGTGCAACTGTATGGACTCTGCCATTCATGTCTCTGGACACTGTTTCAGATAAGGGACCTGGGGGACTGCAGTGTATACCGGCACGTGGTTGGAGACACACCGGTGGCAGCAGGTGAGCAGTGAGGCCTAGGTCCGCAGTGTCGGCACTCTCTCACCCTCTCTTTCTCTCTCCCTCGCTCTCTCTCTCTCTTTCTCTCTCCCTCTCTCCCTCTCTCTCTCTCTCTTTCTCTCCCCCTCTCTCTTTCTCTCACCCTCTCGTTCTCTCTCCCTCTCTCCCTCTCTCTCCCTCTCTCCCTCTCTCTCTCTCTCTTTCACTCTCTCTCTGTACTTTGATGGGCGCATGGCACACCTTCTTATCCAGATTTCTGTTTTGCAGGCTGTGACTTACAGAATGTCCTGAGAAGACCCACCATGCCTCTTCAGAATTGTTGTTTTTGGTTTATTCTGTGATAAATGTATTATTTGGATATTATGATATGAATGTATGACTTCCCTTTTTCTGACCACCCATGTATGTTAGGTGTTGTGATTGTGCGACTTCAGGCAATTTGTTTGGTTCATGATTTCGTGGAGTTGATGTGCAATATCTTTGTCCAAAGGGGGGGAGGGGGTGCCCGGGGTGGGGCCCGGGGGAGGTCCTGGGGGGGGTCCTGGGGGTGGTGGCGGTGGGTGTTGTTGGCCTATTGGGGTTCCGGGCTGCATGATCGGTTGCTCCAGGGCATCTGTTGTTCTTCATGTGTGGCTATGGGCTGTGCTCCCTTGTCTGGTGCCGGTTGTCGTCCGACTTTACACCAGGTAAGAGCAGGTGTTAATTTCCTGCTGCTGACGCGCCTTATCGTATGTTTTGTGATCTTATCACCGATCTGGCTGGTCGTTGAGAATGTTGTGGAGTGGTGTTGTCGTGGATTTTTGCACGGGAACGCCTACTCTGCATATCATTAGCGTTAGTTGCCAGGGTCATCTGTGGCGATGTTTTTTGCGACTGCTTTCGTAGGTAAACTGGTGTTATGGGCTGTTAGCGCCAGCTTGTGAATGGGACGATGAATTTATCGCGACTTTGGCTGCGATAAAGTGCCGATAACTCGGCGATAGATCCTTGAGAATATGCCTCAAAATGTCTCATATCCTTGGGTTCCAACATATCCATCCCAATATACTGCCTGCAAAAATCTCTCATAGTAAGCATGAATTGTCTCCTTGGGTTCTTGTGTCATACGATCAATCGTAACCCAATCAATAGCCTGGGGTGACATCATAGATTTCAGCCATGTCATTATACTTTCTCATTACGAACTCTGATGGACCATTAGTCAATGGGTCTCTCTCCGGGTTCTCTCTCAGGCCACTGAACAGCTATTTTACATTCTGTCCAGAAATCACCCGGAACCACAATATCAAACAGCATATTTAAATCAGTCCATAAAACCTTTGAAATCTTCACAAACCACTCAACGTGCTAGTAACAATCTATACGTTTTTGTCTCAATTTGGGAAAATAATTTGTGAATGATGCAAGAACACTTCGAATCCATGGTACATGAACATAACCTCCACTAGGCACTTCCCTCAAAGGTAAAATTTTAACACCTGTTCTTCCATCTCCTGGAGGAGGTGGTTCTTCTGACAATTGTTTAGGGCTTTTCTTCCTTAACCATTTAGTTTCCCACTTGTCCAATGTTCCCCAAATTCAAATGCTTGAAACAGTTCCTTAATCTGCATTTTCGGCCCTATTATCCTCATGTTATCAAGGTTCTGATCTGAGAGACTGAGTTGATGACTTTTCTGTAAGTCTGTTCTAAGTCTACCTCATATTTCTGTGCCAAGCAAGACAATTTCTCATCAGCTTGTCTAGCTCTTCGAGGAACATCCTTACTCATAAACTGAAGCTTACTCCATTGATAAGTGTCCATCCGATTTAACTCAAGACTTCCACTTATCATCACATCCAATTCAGATTTCAATTTGAGTACATCTACCAAATCTACCTTTATGGCTGTTTGAATAACCCCTTGACTTATATCCATACTCTCAGTCTCATCCAGAGGAGCATTACATTCTCTTATAGTGTCATCTCAAGACACTACCTTAACCTTAGCCGTGCTCTTCTGTAGATTCAAGTGTGCTTCCCATACAAGAGAAACCAATTCTGTCAATCTCTTAAATGACCTTAGGGATCTAAATCCACCTTGACTTGTAGATGGATCTGCAATCGTACCACAAGGAGAATTCTCATTTATGGGGACCAAAGAAACAAACTTCACACTAGGTTTAGTCAGAACCTCTTCTGGGGATCTTGTCTCTATTGGAACAGAAACATCACATGTAACAATTTCCGTGACCCCAGGGTTGTATATCGGGCTTATGGGTCCAATTGTGACTGGAACTGTAAAAGCATCAGGCATATTTGGGGTTGTAGAATCATTTGGGGCTATGGAGCAATTTAATACGCAAGTTCCAGAATTCCCTTGTGTTGTGTTATGATTCATACTCCTAAAGATATCTCCCACTTTATTGGAGCTCATATTCATGGGTGCAGAAGCAACCTCTAAATTCCCGCCAAACATTTGGTTTCCACTTTTAATTATTCTTGTTTCATTGTACGGAGGTGGACGCTCCAACAACAAAACATCTAGGAGATCATCACTAGAGTAATTCGGCTACTTCCTTCAGCCTATCTCCTCTCACTTTCCTTTACCTTTCTTTCCCTATCTCTTCACCCGTTAACGCTGGGTATAATTTGACTCCTTCTATCATATTCGTCCTCTACTGTTTCTGATCTGCATCCCATCTCGCATCTGCATATGTACGGAGGGCCCGATTCACAGAACTAACTTACGTCAAAAATAGTAAAGTTAGTACTTTTTGGTATTCACAGAATACACTTACTCATTTTGGTATTCACAGAATACACTTACTCATTTTGGTATTCACAGAATACACTTACTCATACTAACTTTATGTCCGCACTTGGGCCGGAGATTCCGGCCCGGTGGTGGAGATTCCGGCCGTTTGTGGAGATTCCGGCCCGGAGGTGGAGATTCCGGCCCGGAGGTGGAGATTCCGGCCATTTGTGGAGATTCCGGCCGGTGGCGGAATCTCCACAACCGGCCGGAATCTCCACAAACGGCCGGAATCTCCACCTCCGGGCCGGAATCTCCACAAACGGCCGGAATCTCCACCACCGGGCCGGAATCTCCGGCCCGAGTGCGGACATAAAGTTAGTATGAATAAGTGTATTCTGTGAATACCAAAATGAGTAAGTGTATTCTGTGAATACCAAAATGAGTAAGTGTATTCTGTGAATACCAAAAGGTACTAACTTTACGTTTTTGACGTAAGTTAGTTCTGTGAATCAGGCCCGGAGTGTCCTTCTAGCTCTTCCCTGAAACCTTTCTTTCTCTCTAGCGTGTGCAGCATGCTCCTAAGCATTAAGTGCTTCAATCTGTTGGGTCTAGGCTGTGGTTTCATCTCATACAAAATTCTTTTCACATTTTCAATAATTCATAAACAAAATGTACCATAGCGAAGAAAAGCTAATGTGCCTTCTTTTTTGTGATCTTATCACATTGTTTAGGCAAGACACAAGTTTGGAGCCTTACATTTATCGCCAAAAAATGACCTGCCTTATCCTCAGGCGGCGCCTCTTCTCCTTCTCTTACAGGTATAGACAGATCTCCCCCAATCAAGTCCATTATCACTCGAAAACATTTCATTTTTGCTTCAATATGTCAATATTCACAATCAATATTATCCAATTCAAACAGAGAAACAACAATTTTCGCACAATTTGTTTTCAGAATCGGCGTCAAATAACAGCGTGGCACAGTGTGACATAACCAACCAATAGCAGCCCTGCTTCACACCAATCTACCAATCCCAGCTCGGCACAGCGTGACACCGATCTCACTCGTTGCAGCGCTCACCCTCCTTTACGATTTTAATGAACGCACTCTTTTAACTTCACACATACAACCGAATATGAGACAACAATTGTCTGTTTTGCTAAAGAAATCGACATAATTCTATCAAACAAGAAAACGTAATCAAACACACATTCAAATGACACCTCGACCTGCAAAGAGTCAACTTGATCAGTACAGAATTCCCCTAAGTGGTGTAACGAAAGTTGAGGGGCCCCCCTGCAAGTTAAATGGAGGGGCCCCCACTCCGGATTTAATCCAAAGCTCTCAGGCCTGAGTACTGTGCTGAGGGGGCCCCCTGCAGCTCAGGGGCCCCCGCACCATGGGGTTGCAGGGGCCTGTGTTACGCCACTGATTCCCCTACTCAAAGGGCTCACTGCACTAATCATACTCCTCACTCACACAACGCAATAGTAGGGAAAGTGTAGGACTTTGGAAAGACAAAATGTACTATTTCCACTCAAGTCTGTGCAACAGTAGGGAAAGGATTGGATTACGGAGGGGTGAAATTTACTATTCCCCCTCAAAACAGTGCAATAGTAGGGAAAGTGTTGGGCTTTGGAGGGGGTAACATTTATTATTCCACTCAAGTCTGTGCACCAGTAGTGAAAGTGTTGGATTTCCGAGGGTTAAAATGTACTATTCCCACTCCGGTCTCTGCAACAGTAGGAAGAGTGTTGGATTTCGGAGGGGTGAAATATAATGTTTTTATTCCAAACAGCATTGTAATAGGGAAAGTGTAGAACTGCATAGACATTCATTTTACTATTCCTACTGCAGTCTACGCAAGAGTAGGGAAAATACTTAACTTCAAACATATTACATATATGATTAACCCTGTGAATGTAGAAGAAAAAATAATAATACAAAATACTAAACTCTTAATAAAAAAGGAATTGCCCTAAAAAGTATAGATGTATTAAAAAACTTAAAAACAAACAATTTACATAATTCCTACTAAAAATAATGATCCAAATGTTAATTAACTTCTCATGCGTTATCCTTACAAACCTAGCAACCTGCACCTAAAATATAACAAAAAAAAATAACTATTCCATAGTTTACAAATTTAGAATAAAGTAAATAATTAAATGACAATTAATGATGAATTGTTACTTAATTACTTTTTAATCAGAAACCTATTTGGATATATATATATATATATATATACATACATACATACATACATACATACATACATGTATGTATGTATGTATGTATGTATGTATATATATATATATATATATATATATATATATATATATATATATATATATATATATATATATATATATCCACAAAAGAAGAGCTTTCCCTCTTGGGAAACAGCAAAGAACTGGACTTTGGCAAGAATTTAACGCTACTAATGCACAATAGAATATGATGTCGAGCCAAACTGTAAATTTGAAAAATTTAAATTTGAATATTGATGCATCTTGGGAACTGTGGTCTCAAGCAAGGACCACATGACCACTTGGACATTAATTAAACTCACCTGTGAACAAGGCGCTTCGCGCCGAAATGCATAAGGTTTTAAGAGTTATTCATGCTGCCACGCAAATCAGACAAAATAAATGTCAGCATGAAAGGATGTCGAAGCTGTGGGCCCTGTCTGTTTTTGTGTCTCAAGTAACAGGATTCTCCATTCCTGCCTGAGAGCCCGCCCTGCAGAGTTGGGGGCCCCCGGTAAAATGGAGCAACGTGTATGCATCAAATGGAGGGGGCATGACTCGCTCGGTTACCACACCAGTCAGTGGACTTCCAAGACTATTTGGTAGTGGTAAAGAGAAGGGGAAACGAAGGAGGTGTTGACCTCTTTCTGGCAGACTTCGTGCCTCCATTTCAAGCAAGTATTCATTGCGTGGCAGCAAAGTGCACTGTGCTTTTATTTTCTCCCAAATGCATTGTGGAATACAAAACAGCAAAGAACTGGACTTTGGCAAGAATTTAACGCTACTAATGCACAATAGAATACGATGTCGAGCCAAGCTGTAAATTTGAAAAATTTAAATTTGAATATTGATGCATCTTGGGAACTGTGGTCTCAAGCAAGGACCACATGACCACTTGGACATTAATTAAACTCACCTGTGAACAAGGCGCTTCGCGCCGAAACGCATAAGGTTTTAAGAGTTGTTCATGCTGCCACGCAAATCAGACAAAATAAATGTCAGCATGAAAGGATGTCGAAGCTGTGGGCTCTGTCTGTTTTTGTGTCTCAAGTGACAGGATTCTCCATTCCTGCCTGAGAGCCCGCCCTGCAGAGTTGGGGGCCCCCGGTAAAATGGAGCAACGTGTATGCATCAAATGGAGGGGGCATGACTCGCTCGGTTACCACACCAGTCAGTGGACTTCCAAGACTATTTGGTAGTGGTAAAGAGAAGGGGAAATGAAGGAGGTGTTGTTCTCTTTCTGGCAGACTTCGTGCCTCCGTTTTAAGCAAGTATTCATTGCGTGGCAGCAAAGTGCACTGTGCTTTTATTTTCTCACAAATGCATCGTGGAATACAAAACAGCAAAGAACTGGACTTTGGCAAGAATTTAACGCTACTAATGCACAATAGAATACGATGTCGAGCCAAGCTGTAAATTTGAAAAATTTAAATTTGAATATTGATGCATCTTGGGAACTGTGGTCTCAAGCAAGGACCACATGACCACTTGGACATTAATTAAACTCACCTGTGAACAAAGCGCTTCGCGCCGAAACGCGTAGGTTTTAAGAGTTGTTCATGCTGCCACGCAAATCAGACAAAATAAATGTCAGCATGTAAGGATGTGGAAGCTGTGGGCTCTGTCTGTTTTTGTTTATATATATATATATATATATATATATATATATATATATATATATATATATATATATATATATATATATATATATATTTGTTATGTATTTTGAGTGGGGTATTAAATAGAGGTGATGTAAATTCTCTCATATTTTGACCAAATTTGCTGGCCTTACATCTGTGGCATTTTTGAAAACCCAGGTCTAGTGTTAACCATGTCTCTGGTCTTTTCATCTCAGGGCTGCTAACAAATGGCTCACTCTGCATTGATTTAGCCCGTCTGAAAGTGAGAAGTGATTTTTTTGTCGCTGTATTTCTAATAATTGGGTCACTTTTAATGAGATTCCAATGTGTGGAAAGAATTCTCCTCACTTTCTGATGTTCCGCACTATACCCTGTGATCATTCTTATCACACCCCGGCACTTTGGCTTATCCAGTCTTTATTGAATAACAGCATTTCCCTTGATTTAGCTTTTGTTTTTTCTCTTGCTGCATTTAATATTTTTTATTCATAACCCTGGTGAGGAATCTTTAATTTAAGTCTGCCTGAACTTCTTTCAGTGATTTTTTTCACTGCAATTTCATTTTATGCAGAGATTCTCCGCATAAGGGATGCTGTTTTTAGGTTTTGGTGGATTGAAGCTGCTTGCATGGAGGATAGGATTCCCCGCCGTTTGTTTCCTAAATGTTTTCGTGTGTATTTTGTTGTCTTTCACAAAGACTTTCAGGTCTAGAAAGTTGACCTCGGTCTGACTGATATTGCTGGTAAAGGAGAGGTTCAAGTCATTAGAGTTTAGTTTATCAGAAAAATCTTTAGTGGAGTCTGGTGTGCCCCTCCATAGGACAAATAGGTAATCACTAAAACTGGCCCACAGGACCACATTTTCGGACCATTGTGTGGCATACTCTACCACGAGCACCTGCTCCTCCCACCAGCCCATATGCAGATTCGCATAACTGGGGGCAAAGCAGGTACCCATAGCTGTCCCTCTTACTTGTTTGTACACTTGCTTCTCAAATAAGAAGAATTGTTTTTCCAAACACCATCTCATCATTTGAAGGATCATTTGTGTATGTTGATAAAGGTGCATAGGTCTCATGCCTAGGAAATGCTCGATTGCCCTCAAGCCATGCCGGTGGCTGATGCTTGTGTATAGTGCAGTGACATCCAGAGTCGTGAATACATATGACTCGTCCCATGTTATATCATACATTCTTCGTGGAAAGTCACTTGTGTCAAGCAAAAATGAGGGTACATTTCAGACATGGTCTTGAAAGAAGTGGTCAATATACTTTGATGTTGTTTTAAATAATCCCCCTATGGCTGATATTAATGGCCTACCTGGTAGATTTTGGGCATTTTTATGTATCTTGGGACTCAAATATAGGATTGGAACTATGGGATGATCTTTGTTTTATGATTTTGTATTCGTCGTGTGTTTAAAAGTCCCAGTCCTCTCCATTTTGATAATTCACCATGGAATTTCTCTTTAATATCATTGATGTTGCTCTGAACAATTTTACTACAGCATGCTTCCTCATTCAATTGCTAATAGGCCTCTTTATTATACATTTCAAGGGGCCACAGAACAATGTTCCCCCCTTTGTCAGACTGGCGTACTACCACATCTTTTCTAGATTTGATGCTATTCATTACATTTTGATACCCCTGTAAATGACCAATGTTATCTGCTCTGTATCTTTGACTCAGTTCAACTGATAGTCTCTTTAAATCCGTAATTACCAAATCAGAAAACTGGTAGAAATACAGATTGTGGCTTATATGGTGTTGCTATACTACCATAAAGGTCCACCCCTAACTGGTCTACTGTTTGGGTAGTGGCGCCAATAGTCTTTTCTCAATCTGCTTTCCTTTCTAGTTGGTTTAACTGCTGTAGAAGCTCTATGTCCACCACAACCAAATTTCCAGATGGTTGCTGCTGATCGGTCCTGCTGTGTTAGAGGAGAAGTATTTTAGAAGTTTTAATCATCTCACAAATTTGAAAAAGTCAATTCTTGTTTGGGCATAGTTGAAATTAATTGGTATAAAGAAAATTAATCCCAATGAGTGTGTTGCCATCTCTTCTTTCCGTTATATATATATACACATATATATATTTATGTTCAACAAAGGTCCAAAAGCTTTAAGGACGCACTCGACAACAAATGTAAACCATCCGGTTTATTATTGCAAAAGGAAACCAGCAACTGCATTCCGGTATTTCAAATAATTTTGCCTCTTTTTTTGACGCGTTTTGAGGCTCCAGCCTCTTCTTTATAGGCAGCTTGAAATGCGAATGTAACAGAGAGCTCTAATTGACTAATTAACTGCATGCTTTTCATTTATACTGACCCCCAGTGGGCCTCGCTGAGTGCGTTTTTCATTAGTGCATGCTGGGACTTGTGGTCCAAATTAGAGCAAATCTTACCCTCCAGTGGGTTCTGTCTAAACATTCACGTCCTTGAAGCATGTTATTTTCCCTCAAGTGGGCCCCAGAGTGCAGCGCTGGTTCTATTTTCCTCATTTGCTGTGCCGCATACCAGGTAAGACATAGTTCCAACCACGCAGCCTCTCCATTTTGTTCTTGAGATGGTGCAGTCCTCCACGGCAGGGCTGCCGTGTCAATTTATGTTCAACAAAGGCCCGAAAGCTTTAAGGATGCACTCGACAACAAATGTAAACCATCCGGTTTATTATTGCAAAAGGAAACCAGCAACAAAGAAAATTGCAGTAACTCCAATAGAAATACTTTATTGGCTTGCATCTCATCCTGACGCAGGAGAGCCCATTCCACCACCTCGATTCCCTCTGAATGTGGGATAGACATGTATAATGCTGTAACGTCTACTGTGCCAAATTTCTGACATTTCAGGTAATACAATGTCCTGTAGAAGTTGCAGAAGGTGCGTGGTATCCTGTAGGTAAGTAGTACCAGTATGTACAATGGTCTGTAAAAACGTATCAAGATAGTGACCTAAAGGTTCATGTAGTGAGCCACAACCTGATACTATGGGCCTCAGATGCGGGTCTCTTAGACACTTGTGTATTTTTGGAAGCATGTAAATCGAGGGACGTCGTGGGTGCTGTGTAAAAAGAAATTCCAAAGTTTTATCAGTGATCCAAGCCATTACACGGCACCCACGACGTCCCTCGATTTACATGCTTCCAAAAATACACAAGTGTCTAAGAGACCCGCCTCTGAGGCCCATAGTATCAGGTTGAAGTTGCATGTCACTGGTTGGGCACGAACGTTTTGCATAGGGGCATCTCTATACTTGCATTAATTTTCTTATGTTGCACCTACGGTTGTCAGTTGCTGACACATTTTGGGTCGTTGTTCGGATATCATTTGATAAGAGGTTTGGCAAAAACGTGTTGATCTTTTCTCATACGACTTTTCCTCATTCTGTATTGTATTTTCTTTTAAGGCGAATCACATGTTGCACTCAGTTTTAGCTAGAGTTTATTCACCTTTTTTCACATCCTTTTCATCTTTTTTTCAATGTTCACCTCACGGATATGTATATCAATTAATGATTGAGAAGGCAATTTGATATTGTACTGTTTTGCTTGTAGATTCCCCTGATGAAGGGCAGTAGTTCATGCCCAAAATGCATTGGGATTTGATTATAACTCGTGGGATTCATGTGTTTGCTGTTCAACGCAATTGAATGAAGTCTCCCTCGGGATACACATAAGCCTGCTTACAATAAAAAGATTCTTCTGAGCTACCATCAGTGTTTCTACAGAGTACTCAATAACGGACTTTGTCTATATGTGAATGTGTTGATTTTGATTAATTTATTTGTGATATCTGATTACTCGTGTATACAATAATGAAGAACACTCCTTTGAGTGCGCATTGGTAGTGCACCTAGAGTCTATGACCATTGTCCTAGTTTCTTCACTATTTAGACAGGGGGTGGGCTGTACCTCCTCTCTGGGTGCACACAGCATCGATTACTGTTGTTATTGACAAGATCGTTGTTTCATTTGTTTTGTTTGAGTGCAAACCAGCTGTCGTTATATTTTGCTTCACTTTTAGAAAGTAGCTATTTTCTTGTTTAACCATTCCGTGTGCCTCTGCAAGTTTGAGGATTGACTGTCTCTTTTTGGAGTGACAGGGGCTAGGGATGTGTATTAACTGTAGACAGCCACTGGGGGGGTTGGGGTGTGCCTGGCCCTTCCTGGATGACTCAGAGCTGAGCTGAATAGACCTTTGCTGCATTTAGAGTAGTAGGAGGAGTTTTCCTTGCACCAGGCCTGTCTCCCTTGCACAATGCTGTCTCCACCCCCTGTGGTCATACTGCACCAGTGAGGACAGAACTGGTTTGGACTGGGCTCAGAGAACCTCGCACAAAGAAGAACAAAGACACAATCGGGTATAAGTAGTGGACCTTAAACCCCAGATCTTTGAGATCACTTCTGAAACTCAAGAGGAAACTTTGCCAAGGAGAAGAGCTTGAGAGCTGTGAGGAGGAGTACTTCCCCTTTGCTGTTTGCTATGTGGGGTTGGCCTGCAGTTGCTGCTTCAGCCATGAAAAGGGCAAAGACTGGAAATTTGCTGAGAAACCTGCTTGAAGAAGAATCTCCAAGGGCTTGTGTGTGCTGGCCTCCTGTTCTGAAGTCTCACAAATACTTTTCTTCCAGTTCCCCTGAGCTCTACTGCTGAGAGCTCTGATCTGCCAGGAGGTGCCTGTTCCAGGTTTCAATCAATCAATCAATCATGTCACTTATAAAGCGCACTACATACCCGCGAGGGTCTCAAGGCGCTGGGGGAAGAGGGGGGTGGTGCTGCTACTGATCGAAGAGCCAGGTCTTGAGGAGTCTTCTGAAGGCCAGTAGGTCTTGGGTCTGTCGGAGGTTGGTGGGGAGGGTGTTCCAGGTCTTGGCGGCGAGGTGGGAGAAGGATCTGCCGCCGGCGGTCGTTTTCCGGATGCGGGGGACTGTGGCGAGGGCGAGGCTGGTCGAGCGGAGCTGGCGGGTGGGGGTGTAGAAGCTGAGTCGTCTGTTGAGGTAGGCTGGTCCGGAGTTGTGGAGTGCTTTGTGTGCGTGGGTGAGGAGCTTGAAGGTTATCCTCTTGTTGACAGGGAGCCAGTGCAGGTCTCTCAGGTGGGGTGTGATGTGGCTGCGTCGGGGGATGTCGAGGATAAGACGTGCAGAGGCGTTCTGGATGCGTTGCAGCCGTCTCAGGAGCTTAGCCGTCGTTCCTGCGTAGAGGGCGTTTCCGTAGTCCAGCCTGCTGGTGACGAGGGCCTGGGTGACTGTTTTTCTTGTTTCGGTGGGGATCCACTTGAAGATCCTGCGGAGCATTCGGAGGATGTTGAAGCAGGATGAGGAAACGGCGTTGACCTGCTTAGTCATGGAGAGGGTGGGGTCGAGGATGACCCCTAGGTTGCGTACGTGGTCGGTGGGTGGCGGGGCTGTTCCCAGTGATGTTGGCCACCAGGAGTCCTCCCAGGCTGAAGGGTTGGAACCAAGGATGAGGACCTCCGTCTTGTCCGAGTTCAGCTTCAGGCGGCTGGTCCTCATCCATTCGGCGACGGCCTTCATTCCTTCGTGGAGGTGGGCTTTGGCGGTGTGAGGGTCTTTGGTGAGGGAGAGGATCAGCTGGGTGTCGTCGGCGTAGGAGATGATGTTGAGGTTGTGCTGTCGGGCGACGTGGGCGAGGGGTGAAATGTAGATGTTGAACAGCGTTGGGCTGAGGGAGGAGCCTTGGGGTACGCCGCAGATGATCTTGGTGGCCTTGGATCGGAAGGGGGCGAGGCGGACGCTTTGTGTTCTGCCGGAAAGGAAGGATGTGGTCCAGTCCAGGGCCTTCTCTTGGATCCCGGCGTCGTGAAGGCGTGTTCGTAGTGTGTGGTGGCAGACCGTGTCGAAGGCGGCTGATAGGTCCAGGAGGATGAGGGCTGCTGTTTCTCCGTTGTCTAGCAGGATCCTGATGTCATCGGTGGCGGCGATGAGGGCGGTTTCGGTGCTGTGGTTGCTGCGGAAGCCGGACTGGGAAGGGTCCAGGATGTTGTTCTCCTCGAGGTAGCGGGTCAGTTGTTTGTTGACGATTTTCTCGGTGACCTTCGCGGGGAACGGGAGCAGAGAGATGGGTTGGAAGTTCTTGAGGTCCTTGGGGTCTGCCTTGGGTTTCTTGAGTAAGGCGGTGATCTCGGCGTGCTTCCAGCTTTCCGGGAAGGTTGCTGTCTCGAAGGAGATGTTGATTATTTTCCGGAGATGGGGCGCGATGGCTGTACTGGCTTTGTTGAAGATGTGGTGAGGGCACGGGTCTAGCGGTGAACCGGAGTGGATGGTGTTCATGATCTCGCTGGTGTCCTCGTCGTTGATGTTGGTCCAGGAGAGCAGGCGGTTGGTGGTTGTGGGGGCAGTGGTCTCGGTGGTTGCCGGGGCGGTCGTGGTGTTGAAGCTGTCGTGGATGTCGGCGATTTTGCGGTGGAAGAAGGTGGCCAGTGAGTCGCACAGGTCTCGCGACGGCTGGATGTCGTTGGTGTTGGAGCTGGGGTTGGAGAGTTCCTTCACGATGTTGAAGAGCTCTTTGCTGTTGTGTGCGTTGTTGTCTAGGCGGTCTTTGAGTGAGGCCCTTTTGGCGGATCTGATGAGGTGATGGTGACTGCGGGTGGCGCTCTTGTGGGCGGCGTAGCTGTCCACTGTCCGTTCGTGGAGCCAGATCTTCTCCAGTTTTCGGCATGTTCGTTTGGAGGCCTGGAGGTCTTCGGTGAACCAGGTGGCTTTCTTGCTGGTGTGGCTGTTGGGCGGATTCTTGAGCGGGGCGAGGGTGTTGGCGCAGTCGTCGATCCACTGTCTGAGGTTGCGGGCGGCGGTGTCGGGGTCGGAGGGTTCGGCGGGTGGGCTCAGGGCGAGGGTTGTGGTTAGCTGGTCTCCCGTGACTCTGCTCCAGCAGCGGCGAGGCATTTGTTCGGTGCGGTGGTGCGTGGTGGGCTTCCTGTAGGTGAAGTGGATGCAGTGGTGGTCAGTCCAGTGGGGTTCGGAGGTGTGGTTGAAGGAGACGTGCGGGCTTCCGGAAAAGATGGAGTCGAGCGTGTGGCCGGCGGCGTGGGTGGGTGTAGTCACGAGCTGTCTGAGTCCGAGGGTGGCGAGGTTGTCGATCAGGGTGGTGGAGTTGGTGTCCTTGTTGTTCTCGAGGTGGAAGTTCAGGTCCCCGAGGAGGATGTAGTCCGTGGAGGCGATGGCGTGTGTGCTGACGAAGTCAGCGATGGAATCGCTGAACTGTGGTCGGGATCCGGGGGGTCTGTAGATGAGGGTTCCTCTGAGGGTGGTGTTGGGATCGGTGTGGATCTGGAAGTGCATGTGTTCGGCGGTGCTGAGGGTGTCGTCGGTGTTGGTTGAGACTCTGAGGGTGTTCCTGTGGACGATGGCGATGCCTCCTCCGACTCCGTTGGTGCGGTCCCTGCGGGTGATCTTGTATCCGTCCGGGATGGCAATGGCGATGTCGGGGGCTGAAGCGGGATTCAGCCAGGTCTCCGTCAGGAATGCGACGTCTGGGGAGGTTGAGTCGAGAAGGTCCCAGAGTTCGATGGCGTGTTTGCGGGCGGAGCGGGTGTTGAGGAGGATGCATCTGAGGTAGTTGGGTTCTTTCCTGGGCGGTGGTTTGGCGGGGCGGGTGCTGGCGAAGCTGCAGTTCCGGCAGGTGAAGGGCCCTTGGGTGCGCTTCGGGGTGGCCTGGTAGCAGGCGTGATCTTTTCCGGGGTTGAGTGCGTGGAGGGTGCTGGCGTCGTATCGGCGTCTGTTGATGTGGCGGGCGCGGGGGATGCCCGGACCAGGGGGTCTGGCGCTGGGCGCGGTCACGGCGCGGACGGGCGCAGACGGGCTTGCCTTAGGCGCGCCCGCTGCGCACGTCCGCTGCGCGGCCACACAGCGGCCGCCATAAATGGGGAGGTGGGAGGGAGGAGCAGGGAATGGGGCAGCAAATGGGCAGTGAGGGGGTGGGGCCGCAGGGGCGCAGCGGCCGGAAACAGGCACAGAAGGGAAAACGAGCACAATGAGGGGCAGCAAGGGGGCACAGAAAGGAAAAAACTAGCACAATGAGGGGCAGCAAGGGGGCACAGAAAGGAAAAACGAGCACAATCAGGGGCAGCAAGGGGGGCACAGAAAGGAAAAAACGAGCACAATCAGGGGCAGCAAGGGGGCACAGAAAGGAAAAACGAGCACAATCAGGGGCAGCAAGGGGGCACAGAAAGGAAAAAACGAGCACAATGAGGGGCAGCAAGGGGGCACAGAAAGGAAAAAACTAGCACAATGAGGGGCAGCAAGGGGGCACAGAAAGGAAAAAACTAGCACAATGAGGGGCAGCAACGGGGCACAGAAAGGAAAAACGAGCACAATCAGGGGCAGCAAGGGGGCACAGAAAGGAAAAAACGAGCACAATGAGGGGCAGCAAGGGGGCACAGAAAGGAAAAAACTAGCACAATGAGGGGCAGCAAGGGGGCACAGAAAGGAAAAACTAGCACAATGAGGGGCAGCAAGGGGGCACAGAAAGGAAAAACGAGCACAATCAGGGGCAGCAAGGGGGGCACAGAAAGGAAAAAACGAGCACAATCAGGGGCAGCAAGGGGGCACAGAAAGGAAAAACGAGCACAATCAGGGGCAGCAAGGGGGGCACAGAAAGGAAAAAACGAGCACAATCAGGGGCAGCAAGGGGGCACAGAAAGGAAAAATACGAGCACAATCAGGGGCAGCAAGGGGGCACAGAAAGGAAAAACGAGCACAATCAGGGGCAGCAAGGGGGCACAGAAAGGAAAAGCGAGCACAATCAGGGGCAGCAGCAGGGCACACAGACGGAGCTGTGTGGTGGGGGAGCGACCTACCAGTCAAGGTCAGGGGTCGCTCCCCTGAACTTGACTGGTCAAGGTTTGAGCCTCTGGAGGTTGTTCCTGCTGTTGGGAGCTGTAAAAAACCTAAGAGATGCAAGAAAAACCATCTCTGACACTGTCAGTGAATCTGTCGTAATGCCGCAACCAGCACCAAGACCAGGGGCACCGCTCGTGAAGTGCACAACCCGGCCTGCAACGCAGCTTCAACACCCTTCGACGCCAACAGTAAACAGCTTTCCTGACGCCAGCGCTCACAATAGCATCGTCAATGCAAGCGCCTGCATCCAGTTTTTGCGGCACTGATACCCACTGAGGGTGACTCCACGAACTCGCCGACTTTGCACCGCCTCACAGGAGCTGACGCCTAACGGCCGACGAAACCGACTTCCCATGTCATGGATTCGACACGTTGCCTCCTCACGGACATGACGCCTCGCCTCCCTGGTGGCAGCCAGAGAGCCAACCTCGGCACTGACGCCTCACCTCCACGATGCCGTGCATTGTCATATACTTCATTTTCCAAGGAACTGTTTGTTTGAGGGTCCATATGACTCCATACCCGACGCCGCGCACCTCGCGGACGGGCACCGTACTTTGGATTTATTGCTGTCAGAACATCATGATAGCTCCAGGTGGAGGTATTTGTTTTCGACAAGTTCTATTTTTGCTATAATCATTTTTAAGTCATATTTTAATACATGTATGGTGGATTTTTGTTGTTTTAGTATTGTTGGGTTTAGATAAAAATACTTTATTTTTCTAAACTGGTGTGGTGTCCATTTGTGGTATTTTCAATGTATTCCTGTGAGTTCTGAGTGCAAATATTTTACACATTGCCTTTGGGATAAGCCTGTCTGCTTGTGACAAGCTACCAAGGGGGTGAGCAGGGGTTATCTAGAGTGTGTTTACCCCTTACCCTGACTAGAAGCAAGGGTTCCTACTTGGACAAAGGTACATACCTCTGCCAATTAGAGACCCCCAGTTTATTACAAATATATACACAACCACCACTGTGTAATAAATAAGACTCATCATGGGTGGCCAACACCCACTGCACCACTGCATACTGCATCCAATACTGTGGGGTCAGGGCAGGTTCTTCTGTGCACGGCCTTCGGAGCTGTGCAGTGTGGTGCAGTGGGTGTAATGCCTCTCTTCAGCCCCTACAACCCTCCGTGAGTTACTAACTTGGTATGGAGTTGCTTTTGTTCCTGTTTAGAGGGACCATGCCTGGCACTACGGGTGGGACCGCACCCTGGATATATTTCAAAAATGGTGAAAATAGTCTACCCTTTCTTAAAATAAAAGAGTTTTGATTAGATCTGGACTGGTGCAAAGGAATGTAGTCATTAGTGTTAATCATCCACAAAACATGACTCATGCAGTACTCACAAAACTCTCAGAAATTAATGTTTGGATATTCACATGCAAAGTGATTAAAAAGCAGGTACAAAGCATATATCAGTTTATTGAACACTCACAATTGGGCTCGAATGCCCATTTCCACCATTTGAAATGCATTTAGACAAACAAAATGTACACTTGATCTATTATTGTAGTTTCTTACTATTATGACCATAACCCACTTTAAAAACTGCTTTCTGTTTATGAATCAATGTTTCCATGAGAGAGGAGTATAAGTGAGACAGGTACAAAAATATAGACCTACCTGAACATAGCAAAGCAGTTGTTGAAGAAATCTTTGCCTGCTCTGTATTTCCAGCTCCCAATAAGTTGCCCACTCGTACGCCTACAGCAGTGCCCATACTAAATGGTATCTGGAAAACAACAGGCACCAGATTTGAGGTGCTATAGACTGGCTTTAGGAAATAACAAACAATACGTTGTCCGGTATTTATTACTGTAAGAAAGTGCCTCTTTTTGTGTACTACCTCATCCAAGCGATATCCGCCGTCAAAAGGATTTTGGCAAATACAAAATCTTTTATCTTATCATACCTTCTATTTCAGAGACAAAGAGCATGATTTAGAGTTCGTTTGGTGAGTTACTCTGTCACAAATGTGAGGGATATCCCGTCTACCATATAACAATTGCATCATATTCAATGGCACTTGTAATATGACGGACGGAGTTATACGTCACGTTTGTGACAGAGTAACCCATCCACCAAACTCTAAATCAGGCCTTAAGTCAAAAGGTAAAATCTTTCACCGAGATGACCCACTAGGTGTATCCAATCCATCCTGTATTACAGTCAGTCTAAAATCACACCTCATTGCGGTCAGCCATGGACAGGGACTTCTTGATGCTTTTTGCCTTAAATCTTTAAAAATTAATAGCTCTAGTTCCCCTTAGTAGATTTTTTGTTGTTTTGGTGTAACTTTACATATTACATTTTTCTATAAATCAGTTGTTGGGGCTTTATTGTGTTCTGCTTTGACTTTTGAACTGTTTGCTTACTGAAAATACTTTTGACATTTTCCTAAGTTAAGCCTGTTTGCTCTGTGCCTTAGCTAGGAGGGGGTTGAAAGCAGGTTATTATTGAAACTGTGGGGCATATTAGCAAGGGCACTATCGCCGCTTTAGCGGCACTTTTTGCCGCTAAAGCGGCGATATTCTTATCGCCCTATCAGCAAACTGTCTCTAACAGCAGTTAGAGACAGTTTTCGGGCATTAGCGCCCGTTTTTTTACCGCTTTGCATGTCAGCGATATTTATCGCTAATGACATGCAAAGTGGGCGTTCCCGACGAACAAACCTGGGAAACACCCGCTAACAGGCCTATCGCCTATTAGCAAGGTGGCCATGGCCCCAGTTAGCGACGTGAAAAGTCGCGCTAACCGGAGTCATCGCCATTTATTTAACACCTGCAATTAGCAGGTGTTAGCCATACCTAACATGGGGGGTGGATTATGCTGATACGACCACAGGGTCGTATCAGCAAGGTGTTCTCCCTTCTCCATGCAACATCGCTGGTTTTTCAGCGATGTTGGCCCATTTCCCCGCTATCGCTGGAATATTCATCGCCATAGCGCTAATCTTTGCTAATACAGCGTTAGCGTGACGATATATTCCAGCGATAGCCGGCGATAAAAAAATCACGCTAAGCAGGGTTAGCGATGATTATCGCCTCTTCTTGCTAATATGTCCCTGTGTTTCTTAATCCTTCCGGTGAACTTCCAGGCACCTCAATTAATAATTCACTTTCTTACAGTTACACCTTTTTGTGTTAAGTATTGAAATGTTTACAAGGGTTATATTTATGTTGCATTTGTTGACCTGTCAAATGCTTTCTACTTGATTCTTCCCTTCCTTTATGAGAAAAGTGTTCAACCTAAGTGTTCTGCTTTGTATTTTTAAAGTTAGCAGGTTTCTCATTATGATTTTGCTATGAAAATAGAATCATAATTTCCCTCTGTTGAGGTACCAATACTGTAGTGATTAGAAATTGACCTGGGGAAAAAATTCTGAAGGATTTCAAATTTTGACCTTTGAAGTGAGGAATAAGGTGAGGATGTTTTTTTTTACATGGACTCCTACGTGCCTTTCAAACCTTCCTGCCTTTTTATCTGTGGCAACTGCTGAAATGTGTATGAGGTAAAAGAAATGGGACTGCTGCTAAAATGCACAATTTATAATTCCGATTTGGCTTAATCGACAATCACGGCCTCCCGATAATGACTTGACCTAGTCATTGGCTTAATATTATCATCAGTCAACCAAGACAGAGAATGTACTTCGGAAGAGATGGGCTCTGATCCTTATTTAATGTCCTCACCAATGATTTACCATGCGTGTGCATATTATTTCAAAGATATAAAATATAGTAGCTATTTCAAAGATATAAATTATAGAGATTACTTCCCTTCTGTAAAAAAATAAACACATGATATAGCCCCGTTATCACAGACCCTCTGCTCTTCCACAAAGTAATTTACAACTTTATGATCGCGCTCAAAACCTTTGGGAAATCAAACTAATAACTGGGAGTTGTTCCAGAGTTTCTACTTTTTCTCTTTTCAAAATCTTTTAGTGTTATTCTCAAACACCAGTCGTTACAAAATCAACAGTAGCACCATATTTTGTGAACCACCAGCCCTTATCAGTCAGTCATAAAGATTGGTCCTACAGGGCTGTATAGCAATGATCAAGCATATTTTCATAAACACTAAAAACATTAAACCGCCTGTCCCCCCTCCCAAATGACTAAAACTTGAGAGAAGGTTGGTTAATGAAGCACTTTGTCAGGGACTGGATAAGATACAATACCCCGAAAGAATATTCATCTTAACAATGTTCATGCTGTGAGAAGTTGGCCTGGCATATGCTGTCCACTAATTATAGTGGGCACCTTGCACCAGTCCAAACAACCCCTTATTGGAGATAGGTTAAAGACAACCTTTATTGAAAGCTATCCTAGTGGTAGCTATGGAGAGCAGCCTTCAGGCTAAGTCTTGAAGGAATGTAAAGCAGCTTGTTTTACCAGTCTATAATCTCTTGAGTGACCAAATGAAAGAGGACCACACCAGGTATATATTCAAAATATATGTATTTATTACTAAACACACCCCTCTAGTCTCTTTATGAGGCTAGAGTTCGAAGTACATACGTTACGAGTTAGTTATCTACAGTAATAGCACAAATACACGTTTGAGCCCCAGGGGCGTACCAAACCATATACCAATAAAGTGGTATAAGAACCACGACTGAGCTAGACACAAGGCCTAGAGCCTGTAGAAGTGCTTGGACCACAAGGAACCACCCAAGGCAGTGACACAGGGGACCCACGGGGGACGCGTGCAGTGTATGAACACAACCGCGAACCACCGTTAACTTCTATGGGGAAAGTCGCGATTAGAATTTAAAAGAAAAGGGACACTTAGAGGAGGACTTGGAGCACACCCTTTGAGAACTAGGCTGTTCTAGTGTCTATACCCACGGGAGCACCGGAGTACTCGAGTTACCTCACCCAGGGAAGCCGGGTGCATAGGTGTCTTTCGGGGTCGGGTTTCGTCGTCGCTTTCTATGGCGATCTGCTGCAAAGTGCTGCTGGCGACCAAGTCGAAAGTGTTCGGGTGGATCCAAAGGTGGATCGAAGATCTGAAGAACCTGAAAGCAGAGGGGACAGAGTCTGGGTCACTAGCCAGTGACCAGGAAGGCGATGAGCAGATGCCCACCGATGTCGAGTGCCTCAGGTAGGTTGACGGTCATCTTGACTCTTCAGCCACGAGGTCCAGGAGGCGTCAACGACAACCAGGAGCTGGATTCGAGCTGCACCACGACGTCTGTCGATTGCAGGGGTGTTGGCGACCGGATTGGACCCAACAAGCCTTGGCAACGGCAAGTCTCGTGGAAAGCGAAGAAGGACGATGTTGCAGACCAGCAAGGTCTGGGGGACTCACCCAGCGAGGATAAGTCAGGGCACACCTGGAGCAATCAGGGAGCCCAAGCAGAAAAAGATTGGCCTTCAGGAGGGCCTACTAGCCAATGGACTAGCGACCGCAAAGGAGCCTCAAGACGGTGCACGTGGAGCTGGCTCACAGGACACTCGTGGAGTGGAGGCCAGTGATCTTCAGTACAGTTGGTGCTGGAGGCTGGGGCTACTCGGAGCCCAAAGCACGACTTCGTGGAAGACCCAGAAGAGGATGCACTTGCAAATGCGTTCGGTGTCCAGGGGTCACGGTTCCACGTTACCCACGACAGCTACGGGCCTCAGCTTTGCTGGGGACTCAGGGCAGCCTCGGGGAAGTCTGGAAATCCACCTCTGGTGATGCAAAGACTTCGGCATCCGACAGGAGCTTCAGCGATGCAGACCGGACAATTGCTTCTTTGGTGCTTGCCAAGCAGGGGAGTCACTCCTTGACCCCAAGGGAGATTCTTCAGTCCTCTAATCTTAAAGTAGAGCGTCGAAGGTCCAGGATTCTGTATCAGAGTTTCGTCCAGGTAAATCTAAAGTCCTAAGGACTGGGTTCCCTTACTTATACTAAGGTAGGGGGTTGGACATACTCTGTGACCCCACCTATGGGAGGGTCAGGGCAGAGGGGTGGTTACACCCCTTTCCCTTTGTCCAGTTTCGCGCCAGAGCAGGGGCTGAAAGCCCCTGAGCCGGTTTGAACTGGGGTATGCACAGGGACACCAAGTGTGCCCCCAGTGCAGGACTTCAAAGCACCAGAGAGTGCTCCCGCCCAGCCCCAATACACACTATCCTGTCTGGGGAGGTGGTCACACCTCCCTGGGACAGGAAACCTGTTGTCCAGGCCTCCCCTGCCGGAGTTTCGGTCAGCAGCAGGAGGCCAGACTCGTGTCTGTGGCAGCGGCATCCATTTTGTGATGCCAGGGCTTGGAAAGTCAGTACCGGGCATACCGGTGTGTACATGTCTTTCCCTCTAGAAGGGTGGAATGCTACCCCCGCCGCCAGAACTGGCGGGGGGTAGTATTCCAAGATGTTTGACACCAAACACGACATGTTTCCGTGCAGCCATCCCAAAGTTAGCATTTAACGCGAGGTTATAATGCGCTTAAGAGTAGATGGTCAGGCTGCACTACAAACAGCATCAGAGAAGGGTCTCCGAACGCTGCAGAGGGGCCCTGCTCATGCAGGGGCACCCTCTCACATAGGAACCACGCACTCTGCCTTCAGGATTGATAAGGCCTGCCATAGGAGTGACTTATAGGTTTATATGTGTGTATGTATATAGTGATATAGGTAGCCTATATCACAGTAAGGAGTGCATGCACCACCTTACCCAGGCTGCAGTAGCAGACCTGTGGTGTCAGTTTGGATGGCCTTCCAGGGGTGGCACAATACATGCTGCAGCCCCTGGTAGGCCTCTGAGGTACCTATGCCCTGGGTACATAGTATACCATATACTAGGGACTTATAAGGGCACTCCAGATTCCAATCAGAGATGTGCCTAAGGCACATGGAAACCATTTTAGAGAGGAAGCAGCTAGGCTGGGGTTCTGATTAGCAGGGCCCCAGCCAGACTAAGGTCGAAAAACAGTGAAGCATCAGCAAAAAGTGGGGGTACCCATGTGAAGCAGATCCTACTCTCCTACACAACCTCCCCCAAACGTAGGGACATTAAACTAACCTTGCCCAGTTAAGTCTTCATGTTCTAAGTGGAAGTACCTAGAGAGTCCATCTGCATTGGCATGGTTACTCCCAGGTCTATGTTCCACTGTGAAGTCCATCCCCTGTAGGGAAATGGACCACCTAAGCAGTTTGGGGTTTTCACCCTTCATTTGTTTTAGCCATAAGAGGGGCTTATGGTCTGTTTGAACAAGGAAGTGAGTACCAAACAAGTATGGCCTCAACTTCTTCAGAGCCCAGACCACAGCAAAGGCCTCCCTCTCAATGGCTGACCAACGTTTCTCTCTAGGGGTCAGCCTTCTGCTAATGAAAGCTACTGGCTGATCCTGACCTTCTTCATTCAATTGTGACAGTACAGCCCCTACCCCCAATTCAGATGCATCAGTTTGAACAATGAACTTCTTGGAGTAATCAGGACTCTGTAGAATGGGAGCAGTGCACATGGCCTGCTTCAGGTCATCAAATGCCTTTTGACAGCTAACTGTCCACTGAACCTTTTTGGGCATTTTCTTGGAAGTTAAGTCATTCAGGGGTGTCACTATTGATCCATACCCCTTGACAAATCTCCTATAGTACCCAGTCAGGCCTAAGAAGGCTCTCACCTGAGTCTGGGTAGTTGGAGCAGTCCAGTCCATGATGGTCTGGATCTTGCTCTGCAGTGGTTGAACCTGGCCTCCACCCACAAGGTGGCCCAGGTACACAACCTGACTCTGCCCTATCTGGCACTTGGTGGCCTTGATAGTCAGGCCTGCTTTCTGCAGGGCCTGTAAAACATTTCTGAGGTGGACCAGGTGATCCTCCCAGGTGGAGCTAAAGACAGCAATATCATCTAGATATGCTGCACTATAGGCTTCCAGACCTGTAAGGACTGTATTCACCAACCTCTGAAAAGTGGCAGGTGCATTCTTCAGACCAAAGGGCATCACCACAAATTGATAATGCCCACTAGGGGTTGAGAATGCTGTCTTTGGCTTTGCATCATCAGCTAGTCTGATCTGCCAGTAGCCAGCTGTCAGGTCAAATGTGCTTAGATACTTGGCTGAGGCCAAAGTGTCTATTAGCTCATCTGCCCTTGGTATTGGATGGGCATCAGTCCTAGTGACTGCATTGAGACCCCTGTAGTCCACACAAAACCTCATCTCTCTTTTCCCACCACTGGTGTGAGGTTTTGGCACAAGGACCACTGGACTAGCCCAAGGGCTATCTGAGGGTTCAATAACTCCCAAATCCAACATCTTCTGGACTTCTGTCCTGATACAGTCCCTGACATGGTCAGGTTGCCTATAAATCTTATTTTTAATAGGCAGACTGTCCCCAGTGTCCACTTCATGAGTGCACCAGGTAGTCTGACTGGGTGTCAGTGAGAATATGTGTCTGAACTGATTGAGCACTTGTCTGCAATCAGTCTGCTGCTGGGTAGTGAGGCTGCCTGCCAAGGCTACACCATCCACTGACCCATCATCAGGGTTCTGTGAGAGCAGGTCAGGGAGTGGGTCACTCTCTTCCTCCTGTCCCTCATCAGTAGCCATGAGCAAGCCCATGTCTGCCCTGTCCACATATGGTTTTAACCTGTTGACATGGAGAACCCTGTGGGGACTCCTGGGTGTTCCTAGGTCTACTAAGTAGGTAACCTCACCCTTCTGCTCAACAATGGTATGGGGTCCACTCCATTTGTCTTGGAGAGCTGCTGGGGCCACTGGCTCCAACACCCACACCTTCTGTCCTGGCTGGTAAACAGTCAGTACAGCCTTTGGTCATGCCAGGCCTTTTGAAGTTCCTGGCTAGCCTCAAGGTTTTTAGTTGCCTTTTTCATATACTCAGCCATCCGGGAGCGGAGACCAAGTACGTAGTCCACTATGTCTTGCTTTGGGGGCTTGAGAGGTAACTCCCATCCTTCCTTCACCAAGCACAGTGGACCCCTGACAGGGTGACCAAACAAAAGTTCAAAAGGGCTGTAGCCAACCCCTTTTGAGGCACCTCCCTGTACGCAAATAAAAGGCAGGGCAAGAGTATGTCCCATCTTCGCCTAAGCTTTTCTGGGAGCCCTTTAATCATGCCCTTCAAGGTTTTGTTGAATCTCTCAACTAAACCATTGCATTGTGGGTGATAGGGTGTGGTGAACTTGTAAGTCACTCCACACTCCTTCCACATTGCTTTTAAGTATCCAGACATAAAGTTTGCACCCCTGTCTGATACAACCTCCTTAGGGAAGCCCACTCTTGAGAAAATTCCCAGGAGGGCCCTTGCCACCACAGGCGCTGTAGTGGTCCTAAGGGGAATAGCCTCTGGGTACCTGGTGGCATGATCCACTACCACCAGGATAAACCTGTGCCCAGATGCTGTTTGGGGATCCATGGGACCAACAATGTCAATCCCCACCCTTTCAAAGGGAACCCCCACCACAGGTAGTGGTATCAGGGGGCCTTTGTAGTGCCACCTGCCTTGCCACTGGCCTGGCAGGTTACACAGGAGCGACAAAACTCCTTGGTGTCTTCAGACATGTGGGGCCAGTGAAAGTGAGGGACAATTCTGTCCCAAGTCTTGTTCTGGCCCAGGTGACCTGCTAAGGGAATATCATGGGCTAGGGTCAATAGGAAGCCCCTGAACTTCAAAGGTATAACCAACCTCCTGGTAGCACCAGGCTTGGGGTCTCTACACTCTGAGTACAAGAGTCCATCATCCCAATACACAGTATGGGGACCACTAGCTTTCCCAGCAGCCTCAGCAGCAGCTTGCTGTCTGAGGGGTTCAAGAGAGGGGCAGCTCTGCTGCTCCTGGCTCAGATCTGCCCTGGAAGGTCCCCCTGTCCCCAAGAACTCAACCTGTTCAGGTTCAAGCTCCTCTGGGACAGTTCCTTCCTCAGGACTGAGATCATCCCCCTCAAGGGACTGATCTTCCTTCTGAGCCAAGGGGAAGGCACTGCCTTTACCCTACTACTCCTCTTCTTGGAAGGCACTTGGTCCATTATTCCAGAATCCAAGGCCTGTTCAGTGCTAGACATTTTGGCTTGTGACCTGGTCACAGCAAACACATCTGCAGGGATCCCCAGCATTTCTGCATGGGTCCTGAGCTCCACTTCTGCCCAAGCTGAAGTTTCTAAGTCATTGCCAAGCAAGCATTCAACGGGTAGGTCTGCACTTACCACAACCTTCTTAAGGCCAGTTACCCCTCCCCAGGAGAAGTTAACAACTGCCAGAGTATGGTCTGTTCTGACGTTGCTAGCATTGGTCACTTGGTACATTTCACCAAGTATAATCTGCCCAGGATTCACAAGGTCTTGTGTCACCATGGTGACACTTGCCCCTGTGTCCCTAAATGCCAAAGCCTCTCTTCCATTGATTAAAGGCTGTTGTCTGTACTTGCCCAGATTACTGGGACTCACAGAGGAGGTCATATCCATGCCTCCATCACAGACTAGGACAGCCTGAGTGAGTTCTCTGACTAGGTCAGAGCTCATCTCTTTACCCAGGGTCAACCCTACTAAACCCTTGGCTTGTGTAGTCCCACCACCAACTGTAACTGCACTAGGGGGAGCAGGTGCCTTAGGGGCATTGGTGGGGGCTGGAGTCGAGTCTTTGGACTTGGTGCAATCACTGGTCCAGTGGGTCTTTTGCTTACAGACCTTGCACCATGGTTTTCTTTGGCCTTTCCCTTTGGTAGACTGTGAATCCCCACCTGAAGAAGATTTTTGGGGGCCTTGTGAAGACTTTTGATCTTTACCCTTCTCCCCACCCTTATCAGAGGTTTTCGAATCTTGCTTCTTAGGGTCACCACCTTGGTTCTGTACCTTCTGCTTCACCCTGGTTCTGACCCATTTGTCTGCCTTCTTTCCCAATTCTTGGGGAGAGGTCAGATCAGAGTCTACCAGGTGCTGATGCAACAGCTGATTTTGACAGTTATTAAGAATCTGCTCCCTCATTATCAGATTGTACAATCCTGTGAAGTCACATACCTTACTGCCCAATAACCAACTTTCCAGAGCCTTGGCAGAACAATCAACAAAGTCCACCCAGTCTTGAGTCTGTGCTTTTAGGGTATCCCTGAACTTTAACCTGTATTGTTCAGTGGTTAGGCCAAACCCATCAATTAGAGCACTCTTCAAGACTTTGTAATTATCAGCATCCTCCTCTCTAACAGTGAGGAGCTTGTCTCTACCTTTGTCTGCAAAGGAGAGCCACAAGATTGCTGCCCACTGCTCCTGAGGGACCCTCTGTACTTTACAGGCCCTCTCTAGAGCAGTTATCCATTTGTGGATATCATCCCCACTCTGGTAGGGAGGGACAATCTTGCTCAGGTTTCTATGGTCATAAGACCTTTCCCTATCTTTGGGGAAACTGCTGCCACCATGGGACTCTAGTCCCAACTTTTGTCTCTCTCTATAGAGATCTAGGGACTCCCTGTCTATAGCCAATTGCTGTTTCCTGAGTTCAAGCTGAGTTTGCTCATATTGAATCAGTCTCTTTCTTCTCTCATGAGAGGATTCCCTCCTATGAGAGGAGACAGAGGACCCTATTGAGGTGTCAGAGTGGTTAGACTCCTGAGAAGGAGACCTAGACCTTCTGGGCACACTCAGAACTCTTCCTGGGGGGACAAAGGGGAGGTCAGTCTGATCCTCTCCCTCCTCCTCCTCCACAGGAGGAATTGGATTCTCCAGGACAAGGTCATTTTCACCTTCCTGGCCAGTTTCAGAGGGGGGTCCTGGGTTTCTTCACCCCTGGCCCCTCCCTCATCTTCTGCCCCACCCTCCTTGCCTACCCCTTCAGACCCTAGGGGCCTGCTGAGATCATCAGCTAGTAACACCTCCCTGAGGTGTTGGGTGCTGGCACTTTTGCCTGTCTTCAACTTCCTAGTAGTGCATAAGGCTCTCAATTCCAAGAATGGGAGTTTATCATACTTGGAGGGAAGAAGCCCACTGGCTTCTGGCAAGGACTCACTGGGTCCTGGCTTTGAAGACATCACTAGTGAGGTGTGGTGTATGCACTACCTACTCTAGTGTGGCCTACTAAACTCTCTTGAGTTGTAGAAAGGGTGTGCTGTCCCTTAACACACAACTCTAAGTTCAGTAGAACTTACTGTATTACTAAGCTTGATTATATGTACCTTAGGTACCCTTAGTGGTTTTCAGTTGATCAATTCAATTGAGATTATCTGGTAAAACAATAGCAAGCTGGAATCCCACACGCTGCACACCAATGTGAGAAGTTGGCCTGGCATATGCTGTCCACTAATTATAGTGGGCACCTTGCACCAGTCCAAACAACCCCTTATTGGAGATAGGTTAAAGACAACCTTTATTGAAAGCTATCCTAGTGGTAGCTATGGAGAGCAGCCTTCAGGCTAAGTCTTGAAGGAATGTAAAGCAGCTTGTTTTACCAGTCTATAATCTCTTGAGTGACCAAATGAAAGAGGACCACACCAGGTATATATTCAAAATATATGTATTTATTACTAAACACACCCCTCTAGTCTCTTTATGAGGCTAGAGTTCGAAATACATACGTTACGAGTTAGTTATCTACAGTAATAGCACAAATACACGTTTGAGCCCCAGGGGCGTACCAAACCATATACCAATAAAGTGGTATAAGAACCACGACTGAGCTAGACACAAGGCCTAGAGCCTGTAGAAGTGCTTGGACCACAAGGAACCACCCAAGGCAGTGACACAGGGGACCCACGGGGGACGCGTGCAGTGTATGAACACAACCGCGAACCACCGTTAACTTCTATGGGGAAAGTCGCGATTAGAATTTAAAAGAAAAGGGACACTTAGAGGAGGACTTGGAGCAAACCCTTTGAGAACTAGGCTGTTCTAGTGTCTATACCCACGGGAGCACCGGAGTACTCGAGTTACCTCACCCAGGGAAGCCGGGTGCATAGGTGTCTTTCGGGGTCGGGTTTCGTCGTCGCTTTCTATGGCGATCTGCTGCAAAGTGCTGCTGGCGACCAAGTCGAAAGTGTTCGGGTGGATCCAAAGGTGGATCGAAGATCTGAAGAACCTGAAAGCAGAGGGGACAGAGTCTGGGTCACTAGCCAGTGACCAGGAAGGCGATGAGCAGATGCCCACCGATGTTGAGTGCTTCAGGTAGGTTGATGGTCGTCTTGACTCTTCAGCCACGAGGTCCAGGAGGTGTCGACGACAACCAGGAGCTGGATTCGAGCTGTCCCACGACGTCTGTCGATTGCAGGGGTGTCGGCGACCGGATTGGACCCAACAAGCCTTGGCAACGGCAAGTCTTGTGGAAAGCAAAGAAGGACGATGTTGCAGACCAGCAAGGTCTGGGGGACTCACCCAGCGAAGATAAGTCAGGGCACACCTGGAGCAACCAGGGAGCCCAAGCAGAAAAAGATTGGCCTTCGGGAGGGCCTACTAGCCAACGGACTAGCGACCGCGAAGGAGCCTCGAGACGGTGCACGTGGAGCTGGCTCACAGGACACTCGTGGAGTGGAGGCCAGTGATCTTCGGTGCAGTTGGTGCTGGAGGCTGGGGCTACTCGGAGCCCAAAGCACGACTTCGTGGGAGACCCAGAAGAGGATGCACTTGCAAATGCGTTCGGTGTCCAGGGGTCACGGTTCCACGTTACCCACGACAGCTACGGGCCTCAGCTTTGCTGGGGACTCAGGGCAGCCTCGGGGAAGTCTGGAAATCTACCTCTGGTGATGCAAAGACTTCGGCGTCCAACGGGAGCTTCAGCGATGCAGACCAGACAATTGCTTCTTTGGTGCCTGCCAAGCAGGGGAGTCACTCCTTGACCCCAAGGGAGATTCTTCAGTCCTCTAATCTTAAAGTAGAGCATCGAAGGTCCAGGATTCTGTATCAGAGTTTCGTCCAGGTAAATTCAAAGTCCTAAGGACTGGGTTCCCTTACTTATACTAAGGTAGGGGGTTGGACCTACTCTGTGACCCCACCTATGGGAGGGTCAGGGCAGAGGGGTGGTTACACCCCTTTCCCTTTGTCCAGTTTCGCGCCAGAGCAGGGGCTGGAAGCCCCTGAGCCGGTTTGAACTGGGGTATGCACAGGGACACCAAGTGTGCCCCCAGTGCAGGACTTCAAAGCACCAGAGAGTGCTCCCGCCCAGCCCCAATACACACTATCCTGTCTGGGGAGGTGGTCACACCTCCCTGGGACAGGAAACCTGTGTCCAGGCCTCCCCTGCCGGAGTTTCGGTCAGCAGCAGGAGGCCAGACTCGTGTCTGTGGCAGCGGCATCCATTTTGTGATGCCAGGGCTTGGAAAGTCAGTACCGGGCATACCGGTGTGTACATGTCTTTCCCTCTAGAAGGGTGGAATGCTACCCCCGCCGCCAGAACTGGCGGGGGGCTAGTATTCCAAGATGTTTGACACCAAACACGACATGTTTCCGTGCAGCCATCCCAAAGTTAGCATTTAACGCGAGGTTATAATGCGCTTAAGAGTATATGGTCAGGCTGCACTACAAACAGCATCAGAGAAGGGTCTCCGAACGCTGCAGAGGGGCCCTGCTCATGCAGGGGCACCCTCTCACATAGGAACCACGCACTCTGCCTTCAGGATTGATAAGGCCTGCCATAGGAGTGACTTATAGGTTTATATGTGTGTATGTATATAGTGATATAGGTAGCCTATATCACAGTAAGAGGTGCATGCACCACCTTACCCAGGCTGCAGTAGCAGACCTGTGGTGTCAGTTTGGATGGCCTTCCAGTGGTGGCACAATACATGCTGCAGCCCCTGGTAGGCCTCTGAGGTACCTATGCCCTGGGTACATAGTATACCATATACTAGGGACTTATAAGGGCACTCCAGATTCCAATCAGAGATGTGCCTAAGGCACATGGAAACCATTTTAGAGAGGAAGCAGCTAGGCTGGGGTTCTGATTAGCAGGGCCCCAGCCAGACTAAGGTCGAAAAACAGTGAAGCATCAGCAAAAAGTGGGGGTACCCATGTGAAGCAGATCCTACTCTCCTACACATGCGACCCGAAAAGGATATGTATAATGGTCACTAGCATTTAAGGTCCTCCATCATGTTTCTACTCATGGCTGGCAGTTATATATTGAATTAGGCATGATGCATTCTGTTATATCCTAAGTATTACATTTATGTGTAATCAGCCTAGGCCCTCCTAGCTGCTCAGCCAGTGTGAGAGTTGGTTATGGAATGTTGGTGTGACTGTGATGCGTGGAATGCCTGGGTGCCTGAGTGGATGTGTGGATGACAGTTGGAGATGGGCTGAGCAGCTAGGCAGGCTGCTCCTGGTGGGGCTGGTGTATGGCTGGTACATGGCTAGTACCTGACTAGAGCTGGCTGGACTATGATTGATACTACCCTGTCGTGGAACCAATAAAGAAGACTTGAAACATACAACATGGCTACCAGTGTCTCTATGTACAGGGTACAACATTATTTTGGCGACGAGCGGACCTGGACCCAAGCATACTTAAGGATAGTACAGAAACAAAGGAACTTCACTAACCAAGAAAAGTAAGAGAAACTAAAGCATCTACAAGAAGGGGAATGGAGTAAAAGGCAAGCCATCCCCACCAGTGTCCATGTCATCAGACGGCCCCTACCACCGTGTTTGTCCAGCCTGAACTTGCTCCATGGATTTGACCACAGGTATGGTCTGTTATGTTAGGGTATGTCTGGACTAAGTTTCACCATATCACATCCTTTTGTATATGCCGCATGGATGCTTCTATGGCGTAAAGGAATTTTGGCTGCACAGATGTGAGTTATGGACTAACTCAGTCAAGGTAATTCACTGGTGCCACACAGGAGCTAAGTGGCTCTACTCATTTTGTGCCTTGGATAAACATGGAGTGCGCAAACCACTGTGACCACTGTGACTTTGTTTGTGTTTACTGTGGGAGTGCTTCTTTTACAATGTGACTTCCCTGGATCTACTGTAATAACATACTCCGTGCAGTGGCTACACAGATGGTGTATCAATGGTGGTACCATTCAATGGACTTTTAGGTATGTGATATCTACGCTGTGTGTGAGTCATATAACAGAGTGGCCTGCGTTTTACAAATGTGCCAATTTCTGCAAAAAGGCAGTTTTTGGTTGCCACATTGGTCGTTAGTGGTACTGCAGGGTTGTTTTTTTGTGGATGCGATGGAAAATGCACAAACACTGTTATGGAGGACTTGTGAGGTGAGCCAATTTATTGTTTTTTTCGCTTTTGGCCGCCCTTTATTTTCTGCCAGTTCAACCGCTGCTCTGTGGTTTGAAAACATTGGCGTGTGTCGCCCACAGCCACGCGCAATCTTACCTGTTGGTTTTCCCTCACATGCAGCGGTGTCTCTCGCTGTCTCGTTCCTTCGACTAGCTCTTCTTGACAACGTTTGGTGCGCGCCTGTGCCTGTAGCCACCGGGCGCGAGGCACGCAGCGTGCCGCCATCTTGTGGTTGGCGGCACCTTACTACTCTTGTGGATCCTGCTTGTCTGCTGCCAACCACGCTGCTGCGATAAAGTTTTCAATACAGTTTGTATGATGCAATATGTCAAAGACGCATCTACTATTGAAAAGTGGCTTGAAGTTGCGGCGCGGGAGTATTCTTGTCAGTTAGATGTGTAGTGGACATTCCTTCTTAAAGGACAGTGTGGCAGAAGAGCTTCCCAGCGAAGAAAGGAGATAATATTGGATTTCGGCAAATGAATTGAGGAATCGTCTTCGTTGATTCTTTTTGGTGACATTCTCCGTTTCATGTATGTCGGAGGTAATGTACATTGAGTATTTTTTTTTTCCTGCTTCATCCCGTTTGTTTCTTTCCAGAGTCAATTTTTTTTTCTGCACATTTGGTTTGGAGCATTATTAAAATCACACACGTCGCAAGCAGCATGAGTAACATTTTGCTTCACTAGCTTTGGAACATTTGAGAAGACCCGGTTTCATTTGCTATAATTTGGCCTCTATTGAGCCTTGTGACTTCGGTTTGTCATTGCTATGGGGCTTACCGCTTCAGTTTCAAAAATTGTTTATTCATGTATAATGCTACGTGGGAGAGTATTGAATGGTGTTTATTTATGCTTTTACCATGACTCTACATTTTCATTTTGCATTATTAACATGTTTCAGCTGACGTGCACTATACATGTGGTTGTTATTGTTTATTTTGGAAAAGCCTGTTGTCTGCAGATATTTCGTGTTTGACATCACTTACAGGTGTTGTTGACTTAATTTTAGCATTTCGGGTGGTGTTGTTGTGTTTTCCTTACGCAGGGATAGTACTGACCTAGTACAACTCGGGTGAGAAATCGCTCACCGGTGTGGTGCACAGTTTGCTAATGTTCTGTAATTATTGGAACTGCTTGTGTATTTGTTCTCTATTCGCTTAGTATGTAGTGATGCCACAGTTTTACTCAAAGGATGGGTCGTTCATTTGTTCTAGTGGGTGGTCATCACAGTGTTCCCTCAAAGGAGGGATGTGTTTGGGTAATAGTCCCTTCACTATTTATTCCTTTGTCAAAGTTTGGGTTGGGTTTGAGTCCCAGTTAGTAACCTCTACATGAGGTTTGGTCATGGGTTAGTTCCCATACATTATCGTTATATTGTATAACCCTTACACAGGGTTAGGTTATGGGTTTAGATCCCATTCACATGTTGCGCAGTACTAAGGTACAACCTTACTTAGGGTGAGTGTTATGGGTGCTAGCCCCTTACACGTCGTTGTCCCATATCTTGGTAGTTCCCTTGTTTTTGGGATAGGTGTTGCAGGGTATTTTACCTTTGGCATTACAGTATAGTATTTTACAGCTTGTTTCATTATATTACTATTTCTACTTGTTTCTCGACACTACGCTTCTTAATGTTTTTATAATTATTGTGGGGGAGAATGGGGGATTTTGTTGCACATGTATTTTGATGTTGTATTTTTCCCATCTTTTCTGGATTTGTATTGTTCATTCTCCTGAGATGTTTTGCTTTATGTTGCATCCCGGAGTTATGAATTTTACTGCTTACTTGTGTATAGTTTTTTCTTTATATTTGCTATTGTTGTTTTTATATAAAGGAAAGGGATAATGTTATATCCTAAGTATTACATTTATGTGTAATCAGCCTAGGTCCGCCTAGCTGCTCAGCCAGTGTGAGAGTTGGTTATGGAATGTTGGTGTGACTGTGATGCGTGGAATGCCTGGGTGCCTGAGTGGATGTGTGGATGACAGTTGGAGATGGGCTGAGCAGCTAGGCAGGCTGCTCCTGGTGGGGCTGGTGTATGGCTGGTACATGGCTAGTACCTGACTAGAGCTGGCTGGACTATGATTGATACTACCCTGTCGTGGAACCAATAAAGAAGACTTGAAACATGGCTACCAGTGTCTCTATGTACAGGGTACAACACATTCTCTTTTTAGTTCTCTGCTACCTACTGCTCAGCCAGAGTGTGTGTGATATCATAGAGTTCGAATATTTGTGGATCAGTTGGAGTGAGCAGGCTGAACAACAGGAGGCTGCTCCTGGTGGGGCATTGATATGGAGTTACCTGACATCTGTAACCTGTAACAGAGACTTTTATCTTCTAATTAATTTAATCATAAAACCTATGCTACCTGCCTACAGAGGATCATTTTATGATTGCAATAATGGTGACGAGTGGAAACTAACCTACGTGTGAACATGTTTGAAGAGGAAGATCAAGTTTATCTGAAACAAGTGAAAGGAAATGAGACAGAAAGATAAAGTCTACAAGAAACTAAGAGAAAGGAGATTAAGATAAAGTGAATTCTAAAAGAAAAAGAGAAAAGAGATCGATGCCTACAAGAAAGAAAAAACGCCGTTAAGCCCTAGCAGTGTCATCTCCAACTGAGAGCCTGCAGTCTACTTATTTTTGAGGGGTGCTTTTGGTCTTTCAATCGTATGCAGTCTCCTTATCGTGATAGGCAGTTACAGTTAGGGCATTTCAGTGTTTAACCTCTTTAATTCCAGATAGCAGCGTTCAATTGGGATCAACCTGCAGTTTTGAGGATCAACATTTACAGTGAGCTGGCTGCAGCTGCAAGTACTGTTTAGTTGGATTTGACAGCGTGACTCTGTGGCAGGTGGATGTTAACCTGCTTAGTTATCTACGCTGTTTGGTGAGCTAATGCCAATAGACTGTTTTAGCCAGTGTCTGACTGGTAAGCCGCTGCATTTTGTATTTCATAGGGTTGAGCGGTGTGCCAGTTTGGTGTTTGTTAATGCACCATTTGAAATACCCACATGGACTTATGGCGCTACATCCATGGTGCGTGCTTAGTGTGGCTAAGGCAGTGCAAGGCGCATATCTTTTGCCTCATTTACTTTTACAGCAGAATGTGCGCATGCAGATTTGCGGCATTTCAAGAGTCCGTTAAGCAGCCTTTGAGGCACTGGTAAGCACTGACAAGTGGGCTGCATCTTATGAAATGCTGAGTGTGCTCCATTCTTCATTCCCTTCGCATGGAGCCAATACTCATAATTTGAAATGCAGCCCTACGTCATTTGCCTGGTGACGGGCCATCTGTGACGTTTCCAAGTGTTTCCTGGGAAATGCTTCTTAGCTACAGAGCCTGGCTGTGGGCCAATTTGAGTGTAGTGAAAATCGGAGAAGCGCTCAGAACACACACACTGATGCACACAGCTTTGATGTCAACTTTTAAAGGAATGTGACGCATGTAGCAGCATTGGAATTAACAGGGCAGCGCCTATCTGGATTCAAGCGGTGCTATGAGTCAAATTACAGCCTGGAGGTGTACTAGATCAAGCTTTTTCATGTTAGGAACTGACATTAGTAGGAAATTATTAATGCAGACCACGTGGACCACTTTATTTATTTTGATTTATTGTGTTTTCAGTTGGACTTTGGGGTCAATTTCTTATGAGAAGTGCATTCTTGGTGTACTTAGAGTGTTTTGGGTGAGAGCTCGCCCACCGGCGTATTGAACATTTTGTTACCTGCAGTGTTTTGTTTGATATGTTGGTTTGGGTAAAGTTGTCAGTAGAATTTATAGGGTTTGCATGAGATGTAATGCAGGATAGTAGTTATATGGTAATTATATGGTATATATGCGTGTGGAGTATAGTTCAAAGTTATGCGAAAGGAGCAATGTCATATTGAAGCAATTGTTGGAAATTCAGAAATTGTTTTGGTGCAAAAAGTCTGTTTGTAAGAGAAGCTTTGAGTTTATATTGTCCTTGCTCCTGCAAAGTTTGTGGGAAAGGGAGAGTGTCTTACGTTGAGTTCTAGTTTATGTAGTATCTTGTTAGGATGAAAGATTCCCTCTGTCTACGGAGTTCAGGTTTATGTAGTATCCTGTTAGAATGAGCGAGAGTGTCCCTCTGCCTACTGCTGTTGTGAGCATTTTGTTATGCGTGATCGTTATTTGCCTATGGTTGTGATGCATGAGTGTGGGTTGAGCGATACCATTTTCTTTGCTCTTCTTTGGTCACAAGGTGCCCTAGGCTGGGCTGAGTGTGGGTTGAGAGACATCTTTTTGCATTGCTTAATGTTGTATTCACAAGATTCCCTTGGGTGGAATGGGTGTGGGTCTTCTGAGTTTTCTAGTGTCCTGTTGCAAGGATGAGCTGGGGTGGTGAAATACCCTATACCTACTGTATTTGTGTGTGTGGTTGAAAGAGACCTGTCTTCTGAGTTTTGTAGTGTCCTGTTGCAAGAATGAGCTGGGGTGGTGAAATACCCTATGCCTACTGTATTTCTGTGTGTGGTTGAAAGAGACACGTCTTCTGAATTTTGTAGTGTCCTGTTGCAAGAATGAGCTCGGGTGGTGAAATACCCCATGACTACTGTATTTGTGTGTGTGGTTGAAAGAGACTTTTCTTCTGAGTTTTTTGTAGTGTCCTGTTGCAAGAATGAGCTGGGGTGGTAAAATGCCCCATACCTACTGTATTTGTGTGTGTGGTTGAAAGAGATTTTTCTTCTGAGTTTTGTGGTGTCCTGTTGCAAGGATGAGTTTGGGTTGTGAAATACCGTATGCCTACTGTATTTATGTATGTGGTTGAAAGAGACTCTTACATATTCTTACAAGATTCCCTAAGTTGGGATTAAGTGGAGGTTGAAAGATACCTGTTGTTTACTTTTTGGATTAGAGTTGTAATATTCTCTTCATTATTGTTTAATATTTCTAAAGGGGGAAATGTGTTATATCTTGAATTAGGCATGATGCATTCTCTCCTCAGTTCTCTGCTACCTGCTGCTCAGACAGAGTGTGTGTATGTGTGATCTCATAGCGTTAAAATGTTTATGCATGCTTGTGGATCAGTTGGAGTGAGCAGGCTGAGCAGCAGGAGGCTGCTCCTGGTGGGCATTGATATGGTGTTACTTGACATCTGTAACTTGTAACAGAGACTTTTATCTTCTAATAAATTTCATCATAAAACCTATGCTACCTGCCTACAGAGGTTCATTTTATGATTGCAACACTTGCTACTTCACTTTGTGTCATTACATCGTAGTGGTTACATCAGAGGAAGTTACATCTCAGTCATTATATAGTAGGTGCATATTTCGAGGGTGATTTTCACTGCCTTTACATCATGGCAGTATACACTGCAGGTAAGGTGCTTATGTTTTTAAGTGACAAAACCTTAGGTGTATGTATGTATGTATGCATATGTTATTTTAATTTTTAAGGTCTGCCACTTAAATAGAGTTAGCAAGAGTTGTTTTAAGGTTTAAGGATGGACAACCTTAATGGGTAGAAAAGGGTTTTTTGGGTTCAGGAATGGGTAGTTTGAAGAGTAATATGGGACATTAGGGTTCAGGAAAAGAGTAGTATTAAGAGTTAGTAAGGTGTTTTTAGGGTTCGAGGATCAGTAGCATTAAGAGGTAGAAAGGGTTTTTTAGCTTCAAGGATGGGTAGTATTTGAAGTACTAAGGGATTTTAAGGGTTAAGAGTTGGGTGTTGGCTCATACTTTCATTTAAAAATAATAATTAAACAACATACTTTAATTTTATGAAGGGGGTATGGTGGTATACTGACCATTAAAAAACATATATTAAAAAAAGATATGGATTCCGCACCCACAGAATTATAAGTCCATTCAAGATCAGTTCAACACAAATTAATGGTGATTTCCTGAAGAAATTTCCAAGTCGTTTTGTTCTTTTTTTCTTATGTACTTTATTCTTTAATGCGAATGGTGAAAATACATCAAGTTGATAAATTCCAAGATACACACTCCATTAGCCGACGCGTTTCGCCCTCATAGGGACTTCTTCAAGGCTCAAAATGTATTTCAGGGAGATTGCTCCTTTAGGAAGTTTAGTTTCAGCATTAGCAATCTTGAGACACAGTTCATAGAAAATGACAATGTTGTCACCAAGAAGAGGGTATGGTAGCCCGATGAAAGCGTCCTAGCGTCTGTTTCCGAAAAATCTTTTTTCAATTTGGTCTTGGGTTTCCCAATAAGGGAGTGGAGAGGGGTGCACTCCCAGGTTTTCCTGCACCAATAATAACTTTCCTGACTTTCTGACAGGTGCGGTTGTTTGCTCTTGCCTCAGCCCTCTTCTGTTTTTTGTATATATATTAAAAAGTGTGGCAATTGGGGGATTCACCCCTACATTACATATATATCAAAAAATAATGTACCTGATTCAGAAAGGTAACTTGCATTTTTTAATAAGTTTACACTTTTGAAAACATTTACTACTTTTCGGTATTCACAAACTCCAAATGTAAATAACTACAACAAAAAAACAGTAGTAGGTCCAGCGCTACACATGGCCAACCACTGGTACTGCAACACCATCACATAAAAAAAATGGGACTTAAAATAAAACACCATGGGAAATATTAATACATTAAATTAAATTATATAAAAAAGTTAAAATCTAAATCAATATATATAAATGCTAGAATAAAAATAATACATATTTATTATTTGCATATAAAATATTAAGCCCTACATGGGCTTTCTTAGGACTACTATATAGCGTCTGATTACGAGTGCGGCAGTCTTTCGACTGCCGCACTCGTGGTGGCGCAGCAGTGACGGTCCACCGTCTGGCAGATTACGACTTTCACCACCGCACCGGCGGTGGACTGTCGCCAGGGAACCACTGTTCCCTTGCACTGGTGCAGCAGAGAGCCAATACAATATGCAGAGCGGGATTGGCGCAGTCCCGCCAAGCTTATTTTGAGTTCCTTCACCACCAGCCTTTTCATGGCGGTGAGCCTGCCATGAAAAGACTGGTGTGGGGAAACAAAGGGGCCCTACGGGTTTCCCATGCCCCCGCCACCATGGGGGTGCATTCAGGGAACACAACATCTGCCCCCCCTGTCGGCTTGCACCCCAAGTTTCAGCACGGCATGGACTTCACAGTCCATGCCGTGCTGGAACATTTTTGCTGTTCCCATTGCAGTGCCTTTTTTCTGGCACCACTGTGGAAACGGAAAAGAGGCCGTCCGCCTGCCAGGCGGGCAGTCTTTGTGCTGCTTCGGCGCAGCCGCGCTACTGCGCCAAGTCGTAATCAGGCCATTAGCTCTTGTGGTGCCCCAAAGTGAGGCAGCGGAAACACAAGCTTTTGATTTAATTGTTGTGGGAGAAGCAGCATTTAAAAAAAAAAAATGCTAAGCCGTCTAGGCCATTGAATTGATGAGCCCAGGAAAGGTTTGCATTATATTCAAGAAGAGAGCTGCAACTTTGTTCTAGGGCTCTGGAGTGCAAGGGACCCTAGTGGTGGCTTTGAGAGTGTAAAGATAGACTCTATCACATGTTGATATTTAGTTAGAATACAAATGTTGTATTGACTAGTTCATTCACAAACACTTACATGTTTTATTGATAATGAATGTATTATAATAGGATTATTCATTCATTTTCATTTTAATGATGGATCCTAATATGTTGGTATTAATGTTGGGACCCTCTGTCAAAGCCAATAGGTCTGCATTATATGTTGATGTGGTGACCTCTTGACAAAGCCAGTAGATGGGAAGCCTCTACTACACACAGGCTGCACTCCCTGCACTGCTTTTCATGGAGAGCCCACACCCTCTACTATGTACAGTTAGGTATGGTAGTAATATCTATACATTTAAAAAATTCTACAACTTCACTGAAAAAAATGGTGGTTGCCAATGGTTCTGAATGGGAAACCAGCTGGGAGTGTGGGAGCCTTGTGGCTCCCCCCCCCCCCGATCCTGAAAGAAGCCAGGATTGTGGTTGCATCGGGGAACCAACCAAAAAATTTTAAAATGGGTGGCTCCTGCCCTGGGGCTCCCCGTGCAGCCCTAATGAAATCTAGCTTGTGTGCGCCCCGGGTGGGCACCGTGACACCCATAGAATTGGGAAAAAAATAAAAACAGAATAAAAAGATTATTTTGAGCGGCAGGTGTTGCTCATGCATTATTCAGTGCTCCAGACAAAGAGTTCCCCATAAATCGCTGAAAGGTCTATTTGTTTACATTTTTGGAAGCTAGTGGTGCCCCAAGAAGGGGCAGAGGCACCACCAAACATTTTTTTAAATAACGGATGGGGTGAAGAAGCCCCCAGAAACATAAAAAAAAAACAAAGTAAGTCTCCTGGGTCAATAGATCCATGACCCTAGGAGAGTTTACCTTATGTTTTAAAGCACTCCAAGCGGCATGCTCTTCAGCTGGAGTACAAAGCCCCCTCGAGGTTGGTTCTATAGCTGTATATATATATATATATATATATATATATATATATATATATATATATATATATATATATATATATATATATATATATATATATATATATATATACATATATATATACATACAGCTATATGTATATATATATATATATGCTGTGTGACGCAATTAAGATGCCCATCTTGTGGGTCAGGGCCTGTAGGGAACGTCAATCCCACAATATTCCAAAAGAGACCACATCCATCACCTTCCGTGGCGTGAAAGCAGGCCCACCAGCATTAATAACAGTTCTTTCATTTTGGCACCGCAACCAGCATAACGCATTTCAACTCTAAACCAGTCTTAGTCATATGCACCTACATGGGTGGCAACTTGTTAGATATTTAAATGTTTTTACAAACAGTGACTTATAAGTGTGGATGCGAGTATAAACGAATTTGAATTGATCTAACAGTGCATCAAATTGTTTAAAAAATCACTGTTTGTTTTCACTCTAAATTTTTCAAGAACTTCGTTAAATATGATTCTTTTTTAAGAGTTGGGGGTACTTCACCTTACCTCTTGTCCTTCCTCACTGTTGATGTAAAAACATTGAAATATCTAACAAGTTACCACCCATGTAGGAGCATATGACTAAGACTTGTTTAGAGTTGGAAAGCGTTATGCTGGTTGTGGTGCCAAAATATATGCGGGGGCCCATGGGGGCCCCTGCAGCCCCGGGGACCGCCACCTCCCCGGGGCATGATTAATAATATGCAGGGGGCACGTGGCCCCCCCGCAGCCCCGGGGAACGCCACCTCCCTGGGGCTTTTAAAAAAAACTGCGTGGTGGGGCTCCTGCCCCCCCACGCTGCCCCGGGGACTGCCACCTCCCTGGGGCACTGGTATGATATGGGTGGGGGGGCCTCGAGGACCCCTCCAAGCCCCGGGGGCCTCCACCTCCCCAGGGCTGCAATAGATTAAAAAAAGATGTGGGGGGCTCCTGCCCCTCCACACTGCCTCGGAGGTCCAACCAAGTCACAAGATGGCTGCCAACACTTCCTGGTTTGAAGTGTTGTCAGCCATTCAGATCTCAGGGACGAGATAGGGAGGGGTCGCGCCTCAATTGTATATCTTAAAAATCTTTACATTTCTCAGCAACTACAAAACGGATTTACACCATTTAACAAAAAGGGCGCTTTCTGGATCAAGAGCTACCTTTCGCCAAATTTGGTGTAATTCCGTTCAGCAGTTCGGGCTGTTGCTGTGTCTAAAGTTTCCTATGGGAATTAACATGGACAAAAAGCATTTTGGGACACCCCTTTTTTTTCGGCCCACACTTGATGGCTCACCACAAAATTTTCAAGACAGCATTTGAAGTAACTGGCAAATTAGTTTAGAAAAATTCTGAGAGGATTCGACAAACGAGACGCCAAAGTTATTGGCAAATGAAAAAACGCTCTTCCTATGGAAAAAACATCCTAACTATACCTACCTACCTGCGACCACCATATATATCAGACTTACAGTGTTACAGTGTCACATGAGTTATGCAAAAACAATGTGGAGAACTCTGGGTAGTTCCCAAGTTTAGGTGGAAAGCAGCTCCTGTATAGAGGGCCCTCCAACAGCAACTGCAAAAGGAACAAATGATGGACGGAATACTGGACAATGCAAACATTCACCCCCAGTTACAAAAATCATGGGTTTAATCCTCCGTTCTTTTGATCACCACACCACCCCAGTTTGGACCTGGCCATATGCAAATCAGTCTTGGCCCTGTTCCTCATGGGAACAGTCTAGCGCGAACTGCCAAGCCAGGGCCTCCCTGGGCCGGAAACAAGCAGCCTGAGACCGGTTTTGGGGCATCATCTCTCATCAGCCAGGCTAGCTTGATTCCAGTGGTGCAGTGAGCACTGGACCCACGTCAGGGCATACCCTTCCTACTTAGGGTGACAAATGTAAAAGGAGCACTTGATGGACAGAATGCTGAACAATGCAAACATTCACCCTCAGTCACAAAGATCTGGGTTTAATCCATTTTTCTATTTCTCACCATGCCACCCCAATTTGAACCCAGCCATATCCAAATCAGTCTTGACCCTGTTCCTCATGGGACCAGTCCAGCCCGAACTGCAAAGCCAGGTTATCCCTGGATGGAAAACAAGCAACCTGGGACCGGGGCATCACCACTCATCAGCCAGCAAACATTCACCCCCAGTCACAAAGATCTGGGTTTAATCCATCTTGCTTTTGCTCACCACGCCACCCCAGTTTGGGCCCAGCCATATGCAAATCCATCTTGACTAAGTCTGGGCGGTAAACTCCGCTCTGCTCGCCGAGTTTGCAGAGTTTTCTGCACTCCACGTTACGCGGAGCGCGCAAAGTTCCGAAAAACTATGATTCGCGGAGTGGAGTTTTTATCCCCGCTCGCGTTCATCAACCTCAAGTTGGCGAGAGCGAGCGAGGAAAATCCACCTCCCGGCGAGATTTTTCCTCGTTCGCGATCATCAACATCAAGTTGGCGAGCACGAGCGTGGTAAATCAACCTCCCGGCGAGATTTCTCAACGCGGGCAGTCAGAGATCTCATTGCGAGTGGTCGCGTCTGCTCGCGAACGCTCGCGTTGAGAAACTGTCTGTTCGCGTTGAGAAAGCTGCCGCTCGAGTAAAAATCTACTCGTGCGGCAGAAAGGAAGCAGCGCTTGCTTGCGCTGTGCATGGTGCCGTTCACGATGATTGTATAGTGTGAACAAGCACCTGGCACTGAAAAGCACAGTGAACAGCATTTATCTAAAGCACTCCGCTGCTCGCGGAGCTCCGCATAGCACAGCAGAGTTTTTATTTGCACTTTAAGGAGTTTCGCGGAGCGGAACTCTGCAAACTCTGCCCAGGTTTAGTCTTGACACTGTTCCTCATGGAACAGGCCAGCTCCAACTGCCAAGCCAGGTCCTCCCTGTACTGGAAACAAGCATCCTGGAACGGGTTTCGGGGCATCACTCCTCATCAGCCAGGCCAGCTTGAATCCAGTGGCACAGTGAGCATGGGACCCCCGTCTGGGCATACCCTTTCCACTTATGGCAACAAATGCAAAAGGAACAGCCCGAACTACCAAGCCAAGTCCTCCCTGGACCAGAAACAAGCATCCTGGGACCGGTTTCGGGGCATCACCCCATATCAGCCAGGCTAGCTTGAATCCACTCTAGCAGTGAGCACAGGACCCACGTCTGGGCATACCCTTCCCACTAAGGGCGACAAATGCAAAAGAAACAATTGATGGATGGAAAGCTGACGAATGCAAACATTCACTTCCAATAATAAAGATCTGGGATTAATCTATCGTTCTTTTGCTCAAAACGCCTCCCCAGTTTGGACCCAGTTGTATGCAAATCAGTCTTGACCCTGTTCCTCCTGGGAACAGTCTAGCCCAAATTGCCAAACCAGGTCCTCCCTGGACCAGAAACAAGCATATTGGGACCGGTTTCGGGGCATCACCCCCTCATCAGCCAGGCTAGCTTGAATCCACTGTCGCAGTGAGCCCGGGACCCCCGTCTGGACATATCCTTCCCACTTAGGGCAACAAATACAAAAGGAACAATTGATGGACAGAATGCTGAACAATGCAAACATTCACACCCAGTCACAAAGATCAGGGTTTAATCCATTGTTCTTTTGCTCACCATTCCACCCCAGTTTGGACCCAGCCATATGAAAATGAGTCTTGACCCTGTTCCTCATGGGAAGAGTCCAGCCCGAACTTCCAAGCCAGTTCCTCCCTGGACCAGAAACAAGCATCCTGGGACCGGTTTCAGGGCATCACCCCTCATCAGCCAGGCTAGCTTGACTCCAGTGGCGTAGTGAGCACAGGACCCACGTCTGGGCATACCCTTCCCACTTAGTGTGACAAATGGAAAAGGAACAATTGATGGATGGAATGCTGAACAATGCAAACATTCATCCCCAGTCACAAAGATTTGGGTTTAATCCATTGCTCTTTTGCTCACCACACCACCCCAGTTTGGACCCATCCATATGCAAATCAGTCTTGACCGTGTTCCTCATGGGAACAGTCCAGCCCAAACTGCCAAGCCAGGTCCACCCTAGACCAGAAACAAGCATCCTGGGACCGGTTTCAGGGCATTAACCCTTATCAGCCAGGCTAACCTAAATTCAGTGGTGCAGTGAGCATGGGACCACGTCAGGGCAAACCTTTCCCACTTAGGGCGACAAACACAAAAGGGACAATTGATGGACAGAATGCTGACCAATGCGAACATTCACCCCAAGTCACAAAGATCTGGGTCTAATCCATTGTTCTTTTTCTTACCACGCCACCCCAGTTTGGGCCCAGCCATATGCAAATCAGTCTTGACCCTGTTTCTTATGGAAATAGTCCAGCTTGAACTGCCAAGACAAGCCCTCCCTAGACCGGAAACAAGCATCCTGGGATGGGCTATGGGGCATCACCCCTCATCAGCCAGGCTAGCTTGAATCCAGTGGCACAGTATGCACGGGACCCATGTCTGAGCTTACCCTTCACACTGAGGGCGACAAATGCAAAAGGAACAATTGATGGACGGAATGCTGAACAATGCAAACATTCACCCCCAGTCACAAAGATATAGGTTTAATCCATTGTTCTTTTGCTCATTGCGCCACCCCAGTGTGGACCCAGCCATATGCAAATCAGTCTTGACCCTGTTCCTTATGGAAACAGTCCAGCTCGAACTGCCAAGCCATGTCCTCCCTGGACTGGAAACAAGCATCCTGGCATCACCCCTCATCAGCCAGCCTAGCTTGAATCCAGTGGCACGGTAGGCACGGGACCCACGTCTGGGCATACCCTTCCCACTTAGGGTGACAAATGGAAAAATAACAATTGATGGACGGAATGCTGAACAATGCAAATATTCACCCCCAGTCACAAAGATTTGGGTTTAATCCATTGTTCTTTTGCTCACCACCCCACCGCAGTTTGGACCCATCCATATGCAAATCAGTCTCGACCCTATTCCTCATGGGAACAGTCCAGCCCGAACTGCCAAGCCAGGTCCACCGTAGACCAGAAACAAGAATCCTGGGACCGGTTTTGGGGCATCACCCCTCATCAGCCAGGCTAGCTTGAATCCTGTGGTGCAGTGAGCACAGGACTCACATCTGGGCATACCCTTCCCACTTGAGGTGACAAATGCAAAAGGAACAATTGATGGATGGAATGCTGAACAATGCAAATATTCACCCCCAGTCTCAAAGATCAGGGTTTAATCCATTGTTCTTCTGTTCACCATGCCACCCCAGTTTGGACCCAGCCATATGCAAATCAGTCTTGACCCTGTTCCTCATGGGAAGAGTCCAGCCCGAACTTCCAACCAGTTCCTCCCTGGACCAGAAACAAACATCCTGGGACCGGTTGCAGGGCATCTCCCCTCATCAGCCAGGCTAGCTTGAATCCAGTGGCGTAGTGAGCACGGGACCCACGTCTGGGCATACCCTTCCCACTTAGGGTGACAAATGGAAAAGGAAAAATTGATGGACGGAATGCTGAACAATGCAAACATTCACTCCCAGTCACAAAGATTTGGGTGTAATCCATTGTTCTTTTGCTCACCACACCACTCCAGTTTGGACCCATCCATATGCAAATCAGTCTTGACCCTGTTCCTCATGGGAACAGTCCAGCCCGAACTGCCAAGCCAGGTCCACCATAGACCAGACACAAGCATCCTGGGACCGGTTTCGGGGCATCACCTCTCATCAGCCAAGCTAGCTTGAATCCAGTGGCACAGTAGGCACGGGACCACGTCTGGGCATACCTTTCCCACTTAGGGCGACAAATACAAAAGGGACAATTGATGGACGGAATGCTGAACAATTCAAACATTCACCCCCATTCACAAAGATCTAGGTTTAATCCATTGTTCTTTTGCTCATCACGCAACCCCAGTGTGGACCCAGACATATGCAAATCAGTTTTGACCCTATCATTATGGGAAGAGTCCAGCCCAAACTTCCAAGGCAGGACCTCCCTGGACCGGAAACAAGCATCCTTGGACCGGTTTTAGGGCACCACCCTTCCTCAGCCAGGCTACCATATTAGGGGTGGGCGGAATTTGCGTAGTCGCGCTACGCAAAGCTCCGCGAAACGGTAAAAAATCTACGCGAGCACGCAAAAGTTCCGCGAACAGGCGGAATTGCTTGTTTCGCCCGTTCGCGATGCTTTTTTCCTGTTCGCGAACGCTGTTTACGTGCTCGGGGAGAAATATCTCACGAACACGCATTTTGAAAGCGCGAACAAGCAAAAAATTTTGCGAAGCCGCGGATCGCGGAATTTTTGGCAATTCCGCGTTCTCCGCGGAACGCGAAATTACCCAAATTCCGCAAATTCCGCGAGCGGAACGGAATTTACCGCCCAGGCCTACCATGAATCCAGTGGTGCAGTGAACACGGGACCCACGTCTGGGCATACCCTTCCCCCTTAGGGCAACAAATGTAAATGGAACAATTGATGGACGGCACGCTCAACAATGCAAATATTCACCCCCAGTCTCAATGATCTGGGTTTAATCAATCGTTCTTTTGCTCATGACGCCACCCCAGTGTGGACCCAGCCATATGCAAATCAGTCTTGACCCTATCATCGTGGGAAGAGTCCAGCCCAAACTTCAAAGCCAGGACCTCCCTGGACTGGAAACAAGCATCCTGGGACCAGTTTCGGGGCATCACCATTCATCAGCCAGGCAAGCTTAAATCCAGTCTCGCAGTGAGCATGGGCACCACGTCTGGGCATACACTTCCCACTTAGGGCGACAAATGCAAAAGGAACAATTGATGGACGGAATACTGAACAATGCAAACATTCACCCCAGTCACAAAGATCTAGGTTTAATCCATTGTTCTTTTGCTCATTGCGCCACCCCAGTGTGGACCCAGCCATATGCAAATCAGTCTTGACCCTGTACCTTATGGAAACAGTCCAGCTCGAACTGCCAAGCCATGTGCTCCCTGGACTGGAAACAAGCATCCTGGCATCACCCTTCATCAGCCAGGCTAGCATGAATCCAGTGGCGCAGTGAGCACGGGACCCACGTCTGAGCATACCCTTCACACTTAGGGCGACAAATGCAAATGGAACAATTGATGGACGGAATTCTGAACAATGCAAACATTTACCCATTGTGACTACATGTGACTATATGTGAATACATCATGCATTGGGGCAGGGGACATTTTGTCAGCCAATATGCGTCCCTACCCATTTGATCAATGTAACCAAATCCAAAATGTTGGGAAAAGAGGTAACCAAGCAAAAAATGTCCTTGTCATATAAATGGTAGGATAATTACAAACATAAAGTGCTTTAACCTGTTTGTTGCTAAGGATGTGCTGGAGCCAACCTCAGCACTGGCGCTCAGGTGCTGAGGACTGCTCCAGCATGTCTAAGCACCCTCTCATACTAGGCTGACCTGCCCCCAGGGGGGGTGGAAACCCACTAGACACCAAATAATGGAAATGTAGGGGGGCGTGGCTTAGCCGGCTGCAAGATGGCCGCACTTTGAGTGGGCTCTGCCGGCCAAGCCTAAAATCCTGCAACTATCCGGCAGACTTCCCACACATCGCTGCCTGTGACCCTACCTTCGCAGCTTCCCTGCATCGGCGGCGTTCTCGGAGCCGTTCACCGCGGCCCTACGACCTGGCTGTGACTGGCTGCGGCGCCTCCAGGAGTTGGGCCTAGACGTCTGCTCACTCCCCGAGACCCGGCCTGCGCTACCCGTGCTCCTCCGCACGCCCACCGGACCTTCCACCACTGGCCCTGCGGCCACGACAATCCGCCGGTGAGTCTCGCTGCTGGGGGCGCTCCGGGCGGGCCTGGGATCGCGCCGCCATACCGCCCGGCCCAGCCCGACCCTGAGGAGGCGCCCTGAGCGTCTCCGGTATCCGCGCTGGTGGGCCGGGCGAAGAGGGCGGCGCGCTCCCCGCGTCCTCCTGCCGCGGTTTGCTGCCCCCTCGCTACTCCCGGCTGGGTTCCACCTGCTGCCGTTGCGCTCACGATCGTCCCGGCTGCCTCCCCTGCCGCCTTTGTGGTCACCGGCGGTGGGCGAGGATCTGGGAGGGGAGCCCGCGATCGGGGTGTTCCCTGACTTGGCTGCAGTGGCCTACAATCCGGCCTTCTCATCAGGGCGACTCCGGGGCACACTGGCGTGTGTCTGCGCCCCCTGCCTGGCCCTCTGATCATCCAGCTCTCTCTGCGCTGCGGGGGCCCCCCATTGCACCACGGCCCGGGGACTGTGGCGGTTCGGGCACTCTACCGCACCTCCGCGCCAGGCGCGGTCTCCGGAGCGAGCCTTCTTGTGTGGTACCCCGGCTGCCTCCTGGATTGCGCCACCTTGCTGGCTGCGAGATCGGGGTACACTGCCCCCAACGCTGCATTCGCGGCCCGGGCCCCTACGTCTGCTGCACACCTGCCTCGTGGAGGGGATCCTCTTTGCCCCCATTGCTCATCTTCCTGCTACCTGTGCCCTTACCGGCTGCACCTTCCTTTTGGGGCTCCCTGCTCTAGGAGGCCGCCATGGGTAAAGCTGACCCGAAACAGCCCCGACTAACCTTTGAGCAGCGGAGGCAAACGCGCCAGGAGGGCGCCACTGCTGACGGGGCGAGTTGCCCGCACCCACGGAAATGGTCGCCGCACGTGAGGATGACTTGAAGGCCATCATGCTGGAGGTGAAGTCGGCGGTGTCTGGGATTGCCACTCAGCTGGAGCAACTGGCTTCTCGCCTGGATGTGGTCAGGTCCAGAGTGGATGCGCACGATGGCCGCCTGCTCCACGTTGAGTCGAGGGTGTCTGATGTGGAGGACACCGCCACCCAAGACCGCCAAAAATTGCTCCAAATGGACAAAATCCTCGACCTCATCCGGTCAAAGAATGAAGATTTGGAGGCCCGCTCCCGCAGGAGTAACCTCCGCATCACTGGTGTGCCGGAGTCCTCCAATATTTCCAGGATGGAGGATTACGTGGAGCAGCTGTTGCGAGAACTGTTTGGAGAGGTGCTATCCCAGGTCTTTGTCGTGGAGAGAGCGCACCGCTCCTCGGCCCTCGGCCTGCCCCTGGTCTGCCTGCTCGACCGATCATTGCGAGGATCCTAAATTTCCGGGACCGGGACGCGGTCCTCCGGGCTGCCAGGGAAAGAGGTGTGATCCGCCACCAAGGTAACACTTTGTCTTTTTATCCCGATTACACCCTGGCTGTGCAGGCTGCCCGCCGCGAAGCTTCTGCCCGCAAAACGCATTTTGCAAAAGCACGACGTGTCCTACTCGCTAGCCTACCCGGCCAAATTGCGGGTCAGACAGGGCTCCAAAACCCTGGTATTCCCGGACTCAAAGGGAGCCCTCGCCTTTGCCAAACAGCTGGACCGCTCTCACCACTCCACTTCAGCCAGCTCTCAAGACCCTGCTGCAGCCAATTTGAGCGACAATGACTGAACTGTACCTCTTTATTATTTCTGGCCCCCGGCCCTTCTGTACAAGACTGTGTGGCGCAGTTGCGGTCTCATTCCCCCGGCTGTCCCTTGGCTGTTGAACTGGCTGCAGCCCATCATGGTTTCTCTCTTTCTTGGTCCGCTGGGTTTACAGGCCCTAACTTGGTTGCATTATATCACCTGCCAGTGTTGTCTGCTGTTCGCTCTGGCTTGGCCACCCTGCCTTTCCTGGCAGGGGGTACGCTAGGCGTCACCATGCCCCCACGGGATGATTCCCACTTCTATTGCTGATTCTCCCCTCCCGGTTGGGGTCCCCTGGGGTTGGTGTGGGTGGTTTCTCGACCTGATTGGGGGTTGGTGTGGGTTGTGGGTGGAGGGGTGTTGGGTTGTTGTGTTTGCCTCTTGGGGCTATTTCGTGGTTCATCGTATTTTCTCTGCTCCCACATTGCAAGATTTATACTTTCAATCATGGTGCGATGGGGTGGGTTTGTTCGGGGTGGGGGTGGTTGGCTCCTGGGATTGTTTTTTTGTGTTTTTTTAGAAAAGTTAATGTATTTATGCTTTCAATTTATGTATTCCTTCAGTACGCATTACACCACTGCTGCGCTCGATCACTGCATCACGTTTGAGCTAGACACTGCGCCCTCCCTTCGACTGGTGCCTTGCGGGGGTCATTGCCTGCCTCATTGTTTTTGTACCCTTGCTGCTCCCTCTGGCGTCACACCTTTCCCCAGGCGGGCTCTTGCTGGCTCCATTTCAGACTTCAAGCAGCTGACTCGCCCTTGTTCTATCCAAGTATGACCTCCCGCTACACATGCTAGCTTTTGACTGCAGCTCCTACTCGCGGCCTTGCGCTCCCTCCTATTGCGCCCTCACACAGTATGACTGACACCATATGCTGGTCCTGGAATATTCGTGGCCTCAATGACCACCGCAAGGCCCGGCTCATCCACTCACACCTACTCCGTCATAAAGTTGACATTTGTCTCTTACAGGAGACTCACTTGTTGCCTGCGACCGCCGCTAGGCTTCAGTCGCGCCACTGGGGCGAATCACACTCCTCTTTCTATTCCTCCTACTCTCGTGGTGTGTCTATTTTGATACGCAGGGGACTTCCATGGCACACTGATCGGGTACTCACTGACCCTGAGGGACGGTATGTTATTCTCCATGGCTCCTTACTTTCCCAACCAATGACGATTGCTGCTATATACGGTCCCAACTCGGACGACCCTGCCTTTTCACTAATGTTTGGCACTTAATATCCACACTGGGCCCTGCGGCACTCCTTTGGGGGGACTTCAACGTTACCCTTTCTGCGGTCCTTGACCGCTCGGGCCCCCACTCGCCGCACCCGCAATCCGCGGCTTTCTTACAGTCCTTGCTGGCCGATAACTCACTGTATGATGCGTGGCGACACGTGTGGCCTGAGGCCCGCGAGGGAACTTGTGTCACCGGTACCCGTGGCTGCTGGTCTCGTATTGATCTTTGGATCACCTCTCCTGACGTCCTCACTTGGCTTACATCCGTCACTAATATGGCGCGCACTTTCTCTGACCACGCGCCGGTCCAGCTCTGTTTACGCCTCCCGACTCCCCGCGTAGGGCCTTCGCCTGGCGGCTCCCTCGTACGCTCTCGCGACTCGGTCTTTTGTGCCGAGATCCAAACTGCGATCTCCAACTATTTTGACTTGAATGTCGGCTCCGTGGACTCGCCGTCTACCCTGTGGGAGGGTTTTAAAGCTGTAATTCGCGGTGAGTGCATTTCAAAACAATCCAGAGTCCTCCGCTCCATCCGCACCACATTAGGAACATTAGAATTGGAGATTAAGGCCCTGGACTCTGCTCAGGCAACTCGCCCCAGCGCCGAGACACTTGCTCGCCTGCGCGAAAAGCACTCAGAATTTGCCAAGGAGGCCGAGAGGGAACTCTCCTTTCTAGGTAGAGAGGCTCGGGCGCGCCTGCTTCGGCGAGGGCGATCGGCCTGGCAAGACCCTAGCCGGCCTCCTTCGTCCCCCCCGCACTGCATCGTATGTAGCGGCACTTCAGGATGGCGGCCCTGCTAGAACCACCTCCCCAGAGGAGATCAAGTCACGGTTCTCGGATTATTATACGCACCTTTACGCCGCGGGCCCCACACCTTCGCGAGCGGACTTCGACCAATTTTTTGACACCATCTCACTCGTCTGGCTCGAGGATCATCACCGCGAATTCCTAGACGAGCCTTTTTCCAAGGAAGAAATACTCGCTGCCATCACTGGTTTGCCCGGTGATAAGGCCCCTGGCTCGGACGGCCTCCCGGCTTCTTTTTATAAGACATTCGCCCCGCCTCCTGGTGCCGCACCTGGCCGCTATGTACAATGACTCCTTCGACAGTGGCCTCTTCCCGCCATCGCTCCGTGAGGCGATCATAACACTTCTCTTGAAACCAGACAAGCCCCCGGATTGCCGCGACTCCTACCGTCCCCTTTCTTTAATCAACACGGATAATAAGATCTTTGCGAAACTGATAGCTTCCCCGCCTTCTTCACTTCATGCCCCTCATCGCTCTCCCGGACCAGTCCGGTTCATTCCGGGCCGCGCAACATCTCACAACCTTCGGGCTATATTCTCCGCTTTGCACCAGATTAATCCTAGCCTCCCCACAGTGGCTGCTCTTCTTGATGCCACCAAGGCATTCGACACCTTGGAGTGGCCCTTCTTATTCTATCTCTTGCCGCGCCTCGGCTTCAGCAATGTCTTTATTCGTAAAATTCAACTTCTCTACATGCGCCCTCTGCTCCGCCTTCGGCTCAACGGATAAGTTTCTGACCTTATTCTAATTGAGCGTGGCACTCGACAGGGGTGCCCGCTCTCCCCATGCTCTTTGCCATTGCGATGGAGCCTCTTGCGGCCAGACTCCGGCAGCACCATACTCAGAGGGGCATTGGCTTCTCGGCCCGCGCCCTCCTGGTCTCCCTGTACGCGGATGATATTACACTGTACGTCCGCCACCCCCAAGACAACCTCAGCCCCCTTGTGTGTGAGATACTATGGTTTGGTGGATTATCCGGAATACAGGTGAACTGGAGTAAGTCAGTGCTGTTCCCTCTCACTGATGCCACCACACAATTCACCCCGGACTTTCCTTTTAAATGGGCCTCTGGCCCCACCCGCTACTTGGGTGTCTGGTTGAGTAGGGATCTGGACGATCTCTGGAAGGCTAATTTTGGACGGGCCGTGGATTGGCTCGAGTCCAGGATACCCCATTGGAACCGGCTCCCTTGTCGCTGGCTGGGCGTATTGCCATTGCTAAGATGGTAGTCCTCCCGAAATTTCTCTACCTTTTTTTAAATATTCCCATACCACTGACGGCCCATTTTTTCCGCAAGCTTCGCTCCCTGATCATTTCTCTGGTTTGGGCTGGCAGGCAGCCCAGGATTGCCTATGATGTCCTTACTCTCCCCATGTCGGCTGGAGGCATGGGCGCCCCAACTTCAAACTGTATGCCTTAAGTGCCCAGGCCAGTTTCCTTCACTTCTGGATTCATCCCTCCCTTTTCAGCCGCACGCTGCGGTCGAAGCTGATCTTGCTGCTCCTTGGCCGCTGGCTACCGCCTTGTTTGCTCCGGACGACCGCGCGCGGGCTGAGGTGGACACGATCGGGACTTTACGCTGGGCCTGGTCGGGATTGCGTCGCCTCTCCAATGCTCCGTTGCTCTCAGCAAATGCTATGCCGATTGTGCGCCACCATGCTTTCCCCGCCTTTCCACCCAACCGGCATGGCTAAGCATGCCGTCCGCTTGGGGCTGGAGACACTGGCGGATCTCTACCCTGGAAACACCTTCTATTCTCTTCCTGCTGCCTCTGGCCCTATGGACACATTGCTCTATTATCAGCTGCGGGCTATTTGTAAGGACTTACACCCCACGTTCCCACAACCTCCACCTTCGATGCGCGCGCTTGATTTTATATATTCTTCCACCTCCCCCGGAAGCTGGTGTCCAAATTGTACGCCCTTACGTTATCAACCTCCGCCGTTTCCACTGATCGCGCACGCGTGGCGTGGGGCGAGGACCTTGGTATGGACATTTCCCAAGCCGACTGGCTTTATTGCTGTAGCCAGACGAAGAAACTCTCTCCCAATTACCGTCTCCGCCTCATACACTTCAAATACCTGCACAGGCTTTACCGAACCCCCGTTCTGCTACATAAAATGGGACTAGTTCCCACTGACAGGTGCTTGCGTTGCTCTGCCCCTGCTGCGGATTTCGCTCATCTGGCCTGGTTGTGCCCAAGGGTGTCGGAGTTTTGGCGGGAGGTCTGCGCCGCCCTCACCGAGATCGCTTCCGCACCGGTCCAGCCCGACCCACCGTTGTGCTTGCTCGGCTTTGTTAAGTTCTGTCCGGATGCCTCTCGCCGATTGGTCGCAATGCTGCTTGTCCTCGCGCGGCGCAGGGTGTCCATGTGCTGGGGCGCAGGCCGGCGCCTCAGTTCGCTCACTGGCTGGAAGACGCATCGAGATGCCAAACTCTTCTATCTGAATTCTGGGACCTTATGCCTGCCAGATCTCGCCCGATTGACATATGGGGCCCCTTGTGACATACCTCCACACCCGATCACATTCTGGCCAGACTGCCTCTCCCGCGCTCCCCGCCGGCTCTCCGCCCGCGGCGGCCGCCGGTGTTGGTTGCTGGCCCTCTCCCGCCCATTCCCTCTCCCTCCTCCTGACCGGACCTAATGCCCCCCTCTGCAGTGCTGCCCCCACACATTTCAGGTATTTGTTGCTCAAGGGTGCTTTGTCATGCTGCATATTACACTGTTTATTTTTTGTCTGTAATATTCCCCCTATTCTTGAGGTGCTTCGTAGATGGTCTTATGCGCTCAGTGTTTTGACTTGATGCAACATGTATGTTGGTAATGCTGACTATGTTCAATAAAGGTTTTGAAAAATTTAAAAAAAAAAAAAAAAAAAAAAATAATGGAAATGTATGCATGTCGGGGAGCGGCACCTGGGGCAAGGGTCACTCCCCATTTTGGAAATGGCATGTCCTTTGTTTTTTGCCTCCCCCTGGGGGCAGATCAGCAATTTGTTCGGTTGATCTGCCTCCAGGGAGGCGGAAAACCACTAGACACTAGGGAAATATTGATTTGTATATGTTGGGGGAGATGCCCCTTGGGCAAGGGTCGTTCCCCATTTTGAAACTAACATGTCCTTTGGTTTCTGCCCTCCTTGAGGGTGCATCAGCCATTTTGTAGTCCGATCTGAGCAGAAAATCACTAGAAAGTAGGGAAATATTTATTAGTACAGGTTGGGGGAGCAGCCCCTTGGGCACGTCTGCTCCCCATCAAGGGCACAATATTCCTTTGTTTCCACCTCCTGGGAGCTGACCGGCTCTTTTTTTAGTCCAATCTGACCCTGGGGGTGGGAAAACACTTGGCACCAGAGAATTGAAATTTATACATGTCGGTCAGCAGCCTCTTGGGTCACGCCTCATTTTTGGGAGAAAGGATTTTGCCATTTTATGCCCCCTCTGGCAGATTGGCCATTTTTGAGGTGGATTTCTTCCTAAGGGGGGCAGTAAACTCCTAGACCACAGGGATTTGAAAGTTATTTATGTCAGGGAGTGGCCCCTTGGGCAGGATCACTTCCCATTTTGAAACTGGCAGGTCCTTTTTTGTTTTCCGTCCCACCCTCCCCACCCCCCCGGGGGGCACATCAGTCATTTTGTAGGCTGATCAGCCTCTGGGGCTTAAAAGTAAAGAAACCAGGGAAATAATTATTGGTAAAGGTTAGGGGAGCGGCCCCTTGAGCAAGGGACACTCCTCTTTTTCAAACTGCAAAAGGTATGTCCTTTGTTTCTTGCCCCCCTCTGGGGCAGATGGACAATTTTTTAGGCTGATCATCCCCGGGGGAGGGGGAGGGGAGTTGGTAACACCACTAGACTCCGGGGAATAAGTTTCTGTGTGTGAACTGGAATTTGACTGGTGGTGTGCGTGAACTGGCATATGCCCGCATTATGTGTGGACTGGTGTGTGGCTGGCACTGTATGTGGCTAGCTTTTGGCTGGTGGTGTGTGTAGGTGGACCGAAGTTTAGCTGGTTGTGTGTGTGGCTGGCATATGGCTGGCTGTGTGTGTGAACTGACATGCAGCTGGGGTAAGGGTCACTCCCCTCTGGGGTGCCAATTTTTTGCCTTTGCTTTGTGCTCTCCTTCAGGGCAGATTCGATATATGTGATGCCCGTGTGCCTATGGGGGCACACTTAATTGTGTTATCTAATGCTAACTGTTTTATTTCTTGTCATCTTGTCATCATTTATATTTGCATACTTAGGGCCAGATGTACGACCCTAGTAAATTGTGACTTGCAATTTGCATTCGATTGCGAGTCGCAAATTGCGAGTCGCAAATTGCGAGTCGCAATTTACTATGTACAACATTGTCAGAGACACTGATTGCGGTTCCCAATGGGGTCGCAAAATGCGAGGCTCATTATTATTAATGAGGCACTCGCATTTTTTGACCCCATTGGGAATGGCTGGCCCTCCCAGGGATGGTGGCCTGCTGGGCTCAGCAGACCACCATGTCTGGGACTGCTTTTAATAAAGCAGCTTTTTTTTTTTAAATGCAGCCCGTTTTCCTTAAAGGAAAGCGGGATGCATTTAAAAAATATAAAAATTAAACGTTTTCGTTTCGTTTTTTAAGGGCAGGCAGTGGTCCCTGGGACCACTGCCTGCCCTTAAAAAATATTTTCGCATGCATTTGCAAAGGGGAAAGGGGTATCCCTGGGGAACCCTTTCCATTTGCGATTGCATTACTACCTACTTGAAGTAGGTGGTAATTTGCGAGTGTTTAGCGACCGCAATTAGCGAGTCACAAAATCGGTTTTGTACATGGGCCCAAGGTTTTTAGCGTGCGCAAACGGGTCTAAAACCTGTTTGCGCATGTTAAAAACTGTTGTACATCTGGCCCTAAATGTTTTATTGCTCCTTTTTATTTCCTTGGTGGAGACTCCTGTTTTCGGTTTTGGCATTAGTAGAGCTGCAATTTGTGTAGCTGTGATGGAGCAAGGACTCATAAATGAGACTTGATCGTACGCAACCTCCTCATAGTATTAATTTATTAAACTTGTATTGTTTATACTAACCTTTGCATACACGACACGAAAGGAAAGGATGCTTGCCTATGTGTTTTACTAATGAATAACGCTTGTCTGTAATCCAAAATGGCCGCTAAAGCGCGGGAAACTATCTGCGCATGTCTCAACCATATCACGTGTTGTGACGTCTCTCTTTGCTTGGTGGGAAAACTTCTGCTTCTGCGCAGTGTGCATTAAAATGGCTGCTTGATGTTTTCACATGCTTCAGCTTGCTCTCATGTCATTATTAAATTGTCGTTTTCTTAACGCTACTAATGCGGGACAGTATTATAATTAAATGGGAATAGAGTAGAAAAAGTGGGCATACAGTGAAACATTTTATTTGTGATTTTAATATTTTCTTCTTTGATTTTTATTAGTTCTTAAACTTGGGCCTGGGTTGGTGACCTGAAACTCGAGAGGCAAATGGTTCTGCGCATGTGTCCTGTGTGTCTGCCAAATGAAGTCAACCTGGACGTCGTCCAAGGCCACGACCTAATGGCCGAAGATGCTGTACTCTTGCCTTTCCTGTTACACATTGATACTTTGTAAAAGAAGAATGTATAAAATTTGTCGTGAGACGGGTGGGAAATAAAGCAAATGTATTAAATTGAATGGGTAATAGGCTTTACAATTTAGGCCAAATCAATATGGTGCGAGAATCCACCCCCTGTCCCTGTCCAATCAGAAGTAGTGGTCCCATATTTTGGCAACATTAAGGGGAGGTACAGGGGCGTAGAAGGGTATAATAGATATAGAATTAGTTAATTAGTTAGCTCAGACCGCAGAGTGCGCACAAAAGACTAGAGCTTTTAGCTCCAGACTGCCAAGCTGATCGGTTGCTGACTGAATCCCTGTCCTGAAGAAGTCCTGAGGAGGGGGCGGCGGAGTCCATTAGAAGGAAGGCACGGGAGAATCGAGGAGAAGCCGAGTATCAGAGAGGGGAACGACGCAGGCGTCGTTGTAGAGAGGTCACCGGTCCTGTCCTGATCCTGGAGGAAGTCTTTGCTCTTCATCCTTCCTGGGTCCTATTCTTTCCAACTCCTTGGCTAAGGGGTTTGGTTCTCGCACTTAGGTAAATATAATGCAACCTTTAGTTGCGCTGCTGTCTCTATCCTCTCCTTTCCTGAGGGACCGTCATTGATTAGCAATAATTATTCTATGCTTCATCTTGGGTATTGCGATTAAGTACCATGTGTTTTCTGTAATTTACTCTGCTAAAATTTAGATAAACATTTTAAAACTTCCTGACTCAGTGTTTATTTCAGGATTTACGTATTATAATGAATGTCACTCATTTTAAACTTCCCAATTAGCAAAGGATTCATTGGTAAGTCATTACTCTTCATTCAGAAGGTAATTGGTAGCAGGGATTTTGATAAAGAGTAACAACTGATAAAACCCAGCGTAAGTATTAGCGTAGTATGAATGTATGGGCCCAAGTGAGTATCTGGTGTATGAATGCTGTTTGCTAATATCGCGCTGGATCAGCTGCATTTGTTGGTAAGGAAACCTTTTTGTAATGTTTACTTCAAATGAATACCATTGCCTTTCTTGATGTTCTCTTTTTTAAATGGTTGTAGTAATTGTAGCATATTTAGTTTATGTTTTATTTATTGTGTTTTAAATTTATGTTTGGATCTGTGCAACATCTATATTGTGTTGTCTTGTGTGTATTGTTTTTTGTTTTTCTTTCCAGTGTACTATCTTAGGTGCTGGCTGTGTCTATACAGAGTAGATGCAGTTGATTCTCAGATTACCTGTCTGCGGCAAGTGAGAGGTATCTTTTCGGAGTATAAAGTTCATTGTGTGGTTTGTTTGTTTTTCCAGATCAGTGTTTGTCAATAGTTATATTTACTGTTTGATACAGCCACAGATTTTGAGCTCTAATTTGACACAGTGTTGTTTATTGTTTATGAATTAGTAAGCATTTTGGCTGCCCACAGGCTGATCGGCAAGCACGTTATTGGTTTGCCTTTTGAATCTGCCTCTAAACATGGCTCTGAGACTGACTCTGCATCTAAGGCAGAGGACCGAGTTGAAGGTTCTGACAGTGAATCTTCTGTGCAAGAGGAACCATCTGATGATGTATCCACTATTAGTGCTGATGAAGAGCCTCTTTTAGAGGAGGACACTGATATGCCAATAGTGCAGGAGGAGCAAGCTGAATTGCTGCCAAGGGCTGGAAGGCTTCCCTTTAGATGTGCTGAACCATGGGTTGCTCCTAACATGGTACAGTCTGTTTGCCTGCCTTTAGTGGTGTTGCAGGGTGTAGAGTCAATGCAGCGAACATTTTGCCTATCAAATTCCTCCAATTGATTATTGATGATGTGTTTTTGGACAATATTGTTAAGCAGACTCATTTGTAAGGTGAGCCGTTTTTGAGGTGCCACACCTAAAACTCACTCTAGAGCTATCCGGTGGACTCCCACAAATCTCCCACAAATCTTCATAAGATTAAGAATTTCTGTGGTTTAACTTTGCTGATGGGATTGATAAGGAAGTCATCACTGTCTTTCTATTGGTCTATTAGTCCATTGATGGCAACTTGTATATTTCCAGCAAGCCTGAGCCGAGATCAGTATTTTCTTCTGCAGTAGATTCTGCACTTTGTTGATAATGGTACAGCATTGCCACAAGATTATCCTGATTGTGACCATCTATTCAAAATTCGGCCTGTCCTTGACCATCTAGTTGATCATTTCTCAAAAATGTATTTTCCAGGGAAGGAGATACCTGTGGATGAGTCTTTGGTCCTGTTCAAGGGTCATTTGGTTTTCAGATAAAACATTCCCAGCAAGAGAGCAAGTTATGGTATTAGGCTGTATATGCTGCTTGAAAGTGCCACTGGATGTGTTATCATTTCAGAGTGTACACTGCTTGGGATTCTTCAATTGGCCTCTCTGGTTGACCTTCCCCTTTTGGATCCAGTGCTTGCATGCCACTGGATTCAAGCTATCCTGGCTGATAAGGGGTGAAACCCCGAACCCGGTCCAAAGGATGCTTTTTCTGGTCCAGGGAGGAGCTGGCCTGGCTGTTCAGGCTGGACTGTTCCCATGGGGAGCAGGGTCAAGACTGATTTGTATAGGGCTGGGTCTAAACCGGAATGGTGTGGTGAGCAAAAGAACAATGGATTTAGGCCCAGATCTATGACCAGGGTGAGTGTTTGAAATTGCTCAGCATACCGTCCATCAATTTTTCTTTCTGCACTTGTCACTTCTAGTGGGACGGGTGTGCCCAGACGTGGGTCCCGTGCTCGCCATACCACTGGATTCAAGTTATCCTGGCTGATGAGGGGTGATACCCCGAAACCTATCCTGGAATGTTTGTTTCTGGTCCAGGGAGGACCTGGCCTCACTGTTCGGGCTGGACTTTTAACATGGGGAGCAGGGTCAAGACTAAGGCTGGGCGTAGTTCGCGTAGTAGCGCTACGAGAAGCTACGCGAAGTGCATTTCGCACTACGCGAGCTACGCATAGCTACGCGAACTGCGTAGTGCACTGTGCAAAATGCTGTTCGCACTGATTGCACAGTGCCGGATGCTTGTCCGCACTGTGCAATCATTGCAAACGGCTTCTTGCACAGTGCAAGCGGTCATTTTCTGCCGCTCGAGTAGATTTCTACTTGAGCGGCAGCTTTCTCAACGCGGACTGGTAGTTTCTCATCGCGAGCGGTCGCGAGCATACGCGACCACTCGCGAGCATACGCGACCACTCGCAAAAGAGAAACCTGACCTCCCCGCGTTGAGAATCTCGCTGGGAGGTTTATTTTCCACGCTCGCGATCGGCAACTTGATGTTGCTGATCGCGAACAAGGAAAAAGTCTCGCCGGATGTCATTTTGCTTGCTCGCGGTCGCCAACTTGACGTTGAGGACCGCGAGCAAGCAAAAATGACCGCTTACGCTACGCGTGTTTGCACTGTGCTACGTGCACTCGCGTAGTGCGAAGTAGCGCAAACTTCGCAAACTACGCGAGCGTAGCGTAGTACTTCGCCCAGGCCTAGTCAAGACTGATCTGCATGTGGCTGGGTCCAAACTGGAAAGGGGTGATGTTGGAACTGGTATGGTCTGGATCGCTGTGGCGAGGCCCTAGCCAGGCAGAACCTACCACTCCCGTCAGGTGTGGGTGATTACACTCACTGTATAACCTGCACTCACCCTTGGGTAGCTTGGCACTGAGCAGTAAGGATTTTCACAGAGGCAATGTGAAAAGCATTAGCACAGCACTCTCACACAATAAATACACTGAGCGTCATAAAAGAGACTTCACACGGGGTGTATGTAAATAAAGTTTGTATTCAACACACTTTAGCTAACACAGCATGAACATCATGTACTTCTGGGCATAAATCATACTCGGATATTTCACTTGCCGTACTTGCCCCAACCATGTTAAAATGACATAAGTAATATGCTCACTTGGGACAGATCCTATTTTTCCCCCCTAGCACCCGTATGCAGTGCAAAACGTTGTCAGAATGAGGCCCACCCAGGCCAATATTATAATTCAATACCACACAGTTATAGGGTGCACCCCAGATTAAAACGATATCAGAAATGTGTACACACAGATAATGATAACACTTTTAAACAGCACCATGGGCCAAGGCTGCACAGGTAAAAACTAATGTTAAACGTAGTATTGTTTTGGCAAGGAATCAACGTGTAAAGTAACACCGCAGTGTACTTAATCACAGGCAGTCACTCCCACACACTCATTCAGCACCGATACGCATTGCCATAGATATCAGGCAGATCCTTATGAAGCACACTCACACACACAGCACCATAATGTGGTGCAACTGCTATCCGACAGGTCAGTTGATAATGCACATGCACATCCCATGGCCCAAGCCCTCCTCCATCATTCAGATCACTCTGACTACCCTACACCCATGGACTGGAGCCTTACCCCCGATTTTGGCCGATCGTGGCTGGAGTCACACTTAGGGTCCCAGGGAAGAAGGTGGAGGTAGGTAACAGGCAGCAGTTGACAAATGGAGGTTTGGCCACTACTCTGGAAGTTCACCCACGGTATGTTGAGCAGAAGCAGGCTGAGGGTGATAGTTGTTCAATCAAAGGATTACACACTGTGCCTTCTGGCACCAGCCTAGTTCTGTGAAGCACAGGGGGGGTCATGCAGTCTCTTGACCCACTTCCAGTCGCTCTCTGAAGCATTACTTAGTCAAGTCAATTACTCTCACTACCCCTGGTCTGGGCAATACTACCTGGCCACACAAAGTCATTGGGGCTGAGGGAAGAGACGAAAGTTGGTCTGCCGCCCAGCGGGCATAAAAGTAACAATCGATAAATGGGGGATGAAGCAGGAGAGCCTTTTGGAAGAAGGAGGCACCCCGTCAAACACACGTCAATCAAAGTAGCACCAAGACAATTCGGGCACCCCTGAACCCAAATCCGCTCCTCTGTGCCTCCCCTGGAAATGAGGCACACAGTCTGGTGTGGGTTGCTACGAGTCGCACCAGACAGTTACGGTCACACACAATAAAGTGCTGCAAACTCAGAACCTCCCTGGAAATGAGGCACAACGTCTGGTGCGTGTTAAGTTGAGTAGCACCAGACAATTCCGGACACACACAACAAAGAGTTGCAAATTCCGTGCCTCTGTAGAAATGAGGCACAATGCCTGGTGCGCATTGATATGGGTCACACCAGACAATTCTGGTTGTACACACAGGCACAAGTTTAGCAGTACCGCACAAGGCAGACTGAGGCACTACTATGGGTACACCCTCATCTACGAGGGTCATTACCTTGAATAGGACATCGCACACAATGAGCATGCAGTCAGCATGTCACATGAGAGAGATGCAGCACAATCGACGAAGCGAGCCACATGAGGTCAGGCAACCGGTGAACCCACTCACCACCAACAAGACACTTTATGCGTGTTGAGGCCACACTCCTTAGATGTGAGCAGTATATTTGGGGCTCCTCATAAAGCAATCTGGTCTCCAGGTACAAAACTTAGTTCCATGCTCACACCGCACTATCAGTTAGGGTCCAGGAGACGATGGTGGCACTAAGAGGGCACTACTCTCCAGCTGTCACAAATAAATGGTGTGGGTCCCTCTGGGGAGGCTTTAATGTCCTTGAGACCTCCACAAGAGAACACGGGGCAAGCCAACAATCCCTTGGAGAGCACACTTCAGGGTCCACACAGCAGTAGGTAGTCAGCCCAGGCCAGCCACTATTCAGGAAGGGTGCATGGTCCCATCCAATGGCAGTAATCCTCCTTGTGTACAACATTTCCTCCAGCAATGTGCACCACATAATTCCAGGATCTTAAGTCCCACGTCCCCACAAGTGTATCTCTACCCTGCTGAAGTATGACACCAGTAATTATACTGTAGTGTACCTTTGAAGTTGTGGATGGTTAGAGGGTTTCCCTTTGAATCACAGATGTCTCCCCTAAATTTCAATTCTGTCTGCCAAGGGGCCATGGAATGCAGATCTTAATCGTTAGTGGGGCCAAGATCTGGCTCCCAGAAGCCAAGTGTCAAAACCTCTTCCTACAATCGATCCAGCCAGGCCCTCAAATGGCACAGGTCTGTCGTTCCAGTTGTGTGCTCAATGTTTATAGCTGACTCTGGGGAATGCACAGATGTGCTCCCCAGCCTCAAGTGTCGACTGGAGCCAAGCTAAAAGTTACGCAAAGAGTTTTAGAGAAGAGAAATGCCTACTTTCTAGAAGTAGGACAGCAATTGAATTTCCAATGCTGATGACCCTATAATACATTCACTTGTTTCGTGATCGCGCAAATTAATTACTGCAGCTACCATTTATTTTTCCATATTCTGAAATATTCATGAAACATTTTTGCATCAAAAACTCATAGACAGTTGGCCAACATACATGAAAAACAATACCAGCGTATTTTTTTCCCTTATCACATTAATAACCCACATCACATTTAATGAAAATCATAACTTACACATGTGAAAAACATCAACAACCAATTCACATCTGTGTATACTTCTAAATAACCTTGTATCCTGGTTCTGAATTAAATAGCCCACTGAGAGCCACAGTAATTTAATCATTCACCTAGCTTCTATCAGTTGGGCAAAACCAGAAGCGTGACAAAAAATACTTGAATTCAATGACAGGGATATATTCTTTACATCATTTCAACTTAATCATGTTCCCTGTACACCAATAATGTCTTTGAAACATGCTCTCTGGTGTGCAACACTGTCGACATGTTTTGAACCCTAATTAATTTGGGGGTTCTCCTGAGGACGCAGAATGACTGGATACTTAATTGTAATGCAGAACCAATAATATGGTTCTCCCAATCTTCTTTCTGTGTGAATGTCCTAATTATTTTAAATGTAGTATTGTACAGCAAACTTGACAGTGATGGGTTGCATCTTACAGGAAGAATCGATTTAAAGGAGATTTCTCTTCACTTTTTAAACGCTTATATAATTCTTCCTTTAAGAAATCAACCCTTCATGGAAGCGGACATTCATCAGTTGATTCTTCCTTGTTGAGTAGATTTTCTTTGTGCAACTTTCCAAGCTCCTGAAGAAACAATGTTCAGTCTTTCTAGAAGTGGCACTTCTAAGCATATTAATGAAAAATCCCTCTTCACCGCAGGAGAGGGTTTGTCATTGTGAATACAATGATAAGAAACATTATCAGGCTGCCCCACTGTAAGCCACTATTGCAGCTTGAAGTAATTTCAACCATTCCCCCATATTAACCTATGGGAAAAGCAAACCTCATAGGTAGTGAAAACACACATGGGTATTTTTCACTACCTGGGCAGGGAACACACATGTGTACATGCCCTGCGTTTTCACCTACCACTGACCTCACCCCTTAAGACTTACCCTAGGGGTGCTCTAGTGATAGTGAAAAGTCCCTTGAGGATTGGCCTGGGGTTTAGAATGGCCAACCTGAGCATAAGTACAACTGCTCACACACAGATCTGAAATGGAAGGCTTGACATCAGGTAAGCACCACTTCCTAACATGTGTAGGACGGGCGTACCCACAAAAGAGAAACAGCAAAACCCATGAGAAAAAAAGCAAAAAGTTTAGGGAAACACTATCAAAAACATGTGAGGTCCAGCAGGTGGTGAGCAAAAAAACAATGGATTTAGGTCCAGATCTCTGACTGGGGGTGAGTGTTTGACATTGTTCAGCAATCCGTCCATCAATTGCTCTTTTTGCATTTTCCACTTTTGGAATCAGTGAAACAATTGTGTGGGAACCAGCCAGAGGACGTTTTAATAAAAGACACCAGCCCAGATTCTGAAAGGTTTCAGGCAATGCTGCACAGCACCCAAAGATGCTGCGCTGCGTTGCGTGACAGGGAGAGAGCAGGAGATCAACATATTCACAGAGATATGGCACTCTCCCCCTCTCTCCCTAGATCAGGCTCTGATTTCAGCTGTCATGCGCCAGGCACACACCCTAGCACCATAGTGCTAGGGTGTGTGCCTGAGTCTAGCATAGGTTTTGTACAGGCAGGGTACCTTTCCTGTATGAAATATGATGCCTAGACAAGTTTAAAAGCTGTTCCTATTTTGTATGTGTGCTGTACACTGCAGCACACATGCAAAGTTAGAAAAGTACAGAGAAATTAAAACATTTCTCCGTTTAACGCCTGCTTTTTAGTGGAGTCAATTGTTGGCGCTAAACCCTTTGCCAATGTTAGTGAACAGGGTTTAACGTCAAAAAGCATGGATGTTTGCATGGGAATGCCCAAGAACCACCCATATAACACCCCCTTGACGCAAAGTAATGCATAGCAGCATTTTGCGCTGCTTTGTGTTACTTTTACATACAAACCAATGATAATGCCCGTTAGCTCTGGTTTGTAAATCCCAAAATAGATTTAGTTTCAGGTTTGTGTTGAAAAAGTAACACTAACCCGAAGCTAAACCTTTGAGAAGCTGGGCATCATTTATACGTTGACAATTTCTACACAGGTGTGCAATTATTTAAGGAATTGTTTAAAGTGGGCACTGTGGCCACAATCCGCTCTAACCATAAAGGGTACCCTAAAGAGCTTTTGTGGAAAGAACATGAAAGGGCACAGAGCAGTGCCTTGAGCAGTAATTAACTTCTTGCTTTGAAATTTTCAGCCGGAAGAGAATTCCACATGCTCTCAACTATTCACAATGAAAGCACTACACCTGTGACTGTTTGGGGTCAGGTAGAAGAAGTACACAAACCTGTGACCATTTTAGACTACAACAAGCACATGGGCAGTGTAGACAGAGCAGATCAAAGGTTGGAGTATTACAATGTTGTTCGAAAGTCACATATCTGGTAAGGGAAGTTGGCTGTTCATTTTTTCATTTTACATTTTCAATGCTTATGTTGTTTTCAAGCATTGTTCTCCAGGTTCCAATAGGTGTTTTGTACAGTTTCAGCAGTCTGTAATAGGTAGCCTTGTTGTAGTCAAGCAGTCAATTGTTCCCAGAATAAGAGTGGTGGAAGATATTCCTCCAACACCCAAAAAGATTGTTCTTGTCAGAGATGTAGAGTCTGTGTCTGAAGAGGAGCACAAAAGGAGAGTTGTATGTACTACCTAGAGAGTATGTCTAATCCTGGCCTGTGTGTGCCCACTTGTTTTAAAATGTACTACACGTAACTCAAGCATTAGAAGCAATCACGAGAGTAAAAGAAAACCCATTGTGGTCTGTATTGATACATATATATATGTCTCAAGATCAGGCTCTAGCTTTTATTGATAACATTAATTAACAATGATTTGAATTTACAGTTTAATGCAACAATGGATGTTGGAGCTATTGACTTTCTAGATGTTCATGTTGAAGTATTTAACAACAAACTAGAAACGACCCTACATAGGAAGAGTACTGCTGGTAATTCCACCCTCCATTACATAGGAAGAGTACTGCTAGTAATTCCACCCTCCATGCGTCCAGTTTCCACCCACACCACTTGATTAAAAGTATTCCATACGGTGAGTTTCTGATACTGCGGAGAATCTGCAGTACTGATCAGGAATATCAAAAATGTGCCCGTGAAACCGCCAGTAGATTTGTAGATAGGGGCTACAATACCCACATTATTCAATCAGCCCTTGACAAGGTCAATGAGGTTACACGAGAAGACTTATTACACAAACAGTCTTTGCGGTCATCCAGGGGGGCCTGCACTGAAGATACATCAAGTAAGACCAGTCAGGAAATCCGCCTCATAACAACGTACAATAAACAACACAGGCAAATCAGAGCAATAATTAACAACAACTGGCCCATAATTAGAACAGACATGATTCTGGGAGAATTATTTCGATTGCAACCCACGTTAACATTTAGGAAAGCCAAATCAATGCACAATGCTTTGGTTAGAAGTAGCCCAGAGATACCCTGTGGGGACTCAAAGCCCAAAACCATGTGGCTGACACCAAAAAACGGGTTCTACAAATGTAGCTCGTGTCAAGCGTGTAAGTTTGATATCAACACGACCCAATATTCTTCTGTATTTGGCCCCACTATTAATCAACTTAAGGGGATATATAACTGCTGTACAGAATTTGCGGTCTATGTATTAACATGTACTTGCGGTTTACAATACGTGGGGAGCACCAAATGCAAGTTCATGTGCGAATTCTTCAACACCTCAGGGCAATAGTCAACTCGGACATGTCAAACCCAGTAGGCAGGCACTTCGAAGCAGCCCACAATAAGGATCTGAGCTGCTTGAAGTATTATGTTATAGATGCAGTGCCCCCGTTAAGAAGAGGAGGGAATAGAGAGAAATTACTGAGAGGATTGGAGTCCAGATTCATATTGGAGTTAGACACGCGCACAACCAATGGCCTCAACAATGGGGAGGAACTCCACAATTTCCTATAAATACAGGATAGGTCATAGAGCAGATTTGAGAGCTTTTTTCTATTGATTCCCTTTAGTTTAAAATTTCACAAGAAAGAGGAAAGACAAGACAGAATCTGTACACTGACAATCCGTTTTGTGGTTTGGCCCATTGGGTGGTCACTCCATAGAAATCCCACAACCATCCCTAAGTAACAGCAATTTATTTTCCAGGAAAAAGCCACCAAACATACTAAGATATCAAGTGGGTCATTAGGTTTCTCCGATTCAGGGAGGTAGAATATAACTGGTCATCCAGCACAACAATGTTTATAATAATGCTGCTGCCCCTAGTCCCCTTAAATTTAGAGGGTTTAAATTTTAGCACTTAAGCACTTTTTCACGCACTAAAGCACATTTACATTATTTGCACTGATTGCTAATAGTACTTAGGAGGGTCATTTTAATACAACAGCTATGACCAACTGTAAATCATTTTTAAGTGAATTTTATATTTACTTTGTCTAAACAATAGAGCGTTAAAATTTGCTGTGGTTATTTTAAAGGTAATTATTAAGATGAAGGTATTGAGACCAAGAATATTTTTGTATTATGCACTTTATTATAGAGGAAACAAGTTCTATATCAATGAAGGATGTACCTGCACCATGCACTTTATTATAACTCCATGAGATGATATGTACTATAACTATGAAGGCTGTTTTGCACTGTGCACTTTATAATATTTCCAAGAGGAGATAAGTACTGTATCAGGAACAATGTGGAGTGATGATTACTGCATTTAAGCGGTCATTGCATTTGAAGATATAACTGGGGTACTCCTGCTTTAGTATGTTACATTATATTAGACATTATGTTCACTTCCCAATTGTTACCTCTAATATGCACTATAATTATCTAGACAGGGCGGATCTTGCTTTTGTCATCTTAACATAGGATTTTAAATTGAGTAAAAATCATCTGAAATAACCATTTATATGTTGGAAAAATGATAACAGTTAATGTACACACATCCATTGAAAAACATAAATTGAAGTGAATTGTTAAATAGATTTTTTGGATGTGTAGTTGTAGCAATAGTCTGTTGTCCATGACCAGTCCCTAGCGCGATCATGTGATGGTGTGTATGTCACTTTAAATGATGGTCTCTGAACAGTGCTTCTTTATGTGAGCAAGCCCAGTGTGGTGGGCGAAACGTGTCTGCCTGTCATGAAATAAATCAATCATCAGCACTAATTTTGGAGTCTGTGTCCCGTTTGAGCGAACAAGCACCTTGGGATCTTTCTTCATATATATATATATATATTCACTGAAAAAACCACAGGTTTCAGGGACGTTATAGTTAGAAATTAGCATTTAAAAAACCTTTGAAATTCACTGAAAAAACCACAGGTTTCAGGGACGTTATAGTTAGAAATTAGCATTTAAACAAAACCTTAGAAATTCACTGAAAAAACCACAGGTTTCAGGGATGTTATAGTTAGTTGGACATTTCACTCGTACAAAACCAGAGAAATTCGGCCGTTATAGTTAGTTCAGCTAACTATTAACCCTGGGCGGTAAATTCCGCTCCACACGCGTAATTTGTGGAATTTTGGCAATTCCGCGTTCCGCGGAGAACGCGGAATTGCCGAAAATTCCACGATCCGCGGCGTAGCAGAATTTTTCCTTGTTTGTGCTTTAAATATGCGTTTTCACGCGTGCGGTAGCGACTTACCGGGATCCCTGCGTTCGCCGACGAGTTTTCCTATCCGTTCGCATGCGCCTCGAGATTTTGGTAGCCGGCCGCGCGATCCCGCGAGAGTGTGCGATCGCGAACACGTCATTCGGACGTGCCATCGGACACCGCGAGAGAGTGCGAACACGAACACGTCATTTCGGACACGCCATCGGACACCGCGAGAGTGTGCGATCGCGAACACGTCATTTGGGCGCGCCATCGGACATCCGGCGGAAGTTTGGTGAAGCTCGCGATGCCGAACACGCAAAATTTGCAATCTGGAGAAGAAGAATATCTGGAGCAGCATAAAACCTTCTCGAAAATGATGATTTGGATGCAAAAAACTCCTCAGATTGAAATTTGGCTGTACCCTTTGGTGCAAGGAGTCCTTTTTTTTTTCTTTCTTTTTTTGGGAGAGGAAGGAAGTGCCCCAGAGTCTCCAACTTCCTGTTCCTGTCCAGCAGGCTCCTCCCAGTGCTTTGTCCATGTCCCGTTCACTTTCATTTGGATTTGGAGCTGGAAGGATCACTCTTTGGGGTCGATTCCGATTCAGGCCGGAAAAAGCACCGACCGACTCGGATCCGGAAAAAATACCGACCGACACGTACCCGTGGCGCACGACACGCCAAGTACGATGCAAGGCGCGAAGAATCCGACCGACACGTACCGAAACAAAGTCGACCGACCGAGCCGCACGGAAAACAGCAATCCGGCCGGAAAAACACGCGAATCCAACCGACCGACACGCACCCGGAACAAATCCGACGAAACGTACACGCGAACTCCAAACCGCAAAGTACGATGCAAGGCGCGAAAACCACGAGCGAGTCGGACGGAGGACAAGCCGTACGACCGACACGCATACAAAACCGAGCCGAAGCAACACAATACACCGTGACCGACGCGTACGCAGCATAGAAAACTGCACAAACACAGCGTGAACGAAACGGAGAACACCGTACGAGACCAATGCAGGGTCCGACTCGGTCACAAGAACGTTTCCAACATACACAAACAGCACAAAGGAAAAATCACCCAAAAAAAGGCCAAACAAGCAATTACCAAGCCAATAAATACTGGGGGGTGGGGACAGAGAACAAAGACACACCCACAACTCCACCTATATAAAGGACACAAATCACTACCATGAGCCTTTGCAAATGCCATTCCACTGCCAGCACCCAAGAGAAAGCAACCACACACCCACAGCTCATCCCTCACACAAGCCACACACCATCAGCACACCAACAAATACCTACCTCACATACACCCAGCAAAACACACACTCACACACCCTCACCTGCACACCAACACACACATCACCCACCATCACCACCCATCACCATGCCCCCAAGAAGAATCCCAAGTTCCTAGATAGTGAATTGGAAGTCATGGTAGACGAGATCCTCAGGGTGGAGCCACAGCTGTTTGGCACACTGGTCCAACAGACCCCATGTCGCAGAAAACCAAGATGTGGGAGAGGATCATCAACAGGGTGAACGCCCAATCACCATGTCGGCGCACAAAGACGGACATCCAGAACAGGTGGTATGACGTGCGCAGGAGGGTACGGGACATGCTGAAGAAAGACTACATCAACAGCCAACACACCGGCAGTGGCCCTCCTGCCAAGCCAATATACCTCAGGCCCTGGGAGGAGAAGGTGCGGGCCATCCTTCCGCCAGTGAGCGTATATGGACTAGAGGACATCCCAGAGCCTGGTGAGTACACAACAAATGTACACAATATACTGCCACAAAACACACACATCACTGTCAAGGGAGAGTCAAACCATGCACTCATAGCAATTACACAGCAACTAGAACAGAATCATCCCAAAATGTGTATGTCAGTCAGATAAACACAACACATGCCATCAAAAAAGTCACATCCAACTGTGCCAACACATGTACAAACACAACCACAACTACAGCTAGGCAGTGGCACAAATAGAACTAACAAACACATCCACACATGTAGCCACCACAACAACACCAACACACAGTGAAGACCACTCAAAGGAAGGAATTCTGTGTATGCTGGCCAAGTCAGTGTAGCCAATAGCATCATGGGAGTCGAAGTCACACATATTGCCCCCACAACTGTCCCATCAACACCACCCTGAACCATGCTCACATCACAGGAAGTGGAGAAGGACTCACAAGATGGCTGACACTGGCTACTGCTGTGGGGAGCACAAGGCCCTGCTGGCAACTGTGCACCAACAAACAGCAGGACACCACTGACTGACATCCTGAGAGACAACTTACACTCCCTGCAATGCAAGCACGTTCCATGGTGGGATATCTGGCTGGCTGGGTGGGAAGGGGGACTTGCAGCACTGACCATAGTCACAAGCACCTCCCCTCACACACCCCCAACACAAACTCCACAGAACCCACCTGGTAGAATGCAATGCCCCCCATCCTAACACAAGATCCCACAAAGAACCACCACCCTGGGTTATGTTGTGTGAAGCACAGGGACACTCTTGGGACTCTTAGCCAAACAACTGCCAGGACAACACTCCCAGCCATCCTGTCAGCACAGCCAGCCCACCCCACAGGGAAGCAGAATCAAAAGGAAGGAAGCATGGGCATGCTGGGAAGAGGGGTGGAGGCAATAGCATGATGGGAGTCGTAGTCACTGATATTGGTCACCCCCACAACTGTCCCATCAACACCACCCTGAACCATGCTCACATCACAGGAAGTGGAGAAGGACTCACAAGATGGCTGACACTGGCTACTGCTGTGGGGAGCACAAGGCCCTGCTGGCAACTGTGCACCAACAAACAGCAGGACACCACTGACTGACACCCTGAGAGACAACTTACACTCCCTGCAATGCAAGCACGTTCCTTGGTGGGATAACTGGCTGGCTGGCTGGGTGGGAAGGAGGACTTGCAGCACTAACCATAGTCACAAGCACCTCCCCTCACACACACCCCAACACAAACTCCACAGTACCCACCTGGTAGAATGCAATGCACCCCATCCTAACACAAGATCCCACAAAGAACCACCACCCTGGGTTATGTTGTGTGAAGCACAGGGACACTCTTGGGACTCTTAGCCAAACAACTGCCAGGACAACACTCCCAGCCATCCTGTCAGCACAGCCAGCCCACCCCACAGGGAAGCAGAATCAAAGGAAGGAAGCATGGGCATGCTGGGAAGGGGGTGGAGGCAATAGCATGATGGGAGTCGTAGTCACTGATATTGGTCACCCCCACAACTGTCCCATCAACACCACCCTGAACCATGCTCACATCACAGGAAGTGGAGAAGGACTCACAAGATGGCTGACACTGGCTACTGCTGTGGGGAGCACAAGGCCCTGCTGGCAACTGTGCACCAACAAACAGCAGGACACCACTGACTGACATCCTGAGAGACAACTTACACTCCCTGCAATGCAAGCACGTTCCATGGTGGGATAACTGGCTGGCTGGCTGGGTGGGAAGGAGGACTTGCAGCACTAACCATAGTCACAAGCACCTCCCCTCACACACACCCCAACACAAACTCCACAGTACCCACCTGGTAGAATGCAATGCCCCCATCCTAACACAAGATCCCACAAAGAACCACCACCCTGGGTTATGTTGTGTGAAGCACAGGGACACTCTTGGGACTCTTAGCCAAATAACTGCCAGGACAACACTCCCAGCCATCCTGTCAGCACAGCCAGCCCACCCCACAGGGAAGCAGAATCAAAGGAAGGAAGCATGGGCATGCTGGGAAGGGGGTGGAGGCAATAGCATGATGGGAGTCGTAGTCACTGATATTGGTCACCCCCACAACTGTCCCATCAACACCACCCTGAACCATGCTCACATCACAGGAAGTGGAGAAGGACTCACAAGATGGCTGACACTGGCTACTGCTGTGGGGAGCACAAGGCCCTGCTGGCAACTGTGCACCAACAAACAGCAGGACACCACTGACTGACATCCTGAGAGACAACTTACACTCCCTGCAATGCAAGCACGTTCCATGGTGGGATATCTGGCTGGCTGGGTGGGAAGGGGGACTTGCAGCACTGACCATAGTCACAAGCACCTCCCCTCACACACCCCCAACACAAACTCCACAGAACCCACCTGGTAGAATGCAATGCCCCCATCCTAACACAAGATCCCACAAAGAACCACCACCCTGGGTTATGTTGTGTGAAGCACAGGGACACTCTTGGGACTTCTAGCCAAACAACTGCCAGGACAACACTCCCAGCCATCCTGTCAGCACAGCCAGCCCACCCCACAGGGAAGCAGAGTCAAAAGGAAGGAAGCATGGGCATGCTGGGAAGGGGGAGGAGGCAATAGCATGATGGGAGTCGTAGTCACAGCTCTACATCCCCCACCACATGGCCCAGCAAGCTCACACTCACGCATGCACATCCCACAGAGAGTGGAAAGGCCCATCAAAGATGTCTGACACTGTTGCTGTGTCGTGGGGAGCACAAGGGCATGCTGGGTACTGCACACCAACCAACAGCAGGACACCACTGTCAGCCATCTTGCCATTGCTCTCACACCCACACACACTGAACTCCACACAAAAGCAAGTAAGTATGGGAATGCTGGGAAGTGGGGTGGAGGCAATGGCATGATGGGAGTCGTAGTCACAGACATAGCTCACCCCCACAACTGTCCCATCAACACCACCCTGAACCATGCTCACATCACAGGGAGTGGAGAAGGACTCACAAGATGGCTGACACTGGCTACTGCTGTGGGGAGCACAAGGCCCTGCTGGCAAATGTGCACCAACAAACAGCAGGACACCACTGACTGACATCCTGAGAGACAACTTACACTCCCTGCAACGCAAGCACGTTCCATGGTGGGATAACTGACTGGCTGGGTGGGTGGGAAGGAGGGCCGGCTGTCAACCAAACACAACCAATGCAGACCATGTTCACACCCCAGAAAATACATAGAAATGCCCAAACGATGCAGGACAATGTGCCACACCAATATCAACCCCTGACTGTGACGACTTAGGACAATGCAATGTACAGGCCCGCACCCAGAGGCACAGTCACAACTGTCATGTGTGTCAACCATTGATGCCTGCAGAAACATGACATACATTGTTTGTGTCTCCCAAAAACAGGTGATGATGGGGACACAGCAGCAGACGCTGAGGAGTCCCAGTCCCAGGCTCAAGAGGATGCCGAGCTCACTGGCGTCGTACAGCCTCTGTCCTCCTCGGACGATGAAGAACAACCTGGCACATCCGGTGCAAGTCAACATGCAGCACCAGCAGGACCACCAGCTGCAGCACCAGCAGGACCACCAGCTGCACCCCCTGCACCCACCCCTCCAACGACTGTCACCACGAATACCATCCCTGCCGACATGGACAGAATAAGGAGCAACACCAGCACAGTGACCCTGGACCAACCTGGGGCCATGGACACCACCACCACCACCAACCCCCAAGGTGGACCAGGGTTATCTGTGCATGCCACTGCACACACTGCACATGTCAGCAGGGGTGGTGGGAGGGGTGGGAGACAGAGGTCGCTGCTTGCAGACGTTGCTGGTGTGCATGATGACCCACAACTGGTACGCATAGCTGATGCGTACCAGTCCAGCACCGGAGAGCTCAGCCAGGTAGTGGGGCTCCTCAGAGACATTAAACAGCAGCAGGCTGCCCATCATGCCCGCTTGGACTCCCACATGTCCCACGTGGAGTCACACATGTCCCGTGTGGACTCACACATGTCCCGCGTGGAGTCCAAGTGGGATGCACTGCATGAGATGACGGCGGTGCACAGGGACATTTTACAATGCCTCCGCCAGATGAACAGCAACCAGTCCACACCTCCCTGTGTGCCAACAACATCTGGTGCCGAACAAACTGCAACTGCCACAGGGAGGGAGGAGGACTCTGGCGGAGAGTCCCCTGCACCGCAGCAGCCTGTACTTGAGGGCCCCCCCAAGAAGAGGGGTCGTCCGAGGAGGGAAAAGTGAGAGGCCGATGGCCAAGCGCAACTCCCAGGAAGCCTGAACCTGTTCTGGATGTTCGCCTTTGTGCACAGACTGTTCACCCTGTTGACGGCAACACTACTCCCACACATTGCATGGGGAGTACAAGTTGGACCAATGTGTCAGACAAGTGTGGCCCCGATACTGGGGATCCTGTCTACCCGGACTTTCAATTCACCTAGGAACTTGGGATTGCAAGATTTATGTACAGCACAACCCATCCTATGCACTATTAACACAAATGTATCACAATAAACACACTAATACACCATACTTGCCTCTGTCGTGATTCCAACGTGGGTGCTGTAATGGGGATGATGAACTGCAAAATTACACTGTGTATGCGAACTGCAACAGCAAGGACAACACAGGCATGTGAGTACAGGCAACGTGACACACATGAGGGAGACACACCACCAGGGCTACACAACACATACACACCTAGGCCATCTGACTCATTGCCTACACTGATGTTGCCAGGGAAGACGGTGCAATGCACAGACACCACACCCATTCCCAGTTGTAGTCAAGTAGCCCACAGGTGCAGTAAGCAAATGGCAGTCAAATGTGTGACCACAGACAACGCACATCACAAAGTGAAGCACAGGTTTATTACACAGTTGCAACATGCCGTAACCACTACAGATGCAAGGTAACCCCACCTGGCAGCGGGCACACAGTCAACAACTGTAGACGGAAGGAAGTCCATGGGTGTGGTGCACATCACCTGTAGGGACACAACAGCTACCAGCCTGGATGTGCAATCACGTCGTCGGTGGACACAGTTGACCAAACGAATCTGAAAGTACCCTGTGAAGGACAGAAATGACACACAGTCAAAAGCAATGGAGTACAGGACAGAACAGCAAAACTCATGCACAATACATGTTACAAGATACCCACCCAGAACCAAGTTAGCATGTCAACACTGTTGGGGAGTACAGCCCACCTGTCACCACACATCGCAACACACATCCAGTCAAGTAGCCCATGGACACACTCCAACAGCACCAGAGCACCACCCACACATCATGCCAACTCACATCATTGACATGACACCTCAGGATACTCACATTCAGCTAAAGAAGTTGGTGATGAGCTGTGTGCGGACATCACCATCACCATCATCATCATCATCGTCACTGGCATCGTGGTCCAGGCCAGGATCCTCCACAGGTGGCGGATGTTGGTCATTGTCATCCTGGATGAGAGGCAACTCCTTCCGCACTGCCAGGTTGTGGAGCATGCAGCAGACGATGATAATCTTGCACACTTTCGCAGGGGCATATGGGAGGGACCCTCCGGTCTTGTCCAGGCAGCGGAAGTGGCTCTTCAGGAGACCAAAGGTCCGCTCAATCACTCTCCTGGTCCGACCATGTGCCTCATTGTAGCGCATCTGGGCAGGTGTCACAGGGTTCCTGAGGGGTGTCAGCAACCACGGCATGTTGGGGTATCCCGAGTCACCTACGGACAGACAAGTGCACATTAGCTGACTTGGAAAAGTGGGCGGAATACTACAGATCAGATCACACACAATGGCACAAAGTCAGTACACACCGACAAGCCAGGCACGCTGGTTCTGCATCTGTGCCATCATCCTGGGGATGTGACTACTCCTCATCACAAAGGCATCGTGTGCTGAACCAGGGAAACGGGCACACACGTGTGTGATGGTCATGTCTGCAAGACACACCACCAGTGCATTGACCGAGTGGTAGTGCTTGCGGTTCCTGTAGGCCTGCTCCTGGGCCTGTGGTGGTACCAAAGCCACATGTGTCCCATCAATGGAGCCAATTACATGCGGCATCCTCCCCAGGGCATAAAAGTCACTCTTCACGTCAGTGAGTCGTCGCAGTCTAGGGAAATAGATGTACCGGTTCAGGAAGAGCAACATTGCCGCCAAAACATCGCAGAGCACACGGCTGAACATGGTCTGTGACATCCCACCAGCAGTCGCCACAGTATGTTGGAAGGTACCAGTGGCAAAGAAGTGTAGGGCTGCCATCACCTTCACCTTGGGGGTCAGCGCTGTAGGATACGGCCGGCCAGGCTGCAAATGTGGGGACAACTGCACTGCCAAATCCTCAATCAGCTGCCTGGTGAAGCGGTACCGTCGGATGCTGTCCCGTTCCACCATCGTTGCCAGGTCTGGGAATGGCCGATGGACAGCAGGAGCCCTGCAGTGCAGAGGAGAAGTAAGCAAGATTGTCAGTCACCCCACATATGCGGCATTGAACACACTCAAGATCCCAACATACATCATTATGAGGCACAACTACATGAAGTGTGCAGTACCGGAAGGACATGTATGGTACATACATGGCCAACATCTGTCAACACGGTCCAACAGGTGGCATCAATTTGTCCCAGGTTGGCCCATTGGATATCATGAGGCCGTGTCACAGTTCCCATCTCCTGCTGCCGTGTCACAATAACCCCCACAGTGACATGTGAGGACAGATGTGCCCCAGGCACCACAGCTCAACGACAGGTACATTCCCAGGGACCCTGTAATGCCACATGGACACTGGCATTACATGGAGTATCATGTATACACCACAGCAAAACAACCATGACCCCCACAGGTAGTGGCCCCACTTGCCACGGCAGGACAGACATGGACGTCTGTGACACACACGCACAACATCAGAGTCCATGCACACACAACGTGGATGTGGAGACTGTCTCCCATTGTGCACATGAAATCAGAGACATTGTAAACACTACATGCACAAAGACTGTGGAGGACCATCACTATTGTGCCACTGGGACACCCTGGCTCAAACATACCGTCCCACATGGGACTCACGGGGTATGTGACATGACATACACATACACCACTGTGAAATGTGACCATGGCACATGCACAGATATGAACAGTTGCACATCACAGTGGTCACGTACACGTAACACCCAGGATCCTGTCCCCATGAACACGTGCACAGCCTGGGGGTGGCTGCCCACAGGTGACACCCACAGGACAACATGTACACCAACATACACACAATAGGAAATGCATCCTTACATGCCTTATGATAAGGTTTGGACAGGCTGTCGTGATGTAGGTGTGCCCCTCACTCCCTGGGAGCTATCTGTGGCTGGCATATGTCCATTTGAGACAGGCATGCTGACATATGCCAGTCACATGTACAGTGATGCAGATGTACCGCAATGGACCGATCGGTGCCTCCGGCCGGCCCATTGCATTCAATGTGTGCGGGTACGCGTTGTACCCCTGTGCGCGTAGCAACCGCAATGGACCGATCGGTGCCTTCGGCCGGCCCATTGCATTCAATGTGTGCGGGTACGCGTTGTACCCCTGTGCGCGTTGTACCGCAATGGACCGATCGGTGCCTCCGGCCGGCCCATTGCATTCAATGTGTGCGGGTACGCGTTGTACCCCTGTGCGCGTTGTACCGCAATGGACCGATCGGTGCCTCCGGCCGGCCCATTGCATTCAATGTGTGCGGGTACGCGTTGTACCCCTGTGCGCGTTGAACCGCAATGGACCGATCGGTGCCTCCGGCCGGCCCATTGCATTCAATGTGTGCGGGTACGCGTTGTACCCCTGTGCGCGTTGTACCGCAATGGACCGATCGGTGCGCACCCATTGACAATGGGCTTGCCTGGCAACGGACGCGTTTCGAATTTCGAACGAGTCGGTTGCTGAAAATTCAGTTGGTCACCCACAACAATGTTGCAAAATCATGTATGCCATGAAGTTGAGGATTTGAAGGATGCTGTGGGCGTGTTTTGGTGCTGCTATTCCATGGATTGGCCAGATTCAGAAGATGCAAACGACTTGGACCTATCACTTTGGACACAAGGGACAGTATCTGCCTCTCCAGCACATATATATTGCTGGCTGTTCCCCTGAGAGCTCACTTGCCTGCACTACATGCTCCAGGACGACATCTGCCACTGCACTGCTGCTGTCTCTGCCCCTCTGGACCCTGCAATGGCACGTACTGTGGAGAGAGCCCCAGCCTTCAGCCTTGAAGAGAACCAGGCCCTGCTGGACAGCCTACTTCCACAGTACAGCAAGCTGTATGGGACACCAGGGGAGCAGGTGAGTGTTCTGTGCACTGCCTTTCTGAATGTGCATTTTGTGTGACTAGCAAGGCTGAGAGTCTGCACGCCACTGGCTAGCAGGCTCACTGAGTAGTTGTCACCCCCCATAGTGTGTAGTGACTTGCACTGGACAGGTATGGTGCAGTGACAGTGCATTTGAACATGGTTTTACTTCCCATGCAATGATACCATGTAGTGACGTCTGGCAAACTGTCCATGGTCAGCTTTGCACTGCCTGTGTACATCATGTGCCCCTGTGATTGAGACATGTATATGCAACTGTGTCATGCACGGATATGTTGCATGTGTGGTAATGGCCTTTTCACTTTGTCATCCTGACAGGTTAATGCCCATCGGAAGCAGGAAATCTGGAAGGACATCGTCCGGGCTGTCCGGTCCGTGGGGGTCTACAAGCGCCGGATCCGCAACTGCCAGAAGAGGTGGCAGGACCTTCGGGGCTGGACCCGGAGGATTGCACGGGTCCAGCTGAAGCTGTCGCCTCCTCGCAGGAGGGGCGGAACACGGACCCTGACCCCCACATGCTCCAGATCCTGGCGGTGGTGTTTCCAGACCTGGATGGGCAGCTGAAGGCCAAACAGCAGCAAGGAGGGGGTGAGTCAAAGACTGCACTGTGAACTCTGTATCACATGCTTTGTGCCCTCCTCTGGCCTGGTTCAACTGCCACAGTGCAGCAGTCATGTTGTCCAGGAGCCATGTCCCTCTATTGTGCACTGCCCACTGCTCATCTGATACCCAGGTGTGGCCCTTACATTCAGGGAATTGTGTCACTTGGGACTGTGTCCTTGCAGTTTGCTTCACTAAAGGTGGGGGACAGCATCTGTTTCCCTAACTCTGTTGTGGGCATCATGGGTGGGTCCATTGTTCACACAACGCCTGGGTTTGGACATGTGATCTGCGTGTTGCTTTGATATGCGGTCCACTTGCTGAGCTGAGCCACCACATGTGCCTGGGGTATGTGGCACACGCCCATGCAGCGGGTGGGAACAATGTTTGGGCCCCAGGAGTGTGCAGATTACGTGTGTCACACATACATAGCCAGCTATCCACTGTCCAGGGCACATCCCTCATTCATGTGGAGCAGGACAGTCATGCCTACTCCAGGCCATGCAATGCACTCTGTACTCCCACTCCCGTGTATCAGCTGACACATTGTGCACAGTGATTTGACCCCTCAGGTGTCTGCCTCTGTGTCAGTGTGCTGTGGATTAGTTGCCAGGACTGCTGGGGTGTTTCTTGGTAGGGGCTCAGCATGCCCCTGGAGATGTGACCATAGGAGACGATACTTGTGTGTCACATAGGTGTTTGGTCTGCCCGTGCAGACTGGGGTATGCGAATGTGATGTTCAGGCAGCTGTTCCCCATTCACAGCAAATTGTGAGGGGCTCAGGTTCAGAGGGTAGTGTCACAGGTCTCCCATATGTCCAATAGGTGTGACCTGGACAGATGAGGGTTGAGATGATGTTTTGTGTGGGGGATGTACATGTGCACTTGTGCAGCTCCAGGACTTGCATTCCCCATGACCTACTATTGTGACACAGTGCATAGTGTTGTTGTCTGGCTGCCAAGTCATACATCACTGAGACAGTGATGTATGACTTAGCAGTCATGCCTCTGCCATGGCATGTGTCAACTTATTTGTGGTCCTGCAGGGGAGTGACATGTGCTACATGCACACCATAGTGGCGCTGGCTATCAGGACATGGGTGCATCATGGTGTCTGTCGCTGGTATGCATCACATGCATTTCCTATTTGACTCTGGGCATCCCTTTCATCCGGAAACCTGTACTGACTCAGTGGCAAGAGCTGTGATGTGTCCACACCGTGTCCTCTGCACTGTCCAACTACTGTGTACTTGGTGCATGTGTCCACACTGGGGTGTTGCAATCCAACAGACACCAGACAGATGGGTGCAAGGCCATGTGGGATGTGAGTGCCATGCTTGGCATCAGACTGACAATTGGCTTCTCCTGTTCAGTTAGGGCACTTTTAGCAATGTACAACTAATGATGCCAGGGCTTGCTCTGTGATGTGCTGTGCTCACAGTGGTGTGTGCGTTTGGTGCAGGTGGCTGATGTCTGTCTGTTTCCCCATTGTTTGCAGATACATCCACGGCCACGGAAGGGGACAGCTCCATGGACCAGGAGGAGCCAGAGAGCCAGACTGGGTCAGCAGCCGAGGAGTGGTCGGAGGGACCCAGTGGCACGGAGGGCGAGGGGAGCCACACCGAGGAATCCTCAGCACCATCCACCTCAGCTGAGGACCAGAGCAACTCGGAGGATGACTCCCTTGTGGAGGCGGGTGTCAGCAGCCACCACACCCCAGCTAGTGTTGCTGTCCCCGCCACCACCAGCACCACCACCGCCCTCCCATCGGCTCCCATTCCCAAGGTCCGTGGAGGCTCCCATGTTCGGGAGCGTGTCTCCTTTGGCCCAGGCACCGCACCCCCTGCCCCTGTGTCCCCTGCTGCCCTGAGTGAGGAGTCTGTGTACCTCCTTCGCCAGCTCCATGTAGGGCAGACAGCCATGCTGAGTGTCCTCCATGCGCACACCGCACTGTTGACTCAGCTGGTGTCGTTCATGGAGGGCATCTCATCGGGCATGTCTGACCTACAGAGGGGCAACAGGTCCATGGACTCCTCCCTGACGGCAGCAGTGTCCCTCCTCAGACAGTCCCTCACCCCTCCTGCCTCTGCTCCATCCACACTCCCCAGCACCTTGCCCGTCCCAAGCACACACACACCGGCACAGGCACACACCAGCACACACACATCCAGCACACAGACACACACGCCACAAACTAAACGCACACGCACGCACAGTCAGGGGACTGAAACCAGACTCACAGGGGATGGGGCCCTGGTACACACACACGCATCCACGGGCACTGCACAGTCCTCAGTTGCCTCTCCCTCCAAAGCACCCTCCCTTGCCTCACCTGCAACCCCAAAGACCCAGCGCCTCTTCCTCAGTGACCTCGGCCTCTTCCCCTCCGATCCAGCTGCCCCAGCATCCAGGGGAAGAGGAAGCCCCCACACGGAGCAGAGTGCCCCTCGCCCCCGGACACCCTCCCCCAGGCGCAGACAGACTGAGGCCCCCACCCGCAAGTCCCCCGGAGTGGTAAGAGCAAGACCCCGCCGCCGCCCTGCAGCTCAAGCACCAGGTCTCATTCCTCCATCCCTCAGGCCCCCACTCCACAGGTGCCCCCACCACACCCTGCCCCAGGTTCCCCCACCCACAGATATACCATCCCCAAGAGGCTCCGGCCTTCTCCCCCTGCCACTTGCTCTCCCGGCACCACACCCCCGCTGCGCTTGTCTGTGCCACTGATGTGGTGAGGGTGTCCTCCCCTCTGTCCAGCCCACCTTGCCTGTTCCCCACTCTCCTCCCCTGGTGGTAGGCACTGCAGTGGAGTCCACTACCACCCTGTCTGACTTGGGCACTGCAGTGGCGGACCTGTCCACTCCATCTGAAGGGTCCACTGCAGTCGTGCCGGCACCCACAACATCTGAGCCATGCCCCCCAGTTGTGCCGGCACACACCATGTCAGACACCTCCACTGCAGTTGTCAGTGGCTCTCCAGCACCCACCACCCCTTCCCTGCTTCCTCCTGGTGAGCCCTGATCCTGTCCCTGCGGTGCCTGGCCTACTCCCCCGGTTGCCCCTCCTAGTGGATTGTCCCTGGTTTTGTGCAGGCATGTGTAGGGTGGCATCTGCCACTGTCACCCACTTGTGACTTTGTTGATGGACTGGCCATTGGCCTTTGTCTATGTTCTACCGGACTTCTACTTTTAATGCCACATATGCTGAATAAAGCAACTTTCTGTTCTCTAGTGCTTTTGCTTCTGATGTACATGATGTTGATGATGCTAACAATGCCCTTGCTGCAGTGATGGTGATATTTGGTCTCATGATAATGAAGTGTTACTGTGCAGGAACCCATGTGGTCCAGGGGGAATGTGTCCTATCCTGTGGTGTATCCATGTCATCCATAGCAGCATCTGAGGGTGTCATGTGTTCAGTATTTGGCAATGAGATTTCCTACTTAGATTGGCAACTTCACATCTGTGGCTTCCACCCCTGCACATCTGTTGTGCCTGCCATTGTTCTATTCGTCTACTTCCCTGACCGTGTGGCCATCTCCAGTGAACATGCAGGTTTGGGCATCAATGGGGAAGGACTCATCTGTGTTGTCAGTGCAACATTGCTATACAAGTGTGTTGGATCTGTGCTGATGATTCCGTTGGCACTTCCATGACCAGGCTGATGGGACGGGAGCCCTCATTTGGTGCTAATTGTTCATTGTGTGTCCCATTGCTGCCATGGTATGGTATCTGTTCGCCTCACATCTGCAGTCTCCACAGGGTATCTGCATGTGTGTGCCCATTGGTGCAAATATGTGGGTCTGCATTCGGATGGTCACTTCTGTCATTGTGTCATTGATGATTGTTGACGGTGTCAGCCCCCATGGGTGTTGTTTGTCTGCACATGGCCAAAGTTATGTCTTATTTGCACTGCAGGATTTGGCTCCCCCAATTTATGTTGCAATGGGACACATACACTACTTTGCCACTGATGTGTTTGTTGTTCTGTGACCAGGAATCATCCATGCAGTTTGGCAGTTGCACCTCTTACTTTGTCAACACTTACCTTTTGGTCACTGTGATGATGGGGGTTTGGACCCCATTGCCACAATGTTCAAAATGTGCTGCAGCTATGGACCCCACACTTGCCTTTTGGTCACTGTGATGATGGGGGTTTGGACCCCATTGCCACAATGTTCAAAATGTGCTGCAGCTATGGACCCCACACTTGCCTTTTGGTCACTGTGATGATGGGGGTTTGGACCCCATTGCCACAATGGTCATGGCCTGCTTGCGTTGTGTGTGCCACACACATATTTGTGTGGCACATGTGCTAGGGGGTCACATTGTATGTTAGAAGTCATGTTCGGTGTTGTAGGCATTTGACACAGTCTACACACGCTTGTCATGGTGTTGGGGGATGTCTTCTTCTTGCATTCCCTAGGTTGTGGTGTGCTGGTTGTGTCATGCATTGTCCATCCTATGGGTGGGGGTGGTAGTGGTGGTAGGCATCCTGCCCCCCTGGGTGAGGGTGGTAGTGGTGGTGGGCATCCTGCCCCCCTGGCTAAGGGTGGTAGTAGTGGTAGGCATCCTGCCCCCCTGGCTAAGGGTGGTAGTAGTGGTAGGCATCCTGCCCCCCTGGCTGAGGGTGGTAGTAGTGGTAGGCATCCTGCCCCCTGGGTGAGGGTGGTAGTAGTGGTAGGCATCCAGCCCCCCCTGGGTGAAGGTGGTAGTAGTGGTGGGCATCCTGCCCCCCCTGGCTAAGGGTGGTAGGCATCCTGCCCCCCCTGGCTAAGGGTGGTAGTAGTGGTAAGCATCCTGCCCCCCTGGCTAAGGGTGGTAGTAGTGGTAGGCATCCTGCCCCCCTGGGTGAGGGTGGTACTAGTGGTAGGCATCCTGCCCCCCTGGCTAAGGGTGGTAGTAGTGGTAGGCATCCTGCCCCCCTGGGTGAGGGTGGTAGTAGTGGTAGGCATCCTGCCCCCCTGGCTGAGGGTGGTAGTAGTGGTAAGCATCCTGCCCCCCTGGCTAAGGGTGGTAGTAGTGGTAGGCATCCTGCCCCCCCTGGCTAAGGGTGGTAGTAGTGGTAGGCATCCTGCCCCCCCTGGGTGAGGGTGGTAGTAGTGGTTGGCATCCTGCCCCCCTGGCTGAAGGTGGTAGTAGTGGTAGGCATCCTGCCCCCCTGGGTGAGGGTGGTA